>CM062819.1:706954279-707603799 GCA_031772625.1 Pinus tabuliformis
GTGGGTACTTGAGTCTATGTACTTAGTATTGTTGTTTAAATAATCGTTATAATTACACCTCCTCAACTATGAACATAATGCCAGTACATTGTATCCACTCCTTATGGTTGGATAGTTGATCATAACTCTCAAAGAATGTTTATTCGAGTGCTTTTTTGTACATTTTAAGTGTTTCTTGTAACACTAAGAATCCTCCCTTGCTACATATCAATATCGAGCTCCACTTGTAATGGAAATTTCTCTAACATTATCCACAAAAGTTTCATTATAGATTTGTGTCATGGCTTCATCAAAATATTTTTGTTCATCTTCGCATTTATTTCCTACATTTTTCATTGGTTAAGGGAATTGAAAACACAATGAGATGTCAAAGTAATGTGATGTAGACTTCAAATTTTCATTGAGATAGGTTGGCATTGACCACTCAATTTATGACTTGCATCATCTCTAGGTTGATATACATCCATCTACACCTACCATATAGTTGAGGCAAGTTACGAAGTCCATGGAAAAACAAACTCTTCTTGAAATTCATCAAAGGTTTCTTCTTCCTTACATATTTTCATAATACGACTTTGAGATTCTATAAGTGTTATGTTCATTTTTTGATATAGAGGAGAGTGATATCGCAATACACAACGACAAAATAAGCCAGATAATATCATGATACATCATTCATCAATCTATGGAATGTTATTGGTGCATTAGCGAGCTCAAATGCCATTACGAGTATCCATACAACCATAGTAAAGTCTGGAGGAATCTTGTTTTCTATGTATCTTCTTCCTTCACTTATACCCTAAATTATGCTCAAGCTTAGAGATATGCATTTCTTATGGTTTGCAAGTATCCCCATTATATGGAAGAGGGTAAATATTCCTTTTTACTTTTTAGAAAGTAAAATGCAAGCAACCTACATAGAAATCCAAATAGCATCACAATGAGATCCATGAAGTGAAAATTACAATTTAATAATTATATATTTGAAAAGAGCTACAACACAAATTCACAAGAATGACACCAATCCTTCTCCACCTTAAGGGGGTATTCGCTGCTACATATTACACATAATGCATTCTTCCTGTTGAGCCTTGATGAGTTATGAAGAAAAAAATGAAAAGAAAAGGTTTATGAAGAAGGGTGGAAAAACAAAGGTCGGGGTATCCCATGTATCAAATTTTCTCCCTCCTACACTTACATACCAAGTGTGGTCTTCCCTTATTATAGATACTCATAAAAATTCTTAAGGTTAATGGTTTAGGGATTAGGATATGGGGTTTAGGTTTTAGGATTTAGGGTTTATAAAATTTTACTAAATTCTTTTAATAAGCACTTAAATAAAAGTTACAAACAGTTTTTTAAATGTTATAAAATTATTATGATTTAGTATTTAGGGTTTAGGGTTTATAACAATTTAGTAAATGTTTTTAATATACACTTAAATAAAAGTTACAAAACACTCTTTAAAATGTTATAATTAATTAGGGTTTAGGTTCAAGGGATTAGGGTTTGAAGTTTATAACACTTTAGTAAATTCTTTTAATAAACACGTAAAAAAAGTTACGAAAAACTTTTTAAAATGTTAAGAAATTCTTAGGGTTTATGTTTTAGGGTATAGGGTATAGGGTTTAGGGTTTGGGTTTAGGTTTTAGGGTTTATAACACTTTAGTACATTGTTTTAATAAATACTTAAATAAAATGCTTTTCGAATTGTTATAAAAGGCTTAGGGTTTAGCATTTTAGGGTTTAGGCTTTGCGGTTTAGGGTTTATAGTTCAGGGTTTAGTTTTTATGATTTAGGGTTTATAACACCTTAGTAAACTATTTTGATAAAAACTTAAGTAAAAGTTACAAAACTCTTTTTA
The DNA here is from genome assembly GCA_031772625.1 of Pinus tabuliformis. Taxonomy (NCBI): domain Eukaryota; kingdom Viridiplantae; phylum Streptophyta; class Pinopsida; order Pinales; family Pinaceae; genus Pinus; species Pinus tabuliformis. The sequence goes on from CM062819.1 coordinate 706,956,144, forward strand.
GAATGCTATCAGATTCTTTGTTTAGGGTTTATAAGACTTTAGTAAATTCTTATATTGAACTCTTAAATCAAAGTTAAAAAAACACTTTTTAAATTTTTATAAATTGCTTAGGGTTTAGGGTTAAGAGTCTAGGGTTTATAAGGCTTTAGTAAATCGTCCTAATAAAACACTTCAATAAAAGTTATAAATTTTTTTATGATGTTATAAAATGCTTAGGGTTTAGGATTTAGGGTTTATCGTTTGGGGTTTGGTGTTTAGAGTTTAGGGTTTATAACACTTCAGTAAATAATTTTAATAAACACTTAAATAGAAGTTACAATATGTTTTTTAAAATGTTATAAAATTACTAGGGTTTAGTGTTTAGCATTTAGGGTTTAGAGTTTAGGGTTTAGGGTTTAGGGTTTTACTTTTAGAGTTTATGGTTTAGGGTTTAGGGTTTGTGGTTTATAGTTTAGGGTTGAGGGTTTATAACACTTTAGTAAATTATTTTAATAAACACTTAAATAAAATTTACGAAACGATTTTTAAAATGTTATAAAATGCTTGGGGTTAAGGGTTTAATGTTCACAGTTTGGGGTTTAGGGTTTATGATTTAGGGTTTAGGGTTTATAAGACTTTAGTAAATTCTCTTAATAAACATGTAAATAAACGTTTCAAAATAATTTTTAAAATGTTATAAAATGATTAGGTTTAGGGTTTAGGGTTATGGATTTAGGGTTTAGGGTTTAGGGTTTAAGGTTTGGGGTTTTGGGTTTAGGTTTAAGGTTTAGTGTTTACGGTCTACAATATTTTGGTAAATAAAAGTTACAAAACAATTTTTAGAATGTTATAAAATGGTTAGTGTTTAGGGTTTATAATTTAGGGTTTAGTGTTTGGGGTTTGGGTTTTAGGGTTTAGGTTTTAGGTTTTGAGGTTTAGGGTTTATGTTTTTGTGTTTAGGGTTTAGGGTTTTGTGTTTGTAAAACTTTACTAAAATATTTTAATAAACAATTAAATAAAGGTTACAAAATTCTTCTAAACTGTTATAAATTCTTAGGGTTTATGGTTTATGGTCACGGGGTTTAGGGTTTAGGTTTTGGGGTTTAGGTTTTAGGGTTTATGGTTCAATGTTTATAACAATTTAGTAAATTATTTTAATAAACACTTAATAAAAGTTACAAAACACTTTTAGAAATGTTATAAAATGCCTACAGTTTAGGTCTTAGTTTACGGGGTTTAGTGTTTAGGGATTATTATTTAGGGTTATTGTTTAGGGTTTGGGGTTTAGGGTATATAAAACATTTTTAAGAGATTTTAATAAACACTTAATTAAAAGGTTACAAAAAAACGTTTTAAAATGTTATTAAATGATTAGGGTTTAGGGTTTAGGGTTTGGGGTTTAGTGTTTAGTGTTTAGGGTTTAGGTTTTATAACACCTTAGTAAGTTCTTTTAATAAACTCTTAAATAAAAGTTACAAAATTATTTTTAATAGATCATAAAATTCTTAGGTTTTAGGGTTTAGGGTTTAGGGTTTGGGGTTTATGGTTTAGTGTTTAGGGCTTAGGGTTTAGGGTTTATAACACTTTAGTAAATTATTTTAATAAAAACTTAAATAAAAGTTACAAAACGCTTGTTAAAATGTTATAAAATGTTTAAGGTTTAGGGTTTAAGGATATAACACTTTATTGAATGCTTTTAATAAACACTTTAAAAAGTTACAAAAATGTATTTTAAAACATTATAAAATTATTAGTGTTTAGGGATAGGGTTTATGATTTATGGTTTAGGATTTAGGTTTGGGTTTAGGTGTTATCGATGATGTCGATACTAGTACTGTGGCAAGTGCCAATGCTAGTACTTATTAATGAAGTCTCATCTAGTGTGACGAAGTCCTTACACTGGAACTTGCTTCCGCTGAGACCTCTTAGGATGTTGATGTGAATTCCTATTGGATAACCCATTCATGCAGATCCATTAAAGTCCTCCACTCTCTATCATATGGCATGTCACATGAACAAGCCTCTATGATGGTCCCCTCCAGGCTAGTAATGTATTCATAATCAATTTTTCCCCACTCCTTAAAGATGTTTTTGAGCAAGAACAAAAATTCATAATGCTTAGGGTTTAGGTTTTAGCGTATAAGGTATAGGGTTTAGGGTTAGGGTGTATAATACTTTAGTAAATTATTTTAATAAAATACTTAAATAACATTTACAAAGTGCATTTTGAAATGTTATAAAAGGCTTAGGGTTTAACGTCTAGGGTTTAGGTTTTTTAGTTTAGGGTTTATAGTTTAGGGTTTAGTTTTTTATGGTTTAGGGTTTCTAACACCTTACTAAATTATTTTGATAAAAACATAAGTAAAAGTTACAAAACTCTTTTTAGAATGCTATAAAATGCTTAGGGTTTAGGTTTTATAAGACTTTAGTAAATTTGTTGGGTCCCTATAATACTAGTGATTACCCCATTACTATTGTAGTTATACCCCTTATTTATATTGATGTACCCATGTAGTGCCCATATTGTTACTATTGTGCCACATAGAAGCCCTCTATTGTTATTGTTGTGCACTACAATATTATTGTTATGTAGGCTTTGATTGTATTGGGACCACTTAGACTCCTATATATAGAAAGGAGGGTATTTTCATTTGTATCATCCAAGAATTGTTCATTTATGTAATGTAAAGGAGGTTGCCCCCTCGAAGAGGCTGAATTCTAAGGCGTTGATCTATCTTTTCTATCTTTTCTTGAGTTGGTTTCATAACATTTGGTATCAAAGCTTTGGATTCTAGGGTTTCGCTGTTCCAAACAGGGCATCGTGGCATTTTTTCTATAACCTTTTTTCTGTGACGTTTCAGAAGTCGCAAAAAAAACCCATTTGAGAAGAATTGGCGCTGAACCTTGGGTCTAAATTTCAGAGATATTCGCGTGATATTTTCGGAGATATGATCTAAGGAAGCTGGCCATTTTGCAGACTCCTGAATTACATTCAAAACAGGTGACCTGGGGGGAAAATCGTCATAACTCTCTCTCTGAGGATCGGATTGAAATTTCGTTAAAAAGGTACAGAACGAGGACGGACTTGTAGTTTCTTGTGGGTGAGTTTCAGATTCAAAGGTTGAAACAGTGACTCGTGGCACGTCGTACAAGTTCGCTCTACTGAACCAGTCTAAAAGCAAGTCACTGTGGGAGATTTCACATAACTCTTCCTTGGAGAATCCAATTTGGCTCAGACTTGTGGCATTGGAAAGAGGACGTAGAAGGCTACGACAGATAGCAATTTCAGAACTGGGTGATCCGAAATTACAGAGATACGTCAGATTCAATATCAGGCTTCTATAAAGTGAAAAAAGGTGTGTAGTTTTTTTTTAAATTTTTGTGTAAGCTTGGTTTAACGGAATTCAAAGGGCATAGTAAAGCATTATTATCGGTAACTGATGCCCCGAGGAAAGAAAATGCAAACACCAGGTAAGGAACCTGAAATCTCTAGCATGACTCATGAAGAAGAGGAAGAAATGCTACATGATATATCAAAATTACAAGAACAAGTGCAACAAATGTCACGCTCACAAAAGCTAACAAAAGCTAAGATAAGTGGCGTGGAATCTAAGATAAATGGCGTGGAATCTAAGGTAAATGGCATGGAATCTAAGATAAAGGGCATGGAATCTAAGATGGATGGATGGAAGCTAAGATGGATGGCATGGAAGCTAAGGTGAATGGCATGGACACTAAAATTGATGGCATGGATGATAAGATGGATGAATTGAAGAAGTTGCTACAAGAAAGGGTCACTAATGGTGAAAAGGTAGTAAAGGAAACTCATGATGAGAACAAAAGAAATGTTAATCATGATTCCATAGACTCTAATGTTGGATCGAAGACTCACCATGTTCCAAAAATCGATATGAGGAAGTTTGATGGCAAGGATCCCGCCACATGGATATTACAGATGGAGCAATTCTTCGATCTCAATAATGTGCAAAACAACAAAAGGTACGTATGGCAACTTTATATTTGGAACCAAATCAGTTTGTATGGTATCAATGGCTTTGTTCTCGTAAACAATTTATCACTTGGGCATTTTTTACGGAAGAATTGATAGCACATTATGAGGATACAAAAAGCAACACTTTTTTTAGCCAATTGATGAATCTCAAACAAAAGGGTTCAATAATGGAGCACATTGAGGAGTTCCAAAAATTGAACATAAGGATAAAAGATATTCCAGAGGAGCATAGGATTGATGTGTTCATAGGGTCTTTAAAGGATAATATCCAACATGATGTGCGCCTTTGGGAACCTGATTCATTAGAGAAGGCATTCAGGTTAGCAAGAAAAATGGAAAGCAAAATTATGGCAACTAGGAAGCATACCATTCACAACTATAAAGATGGAAGTGTTGTTGCCCATAGTCTTCCACAACCTACAAGGTTGACACCACAACAATTGGAAGAAAAAAGAGCAAAAGGGCTTTGTCACAATTGTGATAGCAAATACACAAAAGGTCATAAGTGTGCTGAGAAGAAATTATTCTACATAGATTGTGAAGAGGAAGAAGAAAAGGAGAAAGAAAGGTCAAAAGAAGTGGATATATTCCAGGAACAAAGCCTATATGAAGAACAAATAAATCCTACCATATCTTGTAATGCATTGGCGGAATTACCACTCCTCAAACCATCAAGATAGAAGGACAAATCAAGAAGAAAAAGGTGATAGTGTTGATTGATTCAGGAAGCACCCACAATTTTGTTCATTGTAGGGTAGCAAAAGAATTGAATTGCTTCCTATATCCAGCACCAGAGTGTCAAGTGATGATTGCAAATGGAGGAACAATAAATTGCTCTGGAAAGTGCCATAATATCAAGCTATCCATGGGAGAATATGTATTGACTAGCCCAATGCTTTCGATTCCAATGGGAGGTGCTGATGTTGTACTAGGAGTCCAATGGCTACAATCCTTGGGTACAATAGCTTTTAATTTTCAAGAACTTTTCATGAAATTTTCTGTGGAAGGAAAGGAAGTTGAATTAAGGGGTATTGCAGGGAAACCAGGAAAGATAATCAGCTCTAATGGTATGACAAAGCTTCTAAAAAAGGAGAAAAGGGGTGTAATTGCACAATTATGTTCGCTAGATGTTTCCACATTAGAATCATCTATTTCTCCAGATCTCCAAAAAGTCTTGGACAATCATTCCAAGGTATTTGAGACTCCCAAAGGTCTCCCACCTATGCGTGATCATGATCATGCTATTCATATGATTCTAGGAAGTGTTCCTCCAAACATCAGGCCGTACAGATATCCCTATGTCCAAAAAAGTGAAATTGAACGTATGGTTGCAGAAATGCTAGAGGCTCGTATAATTCAACCGAGTCAAAGTTCTTTCTCTGCTCCAGTAGTATTGGTGCACAAGAAGGATGGATCATGGCGCATGTGTCCGGATTATAGGGAGCTCAACAAGCTCACTATTAAAGATAAGTTCCCCATTCCTGTCATTGATGAATTACTGGATGAATTGCATGGATCAATTTACTTCACCAAGTTGGATCTTCGTTCAGGATATCATCAAATCAGAATGAAGATTGAAGACATTCCGAAAACGGCATTTAGAACTCATGAGGGTCATTATGAATTTTTGGTCATGCCTTTTGGCCTTACCAATGCACCTTCAACATTTCAAGGTTTGATGAATTCAATTTTCAAACCATTCCTTAGAAAATTTGTGTTAGTATTTTTTGATGATATACTTATCTACAACAAGTCTTGGAAGGATCATGTTGAACATGTCGACAGGGTGCTACAACTATTGGAAGAGAAACAATTATATGCCAAAAGATCCAAATGTTTCTTTGGAGTCCAGGAGGTGGAATATTTGGGTCATATTGTATCTCATGAAGGAGTTAAGGTAGACCCTACCAAAATTAAAGCCATTAAGGAATGGAAAATCCCCACATCCATAAAGCATTTGCGCGGATTTCTTGGGTTGACAGGGTATTATCGCAAGTTTGTTAAGAATTAGGGGAGAATAGCAGCACCTCTAACGACATTATTGAAGAAAGATGCATTTTCATGGACTCCGGAAGCAACGAAGGCCTTTGAACATCTTAAAGAGGCAATGTGCCAAGCACCGATCTTAGCTACACCGGACTTCAAAAAAACCTTTACTGTGGAATGTGATGCTTCAGGAAATGGAATTGGTGCTGTTCTAATGCAAGATGAAAGACCCATTGCCTTTGAAAGTCGTCCAATCAAGGGAAAGTTTCTAAGAAAAGCTATTTATGAGAAGGAAATGTTGGCAATACTCCATGCACTTAAGAAATGGCGACCCTAACTAATGGGAAGACACTTCAAGGTAAAAACAGATCATGATAACCTTAAATACTTTTTAGAACAAATATTATCCTCTGAAGAGCAACAAAAGTGGGTCACAAAGATGTTGGGTTATGACTTTGAAATCATCTACAAAAAGGGGAAGCAAAATGTGGTGGCAGATGCACTCTCAAGGAAGGATGAGGATGTGGAAGCATTGTTGTGCGCTATTTCTATTATCCAACCAGATTGGATAAATGAAGCAAGGGAGGAATGGAAGAATGACGAAGAAGTATGGGCACTTATTCGAAAGCTACAACAAGATTCCAGTACGTCTGATACATTTAGCTGGAAAAATGATTCGTTATGGTACAAAGATCGCTTATACCTTTGTAAGAATTCCCAGCTAAAACAAAAGATTCTTATGGAATTGCACACTTCTCCTTAGGAGGGCACTCAGGATTTTTAAAAACTTACCACAGGGTGAAGAAGGAATTTTTTTGGGATGGCCTTAAATCAGATATTCATAAGTTTGTGGCAGAATGTTTGGTTTGCCAGCAAAATAAAGTTGAAACAATTAAGACACCGGGTCTATTACAACCTTTACCCATTCCAAGCCAACATTGGGAGGAGGTATCAATGGATTTTATCACAGGTTTACCCAAGTCTGAGGGAAAGAGTGTCATCATGGTGGTAGTTGACAGACTTACCAAGTATGCACACTTTTGTGCATTATCACATTCATTTAAAGCCAGTACAGTTTCTACTGCATTTATGGAAACAATTCAAAAGCTACATGGAAACCCAAAGATTATTGTAAGTGACAGAGATCCCATTTTCACTGGAAATTTTTGGACAGAATTATTTTCTTGTCTTGGTACTCAGTTAGCTCATAGCTCATCTTATCATCCTCAATCTGATGGGCAAACTGAGATAGTAAACAAATGTTTGGAAGGATACCTTCGTTGCTTTGTATCTGATAAACAGACACAATGGGTCAAATGGTTGCCTCTGGCTGAATGGTGGTATAACACTTCCTTTCATACAGCAACAAAAATGACCCCATTTATGGCACTTTATGGGTATCAACCACCATCCATCACATCATATTTAAGAGAAAATTCTAAGGTTCAGGCAGTGGAACATCACATCGAACATCAACAACAAGTCCTCCAACTCTTAAAGGATAACCTTGTGTTGGCACAGAATAGAATGAAACAACAGCAGATCAACATCGCAGTGAAAGAAGTTTTGATGTAGGTGATTGGGTATTCCTACGGCTACAACCATATAAGCAAATGTCCCTCAAGCAAGCTAAGAAGGATAATAAATTATCACCAAAGTATTATGGTCCGTACAAGGTGTTGCAAAAGATTGGTACTATGGCATACAAATTGGAGCTTCCTGCAGCTTCTCGATTGCACCCAGTTTTCCATGTTTCATGCTTAAAGAAGGTTATAGGCGACAAGCTCCCAATTCAAACAATATTGCCAGAACTTGACGAAGAAGGAAAAATTATATTGGAACCGAAGCAGTTATAGAAACAAGAACTCGACAACTACGAAATCGATCAATTTCAGAGTACCTTATCAGTGGAAGAACTTATCCGCTGAAGATTCCACATGGGAGGACGAGAATTTTATGCAGAAGTATCCTGAACTACTCAAGCGTTGAGGACAACACTTTTTTGAACGAGAGGGGCATGTTGGGTCCCTATAATACTAGCGATTACCCCATTACTATTGTAGTTATACCCCTTATTTATATTGATGTACCCATGTAGTGCCCATATTGTTACTATTGTGCCACATAGAAGCCCTCTTTGCCCTACAATATTATTGTTATGTAGGCTTTTATTGTATTGGTACCACTTAGACTCCTAGAGGATTTTCATTTGTATCATCCAAGAATTGTTCATTTATGTAATGTAAAGGAGGTTGCCCCTCGAAGAGGCTGAATTCTAAGGCGTTGATCTATCTTTTCTATATTTTCTTGAGTTGGTTTCATAACAAAATTCTTATAATAAACACTTAAATAAAAGTTAAAAAAACACATTTTAAAATGTTATAAATTGCTTAGGGTTTAGTAAATCCTCTTAATAAACAATTAAATAAAAGTTAGAATTTTTGTTAGGATTTTATAAAATCTTTAGGGTTTAGGGTTTATGGTTTGGTTTTTTGTGTTTAGAGTGTAGGGTTTATGGTTTATAACACTTTAGTAAATGATTCTAATAAAAACTTAAAAAGAAGTTACACTATGTTTTTTAAAATGTTATAAAAATATTAGGGTTTAGCGTTTATGGTTTAGGGTTTAGGGTTTAGAGTTTAGGCTTTAGGGTTTAGGGTTTGTGGTTTAGAGTTTAGGGTTGAGGGTTTATAACACTTTAGTAAATGCTTTTGATAAACACCTTAATAAAAATTACAAATCACTTTTTACAATGTTATAAAATGCTTAGGGTTTAGGGTTTCATGTTCACGGTTTGGGGTTTATGGTTTAAGGTTTAGGGTTTAGGGTTTATGATTTAGCATTTAGGGTTTGGGGTTTAGAGGTTAGGGTTTAGGGTTTATAAGACTTTAGTAAATGGTTTTTGTAAATACTTAAATAAAAGTTTCAAAATATTTTTTAAAATGTTATAACATCATCAGGGTTTAGGATTTAGGGTTTGGGATTTAGGGTTTAGGTTTTAGGGCTTGGGTTTATTAAAAGCATTAAACCCTAAAATTCTTAGGGTTTAGGTTTATAAAAATTTAGTAAATTCTTTAAATAAACACTTAAAAAAAGTTACAAACGCTTGTTAAAATGTTATAAAATACTTAGGGTTTAGGGTTTAGGTTGGGGTTGTGGGTATTAGTGTTTATGGTTTATGCTTTATAATGCTTTAATAAATTATTTTAATAAACACTTACAAAAAGTTGAAAACGGTTTTTAGGGTTTAGGGTTTTTTGGGGGTTTTTAGGGTTTAGGGCTTTTTAGGGTTTAGGGTTTTTTAGGGTTTATGGTTTACAATGTTTTAGGCTTTAGGTGTTTTTTTATGGTTTATGGTTTTTGAAGGTTCCTAGGGTATAGTTTTTTTTAGGGTTTATGGTTTGGGGATTAAGGTTAATGGTTTAGGGATTAGATGTTTAGGGTTTATAGCACTTTAGTAAATCTTTGTAGTATACACTTATATAAAACCTACAAAACACTTCTTAAAATGTTATAAAATACTTATTTTTTAGGGTTTAGGGTTTAGGGCTTAAGGTTTAGGGTTTAGGTTTTGGAGTTTAGGGTTTAGAGTTTATAAGACCTTAGTAAATGCTTTCAAGATTTAGGCTTTAGGGTTTAGGGTTTATAAGACCTTAGTAAATGATTTTAGGGTTTATCCTTTAGGCTTTAGGCATTAGGATATAGAGTTTGGGGTTTGGGGTTTAGTGTTTAGGTTTTCTAACACTCTAGTAAATTCTTTTAATAAACCCTTAAATAAAAATCACAGAACACTTTCTAAAATGTTATAAAATTCTTAGTGTTTAGGGTTTACTATTTGGGGTTTACGGTTTGGGATTTAGGGTTTCGGGTTTAGGATTTAGGTTTTAGGGTTTGTGGCTCACGATTTATGGTTTAGAATTTATAACACTAAAGTTACAAAATGATTTTTAAAATATTAGAAAAAAATTAGCACTTAGGGTTTAGGGTTTAGGGTTTATGGTTTAGGGTTTAGGGTTTAGGATTTATAACACGTAAATTATTTTAATAAACACTTAAATAAAAGTTTAAAACGATTTTAAAATGTTATAAAATGATTAGGGATTAGGTTTTAGGGTTTGGGGGTTTATGGTTTAGGATTTTGGGTTTATGGTTTAAGCTTCATAACAATTTAGTAAATGCTTTTAATAAACACTTAAATAAAATTTACAAAACACTTTTTAAAATGTTGTAAAATTCTTAGGGTTTAGGTTTTAGGGTTTATAACACTTTAGTAAATGCTTTTAATAAACACCTAAATAAAATTTAGAAAATGCTTTTTAAAATGTTGTAAAATACATAGGGTTTAGGTTTTATAAAACTGCAGTAAATTATTTTAATAAAAACTTCAATAAAATGTACAGAAGGATTTTTAAAATGTTATTAAATGATTAAGGTTTAGGGTATAGGGTTTAGGGTTTCGGGTTTACAGTTGAGTGCTTAGGTTTTAGGGTTTACGACAATTTAGTAAATTATTTTAATAAAAAGTTAGATAAATTTTACAAAACACTTTTCAAAATGTTATAAAATACTTAGTGTTTAGGGTTTATGGTTTTGGGTTTAGGTTTTAGGGTTTAGTTTAGAAAATTCTTTTAATAAACACTTAAATGAAAGTTACAAAATGCTTTTTAAAATGTTATAAAATGATTAGTATTTAGGGTTTTGGGTTTTGGGTTTAGGGTTTAGGGTTCATGTTTTAGGATTTAGGGTTTATAAGGATTTAGTAAATTCTTTTAATAAACACTTAAATAAAAGTTAAAAATCTCTTTTTAAAATGTTATAAAATGCTTAGGGTTTAGGGTTTGGGTTTAGGGTTTAAGGTTTAGGGTTTATAAGGGTTCAATAAATGATTTTAATAAACACTTAAATAAAAGTTACAAAACACTTTTAAAATGTTATAAAATTCTTAGAGTTTAGGATTTAAGGTTTAGGGTTTAGGGTTTAGTGTTTAGGGTTTATAACGCTTTAGTAAATTATTTTAATAAACACTGTAATAAAAGTTACAAAATGATTTTTAAAATGTTATAAAATGATTAGGGTTTAGGGTTTACATTTAGGGTTTGGGGTTTAGGGTTTAGAGTAGTTTAACGTTTAGGGTTTATGGTTTATAAGACTTTAGTAAATGGTTTTAATCAAGGCTTAAATAAAAGTTAGAAAATTCTTTTTAAAATGATATAAATGCTTAGGGTTTAGTGTTTACGGTTTGGCCTTTGGGATTTAGGGTTTAAGGTTTATAAGACCTTAGTAAATGCTTTTATTAAAGACTTCAATAAAAGTTCCAAAACGCTTTCTAAATTGTTATAAAATGCTTAGGGTTTAGGGTTTTTAGTTTTGATTTTGGGTTTTAGGTTTAGGGTTTAGGTTTTAGGGTTTATAACACTTTAGTAAATGCTTTTAATAAACACTTAAATAAAAGTTACAAAATAGTTTTTAAAATGTTATAAAATGCTTAGGATTTAGGGTTTAGGCTTTAAGGTTTAGGGTTTCAGGTTTCGGGTTTAGAGTTTAGGGTTTAGGGTTTATAACACTTGAGAAAATGCTTTTAATAAATACTTAAATAAAAGTTATGGACTGCTTTTTAAAATGTTATAAAATTCTTAGTGTTTATGGTTTAGTGTTAAGGGTTTGAGGTTTATTGTTTGGGGTTTAGGGTTTAGGATTTAGGGTTTTGAATTTATGGTTTATAACACTTTCGTAAAATCTTTTAGTAAACACTTAAATAAAATTTACAAAACACTTTTTAAAATGTTATAAAATGCTTAACATTTATGGTTTAGGGTTTAGGGTTTAGGGTTTGGGGTTTAGGGTGTAGGGTTTAGGGTTTGGGGTTTAGGGTTTAGGGTTTAGGGTAGAGTGTTTAAGGTTTATAAAATGCTTAGGGTTTAGGGTTTATGGTTTTGTGGTTTAGGTTTTAGGGTTTAAGCTTTATAACACTTTAGTAAATTCTTTTAATAAACACTTAAATAAAAGTTACAGAACACTTTTTAAAATGTTATAAAATGATTAGGGCATAGTGTTTAGGCTATAGGGTTTAGGGTTTAAGCTATAGGGTTTAGTGTTTAGGGTTTATGGTTTATAACACTTTAGTAAATTCTTTTAATAAACACTTAAATAAAAGTTACAAAATCATTTTTAAAATGCTATAAAATGTTGAGTGTTTAGGGTTTGGGTTTCAGGGTTTAGGGTTTAGAGTTTAGGGTTTAGGGTTTACAGTTTAGTGTTTACGGTTAGGGTTTTATGGTTTAGAGTTTAGGGTTAAGGGTTTATAGCACTTTAGTAAATGTTTTTAGTAAACACTTAAATAAAGGTTACAAAATGTTTTTAAAATTGTTATAAAATGCTTAGGGTTTAGAATTTAGGGTTTAGGATTTAGGGTTTGGGGTTTAGGGTCTAGGGTTTAGGGTTAAGCATTTGCAGTTTAGGCTTTAGGGATTAGGGTTTATGGTTTAGGGTTTATAAACCTTAGTAAATTATTTTGATAAAAGCTTTAGTAAAAGTTACAAAACTCTTTTTAGAATTCTGTAAAATCCTTAGGGTTTAGGGTTTACAAGACTTTATTAAATTCTTATAATAAACACTTAAATAAAAGTTAAAAAATAATTTTTAAAATGTTATAAATTGCTTAGGGTTTGGGATTAAGAGTATAAGGTTTATAAGACTTTAGTATATCCTCTTAGTAAATACTTAAATAAATGTTAGAATTTTTTTTAAGATGTTATCAAATGCTTAGGGTTAAGGGTTTATTATTTGGGGTTTGGTGTTTAGAGTTTATGCTTTAGGGTTTAGAGAATTTTAGTAAATGATTTTAATAAACACTTAACTATAAGTTACAATATGTTTTTTAAAATGTTATATAATTATTAGGGTTTAGAGTTTAGGGTTTAGGGTTTAGGGTTTCAGGTTTAGAGTTTATGGTTTGAGGTTTAGGGTTAGGGTTGAGGGTTTATAACACTTTAGTAATTTCTTTTAATAAACACTTAAATAAAGATTACAAAACACTTTTTAAAATGTTATAAAATGCTTAGGGTTTAGGGTTTAATGTTCAGGGTTTGGGGTGTGGGGTTTAAGGTTTAGGGTTTATGGTTTATGATCTAGGGTTTAGTGTTTGGGGTTTAGAGGATAGGGTTTAGGGTTTATAAGACTTTAGTAAATGATTTTAATAAACACTTAAACAAAAGTCTTAAAATATTTTTTTAAATGCTATAAAATGATTAGGGTTTAGGGTTTAGGGTTTAAGGTATGTGGTTTTGGGTTTAGGTTTAGGGTTTAGTGTTTAGGATCTACAAAATTTTGGGAAATTCTTTTAATAAACACTTAAATAAACGTTACAAAACAATTTTTAAAATGTTATAAAATGGTTAGGGTTTACAATTTAAGGTTTAGGGTTTAGGGTTTGGAGTTTGGGGTTTAGGTTTTAGGGTTTAGGTTTTGGGGTTTAGGGCTTATGCTTTTGTGTTTAGGGTTTTATGTTTATGGTTTAGGGTTTATAAAACTTTACTAAATTCCTTTAATAAACACTTTAGGGTGTATGGTTTAAGGTTACAAGTTAATAGATCAAAAGTTGCAAAATTATTTTTAATAGATCATAAAATGCTTAGATTTTAGGGTTTGGGTTTAGTGTTTAGTGTTTAGGGTTTAGAGTTTAGGATTTATAACACTTTAGTAAATTATTTTAATAAACACTTAAATAAAAGTCACAAAACTCTTATTAAATGTTATAAAAAGGTTAGGATTTAGGGTTATAACACTATTAAATGCTTTTAATAAACACTTAAAAAGGTTACAAAAATGTATTTTAAAATGTTATAAAATTCTTAGTGTTTAGGGATAGGGTTTATGGTTTAGGGTTTCAGATTTATAACACTTTGATAAATTCTTTTAATAAAAACATAAAAAAAGTTACTAAACACTTGTTAAAATGTTATAAAATGCTTAGGCTTTAGGGTTTAGGATTTAAAATTCTATAAAATGCTCATGGTTTAGGGTTTAGGGTTTATAACACTTTAGTAAATGATTTTAATAAACACTTAAAAAAAAGTAAGGAAACACTTACTAAATTTTATGAAGTACTTAGGGTTTAGAGTTGAGTCTTTAGGATTTTGGGTTTCGGGTTTAAAATGCTATAAAATGCTTACAGTTTAGGATTTAGGGTTTATAACATTTTAGTAAATTCTTTTAATAAACACTTCAAAAAAGTTACAAAAAGCTTGTTAAAATGTCATTGAATTCTTAGGTTTGAGGTTTAGGGTTTAAAATGTTATAAAATGCTTAAGGTTTAGGGTTCAGGGTTCTTAAGACATTAGTAAATTCTCTTTATAAACACTTAAAAAGGGTTACAAAACACTTTTTAAAATGTTATAAAATGCTTAGTGTTTAGGGTTTAGGGTTTAGGCCTTATAACACTTCAATAAATTATTTTAATAAACGCTTAAAAAAAGTTAAAGAACACTTTTTAAAATGTCATAAAATGCTCACGATTTAGGGTTTAAAATGCTATAACATGCTTAGGGTTTAGAGTTTATGGTTTAGGCTTTATAAAAATTTTGTAAATCCTTTTAATACACACTTAGAAAAAAGCTACAAAACACTTGCTAAAAAGTTATAAAATGCTTAGGGATTAGCTTTGAGGGACACTTTAGTAAATTCTTTTAATAAACACTTTAAAAAAGGTTACAAAACTTTGCTTAAAATTTTATAAAATTCTTAGCGTGCAGGTTTTAGGGTTTAGGGTTTATAACACTTTAGTAAATGCTTTTAATAAACACTTAAAAAAAGTTACAAAACACTTATTAAAATGTTATAAAATGTTTAGGGTTTAGGGTTTTAAAATGTTACAAAATGCTTGCTAAATTGTAATAAAATGCTTAGGGTTTATAACAATTTAGTAAATTCTTTAAATAAACACTTAAAAAAGAAGTTACAAAGGCTTGTTAAAATGTTATAAAATACTTAGGGTTTAGGGTTTGGGGTTTAAAATGTTATAAAGTGCTTATGGTTTAGGGTTTAGGGTTTAGGTTGGGGGTGTGGGTATTAGGGTTTATGGTTTATAATGCTTTAATAAATTATTTTAATAAACACTTATAAAAAAGTTAAAAACAGTTTTTAGGGTTTAAGGTTTTTTTGGGTTTTTTGGGGTTTTTAGGGTTTAGGGTTTTTGTAGGGTCTAGGGTTTTTTTAGGGTTTAGGGTTTAGGGTTTTCTAGGGTTGAGGGTTTATGGATTAGGAGTTTAAATTTTGTAGTAGTTTAGTTAATGGCTCTAGTAAACACTTAAAAAAAAGTTACAAAACACTTTTTAAAATGTTATAAAATCCTTAGGTTTTGTGGTTTGGGGTTTGGGCCTTGTGTTTAGGGTTTAGTCTTTGGAGTTTAGGGTTTAGAGTTTATAAAGCGTTAGTAAATGCTTTCAATCTTTGGGCTTTAGGGTTTATCATTTAGGATTTAAGCATTAGGATATAGGGTTTACGGTTTAGGATTTATAACACTTTAGTAAATTATTTTAATAAACACTTAAATAAAAGTTACATAATTCTTTACAAAATGTGATAAAGTTCTTAGTGTTTAGGGTTTACCATTTAGGGTTTACGGTTTGGGATTTAGGGTTTAGGGTTTAGGGTTTAGGTTTTAGGGTTTATGGTTTATGGTTTAAGGTTTAGGATTCATAACACTAAAGTGACAAAATAGTTTTTGAAATATTAAGAAAAAATTAGTGTTTAGGGTTTAGGGTTTAGGATTTATAACACATTGGTAAATTCTTTTAATAAACACTTAAATAAAAGTTTAAAATGATCTTTAAAATGTTATAAAATGATCAGGGTTTAGGTTCTAGGGCTTGGGAGTTTAGGGTTTAAGGTTTCGGGTTTATGGTTTAAGGTTTATAACACTTTAGTAAATGCTTTTAATAAACACTTAAATAAAAGTTACAAAACACTTTTTAAAATGATGTAAAATGCTTAGGGTTTAGGACGTTTTTTAAAATGTTATAAGATGCATAGGGTTTAGGATTTTGGTTTTAGGTGTAGTGTTCGGGGCTTAGGTTTAGGTTTTATAACACTTTAGTAAATTATTTTAATAAATACTTAAATAAAGGCTACAAAACTATTTTTAAAATGTTATAAAATGATTAAGGTTTAGGGTTTATGGTTTCATGTTTGGGGTTTAGAGTTTAGCATTTAGTGTTTAGGGTTTATAACGCTTTAGTAAATTATTTTAATAAACACTGTAATAAAAGTTACAGAATGATTTTTAAAATGTTATAAAATGATTAGGGTTTCAGATTTAGGGTTTAGTGTTTAGGGTGGTTTAGAATTTAGGGTTTATGGTTTATAAGACTTTAGTAAATGGTTTTAGTCAAGCCTTAAATAAAAGTTACAAAATTATTTTTGAAATGAGATAAAATTCTTAGGGTTTAGTGTTTACAGTTTGGCTTTTGGGATTTAGGGTTTAGGGTTTATAAGACCTTAGTAAATGCTTTTAATAAACACTTAAATAAAAGCTACAAAACTATTTTTAAAATGTTATAATATGCTTAGGATTTAGTGTGTAGGCTTTAGGGTTTAGGGTTTAGGGTTTCAGGTTTAGAGTTTAGGGTTTAGGGTTTATAACACTGGACTAAATGCTTTTAATAAACACTTAAATAAAAGTTACAAACTGCTTTTTAAATTTAGGGTTTAGGGTTTTGAATTTAGGGTTTATAATACTTACATTAAATATTTTCATAAAAACTTAAATAAAATTTACAAAACGTTTTTTAAAATGTTATAAAATGCTTACCGTTTGTGGTCTAGGGTTTAGGGTTTGGGGTTTAGGGTTTAGGGTTTGGGGTTTAAGGTGTAGGGTTTAGGGTTTGGGGTTTATGGTTTAGGGTATAGTCTTTAAGGTTTCTAAAATGATTATGGTTTACGGTTTAGGGTTTTCTGGTTTAGTGTTTAGGGTTTAAGGTTTAGGTTTTAAGGTTTATAACACTTAAAATGCCTTGTGGATCTCATGACGACGTTCTGGGACATACTTGAATGCACAATTTACCCAAAAAAATGAAAAGAAAAAGGATGGATCCTCTTTCATGCGAGTTTATTACTTACATTCTAATAAAGGCCCAAAGAGAATAACGTTGGAAAAGAATGGTTAAAAATTACACCGAAGAAAATAAAAAGAAAACGATAAGGGAATAATATATCATTCTAACTATATCATAATGGTCCCAAATATATAACCAAAATTTAATGAAATAAATTGAAAGTAAAATGTGATATTATTTGGTCGGAGAATAAAGCACAAGTATATTCATGGCTAAGTGAGGATATGAGATTAGGATACAGAGGTGAAAACAAATGAAAAGACATGGTGGTGGACGACTATTTAGAAGGTGAGATGCCTTTTAAAAACTAGAATCTTCTTCTACCTAGCCATCTCCAATAAAATTATCACATGAGACAACTGTAAAAGAAAAACTAGAGAATGCCCCAATAGATTCATTTTGTGCAAAACTAATGAAAAATCTATGGACCATCTGTTATTTCACTGCCCCTTTTAAAGAAAAGTATGCAGTGGAGTTATCTAGTACATATAAAACTTCTAAAAAACTAATGCATTTCTATATACAACACATTTGACATTTCTTGAAGAGAGATATTCTTCATTTCCTATCTTGATCTCTCCAAATAGGATTCTAAGAGAACATATAATGTTTATATATCTAAAAATGGAAATTCTGATAATCTGTTTTCATATAATTCTTTCAAAGCAAATGTGAACCTAAATGATTTACTTTACTAATAATGAATCTAAATGCTTTTGTATAGGTATGTGTCATGAATATCACTAGCATTAATATCCTTACCTCTCATGCATAATATTTGGAAGTCAAAACAGAGGGAGAGATCGTCAAATAGAATAGAATTATAAGAGCTAAGTATGAGAATATTTAAGGAAAAGGGTGCCTCCTCTGAGAGACGTAGAGGGTCCTTGAGGAAATTGCAAGACAAACAAACAGAATTAGAAGGATAGAATATATATCTATTAGGCCAGTTGGGCTTAGAGCCATTACAAGGCAAAAAGATAGAAAATAGTTTTATATAAATAGGTACCTATCAATATGCACGTATAGAATGCGCCAAGCCACAATAGTAAAATGATAAAATCCTCTCCCTCCCTTCCTTCAAAGCTCTCCATTTACCGGAGAATCATAAAAACCAAAGTTATAATCCCAACAGTAACTCAGAGGATTTCACTTACGGATGACAGTTGGAAAGAAATGGCGGAGGTCATGGAGATTCTTGTTTCTGTAAAGAAAGTTGCAACATGGCACAGACCAAAAGGATATTTTACTACCATTTAAGTTCCATGTAGTCCACACCCATTTCATATGTTAGAAATGGTATGGTATGCTTAGATCCAAGAGATAATTAAAAATTTTAAGACAATTGTTTGGTAGCTAATTAATTTAGAGAAAATCAAGAAAGAGAAGGATAATTGTCAGATAAACAACTATATTAATCTTGGTGACCTATTTATTTTACCCATCTCTACCAGAAAAATTATCCAATCCCTCAACAAGCTATCACATACTGCATTTCATTTTGAATTCATGAATTATAGTTTGAATCACATTTCATTTGGAATTTAAGAATATAATTAGAATCTAAACCCCAATTCAAGAAACACTTCTACTGTTCACCGACGCCACAGCTTCGTGGAGGGTTCATCTGGCTGCTACAATGCACTAAGTAAATAATTTCAAGGCCGCCATTATTTTTGTGGCTGATACATCCATCAACACTCTCATCAATACAAATCATCACCTCCCTCCTTCACTTGCATCAGAAATCATATATGCAACAATGCAAGCTCATTGTCTTTATGCATTAGATTTTCACAACAATAGCCAGAGTTTGAATCGCAAAACCAATTGACGAATTTCTTCTCATCACTTTCATCGCCACAACCTTGGTGCGAGAACTAAAAATTTACACATTCATCTGCACCACAACCTCGGTATGAGCACTAAAAATTTGTGCATTACGAGCATGTGCAGAGGCTGATTAGCATAAGTAAAAGCCACTAACTCCCTCTCTCTCGAATCCCTCCTTTAATAACATGAATATGCACATTTAGAGCCATCAACTCCCTCCCTCTCCCTGCTTTTACACTGACAAGCCACTGACACAATCAACAAGAATTCAAGAACGAGAATTTGCCGAACTTTTATGCTAGCACATTGAAAAGGAATTCAAGAATGAGAATTAGAATCCCAACACTGGTTCAAGAACCTCACCTATGCTCCCACTCCCAGATTTTATGCCGACACACCATTGACACATTGAAATAACAAAAATTTTAAAAGGTTCGAAACTTAAACACGTGGATCATGAATCTGAGGGTGACATCACATAATCTTAAAAGATAATATATATATATATATATATATATATATATATATATATATATATATATAACTAAAAGTATAATTCTTTCAGTGGAATTTTTTTTTTTATGAGCATATGTTATTTAAATATTTTGTGTAGTTATATAAACAAAAAATTAAATTAAAAAAAAAAAAAATTAATTCTTATTTTTATGACAATTGGAAAAAATTACACATCATATGGAGCTGTAGAATGACCCTCTATACTCAGTAATATTGGAGCTATATAAATAATGAGATAGAAATCTTTTTACTATTGAAATGTTTTTATTAATCTAAAACATATTTTTATATATAAAATGACAGATGTATAAATTATGAAATAAAGGATGGAAATCCTTTTTCTATTGAAAATGTTTTTTATGAAGGTAAAACATTTTTCTTTTTTGAATGGGAAATAACTATAAGACATTCTAATGTTATGATGCATTTTTAATATAATAAATATTTAATTTTTAAAATTTAATTAATATTGAAATATATAATTTTTTGAAATTAATTATATTTAATTTTTAAATAATATCAAAAAAATGTTGTTAATCAAGCTAATGTTATAGTGTTTAGGAAAAATGATTGGAACTTTTCCTATTTAAATTTAGTTGAACTTCTTTGTTGAAAATAAATGATTTTTGTTTTAGGGGTAGTTTAATCAGTGATCGATAGAGTAGTTCAATTGCTAAAGTAAATAATGAATATGTAGTAACTAAGAATTCTTAGTTTCAAAAATCCCGGTACAATGGTAAACCTTAGATTGGATGTGAAATTGAGTAAACTACAAGTATATATCCATCTTAAATATGGATTTAACATGAGCATAGTAAGATCCAATTTCTTGAGGTGTAATTTTTTTTATGAGCTGACATTCTTTAAATGTTTTGTATAGTTATTTAACTTTTTTATTTTTATTTTTTTTTAGATTCTTTTAACAAATCTATTGGGGTCTACACGAGCAAAATTTCATCTATGATGAGGGAAGGACGGGCTTACACATCATAGTGGATTGTAGAATGAGCCTCTAGGCTCAATGAGATGGGAATTTAAACAAAACCCAACAAATAAAAACTGTGAAGTGAAAAAGTGGCAATGAATCCGTGGAATAAATAATTAAACTCTATTCACCAACTGTTTTCCATTAGTTGCAGCATCCAATATCAAAGCCAAAGTCGGGAATGAAAAAGATTTTATGGAATTTAATGAAGTGCATGCATCTTCCGTCAATCGATATATATGGTTTCTTACAATGGATATATTAAACAACCATTTCAAAGAGAAATCTCGAATAGGGAAAAAGTTTTCAAGGGATGTAAGTCTTATTTCTTCAACAACCGTAGAGAAATCCCCTCCCGGTGCAACCCTATCCTGTAACAATTGTCTAATCCTTTTTTAGAACACCCATGGTATTCACAAGTTGCTTTATTGTGATAGTGATGGATAATGGTGTGATAGCATTGTATGGATGGAGTGGGTTTTTTTAAACCAATTTGAAAACGATCATTATCTCATCATTGTGTCATGATTGAGGGAGTGGCTTATGTTTTGAAAGGAGCCATTGATGGAGTGGGTCCTTCTTAAAGGAATCTGAAGAGGAGTTGGCAACTACTGAAGTGTTTTCATAATAATTTAGCTTTCTCTCAATTATTTAATTCTCTAACAATATACAATTTTATTGACCAAACAATATTTTATTATTTAAATTGATTTTAAAATAAATTAAAATTTCAAAAACAAAATTTTAAAATACTAAGAATTTTGATACCCGAAAATCAAAAGTAAGAAGATTCCACTCATTGGAATTTTGGTCTTGAAAATACTGAGGTTTCATTCATTTAAACAAATTAAAAGATCTCTTTTTATTATCAACCTAGCCTATCTTTTGAAAATTCAAATGATCTCCCACACCCCACTCCACCCACACCCATGCCCCCCTCCCCATCGTCCTCCACCTCCTCCCCATGCTCACCCCCGTCCTCCGCCTCCTCCCTAACCCCCCGCTCACCTCCCTCATTCTCCATCTCACCCCCTCGGCCTCCTCCCCAACCTCCTCCCCCCCGTCCTCACCCCTCTCTTCCTTTTTCTCCTCCCACACCTCCTCCCCCCATGCCATGCCTCTACCTCCCCCTCTGGCTCCCGCTCCTCCCACTCCTCCCCCTCGACCTCTTTCCCCTCACATTTTTTTTCCTCCCCCTCCTCGCTCTCTCCTCCCTCTCCGCGTCTTCCACACAATCCCTCGTCACCTCCCCATCCTCCCCCTCCTCCTCCTCTATTTCCTCCTCTACCTTCCCATCCATCCCCACCCCTTCCTCTACCTCTTCCCCCTCTGTCTCTTCTACATATTCCCCCTCCTACCCCTCCTCCTCACCTACATCCTTTGCCTCCTCCCCTTCAGCCTTCTCCTATCCCCCCTCACCCTCCCTTCCTCCCCCACCTCTACCTCTACCTCTCCTCCCTGCCTCCACCTCTACCTCTCCCCCCATGTCCTCTCCTTCCCTCCCCTACTTCCTACTTCTCCTTTTCCTCCTCTCCCTCCCCCTCACCCTCTTCCCTCTCCAGATCCTCCCCTTCAACCTCTTCCTCCTCTCCATCATTCACCTCTGCCTTTTACCCCTCCTCTCTTGCTGCCTCCCACTCGTCCTGGCCCCCTCCTACTCCTCCTATCCCCCCTCTGCCTCTTCTGCATCTTCCGCCTCCTCACCCTCACCCTTTTCCTTGCCTTGCTCTATGTGACCCCCTTCCTAATCCTCCTCACTTGCCCCCCCACCTCCTCCTCCCCTGCCTCCCCCTCCTCCCCTAGCTCCTCTGCCTCCCCCTCCTCCTCCTACAACCCCCCATGCCTCTTCCACTTCCTCACCCTCCTCCCCCTTTCCCTACTCCTCCTCTACCTCCACCTCCCCCCACTCCTCATTATCCTCCTCCTCCTCCTCACTCCCCTTCCTCCTCCTCATCACCGCCATGTCCACCACCCCCTCCTCCTTCCTCGTACTGCCCTCACCTCCCTCCACAATCACCTCCCCCTCCTCCACCTCTGCCTCTCCTCCACTGCTCCACCACCTCTTCCTTAACCTCCTCCCATCTTGCCCCGCTTTCACCTTCACCTCTCCTCCTCCCCTTGTCCCCCACCTCCTCCTTCACCTCCTCCCCTCCTTCCCCACCTCCACCTTCACCTCTCCTCCTGCCCCCCTCCTCACCCTCCCTCCTCTCCCTTTGCCTCCTCCCTCACCCCCTATTCCTCCTCCTCCTCCTCCCCCTCCGCCTCTTGCCCCTCCCCCTTCCTTCTCCCCCTCCTCCTCCTCTCTATGCTTATCCTCTTACTCTACCTCCTCCACCTCCGCTCCCTTTGCCTCCCTCTTCCTCCACCACTTCCACCTCCTCTCCCTCCCTTTTCCTCCTCCCCCACCTCTCCCTTTGCCTCTCCCCCTACCTCCCCCCCTTCCCCTCCTCCCCCCCCCCCCCCCTCCCCCTCCACCTCTTCACCCTCCTCTCTCGCCGCCTCCCAGTCATCCTCCCCTTCCTCTACCTCCTCCTCTACCTCTTCCTCCTTAGCTTCCTCCCTCGCTTCTGCCTCCTCCTCCTCCTGTGCCTCCTCCCCCTTGGCCTCCTCTCCCCCTCAACCTCTGCCTATTTCCTCCTCCTCCACCACCTCATCCTCTCCTCCTCCTCATCCTCCTAAGAAAAAAATAAAAAAAATTAATTACATATCATTTCATTGCCTTTATTTATACTAGTTAGGATACTTACATATTTTCATATTATTTTACAGTGAATGATAATTCAGTTATCAATACTTGAATGTTAATCCAACAAATAATCTACATAAAAAAATGCAATATAAATAATTAATTATATGTTCTCAAATGCAATTGCAAATAGCTTCCTCGACATTGGAGCAAATCAGGTTAGAGTGCCCCAAACACAAAATTACAAAAACATTCTACGTATGACCAATACCTTCCCGGTTAAGATGTATTTCTGATCTAATTACAATTGATCACCATTATACCAGAACAGATCGGTCTTTCGAAATTGTAACCATTCAACTTTTCTTGTTATTTGTGTTTAAATCTCAAAAGAAAATTTAATTTCCTAATGATGGGTGAGGAGACAAATATTGATATGAAATGTGTGAACAAAAGTATAATGGGGTAGTAAAAGTATAAATAAATGCTATCCATAGTTGCCAAAAAATAATTATAAACAATACTTTCAAACAAGTGATCAGCATTTCAAATGTGAGAACAAAATTATCCATAAATGCTATTCATAGATCCGGAAGGAATTATCCATAAATGTTATCTATCACAACAAGAAATAATAGGGAGAAGATGTTAGAGAACCGGCTTAATTTTCTTGTGGATGAGAGATTACATGTCCTCCTCACATATTGAATCCCGTACACTGAGATTTATGTATATTTATAGGCTCACGATGTACAACAAGATTTAACTTCCAGTATTACGGAGAGATTTAGTCGAAGTTAAGTGAGTTTATTTGTACGAAAAGATTTATACACTCAAGCTATAAAGCAAAGGGAAATATTTGTATTATAAGATTTGGTAGGGCTGATATATGTATTACAACAATAATTTGAAATGTAGCTTAATAATATTACAGATCTTGTAATTAGCTTTGAAATTTATAAAACTAAATTTAATAAATAGTCAAAGTGAAAATTGTAATTAAGTTTTTAGGTAAATTTATGGAAAAATTGGGTTTGGGAGTCAATCAACTAATGAAATAGTCCGATTAAGTTGATAGAAATAAAAACAACTTTTAATTCGACAAGCAAAAATAAAGCAGTTAAACGTGATGGATTGATTAAACTAGCATGAAACCAATAAAAATTTAATTGAAGAAAGATAGAGAATAATACAATTTATAAAAATTTAATTGAAGAAAGATAGAGAATAATACAAAGTACGATAAGTACCTAAAAACTGATTAAACTGCAAAGTAATTCAATTATTAAACTAGATTAAACCAGATTCATCGCAAATTCATGCAACCATTGTGGGGAAAATATTGAATGAGAATGCAACTATTGAGGGGAAAGTATTACATACGTGTAGCTCCAATTTGTCTCGTGAAAGATTTGTATCATACTAAAGTCTTGTCTCTCCTCTTTTTTCCATTGAGCTCATCTAAGAAATCAACATTAACATCCTCCTCCTGCAACGTAGGATGACATGAACACGGTACCAAGAAATAAACACGCGATCAAATTGACAGAAAATAATGATATATAGATGGAATTCGATGCCGCAAAGCTTAAAATGATACCATATAAATGGAATTCGATGCCGCAGAGCTTAAAATGATACAATATAAATGGAATTCAATGCCACAGAGCTTAAAATGATACCATATAAATGGAATTCGATGCCATCCATGCATACGGTCATTGATAAACATACATGCGTTGCTTTCTGTCACCAAAAGCCATGCTAACTACATGATCCACAATATCTGAGATTTCTTCACTCACAATATTCATAATCGGCCTTGCCCATTCCACTATTCCCCAATTTTTATGGACAATCAATTGCTCCCGCTCCCAGGGACAACACCAAGATATCATCCACCCCATTAACAGACGCAAAGTCAACCTTATTATTCAACACATGAGTAATGGCCGCTACTGTGGGATTGTTCATCACAAACCCTCCATCTATTCCCACAATTGTTGTTTTCCCGTCCACGGACTTAACGGGAATAGGCATCTCAAATCCTGGAGAGCACATGGTCGCATGACAGACTTCCCACATAATGAAATTGTAATTCTGCATGTGCTTTGCACTTGCCTCTGCGAACAGGAACGGTGAACCGCTGCATAAATCGTAGCAGGGTATCAGAATCAGGTTCACTGTGTCTCTCAATGTTAATAGTCGCCCATTGCTACTTCTAAATAGACCCTGCATATTGATGCAGCCACTGCCTTGAGCCTCAGGATTAACCTGCCCAGTAACCCACATGATGATGGCATTTTAGTATTAACATGTGTTTCGCCTTTTCTATAATGAAATACATTGTCTCTTGGACCGTGTAAAGAGCTCTGTTGTTTTCACCCTTTGTAACCAAGGCACTCCTCTCCCACTTCCTTCAACGACTATATTCCCTTCCCAGGCCCCTTTGAAAGTTTCATAGACTCCAAGGTTTCATGGTTTCCATTATATAAATGCAAGTGGCCATTATCAGAGTGCAACTCGGAGTTTTCATAGTTTCCCTAATATAAAAGCAAATGGCCATTATTCAAGTCCGATAAATTGCTTTCTTGTAATATGCTGCTTTTGTCAGAGAATATGCTTTTGTGCGGAGATTATAACACACGCCCATTACTTGTCATAAATTCGTTTGAACTTTGGATGTTATCCAAGCGCCCACTACTCTCGTTACCTGTCACATAGGGCAACCACTACTTGCGCATGTGCGTTTAAATCATAATACAATATAATATTTATCATAACGATTCCATGTAGCGAATTAAAATTATCTTACGAACACAGATCAAATGTTGTGTACCAAAAGTTCTCCGAGAAATACAGACATGCAAGGCTATGATAAAATTTGGATTGTCACGCAATGTATGTACTAATATTGAAGCATCAGAAGATATAATTAAAGGAAGCGTTATACGTATTAATACTAAAAAAGAAGTTAAAAAATATCGGCCTAGCTTTTGCTTCAAAGATCCAAAATAATTTGTAGGTTGTTCCATCTTATACCATAGTTTGGATCGAAGAAATTTTGTCGTTATAGAGTTTGACGGCGATGAATGGATGTCTGTTTCAATCCAAAAGAAAATCAAAAAACCACATAAAAACATAAATAAAGAAAGTATCATATGCAAAGTTCTGGCAAGTCAAGTACCATTATGTATTTCTTTTATGAATATACATTTTGTCTAAATAGAACATAAATAAAGAATGCAATATATGCAAAGGTCGCGCACATTATGTATTTTTTCGGTGAATATATATCTAATACACCTCGATCTTGATGAATTCTTTGTTCATGATAATCTGTGTGTATGAGATTTCAATATCTTTATTTTGACTGATATTCTATGAGTAAGGTAGATATTTGACCATTATTTTTAGGTATGGTTTATTTGTAAATGAAATAATAAAATTAATTTTAATTTTATTATTAAAGATATTCAAAAATATGTTTTAGGTTAATTATAATTAAAATTTAACATTTAATATTAATTTAGTAATAATATGAATTCTTAATTTGTAATTTTTTAAATATTTAAAACATATATTTTAGTATATTAATTTTTTTTATGAAATTGAATTTTAAAATATAATTATACTCATTAAAAAAGCCACTACATTATAAAAATGAAAATACTAAATGCTCAAATAAAATTATTATGTTTTAAATACTTATTTTAATAAGAATATATTTTATTTAAAAAAAATAAAAATATGATAAGGCTATAAAAAAAACCAAAAATAACAATATGAGAAAATGAAGAAAGAACTAAAACCTATGGACCAATTATTTTAATACAATCAACCAACTTCAGAAAATGCAAAAAGAGAAAAGATTATAAAAACATTTTAAGTAGCGCATATACAACCACTACAATAACTTATGTGTGTGGGTTAACACATTTTTTAAGGTTGTAACAAGTATGCATTTATGTATTTATATTTAGATGAAGTCATTCTTCTGAGTTTTAGTTAAGCCTAGAATCTAGCTCTATGTCTAAGTATTCCTTGATTCTCCGCAACTATGCTTACTTGGTAAGGGATGGATTTGTAAATCGATAGAAATGAAGATTTGAAACTTAAATTTCTTGGAATGTCGAGGTGCCTTTTAGTTTCTTCTCACAATATATTTAGACAAGTCTCCTCTTTATTGATAATCTGAAGAAATATTGTCATTAAGCTAAGAGGCTAGTTTAGTAGAGAGGCTTATTCTAAAGCCCTGTATGAGGGGGATTTGTAAATTTGTTTGTTGGTCGGTCCCCTTTTAAAATAAAATTTAAAATTTAAAATTATGTTTTAAAGAGAAAAATAATGTAGCCTATCATAAAAATAAATGAATAGAAGTACAAAAATATATGAGTAACACTTTTAAATCTTTTACTTTTCAAAAATATTTCAACAAGAGATTTAAATAAACTATTTGAAGATCTATCTCAAGTAATTTATGTGGATATGAACTTCATATATATTTATATATAGAAATAAATTTTCTAAAATAAAACATTCTAATGTTGTATATAAAAAAATATTCAATGTGGGTTATCAATAAAATATTTTAACAAGAATTAATATGGACATATACTTAAAAATATATTTAATAATAAAAACTACTTTAATTTGCTTGACAAAATGTCTAGATATACATGTGATGTATATATAAAAATGTTTATTTGTTCCTATATGTATACTCTATTTATCATTCAAAAATACAATTTAAACACTAAGCAAACACATTGTATTTTACACTATGAAAAAGTTTGCACACGAAATTTGATCTGTCTCAGCTCATGTTACATTTGTGCTTAAAGATGGCTCTATGTTGGTAGATGCCTTAAATTTTTTATTATATTGTGTCATTGGGCAAGTTTGACCTTCTGTCTCAAACCAAACCAAACCAGACCAAATGAGATCGCATGACTGCCCGAATTAGTCTTTATTAAATTATTTTTACAAATGGAGTATCTATTTGTGCCTTGTTACAACATTCATTAAATAGTTCTTCCATTATTAGTTTCAGTTTTGTTTTGTTTAACACGCAAGCACATTCAATTGTGTTTATGATAGCATTTGATTGTGTTTATGATCAGATATATATTTTTGGTGTAAGGCAATATTAATTAATATTTTTTTTTTATATTTTATGTGAGATGTTATTTTTTTTTGTGAATCCTTCTCTTTTTAGGTATGGAAATGTATATTTATTTGACATGCATTTAAATATTGTATAGTTATTATTTTATTAAAAATACTCATATTATAATGTATTTTTTATAAAAATTGCTAGAATGTATATCTTTATTTTTATTTTTTTTAATTACACTTTAAATAGAATTATGGGGTTTAATTCTTTTATTAATTTTGTAAAATATATTTCAAGTTTATAATGTCTATAAATTGTATATTATGACCATATATATTTATTAAAAGAATAAGTTTCACTTAATGCTGAGTAATGTTAAGTCAAGTCAAGTTTATAAATTAGATTTAAGATTTGTGTTTTAGGCTTAGGATTATGCGAGGGAAGGAGGAAGCAAAAGGAGGGAGAGAGATATATGGAAAGAGGGGAATTGGAGAGAGAGTGGCTAAGAGAGAGTGTCAGAAACTGAGATAGATGTTAAGACAGGGAGATTCAAGGGGGAGAGAGAATGAGAAAGAGGATGAGACATAAAAAGGGAGAGGGAGAGAGAGAGATAGGAATAAATGGAAAGAGGGAAGGAGTGAAAGAGACATAGAGAAAGGGGGAGAGAAAGAGGGAAACAAAAAGAGAGGGAGAGGTGGAGAGAGAGAAGGGGGGAGGGTTATTGAGAGAGAGTTAGGGATATATATATATATATATATATATATATATATATATATATATATATATATATATATATATATATATATAGAGAGAGAGAGAGAGAGAGAGAGAGAGAGAGAGAGAGAGAGAGAGAGAGATACATAGTGAAAGTAGGAGAGGGAAGGGGGAAGAGAGGCAGTGAAAGTGAGACAAGGATAGAGAATGTGAGAGAGACATCGGGAGAGAGATAGAAAAAGAGAGAATGAGGTAGAGAGATAGAGATAGGGGGAGAGAGAGATATAAAAAGAGAGAGAATGAGAGAGGAAGTAAGAAAATGAGAGTGGGAAAATTAGAGAGGGGGAGAGGTGAAGAGTTTTACAGAGAGAGTTAGGAGGATATAATGTCAGAGAGTATGTGAAAGAGACATTTTGAGAGTGATAAAGAGAAATATTGGGAGGTAATGAGAGAGGGAAATAGCAAGAGAAAGGGGGAGAAAGTGAGAGAATGGTGAGAGAGAGAAGGAGACAGTGGCCAAGGGGGGAGGAAGTAGAAATGGAGCGAGCAAGAGACAAAGAGATAGTCAGGGTGAGATAGGAAGAGAGAGAGGGAGAGGGGGAAACAGAGCATAATACAGAGATAAAGAAGGTGATATATTTACAAAGAGATATAGAGAAGGATAAAATTTCATAGAGAGAGTCAGAGAGAGACATAGTAAGAGTCAGAGAGAATGATTGAGAAACAATGTGAGAGAGAGACACGAGTGAGAGCTAATAGCAAGAGTTATAAGGAGTTGGAGAGAGAATGAGAGAGGGACAAAGGTATGGAATGAGGGAGGGCCTATTTTGACCCTTCAACATTCTTTCAAAATATATTCATACACATCTTGCATTCATTAACCATCTGAAGTAATATTCTCATTGGCGTTTATTGCAAAAAGGATTTTTTGAACTAGCATCTCCCATCTTTGCTCATGAATCTCTATTCCCTAACTCCCATGAAGAGAACCATGAATTTATGCTAAAACCTTTGGAGTGTTGCATCTTCAAAATTTTTGTTATTTTCCACATAGAATTTTCAGGGATGAGGAAGACAGCAAGGGGGTTGTACTTTGTTTGAATCGATCATTGAAAATTTTAAATGAGATGAAAAACAACTCTATGGTTTCATTTGATTCATTTGATGCTAACTCTAATTTTTGTAGATTTTATTTTCATTGAGAATTACTTCCCATGATTTTATTTTCATGGTAGGATAGGAAATTTTTCTATATAATGTATTATTGTTTACATTGTTTAAACAGATCATTAACAATTTTAAATTAGAAAGGGAAAAAATAGGGTTCTATTTAATTTATTTGTTTATAAATATGTTTTTTTTAATTTCACTGTGTAGCAAACATTTTCCTTTTGGGAGATATTTAGATTTATTTATAAAAAACTCCTCTGTGTCAATACCATTTTATCTATATTATGTAAATTTGTGTGGTTGAATATATCTTTTGCAAAGGAATGGCCTTACATGGTTAATGATTCTCTAGGTCATATATATGATTACACACCATGAAATGCCTACTGTGTGGATCTTTTCTTAGAAATTTATTTATTTTAAATCATGTTTTTACTTGGTTTATTTTCTATACATTTATCTCATTGAACATGCGTGACTCTATGGAGGAATATTTTTCTAGTTATTTATTTTACCCTCAATGATATTTGTGTAAACATGTTTAGACCATTTTTTGTAAGTAACACTTGAAGATTTGATGTTGAGTAATATTTATTTTTATATTATGCATTTTACATTTGTTTTCGAGGTTGTATTTTTTTTAACAACCTTGTTCTTTTCATTTATGCTAAAACTTTATAGGAAACACAATATAATTTATTGTGTAGGTGAACAAACCTAGATCTACCCTAAATCCAGATCAAATATTTCAAGGTGCAAGCCTCTTTTGTGGATGCAAAACTTGGGGAAAGTTTTGCAACTAGAAAGGTGTAATCAATTTATTAGCTTAATAGATTCAAATTTAAGATGCATCTAGGATTTTTTTATACCATATGTATTATAAGGATTGTATGGATGTTTATAAAGAATGAATTGATGTCTCCTAACATTTAATATTAATTTATATAACTATGATAATGTTAAGGGTGTTGAATATAATTGTGTTTATCACATAAAATCATATAAATAATATGATTAATACTACTACATAGAAATAAATATTCCTCATATTTGTTTTCCCCGCAACATTAGATGGTGACCAAAATGCAAAAACTATTACAAAATTTTAGATAATATTGTTTAGTTTTAAATAAACTAAATGTTTAACTTCATATTTTATTATTTTGAAATTATAATTTCAACAATACTCATGAATTTTGGATTGAAGTAAAAACTTTGAAAATGTAGTTGTTAATTATTTTAGAGAAGAGGCATAAAATAAAGGGTTTTGTTTGGTATTATATTATTTTGTACTAACATAAATATATTTCATCATAAAATTCATCCTTTAAAGAAAGGGTAGAAAATTCATTTCTATGTTGATATTTCAACTAAACTAGATTTATGACTAGTTTAAAACAACAAAGCAGAAATTAACTTTCATTACCTCAAACAATCCCTACATTTCACTTTCTAGGTGAAGATGCATGTTTACATCTCTATTAATCCCTCTACAGTTTTATCCATTATACATAGATATATTATTGGTATCAGAGATAGATATATGGTTGGTAAACTCTCTCACTCTGCAACTTCTATTGGTGGCAGGCAGATATCTGGTGACAACGCATATCAGTGGCCATTGATTTCAAAGATCCATAGTTTCCTAGAAGTTTTACACCACTCAAAATATTGTGTTTTTTTAATTCTTGGTGCAATCAAGCATAGTAGTATAAATGAAAGCACTAGTTAATAAGTTACTAGCTCGCCAAATAATTTTTAAGAACTTCTCTATATCTCAATGAGAATCTTATATATTATCAATGATGGTATATCTTATTTATATCCATATCTCTATGAATATGAAACCATACACATTAGTGTTACAATTCATGGAACGAAATAATCACATGTGTAGCTAAATGTTTGAAAATATGCTTGAGACTAGGATAAAAATAGTACCCTTTAGAGCTTAATTAAATCTAGCATCTAGTAATTACACATCTCCCTTATACGAGGATGTAGAGCACTATTGTGGCCAGCAACAACCCCCCTCGTTCAATCTAGTATCAGCTACGATGCTAGGTTGAATGGGGACCCTTAGTTAATGTTTTTGAAAAAACATTGGTTTCTTTCGAAATCGCAAGCATAAGCGTAGGAAAGGTTTCTGAGACAACTTAAGCCTAGACCTGTTTTCATAAAAACAAATCCTAAGATTGCTTCACAAAAAATCAAAGAGATGCCTTCGTTTCACCCCTAAAAAACAATATGCGCACCACCTCGGTATTAATGAACAACATCACATCGCAATACACTAGTGTCCATAAGGAAAAGCTTCAAAGTCCGCCGATCTGCGATGTTGCGATCGTGCGATCGCATATCGCAGAAATGAGGTTGGGCACGTTGGCAAATATTTTAATCATTGCGATCTGCGATATGGCGATCTGCGATGTTGCGATCACTAACCTTTGCGATCGCGCGACATGCGAGGATGCGTTGGCAAGTCATAAAAGTGCCTTAGTACGACTCCTTCGTGCACGCCTCCCAAAGAAAATCCACTTACTATAAACTGACTTGGAAATTATGCGCTTTTAATGTTAGTAATGAATTAGTTGTCAGTTATTAAGTGGCATAAAGACGCGTGCCTTAATGCGGATTTGTTTCACGTAAGGTGGCGTATCTGATCTATCTCTTGCATTTAAAACTCTCCCATCACCTTTTTGATCAATCTTTCCATTTTTGTCCGTAACCTGCAGGAGCAAAGTGCGAAGGCAAAACCGAACAGAAACGCTAAGCGAGATGGGGAAGAAGAACAAAGCTCAGAGCTCAGAGACAAGGGAAAAGACCAAAGAGATGGTGCCCCTCTACACAGATACTACATGCAATAAAGATGCAGGCATCTCAACTGGGGAAGGCATGTATAGGATATTGGAGGAAGAAAATCCGAGAATAATCAAGGTAACTGCTGCTGTCGCGGGTGCATCACGTTCTTCAGAGGCATCCCTGGAAGATCTAGCATGTTCTTTCCTCCATAGGATAGCAGCGAGGCCAAAGATCCTTCCATACACAGGGCCAATTTGATTTCAGAGTCCACCCCGGGGTACTTACCGAGCGCGTTACAGTTGGAGGCAGAATGGAAGCAGAAGGCACAGGCAAACGGGAAGGCAATTCAGGGATTGACTAGACTAAACTGGGAAAGTTATTGGACTTACTTAGTTAAGCCCCACAGCCAATGCATGACCATAAGATGCATCATGAACGTGGCCGAGAAAGTAGCGCCATCTCTTATGGATGCCGTTTTCGCAGCCTAGTTAAGCACAGAAGTCAGCCAACCGACTCTTCTCAAGCCCATGCTTGAAAACTGCAATTTCAGAGACCAAATTAAGAAGTAATTTCGTTTAGAAAGTTGTTTTTTCTTGCTTTTTGTTTTACTGAATTAGAAAAAGGGCGGTCATTTGAGAACCGTGTCCTAAATTTTGTAATAATACTATTATTAGGATTAGATAGTAGTATTTCAACCCTTATCATTGCATTGGAGAAGGGTCCAGAAATTTGTCAAAAACTTATCCTCAGAACATGCACTTCTGCACCCTCAGAGGAGGTTTTGATGAATGGAAGGATCGTGATTTATTGATGTTTGTATTTTTAATGTCTGCTACTGATGTTGCACTTCTGTACTCTTGGTAGATGTTAGAAGCAAGTAGAGATAGATCGTTATTGCTTGAAGTCTGTCAGTAAGAATTAGTCATAAATGGTACTTTTATCTCTTGATCAATTCCTGCTTGTATTCCCAGAGCGATATACAGCTGATATTGTTTGCATGTTAATGTATGAACACATGGGTTATCATTTGGCACTTCTATACGGTGGACTTATCGATTTATGCTTGATATGCGAATGATTTGATTATGCGATATGCTATTCACAACTGTTCTGTTTAACTTCTTAGGCAGAACAGTTCATCTTAAACGGTTTATATTCTTATAATGGCTGAATAATCTTTATTACCAGTTATTGTATGAAATCTTTTTAGATTGCATAATGGAAGAAATATATATCCCGGGTTAGTGTAGATCTTGTGTGTTATTTCCATTAAATTATAGTAGCCTAGATTCCAGTTTGCAAGTCAGATTTACATTAGTTGTAGAATGTCTTTAGAACTAACATAAACAAACTCCACACACACACACACACATCCCACGCATCGGGAAGCTGGTCCCGTTATCCCCAGTCGGACCCGCTACTCCAAACGGGCAAGGAGCCACCAACCAGGTTCCGGACCGGGTGGGTATCCCCCTTGTTGTTGACCCGACTTCAGGGCCCTCAAAAAGCACCAATCATGCAATCAATAGAATTTAATATTTAATTCCATTTATTGATATTATATTTTGGGATGTTTTTATAAAAATAATTGAAAGATTGTTGATCTCAATTTTTCTCTTAATGTTGCATTTATCCATACTTCAATGATTAATAACAACATAAATGAAACTAGAAATTGGTCGGTTCCTATATATGATAGATGCTTGTTAGTCTATATCTTGGTTTCATAAGAGTGCAAGGGAATTTTTTTATTTTAGTGCCATATTTTTATAAGCTTCCAACAAAACATGTTTAGTCTCCAACATTATTTAAATAAAAAAATCTTAAAAACATAAATTTAATTTATAAATTTTATGAGAACGTTAATGTGATTGTAGAAATTATTTTTAAATTATCTTGTTTTCATTATAATTTATTTAAAATTTTGAATCCAATTGTATCCATTAACTTTATAAAAGTATATATATGAATCCAAAAATTATTTGCAAATATAAATTATATATTGAGAATGCATCCTTCTTTAATTATTTTATACCAATCTAACTTGCAGATGCATATAATTGGTTAATCCACATATATATCTATATATATATATATATATATATATTTATTTATTTATTTATTTTTTAAATACTTATGATTTTTTATTTTTTTTACTTTTAAAGTAAAATATAATAGAAAACCTTTCATCGTTTAGTTTCTTATCATTCTCTAATCCAATGAATGTTTGTAACAAGTTTAGCCCACTATTTATGTCGTTCCATTCAGTTGTTTAGTCATTAACATTTTCCACATGTATCATTATTTATAAACTAGTGATCTTTCTTGCATGGCTATAGATGTTTTTTTTCCTTTTTTGTTAATTTGAGAGCTTTCATTATTTCATAAGATTACGTCGGTTTATATAATTTTCTATGATCCTATTGTCCTCACCCATACCCTATTTGTTGGCCAGTATGTAATTACCAAAAATTATAGCCAATTACCAAAAATAACTTTTTAACTAGAACAAAAAAGACACATTACATTATAATACCTTCAATATCAAGATGCTCCTAGATACAATTACAAATAATATGAATTTATAGGGGCATTATGCTCTAGACTAGATCATGGTGATGGAGGAGGCCTAATGTCACAGTGGATGTGCTTCGCCATATAGCTTGTATCCCTTCGAAGTGATCCAATTTATGTTATAAGAGCCATTGTACCCTTTGCATGCTAGCCCAACAATCAAGAATATGTGAATGGTTTCTTTACAACTCATTCATGACACTAATAGTTGTATTCTTGTCTTCATGTCAGGCTTTGTTGAGTTTCTCCATAGGTTGGGTGATATGTCGAAATTGACTAATAAGGTTGTATTGGGAGGAAATAAGTCCTAAATACTAAGGGTGTGGGCTAGAATGGGGTAGAGGGTCTCACCATGCTCCGAATCTCCCACAAGGTGTCATCCTTGTTGAGCCCTATCTACAGTTCCATTTCTAGCTCTACCTCATTAATAAAGCATTGCACTCCAAGCTATATAAAAATAATTCTTACAAACCAAACAACTATTTCCACAAAAGAAATCAATACACCTAGATAGAATACCCCCATAACCCAAATATGTACATCATAGACATATATAAGTGGTTAGGGCTAACATTCACAACCTAAGTCGATAAGCACACCAAACCCTCCATCAAAACACCAGAAACTCAAGGTCCTTATAAAACGAGGACAACCAATTGATGCTAGATGAATCTGTGTATTCTAGTCCACCCACTAACAAAATTCGCCCCATCATCAAAACATAAACCTGGACTAAACCAAAACCTCATAAAAAATCATAATATCAATCAAGAAAATAAAGATCCAATGTCCATGGTTAATTAAGAATAAGGCCAATACTGGTGAATTATGGTAGTTCTTAACCCCCATCAAGATGAATACATAGATGATGAGATCAAGACATATATATTGAACTTAGCTTAGTGATGTATAAACCATTGGCATACCCCTTTGTGGAAAATATTTCCTAGTACATCTCGTTGTTTCTCTAGTGTGTATCATTTGACCAAGAGCACTATTTTTTCTACCACCTAGTATTGTAAAACCAAAAGGAAACTTCTTTTAAAGAGTCAAATTAGTCCTTTGACTCGACAAGCTTGGAATGATCCTAGAATCACCTTATACCTTATAGAATTTAGTATTTCCCATATTAATTCTCAATTGATCCCCAGTTCAAGCACGTAAATCCCTAAGTCCCATGCCTGAACCAATGTAGCTACTCCCACCCCCATCATCTTGTTGAAAGTAATAAAAATCATCTCATCAATTAACATAAATTCACATGTTCTTACATGGATCGAGGGTGTCAAGATAGCCATCCTTAATTATAATTGAGGTAGAATTAGTGGCAGGAACCTCCGTGAGCCTCACTTCATGATGTTTTTTCAATGCCAATGGGCGGCTATGAATATGTATTACTTGCATGTCTATTTGGATCTTAATTCATGATTGAAATCTCCACCATCTTAAGGGGATCCCCTATTGGGTAAATGTGGAATGAGGAATGCGACATGCAACCACATGGTGGAGAATTAGAATGCACTAGACATTTTTTTATCTACATCGTACTTATTTAATTTTTAGTCTTTCTATGTAATCCATTATTATGAAGGTATACTCTTGTAACTAATTGTATGTTAATTTTTTATTTTAATATATTTGGATGAGAGTGGGATGCATTACATTTATACATTGAAAACAACATTGATTGGATGATGGTATGGATTGAATGATGGAAAAAATAAATTTATGGTAACTTATCATGGCATGGTGTGACTACATTGGTCAATGAAGTTGAACGTGAGAGAGATACCAATAATAAAGAGAAACAAATTGATTTATAAAATGGTTTGAAACATAAATAGGGTATCATGTCCACCCATAGTATTTATTTATTTTTTAATATTATATTGATTTATATCGTCTATTTTTTTTTAATTTCCATAAATTATAGGTATAAATATTTTTATCAATTGAGAATGCATTTTTTACATGCATGACATTATACAATTAAAACACTACGAGGTTATGTGGTGTAATGTCCACAAATTCTACATCAAAAAGTTGGATGAAAAGATGAAAACTTCTAATATTGGGATTTTCGAAGTATTTTAGGTTACTAATTCTTCCTTAAGAAGTAATAGACATCCAAAAGTATCTCAAAATAGATACTATTATTTGCAATATATAATGGAATATGACTTTAAATCCTTCAAAACATTTTTGTTCTATGTTAAATGGTAAAAGTTACAAATGAATGAATGTGATCTTGACATAAGTGTTGTTGAACATGGTAATTGATTTACCATGGTTAATACAATAAATATTAAGATTCTTCGTGATGTTGGATGCTGATATGGAGGGTTTGTTTCAGCCCTTGCTCACATCACTCTCAATTTCCAAATACCCTATTTTTCTACTATAAATAAGAAAATAGGTGGAATCGTTAGAAATGCAACACACAATTTTAGACAACAAGGGCACAATTCACATTACGACATAAATTAAGATAAAAAAAATGTCTTAGACATTCTAAGTTATTACAACATTTCTTTTTAATGCACCCTAGAAAAGAAAATAGGTCCTTCCATGTCCTAGCTAGACCATCTACCATGTACAATTTTTGGCCAACAATATTGTAGGCTATCAAGGAATCTCACTAAGATATCCTAGGACCTTCAAAGGCTCCACTAAAAGATAGCATCAAATAAATAATTTCATAGTTGGAATGTTTTATTTCATAAAATAGGTCCTAAAGGATATTTAACTTGTATGACACAATCTCCATTAGCATCAAATGTTGGAGTTATTTTCTAAGGATTTGTCTCACAAATATTAGGTCATGCAATGTGTCAATGCTAGTGTTGCAATACTTCTCTTAACTTTATCTCACACAAACCCTAGTGACCATAGTCTAGACAATATTTAACCCTTGCATCACAAAATAAAATGACCACAATATGATTACAACAAAAATACATGGATTATATAGTGATAAAGTTGCAAGAATGGGGACACTCTCCTCATTTTATAAGATAGGTGAGTATCCCAACAATATAAAATGGACCAAGTGCACAAAAACCTAATATAAGCTATTAGGGTATATCCACATCAATAGTAATTTATTGAATATATACAAGCATAATGTGGTGGTTGGAATCCACCTCCAAAGTGGTGGGGTCTCCAAGCTAAGGCTCCACATTTCAATCACTCCTCATTACATGGCTTTGTTCTCTCTATAAAAAGGCTCCAAGCTTTAGTTCTCCTCAGCATATCCTAAT
This sequence comes from Pinus tabuliformis, assembly GCA_031772625.1. Classification (NCBI taxonomy): domain Eukaryota; kingdom Viridiplantae; phylum Streptophyta; class Pinopsida; order Pinales; family Pinaceae; genus Pinus; species Pinus tabuliformis. The sequence continues at coordinate 706,994,888 of CM062819.1, forward strand.
TTAAAACAAAATCCATGTATTACACTCTACAAGCAAGAATCCCTCAATAGAGCCACTCAACATCTTAGACTATGTTGTGTCCTTGTGGTGGTCCTAGTGGGAAGTCCGCTTATCCTAGTGCATGTTAAGATCCTATCATCAACATCATGCATGTAATGTAGATGATAATTTAACATATGATATCTTCTGAAATCTAGATGATTTTAGTGCCAAAAGACACCTCTACACATATATCAAGGACAATCATCCATTTATAGTAAGATATCTAAATGTTGAGAAACCAAAATAGTCTATGCTATATCAAAGGGATTAATATTTCCTGGTTCAATCCACATAACACAAAGTTTACCAATAACATAGTGTAAACACCTTGATACAAACGAGAAAGCTAATACTTCTTCTCAACGAGGAAAATAATTTTAGCAAAAAGAGTATTCTCCCTCTAAATATCCATTGCACTTTCTTTTGAAAAAATTTAGCCACCATACTTTTGAAATAAATCCATAATGGCATGAAAAGAACCATATCCCAAACACTACTCCACATTAAGGAATCACAATAGACCACCTCTGAAAAAATTGAATTCTCACCGATGGAATAATTCCATTGAATATGGTTAGAATATATCCTAGGAGGCATACTTAGCTTCATCAATAATTACATCCATATTTAAATCTTCTAGGATGAAAGGGTAAATATGTAATGTTTACTCAACTTTCCTTTTGTGGTTCTAGATCTAGCCCATATTTTACATCCATATCATATTTTTGGACAACCACCTTCTCACTCCCCTAAGTAACTAAAGGAATTTCTTGTGATCTTGAGGACCATGCATCCTAATCAAAATTCACATATTCATTCACTACAATCCTTTGTTTTTCTTGAATGTGGATCTTGTAAGTTTTAGAAGTCACAATATATGCAACAAAAAGATTGTTGATACTCGAGGATTCCTACTTATCCTCTTTTCCATAGGAACATGAATATATAATAGACATTGAAATACACAGAAATATGATACATTTGGTTTCATACCAATGAATTCCTTCTCTAGTTTTTTTCTTTAAAGATATTTCACAAAAAACTTTTCAAAATATAAATTTCGGTTTTATATGATTATGCCTAAGACACTTGGGAAAATATAGGTCATTTATCCTATACTTAGTAGCCTCAATGATATAATTGTTCTTCATTTATACAACTCCATTTTTATACTGATTGTAAGCTATTTTCAACTCTCTGCTCATCCCTGGATCCCTGCAAAAAGAGTTAAAGTTCAAGGGATTTAGTTGCCTCCATTTCTTTTGAAATGTAAATAATCTTCTACCCTATCTATTTTTCAAACATGGACATAAAACATTGTGACATTACACAATGCTTCATCCATATTTTTCATAAACATATATTTATTCTATTTTATTGCAAATTATCAATGAAATTATAATAATACATGTTAGCTTTCGAAGAATGAGAGACATAAATTCATGTTGGAAATAATACTGAGAGGGGAGTGAATCATTATTATCAAGTTCTTTTAACAAATCTTCCTTATTTATACTTTGAATTATTTTTTCATATCAGTACCATAAAATAATGAGCATGAACAAGAGAGACAGATAGTCACACCAAAGAACACAAGATGTAAGGTGGAAACCCAATGTGGGTGAAAACCACCTGCTGCAATATGTCTCTATCTTCTTTCAAATTAGAAACTCCTTTTACAATAGTTTTGTACTAGTGCAGTCCTTTACTAGTACGCAGGCTGCAACCTGCAGAGAGCTACAACTCTCTCTCTCATTTTGCAGTCTCTCCTGGAAGGGAGCTACAACCCCCTACCTCTTTTCATAAATTTTCAACCTAAATCCATAAACATCAAATGATCATCAAGTAGAGTAAATTACATAGTCAACTGCAATAACCAGATCAAAAGTAACAAAACTAAACCCAGAACACCTTATCAACAGAAAAATTCAATCAACAGAATATCTCAAGACAGATACGCAGTTTTTCTTCCTCTGGCCTGCATCGCTACGCACTTCACCTTCTGCCTCCCTGTGTATACCCGCAGAGAGCCTTCTGCTGCACCACGTACCCACGCACTGCTTCTTCAATCGCACTGCGTACAGTTATGGTAGGTACGCACCCAGAGACGCTATCGCACCGCGTACTGTTACAGCAGGTACACACCCAGAGACACTATCACGCCGCGTACCTTTACTGTGAGTACGCACCTGAACCTCTGTCGCACTGCGTACCCACGCAGTTCTCCTTCTTCTGCTCTACGTACCCACACAGTGCCCCTTCTTCTGCTCTACGTACCCACACAGCTCTCTTGTTTCACCTCTGCGTACCCACGCACTGGCACCGTTAATCACCTGTGTACTTCTAATTAGGGCCGAATTGGCAGTTCACCAATGTGCCACAGTTAGTCAGATGTCCATATCTGATCAAGCGCTCGAGAGATCACCCTTCTCAGATTCTCTTTCAACTTCACTTTCATATAGATCAAGCTTTTAAGCAATAACCCAATATTTCAGATCTTAAGATATTCAATTTGCAAAAGATGCTTAGCCAAGTGATCTCCTTTGCTTTATATAGGCAAGCTCCTCCTAAAATCATGGATCAATACCATAGATAACCAATACCAGGGCCCAAAAACATGGGGCTCAATAATAATAATAATATAAATCAATACCACGGGCCAAAACCATAGAATCAAGAGCGGCGAGCTAAATACCACAGGCCAAACATAGGAAACCCCACGTGAGCGCGCTTCTCTGCCTTGAAGTAAGTGAAACTGGGGGTACGCACTTTCTGAACGGGTGACCTGCGCGTCTGGCTGCGGTCCCTTCACAGTGTACCTGCGTGTACGCATCTGCTGAACTTTTCTCCTGCGTACTTATTGATTTTCAACATTTTGAGAGCCTGATCAGAGCATTGCCACTTGAGGGTGTTTCCATCAAGTACAACATCTGTAACATAGAGACATACCAGAATCATAATGCCAACAATCTCCCCCTTTGGACTTGATGGCAACCTCAGAATATTCAGCTTCATTCTCCCCCTTTGACATCAAGGGCAAAGGGTTATGCTCCCCCTAAGAACATGCTCCCCCTGAACCAGATCTGTAAAGAAGAACCATAATCCACCAAACACCATAAATGATCATGAAAGAGATAGAGACATATTGCAGCTATAATCAGACCAGCATCCATGATCCCCTTCTGTACATCCTCCATAATGCGAACAATGCATTATATTCTCCCCTTGAACCTGTGCAATCCAATCTTCAACCAATCCACAACCTAACACATGTAACCATCAGAATAGATTCAACAAGATGATGCATCAACAACCCCCAGCTTTTGCCTGAGGTATTCAAAAGTCTCCCTGGGCAATGGTTTGGTGAGTATATCAACAACTTGTTCCTTAGAAGGAACATACTCCAACTTGACCTTCTGTTCAAGCACTTGTTCTCGGAGAAAATGATATTTGATCGGTATGTGCTTGGTCTTTGAATGCATGACTGGGTTCTTTGAAATGTTGATTGCACTTGTGTTATCACATAAGATGGAGATAGGTGGTGTACAAGTGATTTGAAAGTATTGCAAGGTCTGCATCATCCAAAGGAGTTGAGTGCAGCAAGATGCAGCAACAACATATTCTGCTTCAGCTGTAGACAAGGCAATTGAACTTTGTTTCTTGCTGAACCAAGATACTAATCTGGAGCCCATAAAGAATGCACCACCACTTGTGCTCTTTCTGTCATCCACGCTTCCTGCCCAATCTACATCTGTATAAGCATGAAGTGTGAGATCTGTATCTCTAGGATACCATAAGCCATAATTTTGAGTCCCTTGAAGATATTTGAAAATTCTCTTCACTGCCTGAAGATGAGTCTCCTTCGGATTTGCCTAAAATCTTCCAACTATTCCAACTGCATGCATGATTTCCGGTTGGGTACCTGTCAGATACAATAAACTTCCAATCATAGATCTGTAGGTTGGTTGATGCACTGCTGCAGATTCATCGTTTGCACTGAGGCTACATCCTGTGACCATGGGTGTACATACTGGTTTTGCATCTTCCATGCCATATTTCTTCAAAATTTGTTTGAGATACTTAGTTTGAGACAAATAGATCCCTCCTTCTTTTTGTTGGATTTGCAAACCAAGAAAATATGTCAGTTCTCCCAGCAAGGACATTTCAAATTCTTTCTGCATCACCAAGGCAAAGCTTTGACTCAAGGCTTCTTCATTGCTGCCAAAGATAATGTCATCTACATACACAACAAGTATTAGAAATTTGTCATTTTCAACTTTTATATAAAGATCGCTATCTACTGATCCTTTTGAAAAACCTTGTTGATGAAGATATTTGTCCAAACAATAGTACCAAGCCTTGGGAGCTTGTTTAAGGCCATAGAGAGCCTTTTTCAATCTGCATACAAGATTTAGATCATTTCCAAGAATGAACCCATCTGGCTGCTCAATGTATACTTCTTCTTCCATGTCTCCATTCAGAAAGGTTGATTTCATGTCCATTTGAAATACTTTAAAGTTTTGAAAGCTTGAGAGAGCAAGGAACATTCGGATGGCCTCAAGTCTTGCAACAGGAGCAAAGGTTTCTTCAAAATCTATTCCTTCTTGCTGCGCATACCCTTTACAAACAAGTCTGGCCTTGTTTCTAACTACTTCTCCATTTTCATTCAGTTTATTTTTGAAGACCCATTTTGTCCCTATAAAATTCTTATCTTTTGGTCTAGGAACCAACTCCCAAGTGTTATTCTTTTCGATCTGCTCAAGTTCTTCATCCATTGCTTTGACCCAACATTCATCTTTGCATGCCTCTTTCACATTTTGTGGTTCAGTGGAAGAGAGTAATGCCAAATAGCTTGAAGCTTCTGCAATTGTTCTTCTTGTTTGTACACCTGCTTCTTTCTGCCCCACAATCTGAGATTCTGGATGATTCTTCTGAACATATCTAGATGGAGTCTTCTCTTATATTATTGTCTGCTCTTCTGGTTCTTCTTGAGGTTATTCTTCTTCATCATTCTGTCTTTGAGGGTAGCCTTCATCTTCTTCGATGTCTTCATGATGCACTTGCTTAGGAATGTATCCCTTCTCATCAACCACTACATCAATGTTGTCAACAATTCTGCCAAGTCTTTTATTGTAGCACTTGTATGCTTTGCTATGTGGAGAATAACCAAGAAGAATGCCTTCATCTGCTCTAGGTTCAAGTTTTCCAAGTTGCTCATCAGTATTCTTAATATAACATTTGCTCCCAAAGATTTTGAAATGCTTTACCGAAGGAGTCTCACCACACCAGAGCTCATGAGGGGTTTGAGTGTTGTTCACCCGAACATTTGTTTTCTTTAGAATAACAACCGCAGCATGTGCAGCTTCACCCCAGAAGGTTGCGGGAGTTCCTGACTCATCAACCATAGCATGAGCCATTAGTTGGACTGTTCTGTTCATTCTTTCCACAACTCCATTTTGCTGAGGAGTTCTAGCTGTAGAGAATTCTCTTCTTATCCCATGTTCTTCACAGAAATCGAAAAATTCATTTGAGGTAAACTCCCCACCTCTCTCGGATCTGAGACACTTAATTTTGTGTCCTGATTCGTTTTCAACCAAGGCTTTGAGGGATTTGAATTTTTCGAATGCTTCATCTTTGTGCTTCATAAGTCCTAACCAGAAAAACCTGGAGAAATCGTCAATGAATAATATCAAGTATTCTTCTCCTCGAGGTGTTCTTTTCCTAAATGGACCACATGTATCTGTATGTACTAGCTCAAGAGGCATGCTAGCTGATCCTTCCTTCTCTAGAAAGTTAGTTCTGGTTTGCTTTCCAAACTGACATGATTTGCATATGGTATTGTCTGGAATTTTGATATCTGGAAGATCGCGAACTGCCTGATATTTGCATGCTTTCCTTATTTGTGAAAAGCTTAGATGCCCCAACCTCCGATGCCATACCAGTGCTCATCATCCTTGCTCAGATAGCATTGTTGTTGTCCTTCTTCAAATATGTATAGATTATTTGGAGTTCTTTTACCTTTGATCACTATTTTACCTGTATCAAGATCACGAACAAGACATCCATTTGATCTGAATATCACCTCGGTTCTTTGATCACACATCTGGCTGACACTTAGAAGATTATGCTTCAATCCATCAACATAGAAAACATTTCTAGCCTTGACTTTTTCTTTTAACTGAGCAATGCCTTTTCCTTTTATAGTTGTCGGAGTATCATTTCCAAAAGAAACTTTCTTTCCTTTTTCTAGCGCAGAATATGACTCAAGTTTTTCTTTATCACCTGTCATATGCTTCGAACATCCACTGTCAATGTACCATAGATTTTCCTGTCCTTCTGCATAAAATGCTATCCCACATCTTTCTGTTTGTGGTTCCTTTATTCTCCATGTTTTGGTGCTTTAGGCTTGTTCCTTTGTCTGCTGAAACCTGCTTCTGCATTCAGAATCTTTATGACCAAAGTTATTGCAGATAGAACATTCAACTTCAATTTCAAGGGCCAAAAAGTTGTTATAGGTCCTTTTTGTAATCTCGGTCATACTTCTTTGTTTTTGAGCTTCTCTAGTCATGATTGTTTTATATGCAACACATTGTGTTGCTTTGTGACCAAAGTTATGGCAAGAGAACCATTGTCCATTGAAGAAAATTCTGCGGTTATCAAATCTACCGGCCAAATGATTGTAATTTCTATCATCCATTCTTGAACCAAATTGAGAAGATTTTACCTGTGGCTGGTTGTAGCTTTTGTTCACCCTTAAGATAGATTGCCCCTGATAGTCTCTGTTTGCAATTTGTCCCTGCTTTACCTGATGGTCTCCATTGTGCTTTTGCTCATTCCTTCTTGCTGCATCAAGATAACTTTTTGAGGTGGATGCTTGAGAAGATTCTCCATTATAGCCCAGACTTGTCTTGTTTAGTGGAGAACGATGTACATTGATAATCTCATCCAAAGTTTCAGATCCTTTGACAAACTTAAGATTAATAGCTTTTGTTTTCTCAATCTCTTTTCTAAGACCAACAATTTCACCTTCTAATTTTTCAAGATGTTTTTCCTTTTCATCAGTTTGAAATTGTAGAGTATCAATGATCATATTCTTTTCTTCTATACATCTCTTGAGTTTAGTAATTTCTTCATAAAGGCTATCCACATATATAGCATCCATATAATCATCATCTTCAAATGCCATTAACAGTTTATAGTCATTACATCGTTCATCTTCATCACTATTTGATAAACCATCACTATCTTCATGAGTGTAGTAGCTTTTCTTATTTGCACTCTGTTTCTTGTTCCATCTAGCAGGTTCCTTTCCTTTATCCTTATAAGGAAATTTTGCGGCATAATGACCTACTCTTCCACAAGCAAAACATTTAAAAGGTAACTTGCCTCTGAACCTTCCAGAACCCCTTTGAAGATTTCTGACAAAATTTGATTCTTCTTCTTCTTCTTCTGGCACGTGACTTGCTTCATAATAATCTCCTTTGCCTGAAGCCTTGAAAGTAGCTTCTCTTCTGTCTGATGGACCTCGCTTTCTCATTTCATAACCAGTTAGAATTCCTTGTGACTGAGACATGGTAAGGATTCGTAGATTTTCCTTTTCTTCTATTGCAGACACTTTAGATTCAAATTTGGGGGACAATGATCTTATAACTTTTTCAACCACAATAGCCTCTTTTATTTCTTCACCCAAGTTTTTCATGCAATTAACAATCTCATCTACCCGAAGAAAATAGTTAGCCACACTTTCATCATTATACATCCTGAGATTCTCATACTGAACCCTGAGAGTTTGAAGTTTAGCACATTTTACCTGTTCATCTCCTTCGTAGCTCAAGACAATCTTGTCCCATATTTCTTTTGCGGATTTATATTGCATAACCTTTACGAATTCTGTTTGAGATAAGCATCCCAGTAAAGTATTGACTGCTTTAGCATTTGTTTCATATTTCTTCTTTTCGGCCGCATCTGTAGGAGTAGCTGAAGGAAAAGTGTAGCCTGTATCTATGACATCCCAAACTTCTGTACCAAGAGATTGAAGATAGGCAGTAACTCTTACCTTCCAATAATTGAAGTTTGTCCCATCATAAATTGGTGGCCTGATTGATGCTTCCCTCTCGTAGTTGCTCATGATGAATGATATTCCTTCAAGCGATCAAGCTTCTCCAAAGGACTTGCTCTGATACCAATTGTTGGAAATAATACTGAGAGGGGGCGTAAATCAGTATTATCAAGTTCTTTTAACAAATATTCCTTATTTATACTTTGAATTATGTTTGCATATCAGTACCATAAAATAATGAGCATGAACAAGAGAGACAGATAGTCACACCAAAGAACACAATATGTAAGGTGGAAACCCAATGTGGGTGAAAACCACCTGCTGCAATATGTCTCTATCTTCTTTCAAATTAGAAACTCCTTTTACAATAGTTTTGTACTAGTGTAGTCCTTTACCAGTATGCAGGCTGCAACCTGCAGAGAGCTACAACGCTCTCTCTCGTTTTCCAGTCTCTCCTGGAAGGGAGCTACAACCCCCTACTTCTTTTCATAAATTTTCAAACTGAATCCACAAACATCAAATGATCATCAAGTATAGTAAATTACACAGTCAACTGCAGTAACCAAATCAATAGTAACAGAACGAAACCCAGAACACCTTATCAACAGAAAAATTCAGTCAACAGAAGATCTCAAGACAGATACGCAGCTTTTCTTCCTCTGGCTTGCGTCGCTACGCACTTCACCTTCTGCCTCCTTGCGTATACCCACAGAGAACCTTCTGCTGCACCGCGTACCCACGCACTGCTTCTTCAATCGCACTGCGTATAGTTATGGTAGGTATGCACCCAGAGACACTATCGTGCCACGTACTGTTACAGCAGGTACGCACCCAGAGACAATATCGCGCCACGTACCTTTACTGTGAGTACGCACCTGAACCTCTGTCGCACTGCGTACCCACGCAATTCTCCTTCTTCTGCTCTGCGTACCCACGCAGTGCCCCTTCTTCTGCTCTGTGTACCCACGCAGCTCTCATGTTTCGCCTCTGCGTACCCACGCACTTGCATCCTTAATCACCTGCGTACTTCTGATTACGGCCGAATTGGCAGTTCACCAGTGTGCCACAATTAGTTAGATGTCCAAATCTGATCAAGCGCTCGAGAGATCACCCTTCTCAGATTCGCTTTCAACTTCACCTTCATATAGATCAAGCTTTTAAGCAATAACCCAATATTTTAGATCTTAAGATATTCAATTTGCAAAAGATGCTTAGCCAAGTGATCTCCTTTGCTTTATATAGGCAAGATCCTCCTAAAATCATGGATCAATACCATAGATAACCAATACCAGGGGCCCAAAAACATGGGCTCAATAATAATAATAATATAAATCAATACCACGGGCCAAAACCATAGAATCAAGAGCAGCGGGATAAATACCACGGGCCAAACATAGGAAACCCCACGTGAGCGCGCTTCTCTGCCTTGAAGTAAGTGAAACTGGGGGTACGCACTTTCTGAACGGGTGACCTGCGTGTCTGGCCGCTGTCCCTTCACAGTGTACCTGCGTGTACGCATCTGCTGAACTGTTCTCCTGCGTACTTCTTGATTTTCAACATTTTTAGAGCATGATCAGAGCATTGCCACTTGAGGATGTTGCCATCAAGTACAACATCTGTAACATAGAGCCATACCAGAATCATAATGCCAACAATTCATACATATTAAAGTGGATTAATGTGTGTCTTCATGGATATTTCTTCTTTTTCCATTGATTTAAAATGTATTTTTGACATGCTTGATAAGTAAACATACATTACATAAATCCTACATTCTTTGAAGGATCTTCATTTCTCTAAAATTATTTGGGAGATCGAGTTTAATTAGTCTAAAATGTTTGATGATAATATACTATTCAAAATATCAAAATAGAAGAAGTGTTGTAATATTCCAAGTATTCCATGAACCATTATTATAAGGTGTATAGGAAAAGGATTTTTAACAAAAATCCCTCACGTAACCTATGAAATTATTTAGTAACAACCCTTATATTTAAGGAAAATGTCATATTTGTTTGCAAATGTGGATTGATACAATTTTATCTTGAGGACATAATTGAGATACAATCAATTTTTGTATCCTAATTATGGATTTATATTATTTGTATTTTCTTTTTAGAATTTATTCAATTTTATACATACATAACAAATTGGAAAAATTCAACACAGAGATAAATAATTTTTCAATTTTTATTCCCTAGTAATAATACTTGGTGGATCCAAATTATTCAAAAATCAGAGATAAATGGTGAGAGAATATTTCAATAACATCTAACAACTGCCGATCAACTGTAAAGTAAGTAGTAATTCTAACACATGTTCCATTTGTAATATCCCCATCTAGCCTACGTGGCATAACTATTTTCTTAACATAAAGTAAATTATTTAAATCCTGATTTGTTGATACAATGAAGAATTTAGGGTTCAATATGATGAAAGCTACTGTAGAGTAATTAAAGTTATATTATGTTTTAATTTAATTATCACACATCATTCACAATTACCATCCGTTCATCTTTTTTTATTGAATATGTAAATATAAGTGAATGTTGTATTTTTCAAACTTTATACACATTTTATAAAATTTAGTTTAATATTAAAAATATATATTTTTATTATTATTAATATTAATGTATTTTTAATTATAAATACAAATATTAAAGCTACAATAAACTTTAAATAAAGTTTATAAAACTATTACTTTTATTATTAATAAAATAAATTTAATATAGCCTTAATAAAAGAAAGTTTAATATTCTTATGACCACATGTAACAATGGTCTTATGTTCTTCCAAATGGTTCTGGTTGAAGTTTGTTATGAGAATTTAGCTAATATACACTACAACTCTTTTTGCAAAATTGTAATGCAATAGAATTGCAATGCAGTACAGTTGTTAAAGAATAGCTCAGATAGTGTAGGAACGAGTTTCAAATCTAGGTTTTGAGTTTTTGATTGAGGTGAAGTTTCCTATGAGAGTTTAGCCAACATAGGCTACAAATCTTCTTGAAAAATTGCAATGTAATAGAATTGCAATGAAATCCACTTGTTAAAGAATAACTAACATAGTGCACGAATGAGTTTCAAATTAAGGTTTTGAGTTTTAAATTAAGGTTTAATTAAAAATAGTGAAATTAGTTTCAAATTTAGTTTTTGAGTTTTAAATTAAGATTTAATTAAAAATAACCAAGGTACATACTTATCTTATAAAGATGGAAGTAAACAACTCTTTGTTGTGAGTGATTGAAGATTTTGTATAAAAAAGGTTTGGTTTCTTTGAATATTACAATAATAATACATTAATAAATTTTATATTAAGAATACAAATATTAAAAAATATAATTAATTAAAATAATAAGTACTAAGAATCTATATTTTTAAATAAAAATTAACATATTAAAACATAATTCCACCATATAATATTAACTAATATATAATATCACACTCAATAAATCTATTATTAGTAAAATAAATGTAATAGAATATGTCTAGTAAATATAGTCTATAAAATTAGGTTTATCATTAATATATTATTATCTATAAATACAAATATTACACATATACTAATATATATATAAAAAATATACATTATTAGAAATACTTCTAATATTAATCACATTTAAGCTATAATATTAACATTAATAAAAGTTACTAGTGAGGAGGAACAAGCATATATCCCCATGGACATGGACCCCAATACTGGAACCAGACAGGAATGATCTCTGTGAGACTTTGCTGTTCTTTTTTGATACTCTCCTTATTACAGTTTTTTATGCAGATCAGTAGATTAATAGGTTTTTCAGTTGTATAGTGCATATAGCTAGTATGGAAAGACTTGTCCAATTTTGTTTTTGGAACGATTATAGTAAACTCATGTGGCCAATAGACATAGTTTCCCTTCGGGGCATGATGAGGCCACCAAAACACTGTATCTGGTCTCTATTTTCATTATAAATAGAAAAGAATGGTACTACCTCCACTTACAAAAAAAAGCATTAATAAAATTTAATTAATAACATTTATGTACTATCATTAATATTCTTAAATAATGTTCATAATAGTTACATTTTAGACATTAATAATAATAATAATTAAATATAATATTGACAATACAATATTAACATTAATGTTATTAATAATAAGGTTAATATATTCTTAATAATTTCATGTAATAATTATTTATGTAATAATTTGATATATTTTGTTAACTAGCTCAAATTGTTAATGTGGATAACATAATCATTAATGGTTAACTTTAATTAATTATAATTCATCATTTTCAATCTTATTAAACACTAACAATTATAGTAGGTCGTAATTAATCATTTATTAATGTATTAAGCCACATGAAGTATTAATAGTTTGATTATTAACTAATATATAAAACCATAATTTATGAATATCAATACTATTGATTATTTATTAATATTATTATGTTAAAGCATTAATATAAGTAATATACATAACAACATATCCTTTTTTATATTAGTAAATATAATGTATATTAATATTAATGTTAATATATTAATACTAGTATAATATATATTAATATTATTGTTAATATATTAATATTAGTATTATCATTAATGTTAGTATTACTATTAACATTGATATTAATGTGTGCCTCTTACTCTCAAATATGTGTTACAATTTAAATAGCCATGCCCATTAAAACATGTGTCTTACAATGCAGTTGAACTTTTGAGGCCATAGCTATACCACACCCTAAAAATTATTTAGGTTTAAATTTTAGTGTTAATATAATATGACATAGTTTTGATGTTTATGTCATCTAATAAAACCTCGTATATATATTGTGAACTTTTGCAGCCATAGTTGTAACCCACCCTAAAATGGTTACTATGTACATATATTATAGATATATTCTAGAATGATTGTTGGAGCTTTAGAGGCATAACTGCAACATGTAGCCGCCACATCTCTTCTTTGAGATAAGCTACCATTGCCCAGGCTAGTTTATTTCCATTTTATATGTAAGCATATTTCAATTCTTTCATATTAATGACATGAAGTTTTATTTCATCTTCAACTCTATGTTTATGTTTATACTTTTATTCTGTTGCATTCCTGCATAAGTCTGGATCATCATAACATGCACTAGGAGTAAAATCACTCCTCCCTAGGACCACTACAAGCACATGTCATAGTCTAAGATGCTAAGTTGTTGTATTTAGGGATTCTTTCTTGGAGAGTGCAATACTTGGAGTTTGTTTTGAATTAGGACATGATGAGGAGAATTAAAGCTTGCATCCTCTTTTAGAGAGCACAAAACCATGTCACAAGGAGTGCTTGAAATGTGGATCCTTAGCTTAAACACCACGAAACTTTGGAGGTGGCTTCCAACAACCACATGACACTTGTACATCTTCACTAAACTACCCACATGTGGATATAATGTAATAACTTATATTAGGTTGTTGTGCAATTGATCCATTTTCTATTATTTTCCTAACTGACCTATCTTATAAAATGGGGAGAGTGTCATCATTCTCACAACATAGTCACTAGATCATACATATCTTCTTGATGTAATCATATTGTAGCCCTTTTTTGTAATGCGAGGGTTAAAGCTTGGGTGGATTATTGGGAAGTAGGGTTTATAAGACTTTAGTAAATTATTTTAATAAACACTTAAATAAAAGTTTCAAAATACTTTTTAAAATGTTATAAAATGATTAGGGTTTAGGGTTTAGGGTTTAAGGTTTGGGGTTTGGGTTTAGGTTTAGGGTTTAGTGTTCAGGGTCTACAACATTTTAGTAAATTATTTTAATAAACACTTAAATAAAAGTTACAAAACAATTTTTAAAATGTTATAAAATGGTGAGGGTCTAGGGTTTACGGTTTAGGGTTTAGGGTTTACATTTGGGGTTTAGGTTTTATGTTTTGTTTTTAGGGTTTAGGGTTTTGTGTTTATGGTTTAGGGTTTATAACACTTTATTAAATTCTTTTAATAAACATTTAATTAAAAGTTACAAAATTCCTCCTAAACTGTTATAAAATTCTTAGGGTTTATGGTTTAGGGTTTAGGGTTTAGGTTTTAGGGCGTATGGTTTAACATTTATGATAATTTAGTAAATTGTTTTATTAAACACTTAAATAAAAGTTACAAAACACTTTTTAAAATGTTATAAATGCTTAGGGTTTAGGGTTTGGGGTTTATGGTTTAGGGTTTAGGGTTTATAAAACTTTATTAAGTGCTTTTAATAAACACTTAAAAATGTTACAAAACACTTTTTAAAATGTTATTAAATGATTAGGGTTTAGGGTTTAGGGTTTGGGGTTTAGGGTTTAGGGTTTAGGTTTTATAACACCTTAGTAAATTATTTTAATAAACACTTAAATAAGAGTTACAAAATTATTTTTAATAGATCATAAAATGCTTAGGTTTTAGGGTTTAGGGTTTGGGGTTTGGGGTTTAGGGTTTAGGGTTTATAAAACTTTAGTAAATTATTTTAATCAACACTTAAATAAAAGTTACAACACGCTTGTTAAAATTTTATAAAATGCTTAGGGTTTAGTGTTTAGGGTTATAACACTTTATTAAATGCTGTTTTAAAATGTTGTAAAATGTAGTTTAAAATGTTATAAAATTCTTAGTGTTTAGGGATAGGGTTTATGGTTTAGGGATTGGGATTTATAACACTTTGATAAATTCTTTTAATAAGAACATAAAAGATAGTTAGAAAACGCTTGTAAAAATTCTATAAAATGCTTAGGTTTTAGGGTTTAGGATTTAAAATTCTTTAAAATGCTCATGATTTAGGGTTTAGGGTTTATAACACTTTAGTAAATGCTTTTAATAAACACTTTAAAAGAAGTAAGAAAACGCTTGTTAAAATGTTATAAAATACCTATGGTTTAGAGTTTAGGCTTTAGGGTTAAGGGTTTTGGGTTTAAAATGTCATAAAATGCTTATGGTTTAGGATTTAGGGTTTATAACATTTTATTAAAATATTTTAATAAATACTTCAAAAAGGGTTGCAAAAATCTTGTTAAAATGTCATTGAATGCTTAGGGTTTACGTTTATGGTTTAAAATGTCATAAAATGCTTAAGTTTTAGGGTTTAGGGTTCACAAGACTTTTGTAAATTCTTTTGCTAAACACTTAAAAAATGTTACGAAACACTTTTTAAAATGTTATAAAATGCTTAGTGTTTAGGGTTTAGGACTTATAACACTTCAATAAATTCTTTTAAAAACACTTTAAAAAGGTTACAAAATAGTTTCTAAAATTTTATGAAATGCTCAGGGTTTAGGGTTTAAAATGTTATAAAATGCTTAGGATTTAGAGTTTAGGGTTTAGGGTTTATAAAATTTTAGTAAATCCTTTTAATAAACACTTTAAAAAAGTTACAAAATCCTTATTAAAATGTTATAAAATGTTTAGGGTTTTAAAATGTTACAAAACACTTGCTAAATTGTAATAAAATGCTTAGGGTTTATAACAATTTAGTAAATTTTTTAAATAAACACTTAAAAAAGAAGCTACAAACGCTTGTTGAAATGTTATAGAATACTTACGGTTTAGGGATGGGGTTTAAAATGTTATAAAGTGCTTATGGTTTAGGGTTTAGGGTTTAGGTTGGGGGTGTGGGTATTAGGGTTTTGGGCTTATGGTTTATAATTCTTTAATAAATTATTTTAATAAACACTTATAAAAAAGTTAGAAAACTATTTTTAGGATTTAGGGGTTTTTGGGGTTTTTAGGGTTTAGGCTATTTTTAGGGTTTAGGGCTTAGGGTTTAGGTTTTGGAGTTTAGGGTTTAGAGTTTATAAGACCTTAGTAAATGCTTTCAAGCCTTAGGCTTTAGGGTTTAGGGTTTATAAGACCTTAGTAAATGATTTTAGGGTTTATCCTTTAGGCTTTAAGCATTACGATATAGGGTTTGGGGTTTGGGGTTTAGGGTTTAGGTTTTATTACACTTTAGTAAATTCTTTTAATAAACACTTAAATAAAATTTACAGAACACTTTCTAAAATGTTATAAAATTCTTAGTGTTTAGGGTTTACCATTTGGGGTTTACGGTTTGGGATTTAGTGTTTAAGTTTTATGGTTTAGGTTTTAGGGTTTGTGGTTGAGAGTTTATGGTTTAGGATTTATAACACTAAAGTTACAAAATGCTTTTTAAAATATTAAAAAAATTAGCGTTTAGTGTTTAGGGTTTAGGATTTCTAACACTTTAGTAAATTCTTTTAATAAACACTTAAATAAAAGTTTAAAATGCTTTTTAAAATGTTATAAAATGATTAGGGTTTAGGTTTTAGGGTTTGGGGGTTTAAGGTTTATGGTTTAAGGTTTGTGACACTTTAGTAAATTCTTTTAATAAACACATAAATAAAAGTTGCAAAACACTTTTTAAAATGTTTTAAAATGCTTAGAGTTTAGGTTTTAGGCTTTATAACACTTTAGTAAATTCTTTTAATACACACCTAAATAAAATTTAGAAAATTCTTTTTAAAATGTTATAAAATACATAGGGTTTAGGTTTTATGGTTTTAGGTGTAGTGTTTGGGGCTTAGAGTTTACTTTTTATAACACTTTAGTAAAGTTTTTTAATAAACACTTAAATAAAAGCTACAAAATGATTTTTAAAATGTTATAAAATGATTAAGGTTTAGGGTATATCGTTTAACGTTTGGCGTTTACGGTTCACGACTTAACTTCTAGGGTTTATAACAATTTAGTAAATTATTTTAATAAAAAGTTAAATAAAAGTTACGAAATACTTTTCAAAATGTTATAAAATACTTATGGTTTAGGGTTTTGGGTCTTGGGTTTAGGTTTTAGGGTTTATAACACTTTAGAAAATGCTTTCAATAAAGACCTAAATGAAGGTTACAAAACACTTTTTAAAATGTTATAAAATGATTACTATTTAGGGTTTGGGGTTTGGGGTTTGGGTTTTAGGGTTTAAGGTTCATGTTTTAGGATTTAGGTTTATAAGGATTTAGTAAATTATTTTAATAAACACTTGAATAAAAGTTTAGAAACTCATTTTAATATGTTATAAAATGCATAGGGTTTAGGGTTTGGGGATTAGGGTTTAAGGTTTAATGTTTATAAGGGTTCAGTAAAAGATTTTAATAAACATTTAAATAAAAGTTAGAAAAAACTTTTTAAAATGTTATAAAATGCTTAGGGTTTAGTATTTAAGGTTTAGGGTTTAGGGTTTCAGGTTTGGGGTTTAGAGTTTAGGGTTTAGCGTTTAGGGTTTATAATGCTTCAGTAAATTATTTTAATAAACACTATAATAAAAGTTACAAAATGATTTTTAAAATGTTATAAAATGATTAGGGTTTAAGGTTTATAATTTAGGGTTTATGGTTTATAAGACCTTAGTAAATAATTTTAATCAAGGCTTAAATAAAAGTTAGAAAATTCTTTTTAAAATGATATAAAATGCTTAGGGTTTAGTGTTTATGGTTTGGCCTTTGGGATTTAGGGTTTAGGGTTTGTAAGACCTTAGTAAATGCTTTTAATAAAGACTTAAATAAAAGTTCCAAAATTCTTTTTAAACTATTATAAAATGCTTATGGTTTAGGGTTTTGCATTTTGATTTTGGGTTTTAGGTTTAGGGTTTAGGTTTTAGGGTTTATAACACTTTAGTAAATGCTTTTAATAAAAACTTAAATAAAAGTTACAAAACGATTTTTAAAATGTTATAAAATGCTTAGGATTTAGGGTTTAGGTTTCTGGTTTAGAGTAGGGTTTAGCGTTTATAACACTTTAGTAAATTCTTTTAATAAACACTTAAATAAAAGTTACAAACTTATTTTTAAAATTTTATAAAATGCTTAGAGTTTATGGTTTAGAGTTAAGGGTTTGAGGTTTATTGTTTGGGGTTTAGGGTTTAGGGTTTAGGGTTTTGAATTTAGGGTTTATAACACTTTCATAAAAGCTTTCAATAAACACTTAAATAAAATTTACAAGACGCTTTTTAAAATGTTATAAAATGCTTAGCATTTACGGTTTAGGGTTTTGGGTTTTGGGTTTAGGGTTTATGGATTGGGGTTTAGGGTGTAGGGTTTACGGTTTGGGGTTTACGGTTTAGGGTTTAGGGTAGAGTGTTTAAGGTTTATTAAATGCTTAGGGTTTAGGGTTTAAGGTTTTGTGGTTTAGGGTTTAGGGTTTAAGGTTTAGGTTTTAAGGTTCATAACACTTTAATAAATGCATTTAATAAACACTTAAATAAAAGTTACAAAAGACTTTTTAAAATGTTATAAAATGATTAGGGTATAGGGTTTAGGCTATAGGGTTTATGGTTTACGGTTTACGGTTTATAACACTTTAGTAAATTCTTTTAATAAACACTTAAATAAAAGTTACACACCCATTTTTAAAATGCTATAAAATGTTGAGGGTTTAAGGTTTGGGTTTTATGGTTTAGCATTTAGGGTTTTAAGTCTAGGGTTTAGGGTTTAGGGATTATAACACTTTAGTAAATGCTTTTAATAAACATTTAAATAAAAGTTACAAAACAATTTTTAAAATGTCATAAAATACTTAGGGTTGAGGGTTTAGAGTTTAGGGTTTAGGGTTTAGAATTTAGGGTTTAGGATTTAGGGTTTGGGTTTAGGGTCTAGGGTTTAGGGTTAAGCGTTTGCGGTTTAGGCTTTAGGGATTAGGGTTTATGTTTTAGGGTTTATAACACTTTATAAAATGCTTAGGGTTTAAGTTTTAAGATTTTCGGTTTAGGGTTTAGTGTTTGGGGTTTAGCGTTCATGGTTTCGGGTTTATAACACCTTAGTAATTGTTTTAATAAACACTTAAATAAAAGTTACAAAACACTTTTTAAAATGTTATAAAATTCTTAGGGTTTAGTGTTTAGGATTTTGGGTTTAGAGTTTATGGTTTACGGTTTGGGGTTTAGGGTTAAGGGTTTAGGGTGTAGGGATGAACTACCCCAACTTAAGGGGGTATCCGCTGCTACATATTACACGATTCATTCATCCCGTTGAGCCTCAAATATTTATGAAGGAAAATGAATAGAAGGAAATAGGTTTATGAAGAAGGGTGGAAAAACAAAGAATGGCGTATCTCATGTACCATAATTTTCTCCCTCCTACACTCACAACTGAAGTGTCATCTTCCCTTATTTAGATACTCATAAAATTCTTAGCCTTTATGGTTTAGGGATTAGGGTTTGGGGTTTAGGATTTAGGATTGAGGGTTTATAACATTTTAGTAAATTATTTTAATAAGCAGTTAAATAAAAGTTACAAATAGTTTTAAAAATGTTATAAAATTCTTAGGCTTTAGAATTTAGGGTTTAGGGTTTATAACACTTTAGTAAATGTTTTTAATATACACTTAAATAAAAGTTACAAAACACTATCTAAAATGTTATAAATTAATTAGGGTTTAGGTTTTATGGATTAGGGTTTAAAGTTTATAACACTTTAGTAAATTCTTTTAATAAACACATAAAAAAAGTTACAAAACACTTTTTAAAATGTTATGAAATTCTTAGGGTTTAGGTTTTAGGGTATAAGGTATAAGGTTTAGGGTTTGGGGTTTGGGGTTTAGGGTTTATAACACTTTAGTAAATTGTTTTAATAAACACCTAAATAAAAGTTACAAAACACTTTTTGAAATGTTATAAAAGGCTTAGGGTTTAGCGTTTACGGTTTAGGGTTTAGTTTTTATAATTTAGGGTTTATAACACCTTAATAAATTATTTCAATAAAAACTTAAGTTAAATTTACAAAACTCTTTTTAGAATGCTATAAAATGCTTAGGGTTTAGGGTTTATAAGACTTTAGTAAATTCTTATAATAAACACTTAAATAAAAGTTAAAAAACACTTTTAAAATGTTATAAATTGCTTAGGGTTTAGGGTTAAGAGTCTAGGGTTTATAAGACTTTAGTAAATCCTCTTAATAAACACTTAAATAAAAGTTAGAAATTTTTTTAAGATGTTATAAAATGCTTAGAGTTTAGGGTTTAGGGTTTATGGTTTGGGGTTTGGTGTTTAGAGTTTAGGGTTTAGGGTTTATAACACTTTAGTAAATGATTTTAATAAACACTTAAATAGAAGTTACAATATGTTTTTTAAAATGTTATAAAATTATTAGGGTTTAGCGTTTAGGGTTTAGATTTTAGGGTTTAGGGTTTAGGGTTAAGGGTTTATAACACTTTAGTAAATTCTTTTAATAAACACTTAAATAAAAATTGCAAAACGTCTTTTAAAATGTTATAAAATTCTTAGGGTTTAAGCGTTGATGTTCACATTTGGGGTTTAGGGTTTAAGCTTTAGGGTGTAGGGTTTATGATTTAGGATTTAGGGTTTTGGTTTTAGAGGTTACAGTTTAGGGTTTATAAGACTTTAGTAAATTCTTTTAAGAAACTCTTAAATAAAAGTTTCAAAATACTTTTTCAAATGTTATAAAATGATTAGGGTTTGGGATTTAGAGTTTATGGTTTAGGGTTTAATTTTTGGCGTTTTGGGTTTATTTTTAGGGTTTAGTATTTAGGTCTACAATATTTTAGTAAATTATTTTAATAAACACTTAAATAAAAGTTACAAAACAATTTTTAAAATGTTATAAAATGGTTAGGGTTTAGGGTTTAGGATTTGGATTTTGGGGTTTAGGGTTTAGGGTTTATTTTTTCTGTTTAGGGTTTCAGGTTTTGTGTTAATGGTTTAGGGTTTATAACACTTTATTAAATTCTTTTAATAAACACTTAAACAAAAGTTACAAAATTCTTCTTAAACTGTTATAAAATTCTTAGGCTTTATGGCTTAGGTTTTATTGCTTGGGGTTTAGTGTTTAGGGTTTAGGTTTTGGGTTGTAGGTTTTAGGGTGTATGGTTTAAGCTTTATAAAAATTTAGTAGCTTCTTTCAATAAACACTTAAATAAAAGTCATGAAACGCTTTTAAAAATGTTATAAAATGCCTACGGTTTAGGGTTATTTTATAGGGTCTAGGGTTTAGGGTTTAGGGTTTGGGGTTTGGGGTTTATGGTTTAGAATTTAGTGTTTAGGTTTTATAACACCTTAGTAAATTCTTTTAATAAACACTTAAATAAAATTTACAAAATTATTTTTAATAGATCATAAAATGCTTAGGTTTTAGGGTTTAGGGTTTGGGGTTTTGGGTTTAGGGTTTAGTGTTTAGGGTTTAGGGTTTAGGTTTTATAACACTTTACTAAATTATTTTAATAAACACTTAAATAAAAGTTACAAAACACTTGTTAAATGTTATAAAATGGTTAGGGTTTAGGGTTTAGGGTTATAACACTATTAAATGCTTTTAATAATCACTTTAAAAAGTTACCAAAATGTATGTTAAAATGTTATAAAATTCTTAGTGTTTAGGGATAGGGTTTATGGTTTTGAGTTTGAGATTTATAACACTTCGATAAATTATTTTAATAAGAATATAAAAAAAAGTTACAAAACACTTGTTAAAATGTTATAAAATGCTTAGGATTTAGGGTTTAGGATTTAAAATTCTATAAAATGCTCATGGTTTAGGGTTTAGGGTTTATAACACTTTAGTAAATGATTTTAATAAACACTTAAAAAAAAGTAAGAAAACGCTTGTTAAAATGTTATAAAATACTTAGGGTTTAGAGTTTAGGCTTTAGGGTTTTGGGTTTTGGGTTTAAAATGTTATAAAATGCTTACGGTTTAGGATTTAGGGTTTATAACATTTTAGTAAATGATTTTAATAAAAACTTCAAAAAAAGTTACAAAAATCTTGTTAAAATGTCATTGAATGCTTAGGGTTTAGGTTTAGGGTTTAAAATGTTATAAAATGCTTAAGGTTTAGGGTTTATGGTTCACAAGACTTTAGTAAATTCTTTTTATAAACACTTAAAAAAAGTTACAAAACGATTTTTAAAATGTTATAAAATTCTTAGTGTTTAGGGTTTAGGGTTTAGGTCTTATGGTTTAGGTCTTATAACACTTCAATAAATTCTTTTAATAAACACTTAAAAAAATGTTACAAAACACTTTTTAAAATGTTATAAAATGCTGAGGGTTTAGGGTTTAAAATGTTATAAAATTCTTAGGGTTTAGAGTTTAGGGTTTAGGGTTTATAAAACTTTAGTAAATCCTTTTAATAAACACTTAGAAAAAAGTTACAAAACACTTGCTAAAAAGTTATAAAATGCTTAGGGTTTAGGTTTGAGGGACACTTTAATAAATTTGTATAGAAATCTTCGGCAAAATCACATAACCAATATTTCGTCGACGTGTTTCGAACCAACCAGTGTGGTTCATCGTCAGGACAAGATGAAGAACTGATCTGGCGTAGCGAGAATAAATAGAGTGTGCAGAGATTCCAACAGCTAAATCCTAACGGCTAATTTTGACCCGGTCAAACCCCTAAATTGGTTAGTTAAAATTTTTATCGAAGAAAGTAAAATAAGGTAATTTAAGGAAATTCAATTGTTAATTCTAGGAAAAGAATTGATATTTTAATAATAATGGTCATATTATATAATAAATAATCTATCCCTCATTATTCCAATATAACCTACAAGAAAAGAAAACCCATTATTAAAAATAGAATTTATTTATCCTAGGTAATTTATTGATAATTATCTAATGGTAAAATAGATCGTGTTTTTTAGAATCAGTCATAAATAATGTTTAAAAGCCTTGGTCAATATGATTATTACATCATCTATATCTACCAATAGTTAATATATCTAGAAATTAGTTACAATAGGTAAATCCCTAATCTAGGGTTAATGATATTAAAATAATAATAATCCTAATATTAATACTAATATTAATAATACTAATATTAATATTATCCTAAATATTAAGAAAATTAATATTATAATAATAATGGTCATACTAAATAATAATTAAGCTATAATCTATTATTACTCAAATATAACTTATAAGTAAGACAACCCATTATTAATATTATTCGAATTTTATTTTTACCCTAGGTAAATTATTCATAATTATCTAAGGTAAGATATATCATGCTTTTTAGAACAAAACATATATAGTGATTAAATTAATTAGTCATTAAAATGATAAGTTATATATAAAAAAAAAATTTAAACAATATATGTCTCTTAATAATTGATATTTCTAGAAATTAGTTCCATTATATAACTTCATAATCAAGGGTCATTAACACCAGGACTATTAATATCATCACTAATAACTAAATCAATATTAGAACTATAATTGTTAAAATTACAGAGGTTAACTAAGACTATAGGAAATCAAATTAATACTAATAGAAGAATGCCGACATCTAGGGTTGATATATCACAATCCATCCTTAAATCTTAATGGTAATTATTAACTATGAACATAAAAAATAAAAAAATTTTAAAAAGAGAAAAGTTAATATTACTAAGCCCAAAACTCAAACAAAGCAAAAAAAGGACCCAAACAACAAATAATAACAGGACAAACCTGCCAAAAGAGAGAAAAAGGAGGGGGGAAGAAAAAACCCTTCGACTCAAAAAGGGGAAAAAAGGTTAGGAAGACAAGGCAGGGACCCAGCAACTGCTAATCTTCCAGCCATCATCCCTATTAAGATTGATCGGCCTTTTCTCAATCTCCAAGGCCTCTCTAAACTTGCGGTGGTGAAACTGCGCAATCCTGGCAATGACTTGAGCATCCTCTATACATACATGATGCATAGTCTTTCCCGCATGCTCAGCGAGGGCCGAGGACTTGGTCCTCCCATGTCTTAGGTCAGCAGAATGCTCGCTAATCCGCTGATTGATCGAGCGACCAGTCTCACCAATATAGGGGGTTCCACAGGAACAAGGAATGATATAGACGCCCTTCATGTCCTTAGGGTCGATCGGGTCTTTCACAGATCTGAGGGATCCACAGATAGTACTGAGAGGTCTAAAAGTAGTAGGTACATCATGCTTCTTCAGAATCCTCGCAATCCTGTCCGTGGTTCCCTCGATGTAAGGAAGGTTCACACCCAAGACATGACCATCGGGATTCCTTCGGATAGAAGGCTCCTTCTTGGCCCTGAGGAAGGCTTTATGACCGAGGCGTCTATTGTAACCATTCTTCTCAAAGACATCAAGGAGGTGAGCCTTCTCCTTCTCCAGGCTCTCCTCATCCGAAATCCTAACGGCACGGGTGGCAAGCGTGCTGAGCACTCCTAACTTCTGAGCGGGGAAATGATGAGAAGAAGCATGCAAATATTGCTCAGTATGCGTCTTCTTTCTATAAACCTGATGAGAAAACGAACCATCCACCTTTTTAGAGATGAGAACATCCAAGAACGGAAGACAACCATTAACTTCTTTTTCCATCGTGAATTTAATGGCGGCGGATTGGTTATTGAGATGACAGAAGAAGCGATCCAGCTCGGCCGGACCATGAGACCAGACAACACCAGTGTCATCAACGAATCTTCTCCAAAGCTTAGGTAAGAGACGAGAGGAGGCCAAAGCCTTCGACTCAAAATCCTCCATGAAGAGATTAGTGATGACAGGGGACAAGGGGGATCCCATGGCAACTCCGCAAGTTTGCTCATAAAATTCTCCCTCGAAGCCATGGGATCCCCCTTGTCCCCTGTCGTCGCTAATCTCTTCATGGAGGATTTTGAGTCGAAGGCTTTGGCCTCCTCTCGTCTCTTACCTAAGCTTTGGAGAAGATTCGTTGATGACACTGGTGTTGTCTGGTCTCATGGTCTGGCCGAGCTGGATCGCTTCTTCTGTCATCTCAATAACCAATCCGCCACCATTAAATTCACGATGGAAAAAGAAGTTAATGGTTGTCTTCCGTTCTTGGATGTTCTCATCTCTAAAAAGGTGGATGGTTCGTTTTCTCATCAGGTTTATAGAAAGAAGACGCATACTGAGCAATATTTGCATGCTTCTTCTCATCATTTCCCCGCTCAGAAGTTAGGAGTGCTCAGCACGCTTGCCACCCGTGCCGTTAGGATTTCGGATGAGGAGAGCCTGGAGAAGGAGAAGGCTCACCTCCTTGATGTCTTTGAGAAGAATGGTTACAATAGACGCCTCGGTCATAAAGCCTTCCTCAGGGCCAAGAAGGAGCCTTCTATCCGAAGGAATCCCGATGGTCATGTCTTGGGTGTGAACCTTCCTTACATCGAGGGAACCACGGACAGGATTGCGAGGATTCTGAAGAAGCATGATGTACCTACTACTTTTAGACCTCTCAGTACTATCCGTGGATCCCTCAGATCTGTGAAAGACCCGATCGACCCTAAGGACATGAAGGGCGTCTATATCATTCCTTGTTCCTGTGGAACCCCCTATATTGGTGAGACTGGTCGCTCGATCAATCAGCGGATTAGCGAGCATTCTGCTGACCTAAGACATGGGAGGACCAAGTCCTCGGCCCTCGCTGAGCATGCGGGAAAGACTATGCATCATGTATGTATAGAGGATGCTCAAGTCATTGCCAGGATTGCGCAGTTTCACCACCGCAAGTTTAGAGAGGCCTTGGAGATTGAGAAAAGGCCGATCAATCTTAATAGGGATGATGGCTGGAAGATTAGCAGTTGCTGGGTCCCTGCCTTGTCTTCCTAACCTTTTTTCCCCTTTTTGAGTCGAAGGGTTTTTTCTTCCCCCCCTTTTTCTCTCTTTTGGCAAGTTTGTCCTGTTATTATTTGTTGTTTGGGTCCTTTTTTTGCTTTGTTTGAGTTTTGGGCTTAGTAATATTAACTTTTCTCTTTTTAAAATTTTTTTATTTTTTATGTTCATAGTTAATAATTACCATTAAGATTTAAGGATGGATTGTGATATATCAACCCTAGATGTCGGCATTCTTCTATTAGTATTAATTTGATTTCCTATAGTCTTAGTTAACCTCTGTAATTTTAACAATTATAGTTCTAATATTGATTTAGTTATTAGTGATGATATTAATAGTCCTGGTGTTAATGACCCTTGATTATGAAGTTATATAATGGAACTAATTTCTAGAAATATCAATTATTAAGAGACATATATTGTTTAAATTTTTTTTTTTATATATAACTTATCATTTTAATGACTAATTAATTTAATCACTATATATGTTTTGTTCTAAAAAGCATGATATATCTTACCTTAGATAATTATGAATAATTTACCTAGGGTAAAAATAAAATTCGAATAATATTAATAATGGGTTGTCTTACTTATAAGTTATATTTGAGTAATAATAGATTATAGCTTAATTATTATATAGTATGACCATTATTATTATAATATTAATTTTCTTAATATTTAGGATAATATTAATATTAGTATTATTAATATTAGTATTAATATTAGGATTATTATTATTTTAATATCATTAACCCTAGATTAGGGATTTACCTATTGTAACTAATTTCTAGATATATTAACTATTGGTAGATATAGATGATGTAATAATCATATTGACCAAGGCTTTTAAACATTATTTATGACTGATTCTAAAAAACACGATCTATTTTACCATTAGATAATTATCAATAAATTACCTAGGATAAATAAATTCTATTTTTAATAATGGGTTTTCTTTTCTTGTAGGTTATATTGGAATAATGAGGGATAGATTATTTATTATATAATATGACCATTATTATTAAAATATCAATTCTTTTCCTAGAATTAACAATTGAATTTCCTTAAATTACCTTATTTTACTTTCTTCGATAAAAATTTTAACTAACCAATTTAGGGGTTTGACCGGGTCAAAATTAGCCGTTAGGATTTAGCTGTTGGAATCTCTGCACACTCTATTTATTCTCGCTACGCCAGATCAGTTCTTCATCTTGTCCTGACGATGAACCACACTGGTTGGTTCGAAACGCGTCGACGAAATATTGGTTATGTGATTTTGCCGAAGATTTCTATACAATGTTATGGATCACAGAAGTCTAAAATACTTTAATAAATTATTTTAATAAACACAATAAAAGATTTACAAAACTCTTGTTAAAATTTTATAAAATTATTAGGGTGTAGGTTTTAGGGTTTAGGGTTTATAACACTTTTGTAGATGATTTTAATAAATAATTAAAAGAAGTTACAAAATTCTTATTAAAATTTTATAAAATGTTTAGGGTTTAGGGTTTTAAGATCTTACAAAACACTTGCTAAATTGTAATAAAATGATTAGGGTTTAGGGTTTATAACAATTTAGTAAATTCTTTAAATAAACACTTTAAAAAAAAGTTACAAACGCTTGTTAAAATGTTATAAAATACTTAGGGTTTAGTGTTTGGGGTTTAAAATGTTATAGAGTGCTTATGGTTTAGGGTTTACGGTTTTTTAGGGTTTTTATGGTTTAGGGTTATTTAGGGTTTAGGGTTTATGGTTTTTAAGTGTTTAGGGTTTTTATGGTTTATGGTTATTTTAGGGTTTTTAGGGTTTAGGATTTTTTAGGGTTTAGGGTTTTGTGTTTAAGGTTAAGGGTTTAGGGAATAGGGGTTTAGGGTTTATAGAACTTTAGTAAATGGTTTTAGTAAACACTTAAATAAAAGTTACAAAACACTTTTTAAAATGTTATAAAATCCTTAGGTTTTAGGGATTGAGGTTTAGGGCTTAGGGTTTAGAGTTTAGGTTTTGGGGTTTAGGGTTTAGAGTTTATAACACCTTAGTAAATGCTTTCAAGCTTTAGGCTTTAGGGTTTTTAAGACCTTAGTAAGTGATTTTAGAGTTTATCCTTTAGGCTTTAAGCATTAGGATATAGGTTTTGGGGTTTGGGGTTCAGGGTTTAGGGTTTACCGTTTGGGGTTTACTGTTTGGGATTTAGGGTTTCAGGTTTAGGGTTTAGGTTTTAGGGTTTGTGGTTATGGTTTATGGTTTATGATTTATAACACTAAAGTTACAAAACACTTTTTAAAATATTAAAAAAAATAGTGTTTAGGGTTTAGGGTTTCAGATTTAGAACAATTTAGTAAATTCTTTTAATAAACACTTAAAAATGATTTTTAAAATGTTATAAAATTATTATGGTTTAGGTTTTAGGGTTTGGGGGTTTAGGGTTTATGGTTTAAGGTTTATAGCACTTTAGTAAATGCTTTTAATAAACACTAGATAGAAAAGATAGATCAACGCCTTAGAATTCAGCCTCTTCGAGGGGGCAACCTCCTTTACATTACATAAATGAACAATTATTGGATGATACAAATGGCAAAACCTCCTTTCTATATATAGGAGTCTAAGGAGTCACAATATAATCCAGCCGACCTAACAATAATAATATAAAGCCACAAAAATAACAATAGAGGGATTCTATGGGGCACAGAAATAACAATATGGGGGTAATAGGGGCACAACAATATAAATAAGGGGTATAACTACAATAATAATGGGGTAATCACTAGTATTATAGGGACCCAACAGGGTGGAGTTTATAACTTGTTATAATATCACAAAAATCTATGGCTATGGATTTTCTTTGTAAGAATTAGCACCATTTTTTATGTTTGAAAATCACTTGTTTTCATGATTTCTTTTAATCAATATATACTTTTCAAGAATACAAATAATCACAACATCAAAAGTGACTATGACAACAATTTTTTTTGTAACCACAGTCATTCAATATATATTTAAAAATATATCAAAAGTCCCTCTTGATGAT
This sequence comes from Pinus tabuliformis, assembly GCA_031772625.1. Lineage (NCBI taxonomy): Eukaryota > Viridiplantae > Streptophyta > Pinopsida > Pinales > Pinaceae > Pinus > Pinus tabuliformis. The sequence goes on from CM062819.1 coordinate 707,023,543, forward strand.
GATAAAACACAAACAAAATAAACATAGAATTTAAAAATTAATTTACAAATTGATATTTTATTATCATAGAATTTTTAATGTATGTAGTTTTAGTTTATGATATGTATTTTCTTGTTGTTCTCTTCTAAACCCTAAACAATAAACCCTAAACCCTATAAACTAAACCCTAAACCCTAAACCCGAAGCCCAAAACCCTAAACCCTAAACCCTAAGAATTTTATAATAGTTTAAGAAGAATTTTGTAACTTTTATTTAAGTGTTTATTAAAAGAATTTATTAAAGTGTTATAAACCCTAAACCATAAAAACAAAACCCTAAACCCTAAACACAAACACATAAACCCTAAACCCCAAAATGTAAACCCTAAACCCTAAACCCAAAAATATTTTAATTTAGTTCTTACAAAATATTTATAATTATAAAAAAATATAAAACAAATTATTTTTCTTAATATTTAATATTTATTTTTTAAAATAATTTTATAAATGTGAATAAATTATTCATTTCAAACACATTCATGTATTATATTTCTATTTCCTAAATTATTATATAAAATACAATTATATTTAATGTTAAAAGATAAACATAAAGTATAAAAAAATTTACTTAACAAACAAGTAAAAGATGTTTCCTTGTGCTTTAGTTTTTTTAATTAGAATTTAACATTCCTACTGTAAATAAGATTTTTATAACCAATACTTATTGTCCAAATATTTAAAGATATTTATTAGATTGGGAATTAATAAATTTTATGAATGAAATATGAAAACATATTAAATACTCGGAATGTAGGCTTTTGTGATTCATGATTTATACAAATATTTTCCGAAGAAAATCACATATCAAATTGTATGTATGTGTTTTGAACATGAGGACATAAATGGATATCTTGAAGAAAGCTAATAAATATAGTAGAGATGCAATGACTAAATGACAATAGTCAATAAAATAAATATTATTATATTTAAAATGAATGTTAGAGAGAAAAAATAATTTTAATTTTAAAAAAGAAAATAACAATGAAAAAACCAAAAATATGAATTAAAAATATTTTTTAATGAAAATTAAAAGAAAATATTTCAAATTAAAAAATAAATGAAAAAATAAATAACCCTTAAGTTTGAAAAATGTGGTCACATAGTCCTCATAGGGTCGTGGGCTGAGTCTTAACGCCTGCCCCCATCAGACTAGCCCTTAAAACATGGGCACGTGGTCATGTGGGTGCCACGAGTCTCAAGGTGAGGCTAACCACCTGCCCTTCCCACTAGGCCCTTAAATGTTGATGCCGAGATCATGTGCATGATCCATAGGACATGGGTCTAGCCCCCTTGCCTTAGTGCCTCTGCAAGTGCATTCAAAATGGTCTCTTGCTAGAGCATATACCCAAGACCTCGGGCTATTACTGAGCACTCCTCCACCTTCACACCTTCTATTGAATGTCCAGATCATGTGATTAGTGTCGTGAACAGGGTCGGTCTAAACATCCCATGCCCCTCTCCACCATTGTGTCATAGGCATATGGCACCGAATATGACTAGGGGTCAGGGCTGGTAGCCCAACCCCTCTCTCGTAAAGCTTTAAACTTAAACATTATATAATAGTTCGATCTATGCTATGTTAAGAACTACCATGTGGCATGTTGGTGAAGTGCTCAATTATATAGTGGGAGGTCAGGGGTTCAAATCCCTTGGACCTCACTCAAACCCATACCAAAATTTTAATTGACCCTAGGGTTCCATGTGGCAGCCCATGACTGGGCCACACGACACCCAATTATTGGTCCACATAAAACTAGCACAAACCAATCAAATGTGCCAAAAATAAATGAACTAGAGGATGACACATAGCAAGTTGTCATTAGCTCATACCTTACACAGTCACTCTGCTGACTCACTATATGATCAACCTAGTCAACTGACCAGTCAACGGACCTACTGGAATTTTAATTCTTGGGCCAAACAATGAGCACATGATAACTTGAGCATATGGTGTCAGATTGAGGTAAAACGAATGTCATTGGATTGAGAACAACAAGAACTTTAACTTGATGCTACATTTAAGAATTTATATACACTTTCATGTTTGAGAAAAATTGTGATCAGCTGATCATCTATGGAATTGAAGATCTTTAGTTTCCTATTGGTCAAATAATTTCCAAAAAGAACGTAAATTTGACTTGGTGAAGGTATTGTTTTTATTTTAAAAGTAAATCTAGCTTCCAAGAATACCCCTTTTACAAACAAATTGTTCGATTGCAACATTTGATGTATGAAATTCCATGAATGACAAATCATTCTTCCTAAATTTCAGGAAAAAGAATTGTTTCCCTTTAACTTCCTTTGAAGACCTAAAACGAGTCATATTTGTATAACTATTAAAATATTGCATCGTATACTAGTTATTGGAGAGTGTTCGTGATTATTTGATATATCTTCTTACACTCTGCTCCCAAATTGGAATTCAAAACTAATAATTCAAATATTCATGGATTTGATAGCACAATTTCAATTCACCTCGTTTTTTTAAGGTCTTAGGGACACATAAGGTGTTGGTAGATTGTTTGCACAACCTAAGATAACACAAGAAGGAAAATTCGATAAATAAAAAATGGTGTAGGCACCTATCATGATGTCACTTAATTCAAATTATGAGTAATTAATGCGCCCATATAATAATTGACAAGTGAATTTATGCCCATCCCATGAAAGATAGGTACTTAAATCTACCAAAGCATAAGAACTTTGGCCTATTTTACTAAAATTCAATAATAAACTTTTGGGTGAGATTATGGTTTCCTCTTGTTTAAAATGCATTTTTGAATGCATAAATAGATTTAACACCTACTCCATTTAGGGAAAAAGTTACAATGAAATATTCCGAGAAAGGGGCCAAAACATCTATTAGAGTACACCCTTAAATGTTTGCAATATTCATTCTAATTTTCATACACCAAGATCATGATGGAGGAGTTATTTAGGTATTGGATATAAGGAATCTAGATTTAGTGTGAGATTTTTTTCCTTTGTTGTCCCTTTCCTTTCTCTTTCAAGTTTGTATACCTTCACATTGGTTCAATTTTGGGTGAACCTAGACATCAAAGAGCGGTTTGAATATGATCGAATGCGAAAGTGAACTTGCGTCAAGATATTTCCATGGATAGATGTGGAAACCAACATTGTGTAATGTACAAGTGTGTAGAGATTATATAGCATATGCAGGTGATAGAATGATAAGAGACTTGCAAGAAACTAATGAGAGGTGACAATAGGGACCTTACATTGGTGTGACTAGCATGAAATGTAGGAGAAGAACCTACAAATGGAAGAACAAGAATAGACAATACACCACAAGACACAAGGTAGAGTTGGTGGTCCAAATTTGGTATTTGAGAAAAATCAAATAGTTTAGGAAGAATTTTGTAACTTTTATTTAAGTGTTTATTAAAAGAATTTTCTAAAGTGTTATAGACCCTAAACCATAAAAATAAAGCCATGAACCCTAAGCACAAAAACATAAACCCTAAACCCCAAAATGTAAACTGTAAACCCCAAGCCCCAAACCCTAAACTGTAAACCCTAGACCCTAACCATTTTATAAAATTTTAAAAATTGTTTTTTAACCTTTATTTAAGTGTTTATTAAAATCGTTTAGTATAACAATGTAGACCCTAACACTAAACACTAAACCTAAACCTAAGCCCCAAATGTTACACCCTAAACCTTAAATACCAAACCCTAAACCCTAAACCGTAATCATTTTATAACATTTTAAAAAGTATTTTGAAACTTTTATTTAAGTGATTATTAAAATAATTTACTAAAGTCTTATAAACCCTAAACCCTAACCTCTAAACCTTAAACCGTAAATCATAAAACCTAAACCCTAAACCTTAAACCCTAAACCCTCAAACTTAAACCCTAAATCATAAATCATAAACCTTAAATCATAAAGTGTTTTTTAACTTTTATTTAAGTGTTTATTATAAGAATTTACTGAAGTCTTATAAACACTAAACCCTAAGAACAAGATTAGACAATACACCACAAGACACAAGGTAGTGCTGGTGGTCCAAATTTGGTATTTGAGAAAAATCAAATAGTTTAGGAAGAATTTTGTAACTTTTATTTAAGTGTTTATTAAAAGAATTTTCTAAAGTGTTATAGACCCTAAACCATAAAAAGAAAACCATAAACCCTAAGCACAAAAACATAAACCCTAAACCCCAAAATGTAAACCGTAAACCCCAAGCCCCAAACCCTAGACCCTAACCATTTTATAAAATTTTAAAAATTGTTTTTTAACCTTTATTTAAGTGTTTATTAAAATCATTTAGTATAATAATGTAGACCCTAACACTAAACACTAAACCTAAACCTAAGCCCCAAACGTTACACCCTAAACCCTAAACCTTAAATCCCAAACCCTAAACCCTAAACTGTAATCATTTTATAACATTTTAAAAAGTATTTTGAAACTTTTATTTAAGTGATTATTAAAATAAGTTACTAAATTCTTATAAACCCTAAACCCTAACCTCTAAACCTTAAACCGTAAATGATAAAACCTAAAACCTAAACCTTAAACCCTAAACCCTAAACCCTCAACCTTAAACCCTAAATCATAAATCATAAACCTTAAATAATAAAGTGTTTTTTAACTTTTATTTAAGTGTTTATTATAAGAATTTACTAAAGTCTTATAAACCCTAAACCTTAAGCATTTTATAGCATTCTAAAAAGATTTTTGTAACTTTTACTTAAGTTTTTATCAAATTAATTTACTAAGGTGTTATAAACCCTAAACTATAAACCCTAAACTATAAACCCTAAACCGAAAAACCTAAACATGAAACGGTAAACCCTAAGCCTTTCCTAACATTTCAAAAATCATTTTGTAACTTTCATTTAAGTGTTTATTAAAAAAATTTACTAAAGTGTAATAAACCCTAAACCCTATACCCTAAACACCATACCGCAAACCCTAACCCCTATACCTTATACCCTAAAACCTAAACCCTAAGAATTTCATAACATTTTAAAAAGTGTTTTTAACTTTTTTTACGTGTTTATTAAAAGAATTTACTAAAGTTTTATAAACTTTAAACCCTAATCCCTAAAACCTAAACCCTAATTAATTTATAACATTTTAAAGAGTGTTTTGTAACTTTTATTTAAGTGTATATTAAAAACATTTAATAAATTTTTATAAACCCTAAACCCTAAACGCTAAAGTGTAAGAATTTTATAACATTTTAAAAACTATTTGTAACTTTTATTTAAGTGCTTATTAAAAGAATTTACTAAAATGTTATAAACCCTAAATCCTAAACCCTAAACCTCAAATGTTAATCCCTAAACCATAAAACATAAGAATTTTATGAGTATCTATAATAAGAGAAGACCACACCTCGGTATGTGAGTGTAGGAGGGAGAAAATCGTGGTACATGAGATACCCCGACCTTTGTTTTTCCACCCTTTTTCATAAGCCTTTTGACATTTATTTATTTATCTTCATAACTCCTCGAGGCTCCATGGGATGAATGCATTATGTGTACTATATAGCAGCGGATACCCGTTTAAGGTGGGGTGGTTCATCCCTACACCCTAAACCCTTAACCATAAACCCCAAACACTAAACTATAAACCCAAAACCCAAAACCATAAACACTAAATCCTAACCATTTTATAACATTTTAAAAAGTGTTTTGTAACTTTTATTTAGGTGTTTATTAAAACAATTACTAAGGTGTTATAAATGTGTGCAAATCCTAAACCCTAAATCTTAAAACTTAAACCCTAAGCATTTTATAAAGTGTTATTAACCGTAAATGTTTAACCCTAAACCCTCAACCCCAAACCCTAAATCCTAAACCCTAAACCCTCGACATTTTATAACAATTTTAAAAACGTTTTGTATCTTTTATTTAAGTGTTTACTAAAAACATTTACTAAAGTGCTATAAACCATAAACCCTAAACTCTAAAGCATAAACCGCTAATCCTAAACACTAAAGTTTCAACCCTAAACCCTAAGTATTTTATAACATTTTAAAAAGTGTTTTGTAAATTTTGTTTAAATGTTTATTAAAAGAATTTACTAAAGTGTTATAATTCCTAAACCTTAAACTCTAAACCCAAAACACGTGACTTAGAATGTAATATATATAGAATATTTGTATTAAAGAATAATTTATTGGTTTTATTATAACTATTGTGACCATATAATTAAATGGATTGAAAACTGCTACAACCATTACTCTATGATAAGAATCAAAGAACTAACCCGTTATACATATTGCATTAAAACATTCGTAAAAATTGACTAAAATATATCATTATTATTATTATTATTATTATTATTATTATTATTATTATTATTATTATTATTATTATTATTATTATTGGAGTTATATAATATATAAAACTATGTTTATTGATTCATCCCCACTATTACTATGCTACTCCTTTAATTGGAAATAGTTCTTCTTACATTAGCATGGATTAGAAATACCACATGCCCAATATGACGTGTTGATATGCCATCTTCTTAAATTAATTAATGTGAGATAATTTAATTAATAGAGTATATTTAACTTGAAAATAAATATTATCATTGATATGTCAATATTACCATGAATATTCCAACATATTCCGTGGGTTCAGAAATCTTATCATTGACATGTCAATATTACCATGAATATTCAAACATATTCCATGGGTTCAAAAATCTTATGATTGACATGTCAATATTACCATGAATATTCCAACATATTCCATGGGGTTTAAATATCTATAATGAACCTAATAATTAAATTATGATTATGGAAGATCTATTCTTACGATTAGCATAATTATAGGCATATATATTTTTGAATTTATTTTCAATTTAAGTTAAAAGAAAATATTAACATTAAATTAAGGCATACTAGGGAAGGCATATAAATTAATTGGATCAAACTCCAAATAAAATTCAATCCATGATAACCATCAAAATGGTTACCCCAATATTCCTATCACAATTCATAGATTAAAAAAAACATACAAACTAACTAAATTATAACTGTGAAAGATATATTCTTCCAATTAGCACAATTTTAGGCATATCTAATTTGGAATTTATTTTTAATTTAAGTTAAAAGAAAATATTAACATTAAATTAACAGACTAGGGAAGCCATATAAATTAAATGGAGCTAAATGCAAATAAAATTCAATCCATGATAATCATCAAAATGTGTAACACATAGTACCTATCACATTTCGTAGATTAAAAAAAAAGAAATTAACAAAAGTATAACTTTATTACAAGCTATATTGTGATTATTTATAATAATATTTTTTTCATGCATATTTCAACAAAAAATAATCTTAGAGGAAAAATTTACGGGTGAAATTTAGCCCTTGGTCTAAATTAAAGGGTTTCAAATTTTGAATGGAAAATGGTTTTGTATCATATTGCATTATTAATAGTAGCCCCAAGATTATTTCATAAGAAAAATAGGTATGGAGGTTAGCATAGCCTTATTTCAATGAAGGAGATACTAATTTCCATTTACCCCAATTTTCAAGGACAGGGATTTATGGTACCCATTTCTCCCTTCTCATTTGATTTTAAATGAGCTCTTTATTTCACTGGCCCTTATATCATGGTATTGAGATTAATTTGAAGAGAACAACCCACATTTAAGTATTCAATAGTCTTCTTTCCATTTTCTAAGCTTTCACACGATTAATGATTGTCATATCTAATACAGGAGGCTTGTGTATTTTCTTTACATTCCAATACCTCGAGCATTCTCTCCTTTACCTCCTGAATTTTTTTGCTTAATTTTTGGGAGATGTAATAATTTTTTGTTTGGAAACCCAACCAAAAAAGTAACCTTAAATGTTTCAAAATATGAAAAGAAAAAATATATTTTATGGCTCTCAAATACAATACATGATATTTACCTATATGGCCATAGGCAACAGAGCTAAGACAAGGAAACATAAATGAAAACTAAAGATACATAGGTAGATAGGCATGCATGCATATTTCTGGGGATCAATAACCTTTACTGGGATTGGATGTTTACTCCTAGGAGTGCACCCATGACTAGGAGGAGGCCCCATTTTCCATTAAGTTATTGTAAGCACACCACTTGTATGACCAACATCAACAATCGAACCTTCCATATCAACAAACACCTCGGTGTTTTTAGTATTATGTCGCTCATTAGAAAGTTCCCTTTCAACCTAAGTGATCTCTTCATGAATTGGTTAGGTGTTCAAATCCCTCTAATGATTGGTTGTGCTCTCAAGTCGCATTTGAGCTCCAGAATAACCTATCCCTTCGTAGAAATATGCTCCTCGCTAGACATTAGCACTTTGTCTAGGCATGGAAGTACGATGGAACATGACAATAATAACGCTTATGACCAGTGGAGCTTTTATGAAGTTTTGTTGTGTTGTGTTTGTATGTTACCATAATTTATGTTTATAGTAATTCTGCTTTTTGTTTATCTGATTTTTGTCAACAGCTTTTAATAATATTTATAGAAATTTTACAATTTTTTTTAATTCATTTGTTGTTCTCATAATTACTAATTTATATTGCAAATTTCTATACATGTTATTTGTTATATTATCATGTATATATTGATATCTGAATTATCACTCTAAAGAATGAATCAATAATTATTTTATATAAACATAATTAAATGATATGCAGTATTATAAATAAAGAGAATGAAATGATATGCAATTTTGGTCGTTTTTAGGTTTTGTGACAAGGCGGAGGTGGAGGTAGACGCAGAGGAGGTGGAAGTGGTGGTGGTGGTGGAGTAGGAGGAGGTGGTGGAGGAGGAGGTGAAGGTGGAGGAGGTGGTGGTGGTGGTTGAGGTGGAGTAGGAGGAGGAGGTGGAGGAGGTGGTGGAGGTGGAGGCAGAGGAGGAGGTGGTGGTTGAGGAGGAGATAGAGGTGGTGGAGGAGCATGAGGTGTAGGAGGTGGAGCAGGAGGTGGCGGAGTTTGAGGAGGAGGAGGATGGGGTGGAGGTGGAGGAGGTGGTGGGGGAGCTCATGGAGGAGGGGGTCGAGGTGGCAGAGGTGGAGGAGGAGGAGGATGGGGTGGAGGTGGAGGAGGTTGTGGGGGAGCTCGTGAAGGTGGTGGTGGAGGTGGAGTTTGAGGAAGACGAGGTAGAGGAGGTGGATGAGTTGGAAGATGAGGAGGAGGAGGCGGTGGATGTGGAGGTGGTGGTGGTGGAGGAGATGTTGGTGGAGGTGGAGGAGCAGGTTATGGAGGAGTTGGATTTGGAGGTGGAGGTGGTTGAGGAGGAGGAGGAGGAGTAGTATGTGGTGGTGGTGGTTGAGGTGGAGGTGGAGGAAGAGGAGGTGGAAGTGGAGGAGGAGGTGTAGGTGAAGGACTAGGAGGATGAGGTGGAGGATAGGGAGGAGGTGGAGGACGAGGTGAAGGAAGAGGTGAAGGTGGAGGTGGTGGAGGAGGAGGAGGTGGAGGAGGAGGAAGTGAAGCTAGTGCTGGAGGAGGGGGGGGTGGACGGTTTAGAGGTGGAGGTGGTGGAGGTGGAGGTGTAGGTAGAGGTGGTGGAGGAGAAGGGGGAGGGGAATGGGGAGGCGGTGGAGGTGGAGGTGTAGGTGGAAGAAGAGGTCGAGGAGTTGAAGGTGGAGGTTGAGGTGGAAGTAGAGGAGGTGGAGGTGGATGAGGTGGAGGAGGAGGACGTGGTGGTGGAGGAAACAGAGGTGGTGGTGGAAATGGGGGAGGAGGAAGCAAAGGTGGAGGAGGAGGTTGTGGAGGTGGAGGAGGTGGAGGTGGAGGTTGTGGAGGAGGAGGAGGTGGATGTGGGAGTGGAGGTTGAGGTGGCGGAGGTGGAGGTGCAGTAGGAGGTGGTGGAGATATAGGTGGAGGTGGAGGATGTGGATGTGAAGGTGGTGGAGGAGGAGGGGGAGGAGGTGGAGGGCAAGGAGGAGTAGGTGGAGGTGGAGGTGGAGGAGGAGGAGGAGGAAGAGGAGGAGAAGGAGGAGGTGGTTGAGGAGGTGAAGGTGGAAGTGGTGGAGGTGGTGGTGGATGTGGAGGTAGATGTGGAGGATGAGACAGAGGAGGTGAAGGTGGAGGTTTAGGTGGAGGTAGAGGAGGTGGTGGTGGAGGTGGAGGAAGAGGATGAGGTGGTTGTCAAGTTGGTGGTGGAGGAGCTGGAGGCAGTGGATCAGGTGGAGGTAGAGGTGGAGGTGGAGGTGGGGGAAGAGGTGGTGGTGGATGAAAAGCTAGAGGTGGACGAGGAGAAAGATGAGGAGGAGGAGGTGGTGGAGGAGGAGTTGGTAGTGGATAAGGTGGTGTGGGATATGGAGGTGGTGGAGGAGGAGAAGGAGGAGAAGGTGGTGGAGGTGGAGCAGGAGGAGGAGGAGGTGGAGCAGGAGGTGGAAATATGCAAGTTAATTTAAGATTCATGACTTAAGTTCAAATATTAAATTCTCACTCTCTTCTCCACAGTTGGAAATGAAAACTACAGTCTCATGAATCCAGAACATATCTCTTCACATACATAATATCCTACTATTTAATGATAAGTAATACATTTAGGAATATTTCCTCCATGCACAAATATAGTCATGCAAGTACATGAAATTTCTTTAACGTTTAGATCTAATACCTTGGCCAATAATTTGAAGCATTTTTAAAGATTAAAATTTTGTGTTTATTTCGTTTAAAACTTATATTAGTCCCTTAAACACTTATAGTTTTCATTTTATTGTTCAATGAACAATTTTTTTGGGAATGACTGGTTTCATCTAATTATCATTGATTTAAAAAGTGGTGGGTTAAAGTTAACATTGTTTCTTGATTAAGAAACTCGATGTTCTTCTTTTTTTATGTTTACCTGAGAAACATAGGATATTAGGAATCATATATGGCTTTGTTTATTCTTTGGGTATTTCACATATTTTGCGTAATTAATATTAGTTTTTTATATATCTAATGGTTTAAGGAAAAAAAATAATTTATAGTTCACTTTTTGGCATGACCTAAGCTTCTTCACTTTTTAGAGAATGCACTCTTTATCTTGTATTTTATTTCAAAATATTTATTAGGAAAGGGAAATATTCTCTACTTGGATATTTGTATGGAAAAATTACCTATGCTCTAGCCTCCTAGGTCTTCATTGTAGGGGATCTATTATCATTGGAAAAACATTTTTTTAATGAAATTATATTTTCGAGGTAAAGGCTAAAGGAGCAATACATGCAATTAGTGGGAGGATGAGACACTGTTTAGTGTATTATCACTTTTGAAGTGGAAATCCTTTGATGATACTTATTCTGTAACATGTTATACTAAATAACAAAAAAAAATTCTTCGTGGGCTATATTGTTGAACTTGAAAATTGTGGCTTTATATGAGTTTGTGTTAATTGATCTTTTTATCATATAGGAAATTAACTTTCATTATATATTTTGTCTTTTAGTCAATCTATCATTGGGAATTTTGTGTAATTTCAAAAAATTGTGTATTGATCAACAATTATTACAGTTTTTATTGAAGAAGGAAACACAATAGTTACTATAATAGTTACACACCAAGGAGTTGAAAAACTTATAGATGGTGATGAACCACAAAATCCTAAATATGTTGGTTTATTTGAAGTGAAGTAAATGGATAGCTATTTCTCTATTAGAGAATCAATGCATAAGAAGGAAAAGTAACTTGATGTAAATATTAAAAGAATTTACTAAAGTGTTATAATTCCTAAACACTAGACTTAAAACCGTAATCACTAGACTTGCAATATTTTATTTCTTTTAAAAGTTTTATTTAAAATTTCAGAAATAATTTTCCATTTTTTTTTCTCGGAAAAGACTAATTCTATTAACTGAAAAGTAAAATAATATTACAAGGAGTTGAGGCCTCAGATATCAGCACCCGAGAGCACTCAATGCAGCAAAACTGCCCCATTATAGTTAGAACCTGGGAGAACCAGTTACAGAGAGCTAGAAAACATATGTGGAAAGCAGAGAGGGACCAGCATAACATATGAAGAGACTCAAAAGCAAGACAGATACTTTCCTTGGCTAACCAGAAGATCTTTATACAGCCACTGCCCAAAAGGAAAACCAAAACCATCTGGTTATAGATGTTGAACCAGAACTACAAACAAAACTTCCTGAAGTTGGTCATATGAGACTTCAGCAAAACCAAAAAAGAAGGCAGACCCAGGTGGCCTTAAATAGCCTCATCCTCATTTGGAGGCAACTCCTTCACCAGACATGCAATGCCAGTCAACATATCTTCGTTTCCAGCCTTCTCGCCTGCTGGGCTCACCATGGGGTGATGAGTGGCTTTGGAATTCCCTTCCTCGACCACCAGGACAGTGTCTTCAAAAGGCAGAGTAACGCTGGGAGCGTCACCCTTGTCAAGCCCCTTTCCCTTTCGATTCTCCGGGTTTCCTCCATTCGTGAACTGGTCACTGCTCTGAGAAGGCTCAGAAGCCATGCACACTAGAGGATAAAGCTGGTTTTCTTCTTCCGATAGGATAATAGTGATATGAGCAGTGATCAATGGCCTATTGAGATTGCTCTGGAACTTGAAATGCATGGTTTGAAACATTCTATCAGAATCGGCTTGAGAGCAGGGCTAGGAGGGGACACATTCACCGGAGTGGAGGGTAAACTAACTGGAGACAGAGCAGGGTCCCCGGGACAGCTATCCTTCGAACACCTTCGGCTACCTCAGCGTCCCTCGGAAAGATTCCTCAAACTCTGGCGAACCATATTGAGGTGCTGAGGGGGAGGCACAATAAGACCAGGGACAATGTCGGGAGGGAAATAAGACACCACCGGGCACCACTTAGATCGCACAATAGAGGCCTGAGAAGACGATGAGGGCAGCACAATTTGAATCTTTGGAGCAGTAGAAAGTTTACCACTGATAGCAGAGTCTAACCTGCCATCAAATCCCTTATCATAATAAGACCACAGTCAGGAGAGGAGGGTGCAGACATGAAGCTTGCCTCTGTGATGAGAGACCGGCTTTCCCCCAAGATCCGCAGCGGGCCAGAGCCTGGAGCATGAAGGCTGAACACTAATTGTGGGGAGAATAATATAGAGAGCCATGATTATAACTACCACAGCATCAACTTGAACGGAGCAAATGATTAATGCAGAGATCCAACCAAATCTACCCCTCTTATGTTTATCCTTCTTGCGTTGGGTGAAATCCTGGGAAGCCACGCTACTTTGCAGCTGGCAGTATCGTTCATTGAGATTATTAGAGTTCATTAATTTCATTAATTATAATTTAATAATAAATAAATAATTATAAATGTATTTCAAATGGTTTTTGTGAAGGTTATATTTTTTTCTCAAATAAATGAATATCCTATTTAATGTTACAAATACTAATATTTATAAAAAACTCATATATATATAATTCTAAAATTTTATTGTAATTAACTTCAAATTTTAATATTAAAACATTTCCGTGTTTTCTTTTCTTGGGAAGTAAATTTTGTATTGTTTGGATTTATAAATTTACACTCATAGCACAAGAAGTGTGTTGGACTGCAACTAGGGAAGCCCGACCAAACAAGTAACCTCAAATGTTTCAAAATATGAAAAGACACAGAGCTAAGACATGGAGCTAAGACAAGAAAACATCAATGAAAACTAAATATACATAGGAAGATAGGCATGCATGCATATTTCCCGGGACCAATAACCTTTATTGGGATGGGATGCTTATTTCTCCTAGGAGTGCACCAAGGATTACGAGGAGTCCTCATTTACCATTAAATTCTCACAAGAACACCCCTTGTATGACCAACATCAACAATCCAATATTTAACCTCAGCAAACACCTACGTGGTCATGTGGTCATGTGGGTGCCACGAGTCTCAAGGTGAGGCTAACCGCTTGTCCTTCCCACTAGGCCCTTAAATGTTGATGCCGAGATCACGCGCATGATCCATAGGATGTGGGTCTGGCCCCCTTGCCTTAGCACCTCTGCAAGTGCATTCAAAATAGTCTCTTGGTGGAGCATATACCCAAGACCTCGGGCTATTACCGAGTGCTCCTCCACCTTCGCACCTTCTGTTGAATGTCAAGGTCATGTGATTAGCGTCATGACCGGGGTCAGTCTAAACATCTCGCGCCCCTCTCCACCATTGTGTCATAGGCATATGGCACCGAATATGACCAGGGGTCGGGGCTGGTAGCCCAACCCCTCCCTCCTAAAGCTCTAAACTTAAACATTATATAATAGTTCAATCTATGCTATGTTAAGAACTACCATGTGGCATGTTGGTGAAGTGCTCCATTATGGAGTGGGAGGTCAGGGGTTCAAATCCCTCGGACCTTGCTCAGACCCATACCAAAATTTTAATTGACCCTAGGGTGCCATGTGGCAGCCCATGACTGGGCCACACAACACCCAATTATTGGTCCACATAAAACTAGCACGAACCAATCAAATGTGCCAAAAATAAATGAACTAGAGGATGACACTTAGCAAGTTGTCATTATCTCATACCTTACAGAGTCACTCTGCTGACTCACTATATGATCAACCTAGTCAATGGACCTACTAGAATTTTAATTCTTGGTTCAAATAATGAGCACATGATAACTTCAGCATATGGTGTCAGATTGAGGTAAAATGAATGTCATTGGATTGAGAACAACAAACACTTCAACTTGATGCTACATTTAAGAATTTATGGACACTTTCATTTTTGAGAAAAATTGTGATCAACTGATCATCTATGGAATTGAAGATCTTTAGTTTCCTATTGGTCAAATAATTTCCAGAAAGAATGTAAATTTGACTTGGTGAAGGTATTGTTTTTATTGTAAAAGTAAATCTAGCTTCCAAGAATACCCCTATTACAAACAAATTGTTCAATTGCAACATTTGACGTATGAAATTCTATGAATGACAAATCATTCTTCCTAAATTTCAGGAAAAAGAATTGTTTCCCTTTAACTTCCTTTGAATACCCAAAATGAGTCATATTTGTATAACTATTAAAATATTGCATCGTATACTAGTTGTCGGAGAGTGTTCGTGATTATTTGATATATCTTCTTACACTCTACTCCCAAATTGGAATTCAAAAATAATAATTCAAATATTCATGGATTTGATAGCACAATTTCAATTCACCTCCCTTTTTTAATGTCTTAGGGACACATAAGGTGTTGGTAGATTGTTTGCACAACCTAAGATAACACATGAAGGAAAATTCGATAAATAAAAAATGGTGGAGGCACCTATCATGATGTCACTTCCTTCAAATTATGAGTAATTAGTGTGCCCATATAATAATTGACAAGTGGATTTATGCCCATCCCACAAAAGATAGGTACTTAAATCTACCAAAGCATAAGAACTTTGGCCTATTTTACTAAAATTCAATAATAAACTTTTGGGTGAGATTATGCTTTCCTCTTGTTTAAAATGCATTTTTGAATGCATAAATAGATTTAACACCTACTCCATTTAGGGAAAAAATTACAATGAAATATTCCGAGAAAGGGGCCAAAACATCTATTAGAGTACACCCTTAAATGTTTGCAATATTCATTCTAATTTTCATACACCAAGATCATGATGGAGGAGTTATTTAGGTATTGGATATAATGAATCTAGATTTAGTGTGAGATTTTCCTTTGTTATCCATTTCCTTTCTCTTTCAAGTTTGTATACCTTCACATTGGTTCAAGATTGGGTGAACCTAGACATCAAAGAGCGGTTTGAATATGATCGAATGTAAAAGTGAACTTGCATCAAGATATTTCCATGGATAGATGTGGAAACCAACATTGTGTAATGTAGAAGTGTGTAGAGATTATATAGCATATGCAGGCAATAGAATGATAAGAGACTTGCAAGAAACTAATGAGAGGTGACAATAGGGACCTTACATTGGTGTGACTAGCATGAAATGTAGGAGAAGAACCTACAAATGGAAGAACAAGAATAGACAAGACACTACAAGACATAAGGTAGAGATGGTGGTCCAAGTTTGGTATTTGAGAAAAATCAAATAGTTTAAGAAGAATTTTGTAACTTTTATTTAAGTGTTTATTAAAAGAATTTACTAAAGTGTTATAGACCCTAAACCATAAAAACAAAACCCTAAACCCTAAACACAAAAACATAAACCCTAAACCCCAAAATGTAAACCCTAAACCCTAAACCCCAAACCCCAAACCCTAAACCGTAAACCCTAGACCCTAACCATTTTATATCATTTAAAAAATTGTTTTGAACTTTTATTTAAGTGTTTATTAAAATAAATTACTAAAATGTTGTAGAACCTAAACACTAAACCCTAAACCTAAACCCAAACCCCAAACCTAAATCCTAAACCCTAAACCCTAAACCTTAAATCCCAAACCCTAAACCCTAATCATTTTATAACATTTTAAAAAGTATTTTGAAAATTTTATTTTTAATTGTTTATTAAAATCATTTACTAAAGTCTTATAAACCCTAAACCCTAACCTCTAAACCCCAAACCCTAAACCCTAAATCATAAACCCTAAACCTAAACCCTGAACCCCAAACCGTGAACATTAAACCCTAAACCCTAAGAATTTTATAAAATTTTAAAAAGAGTTTTGTGATTTTTATTTAAGTGTTTATTAAAATAATTTACTAAAGTGTTATAAACCCTAAACCCTAAACTGTAAACCACAAACCCTAAACCCTAAACCCTAAATGCTAAACGCTAAACCCTAAACTCTAACCACCAAACCCCACACCATAAACCCTAAACTCTAAATCTTAAGAATTTTATAACATCTTAAGAAAATTTCTAAATTTTCTTTAAGTTTTTATTAAGAGGATTTACTAAAGTCTTATGAGCCCAAGACTCTTAACCCTAAACCCTAAGCAGTTTATAACATTTTAAAAAGTGTTCTTTAACTTTTATTTAAGTGTTTATTATAAGAATTTACTAAAGTCTTATAAACCCTAAACACTAAGCATTTTATAACATTCTAAAAAGAGTTTTGTAACTTTTACTTAAGTTTTTATCAAATTAATTTACTAAGGTGTTATAAACCCTAAACCATAAAAACTAAACCCTAAACTATAAACCCTAAACTGAAAAACCTAAATCCGAAACGCTAAACCCTAAGCCTTTTATAACATTTCAAAAAGCATTTTGTAACTTTTATTTAAGTGTTTATTAAAACAATTTACTAAAGTGTTATAAACCCTAAACCCTAAACCCTATACCTTATACCCTAAAACCTAAACCCTAAGCATTTCATAACATTTTAAAAATTGTTTTGTAACTTTTTTTACGTGTTTATTAGAAGAATTTATAAAGTGTTATAAACTTCAAACCCTAATCCCTAAAACCTAAACCCTAATTAATTTATAACATTTTAAAGAGTGTTTTGTAACTTTTATTTAAGTGTATATTAAAAACATTTACTAAATTGTTATAAACCCTAAACCCTAAATGCTAAAGCCTAAGAATTTTATAACATTTTAAAAACTATTTGTAACTTTTATTTAAGTGCTTATTAAAAGAATTTAATAAAATGTTATAAACCCTAAATCCTAAACCCTAAACCCCAAACCCTAATCCCTAAACCATAAAACCTAAGAATTTTATCAGTGTCTATAATAAGAGAAGACCACACCTCGGTATGTGAGTGTAGGAGGGAGAAAATTGTGGTACATGAGATACCTCGACCTTTGTTTTTCCACCCTTCTTCATAAACCTTTTGACTTTTATTTATTTTTCTTCATAACTCCTCGAGGCTCCATGGGATGAATGCATTATGTGTACTATATAGCAGCGTATACCCGTTTAAGGTGGGGTGGTTCATCCCTACACCCTAAACCCTTAACCATAAACCCCAAACACTAAACTATAAACCCTAAACCCAAAATCATAAACACTAAACCCTAAACATTTTATAACATTTTAAAAAGTGTTTTGCAACTTTTATTTAGTTGTTTATTAAAACAATTACTAAGGTGTTATAAATGTGAAACCATGAACCCTAAATCCCAAACCCTAAACCCTAAACCAAAAATCTTAAAACTTAAACCCTAAGCATTTTATAAAGTGTTATAAACCCTAAACACTTAACCCTAAACCCTAAACCCCAAACCCTCAATCCTAAACCCTAAATTATAAACCCTAAACATTTTATAACAATTTTAAGAACGTTTTGTAACTTTTATTTAAGCGTTTACTAAAAACATTTACTAAAGTGCTATAAACCCTGAACCCTAAACTCTAAAGCATAAACCCCTAACCCTAAACCCTAAAGTGTAAACCCTAAAACCTAAGTATTTTATAACATTTTAATTTGTAAAGCCACTGCATATATAGACTTATTCTATATGTACATTTTATTCTATTTAATTTTCTTTTTTTTTTCTGCTACTTCATCCCCTTCTGCACTAATGCATATATAATATTCTCATCCACATATGAGCTTCTTTCCACCTAATTACATGAATCTATGGCAATAAGATTTTTCTTCTTAGCATCATTGTTTTAGTTCTTTGAGTTGAGCTCTAGATGAAACATCCAATGCTTCTCCTCTAAATGACCTTCAATGTTACAATGGTTTTAGTAGTTGTTTGGAGCTTTGCACCAACATGCTATTTCTCATGTCTTTTTGTCTTTCCCACCTTTCCTCTTCTTCTTCTCCTCCTAGAAAGCTTAATGGTGATACCTCTACCTTGACGCACTTTATCTCCCTTTGATTTTGTGTATGTTCTCTAGCTATTGTGCATGTAAACGAGCCTCATTATTGTTATGGGTTTGAACATCTCTTACTTCTACAAATGACTATTTAAACCCCTCATATATTTGAGGAGCATGTCTGGGTTCTTTGGATAGATATAAAAAATTATTTCATCTTCATAAATTTCGTGTAATCCTATACACTCAATGCTTGTCTTTGCTTGAAGTGATTCCACTGAATCCACTAGTCCTCTAGATACTCAATAGGATATAAATGTGACTTTATAAGAGTTCTGAAATCTTCCAACTTAATCACTAGAGGATCTCCCTCTAGAATTAGGGTTTTCGTGTGGCTTTCCCACCAAGTCTGGGTGTGGCCCTCTAATTTTAGATGATAAAATAAAATTTTATGTCCTTCCTCTATGTCAGGGTTTTCATGTGGCTTTCCCACCAAGTCTGGGTGTGGCCCTCTAGTTTTAGATGATAAAATAAAATTTTATGTCCTTCCTCTATGTCAGGAACACTAAAATAAATCTCTAACTATTGTAATTAATGATTTCGATTCAAAGCATCAATCTCACCTTATATGGCTTGATGTAGACCTTTGTTTCCATCATGAACAAGGACTATGAATGGTTCATGATGCATGAACTAGGTTGTTCCTTTTTTGTGTTCTTTCTTAGATTTCCTCTCTAGTTCATCCCTATCCCCTGATTTCCCCTCTGATTTTGCCTCTAAGTTGGAACATCCATCTTCATTAATTCCCAACTTGTTCTCAATATTTTCCATAAAGAGATTCAAGTTATGGTTTATATTAATATCCTATTCTTCTAGCCTTGAAAACCTCTCCTTTGACACATATCAAGGGTTTTTAATAGATTTGTTGGCCACAGGTGGGTTTTATAACTTTATATTTAAACCAATCTAGATCCCTTGGAAAATCCCAGAAAAATACCCAATGCCACCTTCTATCATACCAATATGATTCATAAATTGACTTGCATATTACACTAGATAGTTCATCACAACACATCCGATAAAATTATACTTAAAATATGAAATCTATACTATCAAAGTTATCTAGACTTATAGATTTATTATGCTACATTTTCTAGTGTGCAATAAATGAAATGTGGAAAATAGAGAATACACACAAATACAAGGCACTTCACTACTACAAAAATACTTTTAGTGGGGCATTATCCGCCTCCAAAAGTGGAATTGGCGGGGAGCGGGGGTTAGCATTAGGGGAAGCTTTTGAAACCCCCTTTAAGAGATATGAACCACCCTGAAAAGTGGATTTTTGGGAGTGGTTCCAACCGCCTCAAAAATTCATCTTTTGGGGACGGTTGCAAATCACCCCAAAAAACCACTTTTGGGGGTGGTTTACAACCCCCTTGAAAGGTGACCTTTGGGGGAAATTTTTTAAAACCCCCCAAAAGCATCACCTCTATAAACATGAAAGGGTGGGATCAGTTGATAAGACCTATATTTCCATTTTCAAGCCTCAAACAAATGATACATCTAATGTTCACTCATGCTTGGAAAATAACCAAACATATTCATGATGAATGATTCAATATTGGAGCTATAATGATAACAATATTAGATCTATAACAATAACAAAAGAAAAAACAATATCAATAATAATACAAAACAAAAAGCCACTTCTTATAATTATCTATTGGATTTTGGATGTGCGAGAGAGTATCTATGAGCATTTTGAAAATGAGAGGCAATACAATGATGGCTTAACTACACATTTCTGGACGTAGAGAAGGTCTATCACATACAAATTTTTAAATAGATAAAGATAGTGAGTCATGGTTTAAAAATAGAAAGTTAAACAAACAAAGGTATCTACACTGATATGTTTGTTACATAGGTGGATGGATGCTTTTCGAATTCTAGATTAATAGAATGCTTCAAGGGGAGTGATGTGGTTATATGATTCCAACTGAGCAAAAGTTTTCCAAGGGATTAAGGGAATTGGGTACCAAGACTAGAGAGAAAAAAATATAAAAACATTATAAATAAGGATCTAATGGGATTAGGGACCAATAACAAAGGAATGGTACTTAAAAAAATGAAAATTTAAGAGGAAATAATGGGATTCATGACCCAAAATAGAGGGAAAATATTAAAATACATAGTAGATAAGAGATTAATGAGATGAGGACCAATAACATAACATAAAGATTTAAAAACATTAGGCCATGCAGGTATTGAACAAGGAGACACAATAGAAATAAAGTTGAATTTATTGTATATGTTTGCACCTTCAGAGACGAACTCTAAATGACTCATCAAAACATTGAAATATAAATATAGCTTTAGCTCCATGTTGACATAGAAAGTGAGAGATATGGCTTTCTTCTATAGTTTCAATTTGGTATTTGATGTTGTCATAGATAATAATTTAGTTTATGCATTTAGCTCGAGTTATATTGATTAAAAACAACTGAGGGGAAATCACGTCAAAACATGGGAGCAAAATCAGGTCAATTGCATGAATGATAGATTAATAGGGTGGGTCATGGGCTTTGATGAGGAAGGACAAGAAAATTCTACTCTAATCTATGGAACCAAAAATGAATAATAAATCATGAATATAAAATAAATACAACAAACATACCCTTCATGGCTCAACAAATATCATTTTTATGTCTCTTTGGTTCCCTCCTATCCTATGTAAATACCTTAATTAATTTGATCCAACTTCCTCAATTAATGACATCAAACTACAGTTCCCTTAATTCATCCATATATCCCTTCTTGTTGTTCCTCTTGATGCATTTCCAAAAAATAAATTCAACCTCAAATTCAAATAATATGAAATTTTCTATATCAGAAGCTATAAAGATAGACATAACATAACACTGAGACAATACAGAAACTACAAACATAAAATTATAGCCACAAAAACATAAACATGCATAAGACAAAACCCTTCCATGGAAAATACAACAAAATTCCTGCAAATGCGAATCATAGAGAAAGAAGATATATATATCCCTCCCTAATCTATCTCAAAAAAGTTTGATTGGCCATTAAAGGAGGAGGAGATTACATTTTGACTACTACATCTATAACAAAAACAACTTGAGATGCTTTTTAAGAAATTATTTGCCCATAAAGTAGTTGGGTTTTCTTAAATTTTGAATATCATAGAAGTTTGGGCTTTAATTTAATGTGTAACCTGTCTTGCTTGGTAATAGGTACTTTATGTAATCTAGTCTAGGCTCTTTCTAGTCCCGTGCTTTTTTCTTTCTACAATTAATGTTTCAAGGTTACTAGAGAGGCATTGAGTGAAGACAGCTCGTTACATTTCTCTATTTCTTCCATCTTTATGCATTCAATATATATATATATATATATATATATATATATATATATATATATATATATAGATAACATGTCTTCATTTAGGTTTCAATAGTAATAGATTTACTTTTCAGTTTGGCATGCATTTTTTAATTTGAAAATGGTAAGTTTTTTATATGAAATTATATGTTCACCCATTTCAAATGTGATTGGTAAGATGAAGTTAAACTTAATTATATCGATAAACATGTTTCTTTTAAAATAGAGATTACATAATTTCAATTTAATTATCAATTATTGTTAGGTTTATGGTAGGAAATAAGAGCCATTAAATATTCTATATGTTTTTTTAATAGTATACACAAATCAAGATTTATGTGCAAAGTAGTTATGTTTTTTTGTCATTTTAGTTAAATTGATTAATTAACAAAATATCATATGACCAAGTTTCATATGAAATGAGTTATGGTTTTTTTGGCATGTGATATTGAGAAGCCATGGCTCTGGCCCATGGTATTGTAACATACCCTATTTATAGATTAAGAAACTCCATAATAAAGTGGATATAAATCTTCATGGATAAAAATCTTCTTCCATGCTTTCTCAAATAAATATATGTTTAACTAATAATAATAATATAGTTAATTTCATAATTTTTTAAATTTTAGCAACATAAGATGTATTATGAAGTAAATGTTTTGATGTTTATTATGGATTGATAATTATTAACATTTACTAACCATTTAATTTATATGATTGTTCTAATATGTAAATTTATATTAAAAATGTGTTATTTTTATTTTTTGTATTGATAATTTAATTTATGCATTTGCAACATCTAAATGAAACTAAAGCTACTACTTTCATAATCATATGGGGAATACTTATTTCAAAATACATTTTAAATATTTTAAAGCTACTTTAATACTAAAGGTTTTAAATATTTGAAAATACATGTTATATAGAATTACTAGTATGTTTATTTTTTGGTTAATTGTATATGGAGTGAGATGATTTACCTTATTCTTGCTATTGGATTTGTTTGTTTAAAAAAAATTAGTATAGAGTTTTTTCCTCAAAATAACATGCGCACTTTAATTTGTATAGTTTCAAGTGTAGAATGAATTTTGATTATTTTTTGCTTCTTGCTTAGCTTTGCTCTCTCTTTTTTGTAATTTTAGATATATTTTCTTAATGGTTTTAAAGTTTTTGATACAATATTTAACAACTAAAAGTTGATGCAGCCCAGCCTCTCCAGGCCGCAACTACCAGGATCATCCCAACATCCATGCATATAAACCATGCATTCAACACATGCCAGTGTACCCTCAAAGATAATTTATAAAAACCATGACCCAATTCATAACCCAATAGAAGATACGCTATACCATCATTTCAATCCTCATAAATACCTTCATACCAATAATCGATCTCATATACATCTACTGGATTGCGCCCTTACCTTTAAACTTCAATTCTTATTACAACCCGAGGCTTTCGTGAAGCGATATTCAATAGGCGGATTTTCCAACACAATCGATATATCTATGGTATATATACCCATCCGCTTGCATATCGGCGTTGGTTATACAGCTGGGCTTTTATTCTAAACAAATCTCGTGGATGTATAAATTCCGGTCGATGTATATCTGATTGGAATCATTTAAACAACCAACGGCCCATGCACTTATACTCCCCTCTTATTCCGGAACTGATACTCCCACATATATGTGAGGTGTCGTCTGAGCAGCGTTTCTTTAACTTATTAACTAATATACGCATACAGCATGGACATGGCATTCAACACATACGCTCCTGGTTTGTAATCATAGCGCCTGCACAACATAGGTTGGAGCTAACCAGCCATATATTGGGTATTTAATGTTCTCAGAGCAGCGCGCCACTTAGCTCGATAACACGGGAGTGGGAAAATATTATTTAATGTCGAATTTGCCCACTCCCGTGTTATCGCGTTAAGTCGCGTGCTGCTCTGAGAGCATTAAATACCCAATATATGGCTGGTTAGCTCTTTCCCGCAACATAGCTTCGGTCCTTTAAATATACGCCGCTCCCTCCAATGATTAACTGTAACAACAACCGACTCTAATCTATAATAATTCGGTGTGGAATGGATATATCTCGCCTCGCCTTCAACAGCAACTTCCAAGTCCCCTAATTACACAGATACCGATCTTGTAATCTTGACCTTGCAGATCAAAGTCATAATGACTGAGTCGTGATTATATCATCGGAAACGAGTCGCAATTTATTTGTAGTGAGTAGTCACAGGTTCGGTCTCGTTGAATTCACATGCGTGCCGAGACTCCAACAACGACAAGCGCTTGCAGGGGTTCATAATAAAGATATATGTTTAACTTATTAATACCCACGGCCTCTTTTATCAGCTCTCCATTACCAGAAATCACTCTTAGTGCAGTTGACTTGCCTCTGTTGCAATACATCGCTGTAACTCATGAATATACAAGAATATATATAGAAACGCAGAGGCATGTTCATAGCGTATAAACATGAAACGAAAGGGGAATTGACCCAGTCATTCAACAAACGAAAAGAATAATAACTACATACGCAGATTTTTAATAAGCATTAACTAGAATTGCCAGAGATAAAATTCACAGTAATACTTCTGGCATCTCGCCCACACCTTTATTCCATAATCTTATGAATATATATATATATCTATATATATATATATATATATATATATATATATATATATATATATACAGAGGTCTGAATAAAAATTCACGCAGAGCGCATTAGTTTTCTTGCTTTAAAGTATGCTCAGGCGCTCTTTTCTCTCCCTTCTTGAGAGATTTTCTTGCTTTTTGTTTTATAATCAAAGATAGGCATTTGTTATCCTTATCTTTGTCAAAAGCAGGCTTTTCCCCTTTTTCCCATAACGATTTAAAGCGTGAAGCTTTATCCTCCCTTTTTATCCTAATTTTGACTGCAAACATAGAAACTATTTCCCTCATATCCTTTTATTTAGGAAAAGAATATTTACATAATCTTTACTTCCTATTTTATTTAAAATAACAAAATATTAAGATTTATCACACCCCCTTTTTACCCCATATTTACAATTCAGAATGGTCTTGATGCTCCCGCATCATACACCCAACCTTAAAATTAATCATGATCTCCTTATCATGTGTTTGGATCTATGGATGTCTGGATCCCATAACTTGTGTTGTAACTTTGCACTTGCCGCTGCTTCTATCTGTTCTTCTCCAGATCTCCATATTTTATGCTGCTTTGCTCCACTAGCTGTACTCTTGCAATCTTCTATTCTCTTCCTCTTGCTGCTTCTCTTTCGTTTCACTATTGTTGGTCTCTTCCGCAATTCCTTCATCATCATCCGCCTCATCATTTCAATTTCTTTGTCCAGCAGATTTTCTCCAGCTTCTTCAATAAGACCTGTACTCACAAAATAATTGTTAGAATAAAAAATATAAGGCATCAGTGCCTCTTTTGCTGCTAGTGTCGCTCCACATGTTGCTCTCGCTGTCACTATGAATGTTGCTGCCTTCCAAACTTCCTATCCCCCTGCAATATTCGTTTTCTTGTCACCTGCAAGTTCATCTGCAACTTTTTCCTCAGCTTTCTCTGGCAACACTTCAGTATACTGCTCTGAGTTTCTTCCCAGCTTCTCTGTCAGCACATCAGTATGCTGATTCGCATTCACTATGAGACTGTCAGCTACTCTCGCCTTCTTACCATCTACCTCCAGGATATCTTTCTGCTCTCGTGCACTGTACTGAACTCTTTCATCTGCTGCAATCTCCTTGTCATAATTTGGATTCTCCAACCAATATTCCAACAATGAAATTTCTCTGTAGCATTGTTGAAGCATCTCATCATCACCTGCATTCATACGAACTTCCTCTTGTTCTGTAACAGTTGCACAAGGTTGCACATCCTCCTCAGTAAAACCTCCACTAGTGTTTTGCCAATCATCAGCTGGTCCTTCTCTTTCTGCATCAACATCCTGATTAGACTCCTTCCCCATCTGCTTCTGAGATCTTGCTAACTCATTATCGATCTGAACAGCCTTCAGGTTCAACTCTTCTTGCACAAACTCTAAAGCTTGTTTATATTCCTATTCTGTACCTGCAAACATGCACAATTCATTAGTTTTAAAACCACAAGACTTTTCAATCTTGACTGCTTCCTTTAACATTTTTCTCTTAATATATCTGCATGTGGGAATTTCAAACTCCAACTCTGGCGCAAGAACTCTAAGTCCCTTTTTCAACAAGGCTATCACAATTTGCTTCAACCTCCTCTGCAACTGTCGCCAAATCACTCTCTTTCCCTTCAGTGGAAAGATCCATTTTCTATTTTGATTTTTCCGCTCTTGTAGCCATTCTTCCAGCACCTGCAATTGTACCTTCATTACTGCAATCTCTCTTTCTCGAACTCCTGCAGTCATTTCATCTCTGTGGCATTTCTCTAGACTCATCTTCTTGCCATTTACCTTGGCATCCTCTTTCTTATGTCCTCTACCGTGGCTTTTTCCTGAACCTCTGCTCTCTCCTTTATGACCTTAAGTAGTCATCTCCTTCGCCATGAGTTCCTCACCTATGAGTTGCACGAAGCTTCTACCACAACAAGCTCTCTTGTTGCCACTTACCTCACCAATCCTTCCCTCCGGATCTGGTCTTTTGGTAATCATTGGTTCTCTGCTGGAACCTTTCGAGCATCCTCTACTACTCCTGTAGGCTTCTCTCATCTGCAACTTTCTTCAACCTCTATTGATCTTCTTTGCAACAAGCCTCTGCAACAGCTAGTCCTCCTAGCTGCAATCTTACCTCACTAAGCTCCCCTCACTTAGTCTTTTGGTAAGCACGGTCCTTAGTCTAGAACCTTCTCCTGAGCAACACCTTTGCTCCCTCTAGGCTTCTGCAATCTCCTTATCTCTCCTGAGAACACTTCAGTTGTCCTCTTTATCCAATTCCTTAGAGGATTCTTCAGGTTCACTACCACTTCTCTACAACCATAAACTTCAATTCACAAATTTCAAGTCAGAAAATAATTTTACCTCTCAAGATCTTGCATGATCTTGTCCTCCGTCTTCTTCTTCAATTCTGTTTACCTGTGGAGTTTGCATATCAAATTCAAAAATCATTCATCACACATTCAAAGAAACATACTTCAGTTTTCCACTGTACTCATGTAAAAAAAACTTTCTTCAACAAAATATTCCCGCTCTGATACCACCTGATGCAGCCCAGCCTCTCCAGGCCGCAACTACCAGGATCATCCCAACATCCATGCATACAAACCATGCATTCAACACATGCGAGTGTACCCTTAAAGATAATTGATAAAAACCATGACCCAAATTATAACCCAATAGAAGATACGCTATACCATCATTTCAATCCTCATAAAAACCTTCCATACCAATAATCGATCTCATATACATCTGCTGGATTGCGCCCTTACCTTTAAACTTCAATTCTTATTACAACCCGAGGCTTTCATGAAGCGATATTCAATAGGCGGATTTTCCAACACAATCGATATATCTATGGTATATATACCCATCCGCTTGGATATCGACGTTGGTTATATAGCTGGGCTTTTATTCTAAACAAATCTCGTGGATGTATAAATTCTGGTCGATGTATATCTGATTGGAATCGCTTAAACAACCAACGGCCCATGCACTTATACTCCCCTCTTATTCCGGAACTGATACTCCCACATATATGTGAGGTGTCGTCTGAGCAGCGTTTCTTTAACTTATTAACTAATATACGCATACAGCATGGACATGGCATTCAACACATACGCTCCTAGTTTGTAATCATAGCGCCTGCACAACATAGCTTCGGTCCTTTAAATATACGCCTCTCCCTCCAATGATTAACTGTAACAGCAACCGAATCTAATCTATAATAATTTGGTGCAGAATGGATATATCTCGCCTTGCCTTCAACAGCAACTTCCAAGTCCCCTAATTACACAGATACCGATCTTGTAATCTTGACCTTGTAGATCAAAGTCATAATGACTGAGTCGTGATTATATCATCGGAAACGAGTCGAAATTTCTTTGTAGTGAGTAGTCACACGTTCGGTCTCGTTGAAGTCACATGCGTGTCGAGACTCCAACAACGACAAGCGCTTGCAGGCGTTCATAATAAAGATATATGTTTAACTTATTAATACCCACGGCCTCTTTTATCAGCTCTCCATTACCAGAAATCACTCTTAGTGCAGTTGACTTGCCTCTGTTGTAATACATCGTTGTAACTCATGAATATACAAGAATATATATAGAAACGCAGAGGCATGTTCATAGCGTATAAACATGAAACGAAAGAGGAATTGACCCAGTCATTCAACAAACGAAAAGAATAATAACTACATACACAGATTTTAATAAGCATTAACTAGAATTGCCAGAGATAAAATTCACAGTAATACTTCTAGCATCTCGCCCACACCTTTATTCCATAATCTTATGAA
This sequence comes from Pinus tabuliformis, assembly GCA_031772625.1. Lineage (NCBI taxonomy): Eukaryota > Viridiplantae > Streptophyta > Pinopsida > Pinales > Pinaceae > Pinus > Pinus tabuliformis. The sequence continues at coordinate 707,052,069 of CM062819.1, forward strand.
TATATATATACAGAGGTCTGAATACAAATTCACGCAGAGCGCATTAGTTTTCTTGCTTTAAAGTATGCTCAGGCACTCTTTTCTCTCCCTTCTTGAGAGATTTTCTTGCTTTTTCTTTTATAATCAAAGATAGGCATTTGTTATCCTTATCTTTTACAAAAGCAGGCTTTTCCCCTTTTTCCCATAACGATTTAAAGCATGAAGCTTTATCCTCCCTTCTTATCCTAATTTTGACTGCAAACATAGAAACTATTTCCCTCATATCCTTTTATTTAGGAAAAGAATATTTACATAATATTTACTTCCTATTTTATTTAAAATAACAAAATATTAAGATTTATCACACCCCCTTTTTACCCCATATTTACAATTCAGAATGGTCTTCATGCTCCCGCATCAAAAGTTTATCCTAGAAGACAAGAAAGAAAATTCATAGTTAAAAGAATGTATTCCTTAGACAAAACTATTCTCCAAACTTGCATCCTTGTATTTTCCAAACAACTATAATTTATTCTAGAGCACTATATGATTTAAAAGATTATTCCTTTTCACTATACCATAGATTATGTACTTGACATATACAAATATATTTGCATGCTATGCATGTCCACTATAGAGTAGATTCATTGTCATTTTTAGAACAATTTTGTATTTATACATAAAGTGATGTATACTAAAAATATCAAAGGTTACATTGTCTTTACCCATGGGTTGATGTTGTATTTCACATTACTACCATATAACAAGAAACAACTCAACAAGACTACACACCACATAATAAGAACTTTTACCAGTTTTTTTAACTAGTGCAACCATATAAATTAAATGACTTGTATACACATTAATCCATGATAAGAATCAAAACACTTACCCCATTATAAATCTCACATTACCCAGATAAAAAAGAATCATAAAATTTAACTAAATTATAAATTTATTATAAATTATTACTATATATATATATATATATATATATATATATATATAGATAGATAGATAGATATATTTAAAAAAAAATTGACAATATCCTAGATTCATCCCCACTTTACCATGGAAATTCTTAACTCAAGTAAATAGCTCTTCTTACAATACTATGGGCCAATACCATGGCTTATCAATACCACATGTTCAATATGACATATGTTGATATGATGTTTTCTTTAATTAAACAATTTGACATCAATTAATTAAAAGAGCATAATTAACATGGAGATAAATCTTAACCCTTGATATGTGAATACTACTATGACTATTCTAGCATATTCCATGGAGGTTAAATCTCTACCATTCACGTAATAATTATTAATAATTAAATTAAAAGTGTGGGAATTCTATTCTCAAATAAACATGATTATCAATGTAATCAGTTAAAGCATTGCTTCTCTCCTTTATGACCTAGCTCTACTCTTTATTACTTCCGAGTTGGAAAATGTGTAACAATTTTGCTCTCCATCCACTGTGATGAATCATCAATCTCATCAATACATTTAATGGAATTGAGAAACCTAGTATATTTCATCTATACTATGGTATCATTTTAGTGTTCTTGACATCATTGACAACTATAGCTCATTTGATTTATAGGTCATCATATTTTGTATGCAATAAGAAACAACACAACTCCGTTAATTTAAAGAAACATAATTCCCACATACCATAATTAACATAATGACCATAGACATGTGCATACATTATTAACAAGAATAAATGATCAATTCTCATTTTTCTCTCTCTCTAGCTACAACATATATAGAAATATTTTCGACTACATTGTTATTCACTAAATATAAAGCAAAAATAGTTAATTAGAAGAGTTCAATTTATGCTAAAAGGCACTTCCATATAGTTCACTCACAATATTTAGCCCAAGAATCATGGTGTTGTATTTTGAAACCATTTTTCGGTGTTTTGTCTTTTCATGACCACAATCATTTGCAAAATATCATAAAAAAGTCCAGACAAAATGTTGAAATCCCAAATTTTGGGGTTTCATTCATGATCACTATGTTAGGTATTTTATATTATCACTAACTCTCCTCTTTCTATTGATTTTTCATTAAAATTAAGGAAAATTTCATTAAGGACTCTAAATCATCTAATTGTTTCTTACAATGATAAAATCGATCTATCATGTACTTCATTAGGCATTGAATTGTCTAGATGTTTCTTATGGTGATAAAATCACTATATCTATGTTTGGGGCTATTATAACAAAACTTCCATCCCATGTGAAGCGTGAGCCCATTTAAAATTCAAACTAAAATGTTTTTTATACATAACATAACATAGTTGTATGGCTATTTTGTTACCCACATAGGTTCTAGTGTGTATACTGATTTATTCTTTTATTAGAGATTAGTATTAATATGCTGGGTTCTTATTTTTATTTTATTTTACATCTGTATGGATTTGGAATTTCTTCAATTTAGTTAATTAGAATTACATGTGAGGCATTGTATTACTACATTCCAAATTTCTTCCATAAGTTCTTGTTCTAGTCAAGAGTTCAATGTTGTGAGATCAAGTTCTATAGGGAATCCATGCTCCTTAATCGATCTAGTTGATTGATTCAGAGATTGATGATGCAGATATAGTTGATCATTGTATTTAGTGGTGATTGTTTTGTATTGATCGATCCAGTCTGAAAATTTATGAAACGTGGTCCCTGGAAGAAAAGAGAAGGTCATAGCCTTCTATAGGCTGGCGCCTATGTACTAGTAAATATATCGGCTAGTACAAGAGCTAGGGGGTTGTAGCTCCCTTCCAGTAGTAGCTAGAGAATGAGAGAAGGTTGTATCCTTCTGTAGGTGGGTACCTGTGTATTGGTATGAGTCTACACTAGTACAATATTGTAAACATGTTTTTCTTATCTTAAAAAAAATAGCAGTAGGCGGTTTTTGTCCCGCATTGGGTTTCCACCTTATATCATGGTGTTCATGTGTGTTTATTATGTGTGATGATCTGTTCTCTTTTTACTACACCCGGTTACTGTTTACATGGTTAATGAAGTTCTAATTCACTAATTAAAGATAAACATATAACTAAATCATAAGTTTGCTGGATATATGCTAGTTGCATTAAACACAGTTGCATGTACACGCGTGTTCCCTTAGCTGAAGTAGTGTATATCAATCTGATTATGGAAATGAAAAGGTTAGTTATTTGCTAATATTGATTCACCCCCCCCCCCCATGCCTCTCAGTATTATTTCCAACAATTGGTATCGGAGCAGGTCCTTCAGAAGAAGCTTGATTGCTTGAAGGAAGATCCATCATCTTGAGTAATCAAGAAAGGGAGGGATCCATCAAACCACCAATATTCGATGGGAGCAATTTTGTTTAGTAGAAGATAAGAACCACAGCCTATCTAAAATCACTTGGAATAGATATTTGGGAAATCGTTGAATGGGGATATACATTTCCATCAGCAATTCCTACAGATGCAGCAGGTAGAAAGAAATATGAAATCAATGCCAAAGTTGTTACTATCTTATTGGCAAGTTTGTCAAAATCAGAGTTTGTCAAGGTCATGCAACTCAAATCAGCCAAAGAAATATGGGACAAAATCATTCTAAGCTACGAAGGAGATGCTCAGGTAAAATGTGCTAAGCTTCAAACTCTCAGAATTAGTATGAAACTCTTAAGATGCATAGTGATGAAATCATAGCTAATTTTTTCCTACGTATAGATGAGACTGTCAATTGTATGAAGAATCTGGGTGAAGAAATTAAGGAAGTTGCCTAAGTTGAGAAAGTTTTGAGATCCTTGTCTGCTAAATTTGAACCCGAAGTGTCTGCCATAGAAGAAAAGCATGATCTATAGAATATCACTATGACACAGCTTCACGGAATCTTAACTGCTTTTGAAATGAGAAAAGGAGGACCATCAGATATGAGAGAAGCTGCATTTAAAGTATCAACAAAGGGAAAAGAAAAACTCAATGAATCAGGATACATTTCAGAAGAAGTATATGAGGTAAATTTTGTCAAGAAGCTTCAACGAGGATCTGGAAGGTTCAAAGGTAAGCTACCTTTCAAATGCTTGTCTTTTGGTAGAGTTGGTCATTACACTACTAGATGCCCACATAACAAAGGAAAGATGTATGAAGAAGGTAATAGAAGTTATTATACTCATGATAATAGTGATGACTTATCCAATAGTGATGAAGATAATCAAGAAATTAAACTTCTCATGGCATATGAAAATAATGACGTAGAAAAAGAAGAAGTTACCAAATTAAAAGTTCAACTAACCAGAGTAAGGGAGCAGCTGTAGGATGTAGTAAAATATCATAGCATAACAATCCAAAGACTTGAATCTAAGATCCTCTCTCTAAAATAAGATCTTGAAGAATCAAAGAAGTAGAATGAAGAAGCTCTTGAATAACAAGAACATGAAGTGCTCGAATTAAGGCAACAAGTGGAAAAAGGAAGAAAAGTTGAAGAAAACACAAAGAAGCAATATCTGGAAAAGGAAGAACAACATGAGGTTGAGGTAAATATCTTAAAAGGAAAATTAGAAGAAAAGGATAAACTGTTACAATTTCAAGACAATACTAAGATTTTGGATGATATTCTTAGTAGTCAAAGATCCCCTGCTATCAAAAATGGTCTTGGTTTTTATAAAACTGTTGAAGGTGAATCTAGATCACAGGGTGAGGTAAGGAACTATAATGCAAAACCTGAAATGCTCAACAAGGAGATAAGAGGTCAACCCCAGCAACAACCAAGGAAAGAAATTCTTCAAAGAAAATCTTTTGCTCCTAATTGTGGAAGTGATAGACGAATATTTCCTCCGACGAATAATGTTGAATGTTATGAATGTCATAATCTTGGACATGTTGTGGCCAGATGCAGAAGTAGAATGGTTCAAGACCATCGCACAGAAATATCATCACGTTCCAGTTACTTTAAGGGATATTTTTTTGCTTACAATATGTTTGGTCACAAAGCTATTGATTGCAATAAAAGGAATATGAAACATGTAAGATGTTATGCATGTAACAAGTTTGGACATAAAGTAAAGGAATGCAGGAGCAAAATTCAGACACCAAAGCAAAAGGAGCATACATCATCTCAATCCCAGGTATTGAAGAAGACATAATTAGTGTCAGAAAGATGTGGCATAACTTAGTTAGTAGACATAATAGACCCAGGGGAAGCTGAAAGTGTAAACCTTCAATATTCCAATTTGCATATGTAGATATTATGAAGAGAAGTTGTGTATATATGTGAGTTAAAGGCTACAGAGTTGTGTATATGGAGCTCTGAAGAAAAAGCAACAATACAGATTCAGGAAAAGAAGTCTGATAAGGTTCAGTCATGGCACAGGTTTAGGGGGAGCATATGCTTCGAATAATGCATTGTTGGCATTATGGTTATAATTTGTTGGTGATGATGGTTATGTGGCTAAGTGATACATCTTGCTACTCATTGTTGGTTAGCTAAGAGAATGGTATTGCAGGTTACAGGTATAGATCCTGGTGACAGATGCTTATGGTGCAGATCATATATGGTGTATGATAGTTGCTGATGACTATCATGGTCTTGTTTAGATTTCTGGTCATTGTTATAAAATCCATGTATATTATTTGATGTAAATGTCATGAAAAGACCTAATTTGTAACCCCACTTTGTATGGGAAGGATAATGTAATAATGTCTATTCTAGTCATGTATAAACATTTGGTATATCCCCACTTGGTTGGGAGATTGATGTATGTATGAGTCATTGGTGATAGGAAGGTCATACTCACTTAGTTGAGTTGTAGAGTCATGTTATTCTTTTGAAAAATATTTTTGCAGACTTGGCATGTGCTTAGGGGGAGCATGAATGGATTGATACATATTAGCATGTACAAAGGAGGAGCTCAATCAAAGATTTCAACATGTACTCTGGGGGAGTATGGATAGCAGAATGTATATCAAGGAAGAGAATATCTTGGTCCACCCTTTGCCCATGATATCAAAAGGGGAGAGTGACTTGGTGTGGTTGTTGCCATCAAGTCCAAAGGGGGAGATTTTCGGCATTATGATACAGGTATGACACAAGTGTTGTCCTTGATGGCAACTCTCTCAAATGAAAGATCATAGTATAGAAGGTAAACAACAAGAATGAAGAAAGAAAGGTATATGTAGGTTAACTATATACCAAGTCATGTACACATGCAAGTTCACTATATACAAAGGCGCTTATAATGTACACACACACGGTCAAAGAAGGAAAGGCACGTACATGTCGAAAAACTAAGTTTGGGTCCGTGGTATTTGGACCATGGTATTTTGGTATTGGTCCATGGTATTTGGTCTGAGGTATTGACCCAAGGTATTGGGTCCAAGGTGTTGGTCCTACATGGTTTTGGACCATGGTATTGAGAGAGGCCTAAACCTATATAAGGAGAAGAAGATCATTAGGCCAAAGTGAAAGTGTGCAAGTGATGAATATCTAATGAAGTGTGAGATCTAGTATGCTGGTTATGGGTTTGTGATGCTTTACTTGATCTGAACCAAGGATGCACCTGTGTGGTTGATGAAGGTTGATGGACAGGGATCATGAAGACTAAAATTCATTATCATTATATGGTATGATCATGAATAGTTTAGATCTGAATACTGACGCATGTCTTATCCTCTATATTTGATGATATGGGTATATCTAAAGTAGAAAATTGCAACAAAGGTATAAGTAATTATTTTCAGATCTATACGTTGGTTCCCTTTGGTGAAAGGACGCATACACGTTGGTTCGACACAACCAAGTAGCATATACATTATGAATTTTGATATTTGAGGTTGTTGTTGGTTCTAGTGGTTGTTGCAGATTTCTGGGTTCTGCTCTGTGTTCTAGTGACTATGTTTTGATGATAGGGTTTCAGTGATTCAGTTGTTGGGTGATTCAGAGATTGATAATGCAGATATAGTTGATGGTTGTATTGTACTGGTGATTGTTTTGTATTGATGGATCTAGTCTAAAAATTTATGAAACCTGGTCCCTGGAAGAAAAGAGAAGGTTGTAGCCTTCTGTAGGCTGGCGACTATGTACTAGTAAATATATCGGCTAGTACAAGAGCTAGGGGGTTGTAGCTCCCTTCCAGTAGTAGCTGGAGAATGAGAGAAGGTTGTATCCTTCTATAGGTGGGTGCTTGTATACTGGTATGAGTCTGCACTAGTACAATATTGTAAACAGGTTTTTCTTACTTAAAGAAAATAGCAGTAGGTTGTTTTTGTCCCCCATCTCCCTCCCCCTATCCTCTCCCTCCCACTCTCTCTACCACCCTTCCTCCTCTCTCTCTCTCTCTCTCTCTCTCTCTCTCTCTCTCTCTCTCTCCCTTCATCCCTCCGCCCCCCTTCTCTCTCTACCTCCCCCCTCCATCTCTCTCTTGCCCTTCCTGTCTCACTCTCCCTCCCTACCTCTCTCTATCTCTCTCTCCCCTTTTCCCTCCCCCTCCTTCCCTTCCTCCCCCTCCCTCTCTCTCTCTGCCCCTCTCCCTATCCCCTCTCCCTCTCCCTCTCCCCCCTCTCCCTCTCCCTCTCTCTATTCCACTTTCTCCCTCACTCTCCCCCCTCTCTATACTTCCCCCCTCCCTCTCTCTCTCTGCCTCCCTCCCTCACCCCTCTCTCTCCCTTTCTCTCACTCCCCTTCTCTCTCTCTCCTTCTCCCTCTCTCTCTCTCTCCCTCTCTATCCCTCTCTATATTCCACTCTTTCTCTCTCCTCCCCCTGATCTCTCTCTCTCCCCCACCCCCTCTCTCTATAGCACACTCTCTCTCTCTGCACCCCCACTCCCCCTCTCTCTCTCCTCTCTCCCCCCCCCCCCCTCGCTCTCTCTCTTTCTCACTCTCCCCCTCGCTCTCTCTATCTCCCTACCTCCCTCTCACCTTATCCCCCTCCCTACTCAATAATACAAATATAATAAATCACTAAAAAATATTCATTTACATTTCTTAGCTACATTGGTTAATGTTAGCTAAATTAATAGTGGTTAATAAGAAAATAGACTCATATAAGCTTGTGTTAGGAGGAGCTAATAAATCAAGATGTGAAGTGGATAAATTAATTGCGTGGTTAGGCACATGTACTTGCATAAATTTTGGTGAGTAACAACCACTAACAAATTATCTATTTTTTATGCAAAATATTAAAGTTATATATTAAAAGTTGCAAAGAAAAAAAGTTCAAATTAAACTCAAAATAGAGAATAACAAGGAAAGTGGTAGAATCTACAATAATGGCTTGACTGCATGCATGTACTTGCATAAATTTGGTGAGTAACAACCACTAATAAATGATCTATTTTTTATGCAAAATATTAAAGTTATATATTAAAAGTTGCAAAGAAAAAAAGTTCAAATTAAACTCAAAATAGAGAATAACAAGGAAAGTGTGAGAATGTACAATAATGGCTTGACTGCATGCATGTACTTGCATAAATTTTGGTGAGTAACAACCACTAATAAATTATCTATTTTTTATGCAAAAGATTGAAGTTATATATTAAAAGTTACAAAGAAAAAAAATTCAAATTAAACACAAAATAGAGAATAACAAGGAAAGTGTGAGAATATACATTAATGACTTGACTGCATGTTAATACTTGTCGTCAAATTATATAGAATTAGTCTTCACTAATTAAAAGAAAACCTTTAAAAGAAAAAAAGATTATATAATATTAGTCTTCACTAATTAAAAAAAATCTTTAAAAGAAAATAAAGAAAATTTGTTTTTCTTATACAAAACAAGAGAAGGCTCTCTGGTTGAGTTTTTGTAAATATAAAAAGATTAGTGGATGCCTCTTGCATTAATGAGAAAGAAAGGCATGATAAGACATACCAAGAGGGATTAATGAGATTTGGTAACCAGCATAGTAAATGGCAAAGAACAAGATAAAAAGATTTTAAAACAAGACAAAGAGATTAATAGGATTATGGATAAAAAACAGAGCATAAAAATCTAAAAACACAATATCTTAGATCAGGCAGGTACCGAAGGAGGAGATACAGTAAAAAGGAGGAGACTTTAAAAATAAAGATGACAGCCGACCGAGAATATATCAAAAAGAAAGTAATGGATTAGCATAAAGATTTAAAAACAAATTCAAAATAGTTTTTATAATTGAAAATTGAAAATGGTTCTCTCAATAAATTGAAAATGGAGGCAGGTACCGAAGGAGGAGACACAGTAAAAAGGAGGAGACTTTAAGAATAAATATGAGGGCGGACCGAGAATATATCAAAAAGAAAGTAATGAAAGTAATGGATTAGCATAAAGATTTAAAAACAAATTGAAAATAGTTTTTATAATTGAAAATTGAAAATGGTTCTCTCAATAAATTGAAAATGGTTTTGTAATTGATGTTTTTATAAACAAATTAAAATTTCATAAAGAATTTATCAAAAATGATAAAAAATAAAAATAAATACTCAAATTTTTATGTAATCTTGGTTTTGTAATTCATGTTTTTATAAACAAATTAAAATTTCATAAAGAATTTATCAAAAATAATAAAAAATAAAAATAAATACTCAAATTTTCATGTAAGCTTGCTGACCAGTTACAGATTTTGCATTGTAGATTAATAGAATGCTTAAGTAGAAGAGTGATAATGTTATAGGATTCCAACTGAGCACAAGGATTCCAGAGGATTAATTGAATTGGGTACCAAGGCCAAGAACACAGGAAAAACATTATAAATAAGTGATTAATGCTATTAGGCACGAAGAACAGAGCAAAAAGATCGAAAGAAAATTAAAAGATTAAAAGACATAGTAGATAACATATCAATAATAGAGCATTATAACACACATAAAGATTTAGAAACATTAAACCACACAGTCACTGAAGGAGGAGTAGTAGTAGAAGCTACTATGTATGTTTGCACCTTCGGAAAGGTAAATACAGGTTTAGTTCCATGTAAATACAGGTTTAGAAACCTCTCTCTCGCTCTCTCGTTCTCTCTCTCATTCTCTCCCCCTCGCTCTCTCGATCTCTAACTCTCCCTCCCTCTCACCCTCTTTCTCTCTCGCACCCCCGCTCTCTCTCTCCCCCCCCCCCCCCCCGCCCTACATCTCAATCACCCCCTGACTCCCTCACTCTCCCTCTTTTTCTCTCCCTCTCCACCCCTCTATCTCTCGCCCCCACTCTCTCTCTCCCTCTCTCTCTCCCACCTCCCCCTCCACTCTCTTTCTCTCTCTCTATCTAACCCCCATTGCTTTCTCTCTCTCCCGCCCACCTCTCTCTCTCCCCCACCCCACTTCAATCTCTTTCTCTCTCTCTATCTAACCCCCATTGCTTTCTCTCTCTCCCGCCCACCTCTCTCTCTCCCCCACCCCACTTCACTCTCTTTCTCTTTCTTTCCCCCCCTCCCGCTCTCTCTCTCCGCCTCCCCCCCCTCCCGCTCTCTCTCTCCCTACCCATCCATCCTGCCCTCTCTCTCTCTCTCTCTCTCTCTCTCTCTCTCTCTCTCTCTCTCTTACTACCTCCCCTCTCTCTCTTTCTCCCTCCTCTCACTCAAACCCTCCCTCCTTCTCTCCCTCCCTCTTTTTTCTCTCTCTCTCTCCCTCCCTCTCCCCCTCTCCTCTCTCTCTCTCTCTCTCTCTCTCTCTCTCTCTCTCTCTCTCTCTCTCTCTCCCTCCCCCCCTTTCTCTCTCTCTCTCTCTAACCCTCCCTCTCTTTATTACAATCTCTCCCTCCCTCCCTCTCTCCTCCTCTCTCTCCCTCCCCTCCTCTATCCCTCCCTCCCCCACTCTCTCCCTCCCTCCCCCCCCTCTCCCCCCCTCTCTCCCTCCCCCACTCTCTCCCCCCCCTCCCTACCTCCCTCTCTCTCCCTCTCCCTCTATTCCACTCTCTCCATTGCTCCCTCCCCCCTCTCTCTACCTCCCCCCTCCCTCTCTCTCCCTCCCTCCATCCCTCACCCCACTCTCTCTCTCTTTCTCTCTCTCCCCCTGTCCCTGTCCCTGTCCCTCTCCTTATCGCTCTCTCTCCCTCTCTCTATTCCACTCTTCCTCTCTCCTCCCCCCTCTCTCTTTCCCCACCCCCCCTCTCTCCCTCTCTCTCTCCCCCTCTCTATTGCACTTTCTCTCTCCCCACACCCCACCTCTCTCTCCCTTGATCTCTCTCTTCCCCCCTCGCTCTCTCTCTCTCTCTCTCTCCCCCTCCCCCTCCCTCTCTCTCTCCCTCCCCCACCCTCTCTCTCTCCCTCCCTCCCTCACCCTCTCTCTCCCTCCCTCCCTTACCCCTCTCTCTCTCCCCCTCTCCCTCTCCCTCTCCCCATCTCCCTCTCCCTCTCTCCCACTCTCCATTCCACTCTCTCTCTCTCTCCTCTCCCCCCTCTCTCCCTCTGCCCTGGCCCCCTGTCCCTTCTGCTCCCACCCTCCCTCTTCCTCCCTCCCTCGCCTCTCTCTCTCTCTCTCTCTCCTGCCACCCACCCTCCATCTCTATCTCTCTCTCTCTCCCACCACCTACCCCCCTCTCTTTCTCCGCACCTACACCCCCTCCCTCTCTCTCCCCTCTCTCTCTCTCTCTTGCCAGTTTCCCTCCCTCTCTATCTCTCTCTCTCTCCCCCCACCTACCCCCCTCTCTTTCTTCGCACATACCCCCCTCCCTCTCCCTCTCTTGGTCTCTCTCTCTCTCCCTACCTTCCTGTCACCCCCCTCTCTCCCTCTCTTTCTCCCTTCCTCTCTCTCTCTCACCTCTCTTTCCTTTCTCTTTCCCCCCTATCTCTCCACCTCTCTCTCGCTCTCGCTCTCGCTCTCCCGCTCGATCTCTCTATCTCACTGCCTCCCTCTCTCTGCCCCCCCCCCACTCTCTATCTCTCTTACTCCCCCTTCATATCTCCATCTACCTCCCTCCCTCACCCCACTCTCTCTCCCACTCTCCCTCTCTCTCTCACCCACTCTCTCTCCTACCCCCCGCCCTCCCTCCCTCCCTCTCCCTCTCTCTCCCCCCACCTACCCCCATCTCCTTCTCCACACCTGCCCCTCTCCCTCTCTCTCCTTCCCTTGATCTCTCTCTCTCCCTACCTCCCTCTCACCCCCCTCTCTCTCCCTCTCTGTCTCCCTCCCTCTCTCTCCTCTCCCAACCTCCCTTGCCCCTCTCTCTCTCTCTCCCCCACCACCTGCCCTCCCTCTATCTCTCTCTCTCCCCCACCACCTTCCCTCCCTCTCTCTCTCTCTCCCCCCCACCACCTGCCCTCCCTCTCTCTCTCTCGCCCCCCACCTGGCCCCCTCTCCTTCTCTGCACCTGTCCGCCCTCCCTCTCCCTCTCCCTCCCTCCCTCAATCTCTCTCTCTCTCCCTACCTCCCTCTCACCCCCCCTCTCCCTCCCTCTATTTCTCCCTCCCTCTCTCTCTCTCTCCTCTCCTCCCTTTCTCTCTTCCCCCTCTCTCTCCACCTCTCTCTCTCTCTCACACACACTGGCTCTCGCTCTCGCTCTCCCCCTCAATCTCTCTATCTCACTACCTTCCTCTCACCCCACTCTCTGTCTCTCTTACTCCCCCTCCATCTCTCTATCTACCTCCCTCCCTCACCCCACTCTCTCTCCCCCTCTCCCTCTCCCACTCTCCCCTCCCCCTCTCCCTCTCCATCTCCCATCTCTCTCTCTCTCTCTCTCTCTCTCTCTCTCTCTCTCTCCCGACCCACCTACCCCCCTTTCCTTCTCCGCATGCACCCCCCTCTCCCTCTCCCTCTCTCTCCCTCCCTCAATCTCTCTCTCTCTCCCTACCTCCCTTTGACCCCCCTCTCTCTCCCTCTCTTTATCCCTCCCTCTCTCTCCTTTCCTCCCTTTCTCTCTCCCCCCCCTCTCTATCTCATTGCCTCCCTCTCACCCCCCACTCTCCGCCCCCACCTCTCTCCTCTGTCTCTCTTACTCCCCCTCCATCTCTCTATCTACCTCCCTCCCTCACCCCACTCTCGCTCCCCCTCTCCCTCTCCCCATCCCCCCCCCCTCTCTCTCTCCCTCTCTCTCTCTCCCTCTCTCTTCTCTCCCCTGTCTCTCCCCCACTCTCCCCCATCTCCCTGCCCCTCCCTCTCTCTCTCTCTCACTGCCTTCCTCACCCCTCTCTCTCTCCCCAACTCCCTCTCCCTCTCCCTCTCTCTCTCTCTACCTCCCTCCTTCACCCCTCTCTCTCTCTCCTCTCTCTCCCCCCACTTGCTCGCCCCCCCTGCTCTCCCCCCTCTCGCCTGCCCCCCCTCTCTCCCCCTCTCTCTCTGCCTACCCGACCCCCTTCTCCTTCTCCCCACCCAGCCCCCTCCCTCCCTCTCTCTCTCTCCCTCCCTCGATCTCTCTCTCTCTCCCTACCTCCCTCTCCCCCCCTCCTCTCTCTCTCTCTCTCTCTCTCTCTCTCTCTCTCTCTCTCTCTCTCTCTCTCTCTCTCTCTCTCTCTCTCCTCTCCTCCCTTTCTCTCTCCCCCCTCTCTCTCTCCCTCCCTCGAACTCTCTCTCTCTCTCCTCTCCTCCCTTTCTCTCTCCCTACCTCCCTCTCCCCCCACCTCCCTCTCTCTCCCTCTCTTTATCCCTCTCTCTCTCTCTCTCTCTGTCCTCTCCTCCCTTTCCCTCTCCCCCCTCTCTCTCCCTCCCTCTCTCTCTCTCTCTCTCTCTTCTCTCCTCCCTTTCTCTCTCCCCCCTCTCTCTCCCTCCCTCGAACTCTCTCTCGCTCTCTCCCTACCTCCTTCTCAAACCCCCTCTCCCTCCCACTCTCTCTCTCTCTCTCTCTCTCTCTCTCTCTCTCTCTCTCTCTCTCTCTCTCTCTCTCTCTCTCTCTCTCTCTTTCTCTCTCTCCCTCTCTCTCCCCTCTCTCCCTCTCTCCTTCCTTTCTCTCTCCCCCCTCTCTCTCCCCCTCTCTCCCTCCCTCTCTCTCTCTCCTCTCCTCCCTTTCTCTCACCCCCCCTCTCTCTCTCTCCCCCTCCCCCTCCCCCTCAATCTCTCTATCTCCCTACTTCCCTCTCACCCCCTGTCTCTCCCACCCTACTCTCTGTCTCTCTCACTCCCCCTCCCTATGTCTCTCTCCCTCCCTCCCTCACCCTTCTCTCTCGCCCCCTCTCTCTCTCCCTCTTCCCATACCCCTCTCTCTCCCCCTCCCCCCCCTCATCCCTCTCTCTCCCCCTCCCCCCCTCACCCCTCTCTCTCCCCCGCTCCCTCTCCCTCTCTCTCTCCCTCTCTCTACTCCAAGCGCCCTCTCTCTCTCTCTCCTCCCCCAAGCCACCCTCCCTCGAACTCTCTCTCTCTCCTCTCCTCCCTTTCTCTCTCCCCCCTCTCTCTCCCTCTCTCTCCCCCCCTCTCTCTCTCATACACATTATTATTATCATTATCATTATCATTATCGTATCATTTAACATGTACAATCCACATCATGTAACAAAGAAAAACATCTTATTAATTAAAAAATAAATAAAAAATCATGTAACAAAGACAAACATCTTATCAATTAAAAAATAAATAAAAAATCATCATATTATCTCAACAAAGCAAGCATTTATTCATACATTTATGAAATTTTAAAGAAACATAAATTCATTTCTTTTTATAGTTAAGTAAGCAAATACATTTATTTCAAATAGTTTAAATAAATAAAACAATTATATTCATGAATAAATTTGTTTTACATTATATAATTAAAGAGAAAAAGAATAAATATATAATTGAATAATGCATATCATTTTAAGTAAGCAAATACATTTATTTCAAATAGTTCAAATAAATAAAACAATTATATTCAGGAATAATTTTTTTTTACATTATATAATTAAGAAAAAAAAGAATAAATATATAACTGAATAATGCATATCATTTTACATTATAAACAACCATGTATAAAACAAAATTTTTAATTGGCAAAAATATTCATTTCATATTATATAATTTCAAATGAATATAACTCAATAATACAAATATAATAAGTCACTAAAAAATATTCGTTCACATTTTTTAGCTACATTGGTTAATGTTAGCTAAATTAATAGTGGTTCATAAGAAAATAGAATCATATAAGACTTTCTTAGGAGGAGCTAATAAATCGAGATGTGAAGTGGATAAATTAATTGCATGGTTAAGCACATGTACTTGCATAAATTTTGGTGAGTAACAACCACCTAATAAACCATCTATTTTTTACGCAAAAGATTAAACTTATATATTAAAAGTTGCAAAGAAAAAAGTACAAATTAAACTCAAAATAGAGAATAACAAGGAAAGTGTGAGAATATACAATAATGGCTTGACTGCATGCATGTACTTGCATAAATTTTGGTTTCTCACAACCACTAACAAATTATCTATTTTTTATGCAAAAGATTAAAGTTATATATTAAAAGTTGCAAAGAAATTTTTTCAAATTAAACACAAAATAGATAACAAGAAGGAATATGTGAGAATGTTGTGATGACCCCGGAGAATGTAAATATTGGAATTTTACTGTGGTAATAGACAGAGTTGGAAGATTGTTTTGTTTAAAAAAAAAAAAACTTTAATCATATTATTTTATTACTGTGAATTAAAATATATTTCTTGAAATGTTGGCAACTTCTGAAAGGAAGATTGAAAAAGGAAATCAGTTGTGAAAACTGCATAAAACTACCTTCCCTAACTGGAAAGGCCTCCAGGGGAAATGGAAGGGAGAGACAAAAATTCTGTGTTGTAAGGACAGACAGAAAGAAAGGAGGAAAAACTGGTTAAGTCTAGTAAGGACCAGATAACCAAGCACAAGTTGCATGAATCTTGTTGAGGGCTTTGGGCCTGCAAGATAGCTCAAGGGGAGATTCCAGTCTTGGCGACAGATCTCATGGTTGGGTGGTCAAAAGCAGCAAAGGATACAGGTGAACCTCTATAACGCATCTACAACCAGGCAGACCAAGTAAGTGAAAATTTCTAGGAATTATCTTATGGATGAATATACATCTATGATGCTAGCATAAACTGCAAGTTACAGAAGTCTAAGTACAGTAGGAAAGGCTGTGAAATTATTTGTAAACTCACATTTCTTTTACCCTTACTTTACATCTAGTAATGTTATCTGTTCAAAATAAAAACTACAGTAATTCTGCTATTGTTATTGTTTCTTCAAACACAAAGACAGAGGTCAAATATTCCTATATAGAACACCGATGAATTACTTTACATATATAAGGAAATAAATAAGTTTTGTTGACCATGAGTCTGTACACCTTAGTAGAGAGTAAAATAGCAGACCCGAGCCGGGAATTACCAGAACTGTGGTAGGAACGACTGTAATGTGATTGTCCATTAAAGAGATTCAGAAGACCAGACGAGATTACATCATATATGACAGTTTGCACAAACTGTAGAACAAGCATATATATGACAAAGACAAGAAAAAACGCATAGACAGAGATAACGGATAGACAGTAAAGGCATGAGTAATTCTTAGGGAAGATTCGAGAAAGCCATGAATCAGACCCTAACTGTATCGTTAGTTAATAAACCACAAGTACAAAATACATATTTCACCATAGACAAGAAAGCAAATGCGATAAGCGGTGAGGATTCTACCGTCGAAACAATCGCACATTTATTTTCAATAATAAACAAAGCCCTTCTATCATTATCATTACATATCGATAGTATGGTGCTCTAACTGTTCGATGAAGCACAATAGTCGAAAACAAAACAGGAAAAAAAAATAAAAAAATAAAAAAAAAATAAAAAACAATAATTGTTTTTCCTTTAAGACAACGGCGGTTTCGTCGTATCACAGAAATATGAGAACATATATATATAAATATAACAGAATTGACATTATAACACATATAAACTATTCTAGAGAGGCGAGTTTAGTCTGTTATTAACTTCTCAGAAAACCCCATAAATGAATTTATAATTACAGAGTCGAGCTATCATTCCTGAGAACAGAAAACTTGAGTTATAACAATACTATTCATTAAAAAAATAGAGAGGTTCCATGTTCCAAGATTGGTCCAACTAGTAGTCTTAACTACTCCATTACCAAATAATTACAACTGTAAATGGTTTATAAGTACAAACAAAAGAATACTGAGATAATTTAACTGCGGGGACTACCAAGGCACCTCCTGTTGAAGGAACTGACCGTTCCTCACAATTCCAATAGAACCAGTCGAGACAACGAAGTCTGGGGTTATAAAAGAAAAACCATGAGTAGCCTCGGAGGCAAGCCTCAAGGACCCTGTCTTGGGTTACTTTGGTCAGGATATGGAGATTTGGAGCCAATAAAAAAAAACGAAAAACGAGTATATATAAATTTCATGGCCGCAATAGTCGAAAGGGAAAACCCCAAACATTGCACCCACAAATTAGTTCGAGCATGAAATTTCTTACCCACTATATGGCATTAAAGGTTGGGTTTCCGAGGGCCCAAAGTCCTGTATATGGAAAGAATCCATTGCCGCAACAACCACCTTCAAGCACAGAGAAATAATAGAACTGTTAATACACATATTAAATCGAACAGAAGCTTGTATAAAAGAATAACATAACAGAGAATCAAAAATTTGACTGTAACAAATGCCATCACCTGCAAGGTTTAATCCCAGGAAGCCGAAGGGGTAACTCCTGTGTAGCGGATGAATCTTGGCAGAGGAGTTCATGAAAGACATCCCCTGTACGCGAAGGAGACAAGCCAAACCTGGGAGCGGCACCAGACCCAAATGAACTGGGTGAAGACTCAAGCCGCTTAATATGAACCCTAAAACCCTCTGATAAACCTCCACCCTCAGATATAGATCAGGTGATCCCCTCCGTTGAAATGAGGCGGGAACCTGAGGCACGGGGAATGAGGGTACGGGGCTCTACCACTTCACATGGTCAAGCAGGAAGGGCAGGCCAGATGCACTGTAGAACATTAAACATATGTCCTTAAACTTAATACAGTTCAACAACTCATCACCAGATTAATACTCCGGTCACAACATAAAATGCCAGCGCCATTATCCGGTTGCCCATGTGTCATATCCGATGCATACATACCAAAACATTTATATGTTGCCAAAGTATCATAATCGATGCATACACACTAAACATTTATATGGGCAATAGATTGGTTGTCGTCGGTAAAATATTCCTTAACATTCTTTAATGAGATTAATAGTCCGAGTGGACTGGTTGTCATAGCGGAGGGCATGCGAATTAAAGAATATGGTAAGTTAAGTGTGTAAAGGATAAAAAGATTAAAATCATTTTTTTATTATATATGTATGTTAAGGGTAGGATCGTGACAAATTGGTATCAGAGCGAGGTTACAATACTGTGACCTCTGGAAGAACATGTAAAGAAGTTTAAACTGAAGGAAAATAAACCAGCAATGTACAGTTAACCATCGTATTATATTTATAAGAAGGACAACTAATATAACTAACTCCTCTTCTGGTTCCATTTCTTAGGTTGAGACAAAGGAAACAACAACATATAGACAATAGACAGTAATCGTGAATATGCAGAGAGCTGGCAGCGCTCCGCACAGATCGATAGCAGGTCAGGAACCTGCAGTAAATCCTAGGGATAACCCAGAGCTGTGGGTACAACTTGGTGAGGAGACACGTAGCACGAACCTTGCAATACTAGAGACGGTCTAGGAACTGAAGAATGAGATGGCATGATTACGAGAGGATAATGCACGACTGACAGTGGAACAAGAAATAATTTTGAAGAGTTTGTCAGACAGGCAGAACCCACCATTAGCTAATCCCAGCATGGAACAACAGAGGATGACAGAAGAACGAAATTATCTGAGAGAACCTAAAAAATCAGAAGAGGGGGAGGACCACTCTAACAATGCATTTGAACAACAGACTTCAAAACGTCAAAGAGTTGAGCTACAGGGAGAATTTCGAAAAATTAAACCTCCACACTTTGATGGGGAGCAGGAAGAAGCGGTTGAAGCTTGGCTAATTAACATGAACAAATATTTTCAGCTATATGAATATGACCACAACCTGAAGGCACGATTGGCCATCTTCCAGCTACAAGGTAAAGCAACCCTGTGGTGGGAGGAAGTTGAGATCATCAAGGGGGTAAGCGAACGGACCATAACATGGGAGAAGTTTCAGAAATACTTCAAAGAAATATATCTTACTGAGCGGTTCTATGATGAAAAAGCAAGGGAATTCCATGATTTACGGTTGGTACAACAGACTATGGACGAGTTTATCAACCATTTTACCTCCCTACTTCGCTATGTGCCCTATATTAAAGAAGAAAAAGCCAAGGTGCAAAGATTTGTTAGTAGTTTACCCCTATACATATGAGAAAGGATTGAGTTTGACAATCCTAGGACGATGAATGAAGCTATCCGTAAGGCTATAATCTGCTACCAATAGAATAAATAGAAAGGAGATGCTCCAAACAAAAGATGGAATGCAAAAAGAGGTAATAAAACAGTTGGGAACAGTAAGGGAAGTCGCACCAGTGGAAGTAAGGGAATTAGTAAAGGGCAGAACAGCAGAACTATACAAAGAGGTTCACTCAGGTCTAAGCCAATCAATGAATCTAGAGTGAGTGAACAGCCTGTCAGGCTGGAGGGCGAAGGAATGGCCAGACCCCCAGTGCAATGCTTGGGTTGTGGAGGACCATAGTACGTCAAAAACTGCCCGCAGCAGAAGGGAACTGATTAGATATCTCAGATCCATGAGGCATCGACCGTTGGCGATGTGGGACATAGCATACCAAGGATTAACGCAGCCCTGGACGATCGTCAGGTGGAATACTAGCCGACCATGGTGGAATTTGAAGGTAAAATTTTGGAACTTTCTATAGTTTTTCTAATTGATCCAGGAGCTACTTTAAGTTATATTTGCCCAAAGATAGTAGAACAATGTAAGCTACAACCTGAAAAACTCAAGAATCCATGGCTGGTACAACTAGCTACGGGGGCCAAGAGACGAGTCTTGGCAAAAATTAATAACTGCTCTTTAACCATAGCAGGACAACCAGTAGTGGCAGATTTGAATGTACTTCCTCTGGGTTCATATGATGTTCTGTTTGGGATGGATTGGTTAGAAAAACACTGGTCACTAGTAAATTGCAAGACAAAAACCATTATTTAAAAATATGACTTTGGAGAAAAGCAGGAAATGCAAGGGATTAAGCGCCTAGTGCAGATCCGACCGATCATTGCATCCCAACTAGCGAAATGTATCAAAAAAAGATGTCAAATTTATACCATTCAGGTAGGCTATGCAAATTCAAAGGATAAAACAGCCACGCTGGAAAACATTCCCGTAATACAAGAATTTGCGGATGTTTTTCTAGAGGAGATAGCCGGGCTGCCACCTAAAAGAGATATAGATTTTACCATCGAATTGACACCGGGGGCAGCACTAGTGTCGCAGGCACCTTATAGAATGAGCATACCTAAATTGACAAAATTAAAAATGCAACTACAAGAGCTTCTAGACAAAGATTATGTTCACCCCAGTGTATCTCCATGGGGAGCCCCAGTGTTATTTGTCAAGAAAAAAGACAGAACTCTTCGAATGTGTATAGATTATCGTCAGCTGAACAAGCTCACGATCAAAAATAAATATCCTTTACCTCGGATTGATGAACTTTTCGATCAAGTGAAGGGTGCAACAGTGTTCTCTAAGATTGATCTGCGATCAGGTTACCACCAGATTAGGATTAAGGAGGAAGATATCACTAAAACAGCTTTTAGAACACGGTATGGGCACTACGAGTTTGTAATGCTACCTTTTGGTTTGACCAATGCATCCACCACCTTTATGTGTTTAATGAACAGCGTGTTTCATAGGTTCTTGGATAAATTTGTGCTGATGTTCATCAATGATATTCTAATATACTCTCGTTCTAAGGAGGAGCATGAGGAGCATCTCAAGTTAGTACTGCAAACTCTCTGAGAACACCAGTTGTATGCTAAGTTCAGCAAGTGTGATTTCTTCAAGGAGGAAATATAGTATTTAGGCCATATAATCACAAAAGAGGGGATTGTAGTGGACCTTGAAAAGATAAGGACCATAATGGAATGGCCCGTACCAAAGGATGTGGCAGACATCAGGTCCTTTATGGGGTTAGCTGGTTATTATAGAAGATTCGTGGAAGGTTTTTCAAGGGTAGCATACCCTATTACCTCCTAACAGAAAAAAGAAAGGGTATTCAAATGGACCTCAGAGTGTCAGTGAAGCTTTGAGCAACTTAAACATTTACTCACCACAGCACACATATTAAGTATAACTGATCCTAATAAGGATTACGTGGTATGTACTGATGCAAGTAAGGAGGGTGTGGGCGGTGTGTTGATGCAATAAGGAAGAGTGATCGCTTACGAATCAAGAAAGCTAAAGGATCATGAGTAGAAATATTCTGCCTACAATTTAGAATTAGCGGTCGTCATACATGCATTGAAAATGTGGCAGCATTATCTCATGGGAAGAAAAGTTTTGTTGCCGACAAACCACCACAGTCTGACAAATTACTTCAGCCAACCTACCTTAAATACGAGGCAAGCCCGCTGGGCAGATTTTTTAAGTGGATTTGATTTTGAAATGAAGCATTTGAAAGGGAAGGGGAACCACGTGGCCGACGCATTAAGTCGGAAGGTGCAATGATTGTATGAAATTTCGTCCAGTAAATGGAAGAATCCCTTGATTGAAATGATAAAAACAGCAGCAGATCAAGATGCTGAATACCAGCAAATAAAACAGCAGGTACAACAACCTTCCAGCGGGAAAAATCAGCAGGGATATGAATTAGATGATGCTGGAATGTTGTATTATAATAAGAGACTGTATGTACCTAATAAAAATAGTCTTAAAAATCTGATTTTGGATGAGTTTCACATCAGCCACTATGCAGGACATCCGGGGTACCAAAAAATGATCACCGCACTTCGAAATGAATACCATTGGCCAGGAATGAAAAAGAATGTAGCTGAATACTTAGCACGGTGTTTGGAGTGTCAACAGATTAAAGCAGAGCATCTACACCCAGCAGGGTTATTACAACCTTTACCCATTCCGGAATGGAAATGGGAAACTATTTCTATGGATTTCATAACAGGATTGCCTCGGACAAAGAAGAACAATGATTCTATTATGGTAGTGGTAGACAAACTGAGTAAGGCAACACACTTTATACCCATGCAGTCCACTTACAGGGCTGTGCAAATTGCTCACATTTTTATGCAGAATGTGTTCAAACTGCATGGACTTCCGAAGACAATAATATCTGACCGTGATGTAAAATTCACGTCAACCTTTTGGAGAGCATTGTTTACCGAACTGGGAACACAGCTGAATTTTAGCACAGCCTATCATCCCCAGACTGACGGTCAAACAGAGCGAGTGAACCAAGTGGTGGAGGACATCTTAAGAGCATGCGTAATGTAGAAACCAACCCAGTGGGAGGAATATTTACATTTGGTTGAATTCGCATATAATAACAGATATCACACATCAACACAATTGAGCCCCTTTGAAGTCTTGTACGGGTGGAAATTTCGTACACCTTCAATTGGGGTGGACCTGAGGACAAATTAAGATTGGGGCCAGAAATGCTCAAAGAAATGAGGACAGGGTAAAAATGGTACGTACTAATTTAAAGGCTGCTCAGGACAGACAAAAGAGCTTTGCTGATCGGAAAAGAAGGTTCAAAGAATACCAGGTCGGTGACCAAGTTTATGTGAGGATCCAAGCTAGAAAATCCAAGCTAGAAAGAGTACCCTGCAGTGGAGTGGTTGTGCCAAGCTTGCACCCCATTATTTTGGACCTTTCTAGGTCTTGGCAAGAGTTGGGTCGGTAGCTTACCAACTTGCCCTTCCAAGCCATATTAGAATCCACAATGTCTTCCATGTTTCTATACTAAAAAAAACATTTACGACCCTAAACATGTGATCAAATGGCAGGATATACGGGTCGAACCAGAAGGCAAGGTTCTGGTCGAGCCGCTAAGCATCCTCGACCGGAGAGAAGTGTAGCTGCAGAAGCGAGCTATTATCCAAGTTAAAGTGCAGTGGCAGCACTATGGGCCTGATGAGGCCACTTGGGAAGATGAAGAGCTCATAAAAAAGGCTTACCCAGAATTGTTTATGAAAATCAGACATCGGGACGATGTCCAATCTCAGGAGGAGGAGGTGTGATGACCCCGGAGAATGTAAATATTGGAATTTTACTGTGGTAAAAGACAGAGTTGGAAGATTGTTTTGTTTTAAAAAAAAAAAAATTCATATTATTTTATTATTGTGAATTAAAAATATATTTCTTGAAATGCTGGCAACTTCTGAAAGGAAGATTGAAAAAGGAAATCAGTTGTGAAAACTGCATAAAACTACCTTCCCTAACTGGAAAGGCCTCCAGGGTAAAAGGGAAGGGAGAGACAAAAATTCTGTGTTGTAAGGACAGACAGAAAGAAAAGAGGAAAAACTGGTTAAGTCTGGTAAGGACCAAATAACCAAGCACAAGTTGCATGAATCTTGTTGAGGGCTTTGGGCCTGCAAGATAGCTCGGGGGGAGATTCCAGTCTTGGCGACGGATCTCATGGTTGGGTGGTCAAGAGCAGCAAAGGATACAGGTGAACCTCTGTAACGCATCTACAACCAGGCGGACCAGGTAAGTGGAAATTTCTGGGAATTATCTTATTGATGAATATACATCTATGATGTTAGCGTTAACTGCAAGTTACAGAAGTCTAAGTACAGTAGGAAAGGCTGTGAAATTATTTGAAAAACTCACATTTCTTTTACCCTTACTTTACATGCAGTAATGTTATCTGTTCAAAATAAAAACTACAGTAATTCTGCTATGGTTATTGGTTCTTCAAACACAAAGACAGAGGTCAAATATTCCTATATAGAACACCGATGAATTACTTTACATATATAAGGAAATAAATAAGTTTTGTTGACCATGAGTTTGTACACCTTAGTAGAGATTAAAATAGCAGAACTGAGCCGGGAATTACTAGAACTATGGTAGGAACGATTGTAATGTGATTTTCCATTAAAGAGATTCAGAAGACCAGACGAGATTACATCATATATGACAGTTTGTACAAACTGTAAACAAGCATATATATGACAAAGACAAAAAAAAGGCATAGACAGAGATAACGGATAGATAGTAAAGGCATGAGTAATTCTTAGGGAGATTCGAGAAAGCAATGAATCAGACCCTAACTGTATTGGTAGTTAATAAACAACAAGTACAAAATTCATATTTCACCATAGAGAAGAAAGAAAATGCGATAAGCGGTGAGAATTTTACCGTTGAAACAATCACACATTTATTTCCAATAATGAACAAAGCCCTTCTATAATTATCATTACATATCGATAGTATGGTTCTCTAACTATTCAATGAAGCACAATAGTCAAAAACAAAATAGAAAAAAAAAAAAAAAAAAAAAAAATTGTTTTTCCTTTAAGACAACGGCGGTTTCATCGTATCACAAAAATATGAGAACATATATATAAATATAACAGAACTGACATTATAAAACATATAAACTATTCCAGAGAGGTGAGTTTAGTCTGTTATTAACTTCTCAGAAAACCCCAGAAATGAATTTATAATTACAGAGTCGAGCTATCATTCCTGAGAACGGCGAACTCGAGTTATAACAATACTATTCATTAAAAAAAACAGAGAGGTTCCATGTTCCACGACCGGTCCAACTAGTAGTCTTAACTACTCCGTTACCAAATAATTACAACTGTAAATGGTTTATAAATACAAACAAAAGAATACTGAGATAATTTAACTGCGGGGACTGCCAAGGCACCTCCCGTTGAAGGAACTGACCGTTCCTCACAATTCCAACAGAACCAGCCGAGACAACGAAGTCTGGGGTTATAAAAGAAAAACCATGAGTAGCCTCGGAGGCAAGCCTCAAGGACCCTGTCTTGGGTTACTTCGGTCAGGATATGGAAATCTGGAGCCAATAAAAAAAAACGAAAACGAGTATATATAAATTTCGTGGCCACAACAGTCGAAAGGGAAAACCCCAAACATTGCACCCAGGAATCAGTTCGAGCATGAAATTGCTTACCCGCTATACGGCGTTAAAGGTTGGGTTGCCGAGGGCCCAACGTCCTGTATATGGAAAGAATTCATTGCCGCAACAACCACCTTCAAGCACAGAGAAATAATAGAACTGTTAATACACATATTAAATCGAAGGAGAAGCCTGTATAAAAGAATAACATAACAGGAGAATCAGAAAAGTTGACTGTAACAAATGCCATCACCTGCAAGGTTTAATCCCGGGAATCCGAAGGGGTAACTCCTGTGTAGTGGATGAATCTTGGCAGAGGAGTTCATGAAAGACATCCCCTGTACGCAAAGGAGACAAGCCAAACCTGGGAGCGGCACCAGGCCCAAATGAACTGGGTGAAGACTCAAGCCGCTTAATACGAACCCTAAAACCCTCCGATAAACCTCCACCCTCAGATCTAGATCGGATGATCCCCTCCGTTGAAATGAGGCGGGAACCTGAGGCGCGGGGAATGAGGGTACGGGGCTCTGCCACTTCACATGGTCAAGCAGGAAGGGCAGGCCAGATGCACTGTAGAACATTAAACATCTGTCCTTAAACTTAATACAGTTCAACAACTCATCGCCGGATTAATACTCCGGTCACAACATAAAATGCCAGCGCCATTATCCGGTTGCCCATGTGTCATATCCGATGCATACATACCAAAACATTTATATGTTGCCAAAGTATCATAATCGATGCGTACACACTAAACATTTATACGGGCAATAGATTGGTTGTCGTTGGTAAAATATTCCTTAACATTCTTTAATGAGATTAATAGTCCGAGTGGACTGGTTGTCATAGCGGAGTGTGTGCGAATTAAAGAATATGGTAAGTTAAGTGTGTAAAGGATAAAAAGATTAAAATATTTTTTTATTATATATGTATGTTAAGGGTAAGATCGTGACAAATGTACAATAATGGTATGACTGCATGTTAATAATTTCCATTAGATTATGTAAAATTAGTCTTCACTAATTAAAAGAAAACCTTTAAAATAAAACAAAGATTATGTAAAATTAATCTTTACTAATTAAAGAAAATCTTTAAAAGAAAATAAAGAAAAATTGTTTTACTTATACAGAGCAAGAGAAGGCTCTCTAGGTGAGTTTTTGTAAATATAAAAAGATTAACAGATTTCTCTTGCATTAATGAGACATACCAAAAGGGATTAACGATCAGACATACCAAAAGGGATTAACGATAAGATATACCAAGAGGGATTAATGAGATTTGTTATCAAGCATAGTAAATAACGAAGAAAATGATAAAAATATTTTAAAACAAAATGAAGAAATTAATGGGATTATGGATAAAAACAGAGCACAAAAATCTAAAAACACTATATCTTACATCAGGTAGGTATGGAAGGAGGAGACACAGTAAAAAGGAGGAGACAGTAAAAATAAAGATGAGGGCGGACCCAGAATATATCAAAAAGAAAGTAATGGTAGCATAAAGATTTTTTTACAAATTGAAAATAGTTTTTATAATTGAAAATTGAAAATAGTACTCTGAATAAATTGAAAATGGTTTTGTAATTGATGTTTTTATAAATAAATTAAAATTTCATAAAGAATTTATGAAAAATAATAAAAATAAAAAATAAATACTCAAATTTTCATGTAAGCTTGCTGACCAGTAGATAAGATATCAATAATAGAGCATTATAACACACATAAAGATTTAGAAACATTAAACCAGGCAGTCACGGTTGGAGGAGACGTAGTAGAAGCTACTGTGTATGTTTGCACCTTCGCAAAGGTAAATATAGGTTTAGCTCCATGTAAATACAGGTTTAGAAAGCGGGAGTGGGGTTGCTTCTTTAGTTTTTTCTGAGTATAACATTAACTTGGGATTCGATGCTGTCACATATAATGAAATCACGTCAAAACAGGGCAGGAAAATCAGGTCAATTGCAGAAATGACAGATTGGTAGGGCGAGTTATGGGGTGAGGGAAATCAAGTCAAAACAGGGGAGGAAAATCAGGTCAATCACAGGAATGACAGATTGTTAGGGCGGGTTATGGGCTTTGATGAGGAAAAAGAAGAGCAAGAAAATTGAAATTCTATTCTAATCTATAGAACCAAAACCGAAAAGCAAGTTATGAATACGAATATAAAATAAATACAAGAAACATACCTGTCCTGGACTGTTACAGCTTTCTCGTTCCCTCCTCTCCACTGTAAATACCTCCATTGTTAACATCGAATAACAACTTCTCGCATTCGTCCATGCATCCATTCTCGCTGATCCTCTTGATCAAATTCAGATTTAAATACTATCAAAAGCATACAGACAAAAGAGAGACCCACAGGAATGACAGGCGTAGACAAAACAGAAAACCCACAGGGACGACAGGCATAGAGTCACAGTCACGTAGAGTCACAACAGGAAGCACTTCCACTGCCAATACAATGAAATTCCCAATACAAGCAAAAGAAATTTTACTGCAAATACAATGAAATTCCTCTGAAAGAAATGAAATCATGAAACAACTCTGCTCTTCATTCATCCCTTCCTGATGCTCTTCTTGTTCCATATCGGAGAAATCAAATTTGAATAATATGTAGTGCTTTATATCAAAAGCTACAGAGAGTATAGACACAGAGGAACCCAACCCAGAGTCAAACAGAGGAACCCAACACGGATTCACAGACACACGAACATTGACATACGACATACAGAAAATACAGATACAATTAGAAGAAGAGGATGTGAACAAAAGAGCTTGGAACTATTAGTTCAGATATATATATACACCGCACCACAACCTAAAGCATAAAGATTCCCTCCCTCGGTATCTCAAAAAAAAACTTGATTGACCGTTAAAGGAGCGGATCACAGCTTACCACAACGTCTATAACAAAAAAAGAATACTTGAAATTTCATGAAATTCTCTCCACATCACCGCTCTATAACGAAAATATAATACTTGAGATTTCATGAAATTCTCTCCACATCACTGCAAAGCAGTTGGGTTTTCTTAACGAAAAAGCTTGACATGCTTTTCAGGAAATTCTTTCCACATCCACGTCATCTATCCACGTTAGTGCAAACCAGTGGGGTTTTCTTTCTTAAATTTAAGATGGAATCTTTGATATTCGGTAATAAGTACTTTACGTAATTTTGGCGTAGGCCCTTTTTGGTCCTCTGTTGTTTGCATTCAGCGATTCATATTACAAGATAATTAGAAAATTAGTGACCGTTATATTTCTATATTAACCCATTCAATATAGTTGACGGGCTTCATTTAGCTCCAATACCTATATATCTATATATAAACCTATTTTTTATACTAATTAAATGTGTAGTGTAGTGTAATTAATAGATGGAAAATATTTTTTTTAAATGTTGTTTTTGATTAATTTTAATTAATATTCGGTAAAGATCTTTAAAAATTTGAATTTAAGTTATTTCATATGTAGAATTTGAAAAGAATTTGAGGGCATTGAATCCATTTATACATTCAAAAATATAAACTAAACAAAAAAAATCACAATCTTGCTCGAAATTGAATCACCAAATTCTAATGAAAAATACTATTTCATCGATAAGTTAAACTCTGCCCTAATTTAATGTGATTTTCAACTCAAGATCAAGACGAGATAAAACTTAATTTGTAAATTTACACTAGAAATTTGTTCCTTTTAATTCTTGGATTGCTAATTAATGCATTTATAACATCTATAAGCTAAACTCTACCCTAATTTAGTGTGATTTTCAACTCAAGATCAAGATGAGGTCAAACTTAATTTGTAAATTTACATTAGAAATATGTTCTTTTTAATTCTTGTATTTCTAATTTATGCATTTGTAAAGCCACTGCATATATAGACTTATTGTATATGTACATTTTATTGTATTTAATTTTCTTTTTGTTTCTGCTACTTCATCCCCTTCTGCACTAATGCATATATAATATTCTCATCTACATATTAGCTTCTCTCCACCTAATTACTTGAATCTATGGCAATAAGATTTTTCTTCTTAGCATCATTGTTTTAGTTCTTTGAGTTGAGCTCTAGATGCAACATCCAATGCTTCTCCTCTAAATGGCCTTCAATGTTACAATGGTTTTAGTAGTTGTTTGGAGCTTTGCACCAACATGTTATTGCTCATGTCTTTCTGTCTTTCCCCCCTTTCCCCTTCTTCTTCTCCTCCTAGAAAGCTTAATGGTGATACCTCTACTTTGACGCACTTTATATCCCTTTGATTTTGTGTATGTTCTCTAGCTATTGTGCCTGTAAACGGGCCTCATCATTGTTATGGGTTTGAACATCTCTTACTTCTAAAACTGACTATTTAAACCCATCATATACTTGAGGAGCATGTCTGGGTTCTTTGGATATATATAAAAAATTATTTCATCTTCATAAATTTCTTGTAATCCTATACACTCAATGCTTGTCTTTGCTTGAAGTGATTCCACTGAATCCACTAGTCCTCTAGATACTCAATAGGATAGAAATGTGACTTTATAATAGTTTTGAAATCTTCCCACTTAATCACTAGAGGATCTCCCTCCAGAATTAGGGTTTTCGTGTGCCTTTCCCGCCAAGTCTGGGTGTGGCCCTCTAGTTTTAGATGATAAAATAAAATTTTATGTCCTTCCTCTATGTCAGAACACTAAAATAAATCTCTAACTATTGTAATTAATGATTTCGATTCAAAGCGTCAATCTCACCCTATATGGCTTGATGTAGACCTTTGTTTCCATCATGAACAAAGGCCATGAATGGTTCATGATGCATGAACTAGGTTGTTCATTTTTGTGTTATTTCTTATATTTCCTCTCTGGTTCATCCCTATCCCCTGAATTCCCCTTTGATTTGGCCTTTAAGTTGGAATGCCCATCTTCATTAATTCCCAACTCGTTCTCAATATTTTCCATAAAGAGATTCAAATTATGGTTGATATCAACATCATATTCTTCTAGCCTTGAAAACCTCTCCTTTGACACATATCAAGGGTTTTTAATAGATTTGTTGGCCACAAGTGGGGTTTTAGAACTTTATGTTTAAGCCAATATAGATCCCTTGGAAAATCCCAGAAAAATACCCAATGCCACCTTCTCTGATACCAATATGATTCATAAATTGACTTGCATATTACACTAGATAGTTCATCACAACACATCCGATAAAATTATACTTAAAATATGAAATCTATACTATCAAAGTTATCTAGACTTCTAGATTTATTACGCTACATTTTCTAGTGTGCAATAAATGAAATGTGGAAAATAGAGAATACACACAAATACAAGGCACTTCACTACTACAAAAATACTTTTAGTGGGGCATTATCCGCCTCCAAAAGTGGAATTGGCGGGGAGCGGGGGTTAGCATTAGGGGAAGCTTTTGAAACCCCCTTTAAGAGATATGAACCACCCTGAAAAGTGGATTTTTGGGAGTGGTTCCAACCGCCTCAAAAATTCATCTTTTGGGGATGGTTGCAAATCACCCCAAATAACCACTTTTGGGGGTGGTTTACAACCCCCTTGAAAGGTGACCTTTGGGGGAAATTTTTTAAAACCCCCCAAAAGAATCACCTCTATAAACATGAAAGGGTGGGATCAGTTGATAAGACCTATATTTCCATTTTCAAGCCTCAAACAAATGATACATCTAACTCATGCTTTGAAAATAACCAAACATATTCATGATGAATGATTCAATATTGGAGCTATAATGATAACAATATTAGATCTACAACAATAAAAAAAGAAAAAACAATATCAATAATAATACAAAACAAAAAGCCACTTCTTATAATTATCTATTGGATTTTGGATGTGTGAGAGAGTATCTATGAGCATTTTGAAAATGAGAGGCAATACAATGATGGCTTAACTACACATTTCTGGATGTAGAGAAGGTCTATCACATACAAATTTGTAAATAGATAAAGATATGGAGCCATGATTTAAAAATAGAAAGTTAGACAAACAAAGGTATCTACACTGATATGTTTGTTACATAGGTGGATGGATGCTTTTCGAATTGTAGATTAATAGAATGCTTCAAGGGGAGGAGTGATGTGGATATATGATTCCAACTAAGCAAAAGTTTTCCAAGGGATTAATGGAATTGGGTACAAATACCAGAGAGAAAAAAATATAAAAACATTATAAATAAGGATCTAATGGGATTAGGGACCAATAAAAAGCAATGGTACTTTAAAAAATGAAAATTTAAGAGGAATTAATGGGATTTATGACCCAAAATAGAGAAAAAAATATTAAAAGACATAGTAGATAAGAGAGTAATGAGATGAGGACCAATAACATAACATAAATATTTAAAAACATTAGGCCAAGCAGGTATTGAACAAGGAGACACAATAGAAATAAAGTTGAATCTATTGTATATGTTTGCACCTTCAGAGACGAACTCTAGATGACTCATCAAAACATTGAAATATAAATATAGGTTTAGCTCCATGTCGACATAGAAAGCGAGAGATATGGCTTTCTTCTATAGTTTCAATTTGGTATTTGATGTTTTCATAGATAATAATTTAGTTTATACATTTAGCTTGAGTTATATCGATTAAAAACAACTGAGGGGAAATCACATCAAAACATGGGAGAAAAATCAGGTCAATTGCACAAATGATAGATTAATAGGGTGGGTTATGAGCTTTGATGAGGAAGGACAAGAAAATTCTACTCTAATCTATGGAACCAAAAATAAATAATAAATCATGAATATAAAATAAATACAACAAACATACCCTTCATGGCTCAACAAATATCATTGTTATGTCTCTTTGGTTCCCTCCTCTCCTATGTAAATACCTTAATTAATTTGATCCAACTTCTTCAATTAATGACATCAAACAACAGTTCCCTTCATTCATCCATATATCCCTTCTTGCTCCTCCTCTTGATGCATTTCCAAAAAATAAATTCAACCTCAAATTTAAATAATATGCAATTTTCTATATCAAAAGCTATAAAGATAGACATAACATAACACTGAGACAATACAGAAACTACAAACATAAAATTACAGCCACACAAACATAATCATACATAAGACAAAACCCTTCCATTGCAAATACAACAAAATTCATGCAAATGCAAATCATAGAGAAAGAAGATATATATATATATATATATATATATATATATATATATATATATATATATATATATATATATATATATATATATATATATATCCCTCCCTAATCTATCTCAAAAAAGTTTGATCGGCCATTAAAGGAGGAGGAGATTACATTTGGACTACTACATCTATAACAAAAACAACTTGAGATACATTTTAAGAAATTATTTTCCCATAAAGTAGTTGGGTTTTCTTAAATTTTGAATATTGTAGAAGTTTAGGCTTGAACTGAATGTGTAACCTGTCTTGCTTGGTAGTAGGTACTTTATGTAATCTAGTATAGGCTCTTTCTGGTCCCGTGTTTTCTGCTTTCTACAATTGATGTTTCAAGGTTACTAGAGAGGCATTGAGTGAAGACAGCTCGTTACATTTCTCTATTTCTTCCATCTTTATGCATTCAATATATATAACATGTATTCATTTAGGTTTCAATAGTAATAAATTTACTCTTAAGTTTGACATGCATTTTTTAATTTGAAAATCACAAGTTTTTTTATATGAAACTATATGTTCACCCATTTCCAATGTGATTGGTAACTCAAAGTTATGATCAAGTCAAACTTAATTACATCCATAAACATATTTCCTTTGAAATAGAGATTACATAATTTGAATTTAATTATCAATTATTGTTAGGTTTATGGTAGGAAATAAGATCCATTAAATATTCTATAATATTTTTAGTAGTATACATAAATCAAGCACTAAGATTTATGTGCAAAGTAGTTATGCATTTTTTTTCCATTTTAGTTAAATTGATTAATTAAAAAAATATCATATGAGCAAGTTTCATATGAAATGAGTTATGGTTTTTTAGGCATGGGATATTGAGAAACCATGGCTCTGGCCCATTGTATTGTAACAAAGCCTATTTATAGATTAAGAAACTCCATAATAAAGTGTATATAAATCTTCATGGATAAGAATATTCTTCCATGTTTTCTCAAATGTATATATTTTTACTACTACTAATAATAATAATATAGTTAATTTCGTAATTTTTTAAATTTTAACAACATAAGATGTATTATGAAGTAAATGCTTCGTTGTGATTCATGCTTATTAACAATTAATAACCATTTAATTTATATGATTGTTCTAATATGTAAATTTATATTAAAAATGTGTTATTTTTATTTTTTGTATTGATAATTTAATTTATGCATTTGCAACATCTAAATGAAACTAAAGCTACTACTTTCATAATCATATGGGGAATACTTATTTGAAAATACATTTTAAATATTTTAAAGCTACTTTAATACTAAAGGTTTTAAATATTTGAAAATACATTTTATAGTGAATTACTCGTGTGTTTACCTTTTTTTGTTAATCATATGGGGAGTGAGATAATTTACCTTATTTTGGTTATTGGATTTGTTTGTATAAAAAAAAATTAGTATAGAGTTTTCTTCTCAAAATAGCATGCACACTTTACTTTGTATGGTTTGAAGTGTAGAAAGAATTTTGATTGTTTTTTGCTTCTTGCTTGGCCTTGCTCTCTCTTTTTTGTAATTTTAGATATATTTTCTTAATGTTTTTTTAGTTTTTATACAATATTGAACAACTAAAAGTTTATCCTAGAAGAGAAGAAAGAAAATTCATAGTTAAAAGAATGTATTCCTTAGACAAAACTATTCTCCAAACTTGCATCCTTGTATTTTCAAAAAACCTATAATTTATTCTAGAGCACTATATGATTTAAAAGATTATTCCTTTTCACTATACCATAGATTATGTACTTGACATATACAAATATATTTGCATGCTATGCATGTCCACTATAGAGTAGATTCATTGTCATTTTGAGAACAATTTTGTATTTATACATAAAGTGATGGTCTACTCAAACTCTCAAAGGCTATATTATCTCTACCCATGGGTTGATGTTGTATTTATGAGTGTTGGCATTATGACACGGGTTTGGCACTATGACACAGGTGTTGTCCTTGATGGCAACTCACTCAGATGGCAGATCATTGTTCAGGCTCTCAGAATGAAAGAAAAGAGGTATACGCAGGTTCCCTTTGATGAAGTCGCATACACATGCGGGATTGCTGATCAAAAGTCGTGTATGCGTATGCACGCACTTTCATGCATGAAAAAGAGAGTACGTGTGGGAAAACTTATTTTTGGTCCATGGTATTCAGTCCTTGGTATTTGGACCTATGGTTTTGGACCATGGTATCTCATCTGAAGTGTTGAACCCAGGTATTTGGTCCAAGGTATTGATTCTTTATGGTTTTGGACCATGGTATTGTGTAAGGCCTAAAACTATAAAACGGGAAGCAGATGATTAGGCAAAGGCATTGACACAAGGAATGAATATCTTATGAAGAACTAGATCTAATAATACTAGTCATTGGGTTATAGTGCATAGCTGGATCTAAATCAAGGAGGAACCTGAGCGTAAGAAGAAAGATAAGTACTATTGATGGATCAAGATCTTAAGGCTTGAATAGTAGTATCTTTGTGTGATTTTGATCTGTTATTTTGGCGCATGACTTGATCTATAAATCTGATAATCTGGGTATAACTGATGTCTGAATAAGTGAGGAGGATAAATTATCTTTTATAGATCTATACGCAGGTTCAGCGAATAAAATGCACGTATACACACTAGTTCTGTAATGTAGAATAGCGTATACGCTGGTTGGACTTAATTCAAAAGCGTATGCACATAGGTTGTACACATTGAAGTAGCGTACGTCTCTTGAAATATGTTTTAGCTACTTTTGTTTATTGTTGCAGTGTTCTCGGTTTAGAATTGGTGTTTGGTTATTGTTATTGTTTTCTAGGTACAACATTTAGAGAAGTGATTATTTGAATCAGTTTTGTTTGGTGCAAAGGATATTGGTTGATGCATATATACTTGAGGTTTAAATGATGTTATTCCTGGATCCAGTCTGAAAATTTATGAAACATGGTCCCTGAAAGAAAAGAGAAGGTTGTAGCCTTCTGTAGGTCAGCACCTACGTACTAGTACCTCAGCTAGTACAAGAGCTAAGGGGGTTGTAGCTCCCTTCCAGAATAAGCCGGAGAACGAGAGAAGCCTTCTGCAGGTAGCAGCCTGCGTACTGGTATAAGTCTACACCAGTACAGAATCATTGTAAAAAGAAGTTTCTAATTAAAAGAAGATAGAGACGAATTGCAACAGGTGGTTTTCACCCACATTGGGTTTCCACCTTATATCTTTGTGTTCATGTGTGTGATGATCTGTTCTATTTTACTGCTCCTGTTTACTGTTCTTATGATTAATGAAGTCCTAATGCACTGATTAAAGATAAAAAATTAATGAATCTTAAGTTTTTTGCTATACGCTGGTTGATTCAGACACAATAACGTATATACGTAGTTTCCCATAGATGAATTAGCATATATAAATCTAATGGTGAAATGAAAAATAATTGATTTGATAATACTGATTCACCACCCCCCCTCTCAGTATTATTTTCAACAATTGGTATGAGAGCAGGTCCTTTAGAAGATGCTTGATCGCTTGAAGGAAGATCTATCATCATGAGCAACTACGAGAAGGAGGCATCTATCAGGCCACCAATATTTGATGGAAGTAACTTCGTCTATTGGAAGGTAAGAATCACAGCCTATCTTCAATCGCTTGGTACAGAAGTTTGGGATATTGTGTAAACAAGATACACATTTCCATCAGCAACTCCTACAGATATGGCTGGTAAGAAGCTGTATGAAGCAAATGAAAAGGTTGTCAATACTCTATTAGGGAGTTTATCTCAATCAGAATTCATCAAGGTTATGCAGCTAAAAGCCGCAAAAAAATATGGGACAAGATCGTTCTGAGCTATGAAGGATATGATCAAGTAAAAGTGAAAAACTACAAACTCTCAGAATTCAATATGAAAATCTCAAAATGAACAAAGATGAAAGTGTGGCTAATTATTTCTTACGTATAGATCTGAGATCATTAATTATATGAAAAACTTGGGTGAAGAGAAAAAAGAGGTTACTTTGGTTGAAAAGGTTCTAAGATCTTTATCTTCTAAGTTTGAATCAAAATTTTTGGCCATAGAAGAAAAGCAGAATCTTCAAAGCATTACCATGTCACAGCTGCATGGAATTCTAACTGCTTTCGAAATGAGAAAAGGGGGACCATCAGACATGAGAGAATCTGCATTCAAAGCCTTAGGAAAATATGAATACATTGATTCAGGACATATGTCAAAAGGAGAGGAAGAATCAAAATTTGTCAAGAACCTTCAACGGGGTTCTGGAAGATTCAGAGGTAAGCTACCTTTTAAATGCTCTTCTTGTGGAAGAGTCGGTCACTATGCAGCCAAGTGTCCACATGAAGATAAGCTTGACAAAGGTAAGGAACCAGTTAGATGGAACAGAAAATAGAATATAAGTAAGAGGAGCTATTATACACATGAAGACAGTGATGGATTTTCAAATAGTGATGAAGATGAACAAGGTAGCGATTATAGACTTTTGATGGCTTTTGAAGATGATGATTTCTTGGATGCTATAGATGAAGAAGGTCTTTACTAAGAAATTTCTAAACTTAAAATTTGTTTAGAAGAAAAGAATATGATTATAGATACTCTGACATTCCAACTTGCTGAAAGGGAAAAACACAATGAAAAGTTAGAATGTGAAATTGTGGGACTTAGAAAAGATATTGAGAAAACAAAAGCTCTTAATCTTAGATTTTCTAAAGGATCTGAAACTTTAGATGAGATTATCAAAGTGCAGCGTTCTCCTCTAATCAAGACAGGTCTTGGGTATACTGAAGAAGAATCTCAAGCATAGAAGCCATCTACCTCCAAAAGTTATCTTGAAGCAGCAAGGAGAAGTGAACAGGTTGACAATCGACAGCAAAGACACAATGCAGATCACCAAGTAAATCAGGGACAATTTACTTCAAGAATGAACCGAGATCACCAAGTAAATTGAGGGAAATCTACATCAAGGATGAACAAAAGCTACAACCAACCATAGGTAAATCATTCTCAATTCTCCTCAAGAACGAATGGCTATGGAAATTACAATCATCTGGATGGAAGGTTTGATAATCGCAGGAATTTCTTCAATGGCCAATGTTTCTCTTGTCATAAATTTGGACACAAAGTAGCTCAATGTGTTGCCTACAAGACCATCATGACCAGAGAAGCACGAAATCAAAGGAGTGTGACTGGAATCATGAAAAGAACCTACAATAACTTTTTTGCGGTTGAAAATGAAATAGAATGTTCTATTTGTAACAACTTCGGTCATGAAGATTCTGAATGCAGGAGTAGGTTTCGGCAAACAACTAAAAAGGAGAAAGCTTCATTAAGTCACAAAATGGAGTAGTAGAAAGGATGAACAGAATGGTTAAAAAAATGGTTCGCGCTATGCTTGATGAGTCTGGAACTCCTGCAACCTTCTGGGGTGAAGCTGCATTTGCTGTCGTTACTATTATCAACAAGACAAATGTCCGGGTAAACAACACTCAGAATCCTCATGAACTTTGGTATGGTAAGACTCCTACAGTAAAATACTTCAAATTTTTTGGAAGAAAATGTTATATCAAAAGGACTGATGAAAACCTTTGCAAGTTTGAACCTAGAGCAGATGAAGGCATTCTCCTTGGTTACTTGCCCCACAACAGAGGATATAAGTGTTATAATAAAAGACTTGGAAAAATTGTTGAAAGTATTGATGTAGTGGTTGATGAAGAAGGAAACATTCCTAGGCACATAAAATCAGAAGATTTCGAAGATGATGAGGACTATCCTTCAACATCAAATCAAACTTATGATGAAGAAGAAACCCATGAGGCACCTGAAGAACAGATAAGGATAGAAGAAAAGAATCCTTCTAGGTACATTCAGAAGAATCATCCAGAAACTCAAATTTTGGGGCAGAAAGAGGCCGGTGTATAAACAAGAAGAACTATTTCAGAAGCTTCAAGCTATCTAGCCTTGCTCTCCTCCACTGAACCACAAAATGTAAGAGAAGCATGCAAAGATGAATGCTGGGTCAAGGCCATGAATGCAGAACTTGAGCAGATTGAAAAGAATAACACTTGGGAATCGATTCCTAGACCAAATGATAAGAATGTCATAGGGACAAAATGGATATTCAAAAACAAGCTGAATGAAAATGGAGTTGTCATTAGAAACAAGGCCAGACTTGTTTGTAAAGGGTATGCTCAACAAGAAGGTATAGACTTTGAGGAAACTTTTGCACTAGTTGCTAGACTTGAAGCCATAAGAATGCTCCTTGCTCTTTCTAGCTTTCAGAAGTTCAAAGTTTTTCAAATCGATGTGAAATCTGCCTTTTTAAATGGAGACTTGGAAGAGGAAGTGCACATTGAGCAACTAGATGGATTCATCCTTGGAAATGATCCAAAACTTGTATGCAAACTTACGAAGGCACTCTATGGTCTTAAACAGGCTCCAAGGGCTTGGTATTATCGTCTGGACAAATACCTCCATCAACAAGTTTTTTCAAAAGGATCATCATATAGCAATCTATATGTAAAAATTGATAATGATAAATTGCTAATACTTTGTCATGTATGTTGATGATATCATCTTTTGTAGAAATGAAGAAGCCATGAGTCAAAATTTTGCTTTGGTGATGCAGAAAGAATTTGAAATGTCCTTGCCTAGTGAGCTGACATATTTTCTTGGTTTACAAGTCCAACAAAATAAAAACGGTATCTTTTTGTCACAAACCAAGTACCTCAAGGAGATCTTGAAGAAATATGGCATGGAAGATTCAAAACCAGTATGTACCCCTATGGTAACAGGATGCAGCCTCAGCACCAATTATGATTCAGCAGTAGTACATCAACCAACCTATAGATCCATGATTGGTAGTCTGCTCTATCTGACAGGTACTCGACCAGAAATCATGCATGCAGTGGGAATAGTTGGAAGATTCCAGGAAAATCCGAAAGAAGCACACCTTCAGGTAGTTAAAAGAATTTTCAAATCTCTTCAAGGGACACAAAAATATGGCTTATGGTATCCTAGAGATACAGATCTCACACTTCATGCATATACAGATGCAGATTGGGCAGGAAGCATGGATGACAGAAAAAGCACTAGTGGTGGTGCATTCTTTATGGGTTCCAGATTAGTATCTTGGTTCAGCAAGAAACAAAGTTCAACTTCTTTATCTACAGCTAAAGTGGAATATGTGGCAGCTGCATCTTGCTGCACACAACTCCTTTGGATGATGCAAATTTTGCAAGATTTTCAAATCACTTGTACTCCACCTATCTCTATTTTATGTGATAATACAAGTGCAATCAGCATTTCAAAAAATCCAGTCATGCATTCAAAAACCAAGCACATACCTATCAAATATCATTTTCTCCGGGAACAAGTGCTTGAAGAAAAGGTCAAATTGGAGTATATTCCCTCTAAGGAATAGGTTGCTGATATACTCACCAAACCACTACCTAGGGAGACATTTGAATACCTCAGGCAGAAGCTGGGAGTATTTGATGCATCATCTTTCTGTTGAAACTTGTCTGTTTCAGAGAAAAGTGGTTGTACACAAGTTTCATCAAGAGGATCCACGTACATACACCGGTTTAGTGGATACAGTCACGTATATGTTAGTTTGAAGACAAATAGTGGGCCAGGATCAGGATGAAAAGAGTTTGATATGGTTCTGACAGAGACCATCTGGCACAGGTTCAAGGGGAGCATATATTCTTCTAATAATGCATTGTTGGCATTATCTTAGAAGATCTTGGTTCAGTTTCATAGTTGTTTTGGTTTCAGATGGAACAGGTGTAGAGGGAGAACATGGTTGCTGGTCTGAATGATGATTGACAGATGCTACTGATGATAGTTGTTGATAACTATCATATTCTTGCTGTAGATATTTCGTCTCTATGTCATGCATTTATTTTCTTTTCAAGGTCATGTAACGGCCTATTTTGGTTTCCCCACTATGCCTGGGATGAATGATGTAATGTCCTTGTTTCATCATGTGTAAAATCTTGGTGTATCCCCACTTGGTTGGGTGGATGAGTCAATATTGGTATATCCCCACTTGGTTGGGAGATGGATGTATATATGAGTCTTTGTTGATAGGAAGGTCATTTCTAATGTATAGAGTCATGTTCTTTTTGTAGAACATCTTTTCGCAGACCTTGCCTACAGTTAGGGGGAGCATGGATAGCTCAGGAAAGCAGAGATTTCAGCATGTCTTCAGGGGGAACAAAACCCTTTTCCCTTGATGTCAAAGGGGGAGAATGACTTTGAGTAACTTGGGGTTGCCATCAAGTCCAAAGGGGGAGATTGTTGGCATTATGACACATGTTTGGCACTATGACACAGGTGTTGTCCTTGATGGAAACTCACTCAGATGGCATATCACTGTCCAGGCTCTCAAAATGAAAGAAAAGAGGTATACGCAGGTTCCCTTTGAAGAAGTCACATACAAACGCGGGATTGCTGATCAAAAGTCATGTATGTGTATACACGCAATTTCATGCACGAAAAAGCGTGTATGTATGGGAAAACTTATTTTTGGTTCATGGTATTTAGTCCTTGGTATTTGGACCTATGGTTTTCGACCATGGTATCTCGTCTGAAGTGTTGAACCCAGGTATTTGGTCCAAGGTATTGATTCTTTATGGTTTTGGACCATGGTATTGTGTAAGGCATGAAACTATAAAAGGGGAAGGAGATCATTAGGCAAAGGCATTGACACAAGGACTAAATATCTTATGAAGAACTAGATCTGGAATACTGGTCATTGGGTTATGTTGCATAGCTGGATCTGAATCAAGGAGGAACCTGAGCATAAGAAGAAGGATAAGTACTATTGTTGGATCAAGATCTTAAGGCTTGAATAGTAGTATCTTTGTGTGATTTTGATCTGTTATTTTGGTGCATGACTTGATCTATAAATCTGATAATCTAGGTATAAATGATATCTGAATAAGTGAGGAGGATAAATTATCTTTTATAGATCTATACACAGGTTCAGCAAATAAAATGCACGTATACACACTAGTTCTATAATGTAGAATAGCGTATACGCTGGTTGGCCTTAATTCAAAAGCATTTGCACACAGGTTGTACACATTGAAGTAGCGTACGTCTCTTGAAATATGTTTTAGCTACTTTTGTTTATTGTTGCAGTGTTCTGGGTTTAGAATTGGTGTTTGGTTACTGTTATTGTTTTCTAGGTACAACATTCAGAGAAGTGATTATTTGAATCAGTTTTGTTTGGTGCAAAGGAGATTGGTTGATGCAGATATACTTGAGGTTTAAATGATGTTATTCCTGGATCCAGTCTGATAATTTATGAAACATGGTCCCTGAATGAAAAGAGAAGGTTGTAGCCTTCTGTAGGTCAGCACCTACGTACTAGTACCTCAGCTAGTACAAGATCTAAGGGGGTTGTAGCTCCCTTCCAGAAGATGCTGGAGAATGTGAGAAGGTTGTAGCCTTCTGTAGGTAGCAGCCTACGTACTAGTATAAGTCTGCACCAATACAGAATCATTGTAAAAAGAAGTTTCTAATTAAAGGAAGATAGAGACGAATTGCAGCAGGTGGTTTTCACCCACATTAGGTTTCCACCTTATATCTTTGTGTTCATGTGTGTGATGATCTGTTCTATTTTACTTCTCCTGTTTACTGTTCTTATGATTAATGAAGTCCTGATGCACTGATTAAAGATCAACAATTAATGAATCTTAAGTTTTCCGCTATACGCTGGTTGATTTAAACACAGTAGTGTATATACGCAATTTCCCATAGATGAAGTAGCATATACAAATTTGATGGTGAAATGAAAAATAATTGATTTGATAATACTGATTCACCCCGCCCCCTCTCAGTATTATTTTCAACACCGATTTGGAAAATGTGTAACAACTTCGCTCTCCATCCACTGTGATGAATAATAAATCTCATTAGTACTTTTAATGGAATTGAGAAAGCTAGTTTATTTCATCTAAATCGCATCAATATTTTTAATGGAATTGTGAAACCTAGTTTATT
This sequence comes from Pinus tabuliformis, assembly GCA_031772625.1. NCBI lineage: Eukaryota > Viridiplantae > Streptophyta > Pinopsida > Pinales > Pinaceae > Pinus > Pinus tabuliformis. The sequence goes on from CM062819.1 coordinate 707,094,162, forward strand.
TCATCTACAATATGGTATCATTTTAGTGATCTTGACATCATTGACAACTATAGCTCATTTCATTTATAGGTCATCATATTTTGTATGCAATAAGAAACAACACAACTCCGTTAATTTAAAGAAACATAATTCCCACATACCATGATTAACATAATGACCATAGACATGTGCATACATGATTAACAAGAATAAATGCTCAATTCTCATTTTTCTTTCTCTCTAGCTACAACATATATAGAAATATTTTAGACTACATTATTAATCACTAAATATAAAGGAAAAATAGTTAATTAGAAGAGTTCAATTTATGCTAAAATACACTTCCGTACAATTCACTCATAATATTTAGCCCAAGAATCATGGTGTGCTATTTAGAAACCATTTTTCGGTGTTTTGTCTTTTCATGACCACAATCATTTGCAAATATTGTAAAAATTCCAAGACAGAATGTTGAGATCCCAAATTTTGGGGTTTCATTCATGATCATTATGTTGGGTATTTTATATTATCACTAGCTCTCCTCTTTCTATTGTTTCTTCATTAAAATTAAGGAAAATTTCATTAAGGACTCTAAATCATCAAATTGTTTCTTACGGTGATAAAATCGATCTGGCATGTACTTCATTAAGCATTGAATTGTGTAGATGTTTCTTATGGTGATAGAATCACTATATCTATGTTTGGGGCTATTATAACAAAAGTTCCATCACATGTGAAGTGTGAGCCCAATCAAAATTCAAATTAAAATGTTTTTCTATACATAAGATAACATAGTGGTATGGCTATTTTGTTACCCACATAGGTTCTAGCGTGTATATTGATTTATTCTTTTATTAGAGATTAGTATTAGTATGTTGGGTTCTTATTTTAATTTTATTTTACATTTGTATGGATTTGGAATTTCTTCAATTTAGTTAATTAGCATTACATGTGAGGCGTTGTATTACTACATTCCAAATTTCTTCCATAAGTTCTTGTTCTAGTCAAGAGTTCATTGTTGTGAGATCAAGTTCTATAGGGAATCCATGCTCCTTAAAATTTTAGAATCACTTATATGTGGGGCATTAGAGTAGGTTACTTGTGTCTTGTCATTGATAAGTATGTTTGTTTGTTTAAACATGCAAGGTTTGCAAAAATTTTACATCTTTGGTGCAATGAGAAAACACAAGCTTTGGTACCCAAGTGATATGATCTATATCAAGAAGGACTATCCCTTATTTCCATCAGTTGTACTCCAGAAAGATCCATTTTGTAAGCATTGCATCGTGAGGATAAATATAATGTATATTTATTTGATATTAATATGTTGTTGTTCATAATATGGAAATTGAGATGGTTAATTTGCATCTGTGTTAAATAAGAACACAAAGTTGTGTTTTCAATTCTCTTAGTCTCTTGTAGTACATACATCCAACATATCTTGAGTGATGTTGGAGTGTTATAGAATCATGATACTTACCTTAATTTTGTTAATAGAGAAATGAACACAAGTGGTTAGAAGTATAATTATTTATGGTTTCTATCTATGGATTTTCTTTTCCCATATTTTGTAATGAGCATTGAATAACACAACCACTTAGAGTTGTGTTTTCAATTCTCTTAGTCTCTTATAGTACATATATCCAACATATCTAGAGGGATGTTGGAGTGTTATAACATCATGGTACTTATCTTGATTTGTTAGCGAATAAATGAACACAAGTACTTAGAACTATAATTATTTATAGTTTCTATCTAACGGTGGATTTTATTTTCCCATATTTTGTAATGAGCATTGAATTTACTATGAACAATGCAAAGAGTCTATGAGTTTTCTCCTTACCTATTATTGTGCCAAGACTTTGTACAAAGTGATCTTTCATTTTCTTTTTTAATTTCACATTGGTTCACTTTCTATACTTTGAAGTAGTTGGAGTTATTAGTTTATTTTTTTAATATTGTTCTTAATAGGCTTCCCATCCCACTTCAAACAATATAGTTTAATTATTACACATATTGACGTGTGAAAAGGATAGTCTCATAATATTTCTCATTCTGAGATGCAAGGCAATTATGTGCTAATTAAAAATTCCTTTTGTACAATGTAGAGTTACATTTGGGTTATGAGAATTATGTTTTTTTTATCAAGTAAGAGTAGGAAATTACATTAAACTTAGTCAAATATACATAATTTACAAGGAGCCACACCCCTTTTGTGAGAGTTCAACAGTTAGTTGGGCAGGCCAAACCAAACCAATCACCCAAAACTGAGAGAATCTAAATCGGAAAACCAGGGAGAACAACCAAAAAAAGCACAAGGAGCCAAGAAAACCTTGGCAGGCAAGTCCATAACTTGCCATGGATCCACAAGAGGTCCCACCACAAGTCAAACTGAAAACTAACAAACAAACAAATGGACCCGATAGAATTTAAAGCATAACGCTCTAAACATTTTTGGGGTCCGACCGAAACGCGCAAACAATCACCACCATTGATCCACTGATTAAGATCCAACGGTCATTATGGATATTGGAAGGATGAGAAACACGAGAGTTAACCGCCCAATGAGGGCAGTTTTCTCTCTCCTTGTTTTGTAATGTGTCATTCAAAGAGTGGAATCAGAGCCAAACACAAAAAAAACCAGTAACCATTCAGACCCTGCCCGATATATCGCTTGTGGTATTGGACCAGTTGACCCACATAAGAACAAACTTGTCCTTTTGCCACATGTTGTACCTTAATTCCTTCCAGTGAGCAGTACCTGGGCCAATCCCATTCACCTGGATTCTCTGCCAACCACCACCTAAGCCAAATGATGAGGGCTACCCAACCCTATGGAAAAATCTGAGTCAAACCATTCATCACTCAATTAAAGGGGATCCATACCTTGGAATAACCAAACCATGGCTGGTTATACTATGTGGAGTCCTCCAACCTCCCACTTGTCTTCAGGGTTCCTCTGATCCAACCTGTTAGTCCATATTTCCATGTCCTGGGTAGCATGACATAGACAATCCTCCTACAATTTACCTGGGGGAAGCGAATCGCATGCATACTTAGAATCCCAATCCCTATTTGTGACTCCATTCACCAAACAATCTACTAATATATTAGCCTTACTTTTCACATGAGAAAATCTGACAGTTTTAAGGGTTCGCAGGTGAGAATGGATGCGATAAAAAACCTGCAAGAGCTTCCAGTGCTTCGACACTTTATCTGGAGAGGTTCCATTTCTAATCTTCTTAGCCACTCTAATAATTAATTCTGAATACGCTTCAATTATAACCTTGTGTGAACATAAATTCACCAGGATTTACAAGCATTGCTCTAATACCATGAGCTCATCCATGTTGTTTGTGGCCTTCCCCAAGTGGCCATGGAAGATTGTCTATATGTTTCCATGATCGTCTCTTATGGCACCCCCAAAGCCCGCTAATCTTGGGTTGCCCTTAGTTTCTCCATCAATATTAACCTTTATGAAACCATAAGGAGGAGGCTTCTAGATGGTGGCACACGTGTTTAGAAGGCTCACTGTCTTCATTATTCCTAGAGGATTAATAGACTGGAGACCCAAGTGAAGTAAAATTATCTCCTCATGGAGCAGGGGAGGATCTTTAGGAAGGGTCCTCAGCAATATTCTTACTATGTCTTTGAGATGCCTTAGAATTTTCTCAATTATGTGTTGGGGCCTGTGTGTTTCAATTTTGAAGATTCGACTGTTGCGTTCTTTCCACACATGCTAGATGACAAAACTTGGAACCAGAATCCAGAGTTTATTAACTATCTCATTCCCTAAGAAGTTCTTCCTCCAGTTGTTTAGAGTGTTGGATATACTGAGACTATCCCTATCAGTTTGTCTAAAAATAGCAGCCACTCAGTCCCACACCTTTGAAGTGAAAGGACAGAGGTTGAGAAGGTGTTCAATCATCTCCTCATGAGCGCCACAAAGGTAACACCTGGAAGGACCAATGAACCATTTCTTGAGGAGATTATCCCAAGTTAAGATTTTCCATTGATGCACTAGCCAGATGAATAGCTTTATTTTCATTCAATGTGAAATTTGCCAAAGTTTCTTCCAGATATGATTAGGATTCACAAAGTTAAATCCTGTGACTTCCTGCTTGGCCTCTTCGAGTTTAAATTTTCCTTCAGTGTTCTTTCCCCATATTAATTGATCTGTTGAGGAAGAAACAGGAATCCTTCTATGCTCTAGCTCCTGGGTGAGGGCTTCTACCTTGGTTCTCAGCTGCTTTTCATCATTATATCCTAGATCCTTCCAGTCCCTCCATTTTTCATTATTCCTTCCTTGATCCTAGAAGTATTTTACCGAAACCATACCTTTGTTTTCAGTGTCATTTTTGAGATCTGCAAATTCATCCCTACAAAGGTTGGGTTCTTGTTGCCAGTTATCCTGCCAAAATCGAGCAAGATCCCCGGCTCGAATTTCCCAAAACAAATGGTGCTAAACAATTCTTTTATTATCCCAGACAAGGTTCCAAATATGGAAGCCCCTGATTTTCCCTGACATTCTAATGTGATCCTTCTCCTGCCAATGCTTGGCATATTTTTGTTTCCAAATCTTAGCCCGGGGGCATTCGGTTCCTTAATCCATCTCCACCATAGCTTGGCTCCTGAGATTTTGTTGAGGGTCTCAGGATCATGAAGCCCTAATCCACCATGGCTCTTGGGCTTGCAAAGCTTGTCCCAGGCTATTAAAGCCCACTTCTTTTTCTCTTCCCCTATGCCCCACAGAAAGTCCCTTTGTATGTTTCTTATTAGCTGCTTAATACCTTGAGGAGCAGGAAGAGCTGAAAACATAAAAATGGGAATGACCTACAAGATCACCTATGTGAGCACAAGGCGTCCTGCCAGATTTAGTGATATACATGTCCATTTTTTGATCTTGTCTTGATGTTTATTTAAAATTGGTTCCCAAACTTTCTTGCTTAGTCATTTGTCAGTAAGAGGAATGCCAAGATATTTGGAAGGTAGTTGTTCTCTTTGAAATCCAAGAATTCTGGTGATATTTCTCTAGATAACAATATTAGTGTTAAAGAAAAAAAAAATGGACTTTTTAAGGCTTACCTTAGTCCCTACTGCCATAGTAAAGTCATTTAAGATATTTTTGATTGCTCTAGCCACCCTAACTATAGATATGCCCTGCAACATAATATCATCTACAAATTGTTGATGAGTGTTTTCCTCTCCATCTATTGTGAGTTTGATACCTTGAATTCTTCCTTTAGCATTTTCCCTTTTAATCACTCAACCTAGCCCTTCCATCATGAGGATGAAGAGGAACGGCGAAAGTGGATCACCTTGTCTGAGCCCTCTGGAGGGAGTGAGGGTCCTTGATGGAGCTCCATTAAGCAGTATGGAAAAAATGGTTGAGGTAACTAATGCCATGACCCATATTATCCAATTCTAATAAAAAACATAGCCTTTTAGAATTGCTCTTATGTAAGCGCAGCTCAATTTGTCATAAGCTTTCGCGAGGTCCAACTGAATGATCATGCCAGCTTGTTTGTTGCTTTTGAGAGAGTGTACCACCTCATGAGCTTGGATGATATTGTTGAGGTTTTCTCTTCGCTCCACATAGCCTCTTTGCTCCTCCGATATGAGAGAGGGTAGAAGTGGTTTGAGTCGATTGGCTATTACTTTGGAGATAATTTTATACACCATATTACATAAGGCTATGGGCCGAAAACCATCCAGAGTCATGGCATTTTCCTGCTTTGGAATCAGAGCTATGGAGGATGCATTCAGAGCCTTTAGAACCTTTTTGTATCTTCTTGAATATTCCATAACCTCAAGGATATCATGTTTGACAGTCTCCCAATAGGCCTTGAAGAAGTCTACATTGAATCCATCTGGGCCTGGTGCTTTTCCACTCTGCATTTCATTAATCACTTCATTGATGTCCCCTTCTGAAACTGGCCTGTTGATATTATGGTTGTTCTCTCTCGTAACCAATTGAGGGATATACTGAGTGAAATGGTCAATGAACCTAGATCTGTCCTCCAAAGGCTCCTTTTCAATGTTGCATAAGTGTTGAACAAGGACCGATTCCATATCACTGTGAGAAACAAGCTCAATGCCTTGAGAATATTTGATCTTAGTGATTCTGTTGTGTGCCCTGTGAGCCATGGTGGTTTTGTGGAAGAATTTTTTGTTTCTTTCTCCCTCTTTAATCCATTGTATTCTTGATTTCTGCCTCCAAAAAATTTCTTCTTGTAAGCATTGATTCTCCCATTCTTCCTGCAGAGAGTCAGTTAATTTTTATCGCTCTTTAGTGAAGCCATCTGTGATGATGATCTGACTAATCTCCTGGAGCTTCAGTTTAGTTTCTCTTTTGGCTTTGAAAATGTCTCCAAATTCATTTTTGTTCCAAAATTTAAGACAGGATTTGATATGTTTAAGTTTCTGCTGGAGCATATACATCTTTGTGCCCTAAATATTCAACTCCTCTCTCCACCATGTCTCAACGTTCTTAGTGAAATTAGGATGTGAGAGCCAGGAATTTTCAAACTTGAAAGTTTTGTTTCTCGGAGTGCCTAGAAAGGCGCTTCTAGCTGTACATGCCAATGATATGATCCTCCAAAGTGCAGAATGGAGGCTGTCATGGCAGGTCCTGAGAGAAAAAGGTCCTCTGAAATCAAGAATCTATCAAGTTTGGAAGAAACTTGATGGGTCCCTCCCCTTTTGTTTTTCCAAGTGAAGGTTCCATTAATTGTTTCAGTGTCCACCAACCTCATGTTCATAATGAAGTTCTGGAAGGCCATGGAGTCTTTTCCTAGTTGTCTAGTGCCTCCTTTTTTTCCGAAAGAGATCTTATCATATTGAAAACTTCTACAATGATCTAGGGAAAAATGGGATGTCTCACTCTTAGTTTCTCCAGGGAAGTGAGAAGCTTGAGTTTTCCTAATTTCTTTTGAGGTCCATAAACATTTGTAATCATGTATATCTCCTTGTTCCCTACAGGTTGACATATTAGGGAGAGATAGTTCTTAGATGCTTCGACATCCAAAATTCCCAATTTCTGTGGGACCCACAAAGTGAGAATCTCCCCCCCCATGGTGAGTGATTTTCCTTAACCTCTAAATAATCATATTTGAATAACCACTTATTATGAATATCTCTTATATTTTCCATCGAACATTTTGTCTCATGAATAAAAACCATGTCTGGTTTTCCTTCTTTCACTTTGTTACTAAGATTTTTTTGTTTCCTTCTATTCCCTATTCCTCTAATATTCTAGGTTGTGAACTTCATTAAGAAAGGTTAGTAAAGGAATAACTGGTAAGATATTTCATCTTACCTGAGTTGATCAACAATTTTCTAGATTCGTTCAGTAGTTCATTCTACCTCTTTCTTCCTCTTTTTCTACCTGAGTTCTTTGGAGATTGTGCCTAAGGATTCTCCATCATCTTGACCCCACTTGGCTCCTAGATTTCATGATTTCTTTTGACTCTAGCTCCCTTCACTTGTGACCTCCAGAGAAAGAGTTGTTGTACTCTATCATATTCCTCTTTTGGCAGGGATTCCACCCCCATTTTTTTCCTTGTTCCAGAATTTTCTCTAGATCTAGATTTTCCTTATCCAGAATCTCTTGTAACTCATGGTCCTCTGTTCCTGCTTCACTTGGAGTCATCTCCTGGTCCCTACTAATCTCCATCAAGCTTGGTAGATCATCCTTTTGCTGGCTATCTACTGTGATATCCTCCATGCCGTCTACCCTATCATGTTCCTTTGTTACATTCTCCATATCCCAAACTCTCTCCTTGTTCCCCTTTTCCTCCTCCAAGATCTTGAAGTTGTTTTGTCTTGTGTGTCTATCCTCATTTTCCTTCTTGTGTGGATGCTTTCCTCCTTTTCTTTTACTCCCAACTTTGGTGAAACCCTCGTGGTCTCTCTCCATAGTGGTTTTTTTGTTATCTTCCCTATTGATTGTGGGGTAGTATATGTATAGATACCCATGTTCATGGCATTTGTGACATCTAAATGGTATGTGCTCATAGTCCACTATCTGCACCCATTCTTAATCATATACTTCTAAAATGATCGCTTCCGGCAGGGCTCCAGATAGACCCATTTCCACACATATTTTAGCAAATGAGGTATATCTTCCTTTCAGAGTTGCCTCTAAGATTTTTAGAAAATGTCCTAGCTTGTTGCTTATGCTTTTTAAAGATTCGGGTAGCCAATAATCTAGGGGAAGGGAATATAGTCTGATCCAAACCGTTACTGATGTGAATGTTTCATGTTCCGGGACAAAGTTCATCATCCATGGCTGCATGTAGAGTCCTGCCGCAACATAGAAATAGGTCCCCCCTTCAAACACTTTGTCTTTGTCTTCTAGGCTTGTGAACACTACTGTGAAAAAGCCCTTAGATGCCAAATCTAAATGTGTTTCTCTCTTTGGCTTCCAATGGCTCCTTATCTAGAAATGTAATGCCCTTTTTGTCGGCCATAGCCCCATGAACTTGCATATGATTGCATGCTCCGCCATATGATCTCTATGAGCTTGTATCACTGGGTCGCTCAACACGACCCAAGGAATAATACCTGACTTGGGCTTGGAGACTCCAATAGTCATCTAGAAGCCAGTGTTTCACTACTCCCTCCATTCTCCTTTTCTTCTCTCATTTCCTGTTGATTCCATTCCTGATCCTAATCTCCACTTCTTCCAGATGTCCCCTGATTTCTGTTTTCTCAGATCTGGTCCAATGGTTTTTTGAAATGTTTCTTTCCCACTTCCTGACTTCCTCTTGTGACTGCTTGGCTGTAAGAGAGAGCAGCACTCCCCTCTGCACTCCCCGCCATGGTACCCTGAATCCAAAGCACTATCTTCAACTCCAACCCTAGCTTCTCCCTCTTTCTTCCAAAATCCTAAAGGTGAAAGGGCTTGACCCAGGAAACTCACTCCTCGCGACTAGTCAACAATTTTTGGTTGTATTATCAACAAACCACTCAACCACGACCATAGATTTACTCTACCACCATAGGCATTTCTCATTGAACCCTATTTCTAACAACAAAATGTATATTCAAATAATAATTTCATAGTTGAGGGTATAAAATCCTTCCATAGTTTCCATTATAAATACTACTAGATACTATCAAGAAATTTCTTCAATGTGAATAATCAGCTACTATTATTGGCATATTTTTCATATTTTGACCATTAAAATGTTTTCCTCTTAAATACTGTTACACTAAAATTTGTCACCATGACTATTTGCAGTCAGTATGGCTCCATCAATAACCATACTGTCCTCCTTGGCAAGTCTTATACCTCTTCTCCTCATGTCAAACTCCAATAAAGAGAGAAAGCCTTTAAAAAATCAATATAACTCTGGTTCTGCACTTTCTCTTACTCTTATCTGCGGGCCCGCACCTCAAGTACATAATACCTGCGTACTTGTACGCTCTGTCTGTAAAGGGGTGGGTGCGTACCCCTGTAAAAGTCAAAAGGCGCAAGTTTTACTTCAAAAAACTTACTTGCGATCGATTCTAGAGCATTCTAGAAGATGGTTTGACATGGATTGAGCGCCTCCAGATGGTTCATGCATCCCAATGAAAGAGGAACTTATCCCATGAAGAGGGGAGCTATCCCTTTGAAAGAGGGGCTTATCCCATTGATGGTGGACCTGTTTAACTTCCTCCAAAGCATTATAAATACAGGCATTGGGCCAGAGGCAAGGGAGGTTGAAAGTTGAACATTCCTAAGGGTATATGCTGCTGAAATTAGGACTCCCTTATAGAGCTTGAGAGGAGAGATCACATTCCTTCCTTAGCTTCATTTGGAAGTGGGTGAGCTGATCAAAGTAGAGGAGAACTCCTGCTGGACCCTAGGAGGGACCTGCACAACGCCAAGGCGTTGGTTGTAAGGTTTCTTTTGTTTCCAATTAATACAATTAAGTTCATTTTTCTCAACAGGTTGTTATATATAATTTGTTTCATAAACTCCTTGGTCTTTATGATGAATATGTTTTATTATATGAGTTATTCAGGTGCTATGTAATCGTTTCTTGTTTTTGTATGCAGACTTCAAGGAGAGGAGCTCATCTGGATCGAAGAGGCTTGGCCGCTACAAACAGTGTTGGACTAAAGGTAATCCTTAAACCCCTGGTTGCTCTTATTTTAAATGCATATTTAGGGAAAGATAGTGCTTGATTGTTTTGTTTGTCACTAGAAAAGCCTTAGTTTCTAGGGAGGTCGGTTTTGTCCGCAAATTGACTCTTTCCGCATGACAAAATGGCGACCATACTGGGGAATCCATGGATTTGATTGATTTCTCTTTTGATTGATACTTTGATTTGAGAAACGTTGATTTCTTTCTAGTTTTTGACTAATTGACTGTGAATTTGGGTAGAATAGATTAGGATTGAGTTATTTTTTTATTTTTCTTGTTTTTGAGAGAAGTACGCACCCTCTGAGTTAAGCATAGTGCGTACCTGTACGCACTTCTGCTTTGAACACAGAGCGGGGCCACACCTGTGCAAACGGGCTGCCTACGTACCCTGTCAAAAGTTTAGAAAATTTCAATTTTTTTTCCTTTTTTACCTATTAGATCTTGTTTATAGCTTATTTATTGCTGCCCAGATCCACTGGTTACCTGTCAGAAGTTTTCATCTAGGCTTGTTTCATTAGCATCAAGGGTTTTAGTGAAGTTCATAGAAATTCTAGCCCTAGGTTTGATTTTTGTTTTGGTCTTGTAGTGACTCTGGATTTAGAAGTTGTAGAAAACTTGGATATCCCTGGTCTTTTTAGTCTTCTTAGGAGTTAGACCATTCGTAAAATCCACCTTTGTTTGACAAACCTACCATTGTGTTGTCTCTTTGCGGAATTTCGAGAAGGCTTGTTTGTTAAGCTGTGAATTTCATTCTTAAGAAAAAGAACAAGAGCTTTTTATTTTTGTTTTTGACTGATTTATGATTCTGCATGAATTAGTCCTTGGTTGAATTGTAACTGAGTAAAACAACATGGAATTATATTTTGTAGGCTTTTACCTCATTGGATTTGCTTTTAGATAAATTTCTCTTAGATTTTCATAGATCTTAAAATTGATTTTTGTTAAGTAGTTTTACATGCTTTGTTGAAATAGGAAAAATACAAAATCTCTTTTGAAGAAAGTTTGTTTTAGTAGCGTTTGAAGTCTTTGAAAAGAGAAAGGAAGTTTTCGTGAAATAATTAGTGGTCTTGTGTTGTGTGCTTTGGAAAAGATAAAGAGATTTTTTCTTTGATTTTCATTGCTAAGAAAGTTGTCTTTATAAATTTTGCATTCTCCAACTCTCTTAGCTAGGGAATTCATTGAAAAGGAAAAAAAAAAAAATCATCCTAGGTGCATCTTTTTAGTGGATTTGAGTCGAGTCTACACATCATAAGTTTCATCTCCGCTACCTTTTGTCCTAAAGAAAAGCCATAAAAAATAACGCTTAAAGTAAAATTAACTTAGTAACTTTTATTTACTAGGGCTCTGATACACCAACATAGATTAGGCTAGTGTCTTGGAGTAGGAGAGTAATTAACTCTCCAAAACAGTAAAAACAAACAAGTAGCTTATCTTGCGGTAGGATAAATCCAATTGTTACATTTATGCTCTGGGAAAGCTCCTCTTAAAGGAGAAGCACGAGATCGTGTCCGAACCAGTGAGGGGATCAATCCTCCTTCATTGGAAACGACGCCAGATATGCACGTACTACAAATGGTAAACCTCGGATTAACCATTGTGGAGGAGCCTGGGGTCACTTGTCGGTAAACCTTGAATTATTGTCAAGGAGCCGGCAAGGGGATTGAGCTTGTTACTCTGCCCTTGCGTGCGTATCGGATCGTAGACTGTTCCCCCAGGTATATTTGTTGTTGTTGGTGACCTTAGTGACTATTATCTTTAGGATTCTTCCTAAGGTGACGGTGGAGGGAAGATCCCACTGTACCTGGAGCAGATGTCGGCTAGACTCGCTTGGATTTTCTGGGGGGTTCACTTCACTCGAGACGGCTATTAGTGGAGGAACTTGTGCCAGTCTATTCATTAAGCAGGTTGCCATGGTAACTGTTCCACCCACCATTTCTGTATTGAACTCTGCGATGTTGGATTTCATCACCAACTAGCGTTTTCAGTACGGAAAGTTACTGTTTGTGTGTGGTTTGACGCCCTAGATTCTTTAGGCATGTGATTCGAATTTTTTTGGTTCTTTAGAGACTTTAGGCGGTTTTCTTTGAGCTTTTACTTTGTTTGCGTGTGCAGTAGTTAAATTTTTTAGCTGTGGCTGAATTACCAAGACAGTCCCGTAGACTTCAGGGCCAGTCTCCTGAGGTTGTAACTGTGGATGATTTGTTGAGAAAGTCCCGTAGACTTCGGGGCCAGCCTCCTAAAGAAGTCCTGAGCCATTACGAAGGCTTGAAAGTCCTCGTGACTCCTAGTGAAAGTAGAGTTAGATCACCTGAAGAAGGAGAATCTTCTGTGATAGTTCATCCTAATTATCAACCATCAGTAGCAGAGTATAATCCACAGTCAGTGTTTGTCTCTGAAGTAACTGGTAGCTTTTCGTCTACTAGTGATATAGGTGAAGAACCTGAAATATCAGAACCTGAAAGTGAATCTGCTGCCACTCCTATATCGCTGGTAGCTTCTCCGACTTCTAGTGCTCCTGATTCACCCAGGGTAGAAAGAGTAATTACCCAAGATCTTCCTTCTGGGCTTATTGCTATTGAAGAACTTGCTTCTCTAGAAGAGGAGGAAGGTTTATCTATCCCTGAAAATCAACCTACTATCGAACTAAGGGAGTGTGAATCAATTTTTTATAGTCCACCAAGGAGTACTACTTGGTATCTTTCTTTAACAAATTTCTTAGAAAACCCAGGGTTAAGTTTTTCACCACCTCGAGCTCCTTTTCACCCGACGCCTAGAGGTTTTTGTCCTTCGTCTAATATATCGATACAGTCAGCTGTGATGTCTCAATCATCAGAATCTTTTATTCATGGTGGTCCCTCTGTTCCCGTTGGGTATCAGTCCCTTGCTGGTACTTTTTCGGGAGCATCTCCTCAACCAAGTCAACAAGGGTTATTAACTGGAAATGACAGAACTAGACCGTTAAGTGTAGAGGACATTCTTATGATGTCAGGTACCGTTCCTAGTCAACAACCTCAAGGTGGTCAGTTACCGCCTAGGGGGCAGCCTCAAGGTCTTCAAGTCATGCCTGGGGGGCAACCTCAAGGCCAGTACATACCTACGGGACAGTACATACCTCAAGGTCAACCCCAAACCCAATATGTACCTCAAGGTCAACCCCAGTATCAATATGTACCTCAAGGTCAACCTCAGTATCAGTATATACCTCAGGGTTATCAACCCCAAGGTTATCAATCACCTTCCGGTCAATATTTTGTTCAAGGAACCGAAAATGTACCTTTGAATTATCAACCCTACCCTCAACCAGGTTATGGTCCTCAATATGGTCAATCTACTATGAGTCCATACCCCGGAATGACGTTAGTGTGGAATCAATCTCAACCGGTATTGCAACCGAATGTGCAATCGTCATCTTCAACTAGACAACCTTTAGTTTCTGGTTCAACCCAGCAACCTGTCCAGTCTACCGTTCAAACCTCTGCATCTTCTGTGGTTTCACAATTGGGGCCTAGTACACCTCGTACTCCGCCCCAAACAGCTGCTACAACTGTTGCAACATATACTCCAACTACCACACTTACGTCTGGAGTATCTACAACCCCGATTTCTACTGCTCCTGCGTCAGTCCCTCAAGCATCTTTGCCTCAGTCTAGACCTACAGTTCAGACTACGGTTCAGATACCGGTAGGGCAACCTGGTCCAAGTATGGTTGTAACAAGTCAACCTCAGTTCACTTATCAACCGTACCAGGGGCAGTACCAATACGGTCCTAACGAACGATCCAATCAATTATCTTCCATTTTGGCCAACAATGTCGAATAAGTTGCCTAGTGACATACCCAAGTTCGAAGGTAAGCCAGGAGAGGACCCATCAAATCACGTGATGACTTATCACCTCTGGTGTGCCTCTAATTCCATCTCGGATGATTCGATCCACTTACGTCTTTTCCAGCGCACTCTCATTGGTCTTGCGGCCAAGTGGTATATTGAGTTACCACGGGCCTCTTTTTATAATTTTAGCCAGTTAGCTACCTCGTTTTTAACTCATTTTCAGTTGTCGATCAGATATGATAATGGCACGGAGTTACTAACTTCATTAAAGCAATCGACGTCCACTTATATTTCTGATCATATTCATGAATGGAGACGTCGAAGGCGGTTAGTGAAATTTTTTATCCCGGACCAGATCTTAGCTAAATGGTTTGTTAAATCATTGTTACCAAAGATTACTGAAGACATAGCTAAGGCCGGAGTAGTTACTGAGGTGCAAGTGATTACTCAAGCACAGTACCTTGACTTAGTTTATACTCAGTCTGGTACATTACATGAAAAAATCCCAGATCTTCCCAAGGGGAATCAAATAGCTGCTGCTCTGTCAGGGTCTCATGCTACTGATGGCATGATTGGTACGGTGAACACTAAAAGCAAGAAGAAATCCTCTAAGAATTCTTCTCCTATTATAACCTTACCGGATTCCCCGACGGGAGATTCTTCCGCTGAACTCTCCGCCGATATTCATGTTGTAGAGTCATCTACAGCTAAATCAAAATCCGGTGGGAAGAAAGGGAAGAAGAAGAATAAAGCAGACAAAACTCCAAAGGATAAAACTGAAAAATCAGAAACCAATGACGAAAAACGCAAACCTCGATATCCTTGTCTTATTTGTGAAGAGGAACACTTTACAAGAGACTATCCACATCGAGCAGAGGTTGCGAAGATTGTCAAAGGTTCCCAAACTCCTGCTGTCTTGAAGGATCCTTTTCCAGCTCAAGACAGTAAATTGATAGGTTCTTCCTCAAATGCCAATGAAGAACCCATATTGATGATGTCACATGTTAGGATTGCGACTCGATCACATGATTATGGTAGTAAAAGTCCTGTTGATGGCAAAGAAGTAGAATCTTCTCAACCGAATCCATCAACCTCAGCTCCCAGTTCCGATCCACTACAAATCAAGAAACCTAATCCAGACTTGGTAATCAAACCGCTCGCCAAGGGTATACTTCGAAAGTCCACTTTCAATACACATGCGAGAGCGGCTCAGAATTATAACATTGTTGAGGACTTAGCTGTTTCACCCTCAGCAATGTCGGCTTTGGAAGAGCTGCAATCGTGTCCAGCACAACGTAAATTACTCTTGTCGGCTATAGGAGTTGTTGACGTTCAGGACCCAAACCTAATAATCTTTGATCTAGAAAATAGTACATCGCGCTTACCTCATCAAATGGCTTTCCAGATTCCAGTGATAGTCAAAAACATCCCTATTCATCGGACTGTAATTGATGAGGGAGCTTCAACGTGTATTATGTTGATACATTGTTGGAGATCTCTTGGCTCTCCTTCACTAAATCAATCCCGATGATTCTTAAGGCCTTGATGGCCGTGGGTTTCATCCGTTTGGTATTCTACAGGACTTACCTATAGGGGTTGAAGGAAAAACTGTTAATCTAGATGTGGAGGTGGTTGATGCCCCTCTAGATTACAACCTTCTGTTGGGTCGAAGTTGGTCTTATGCTATGACAGTGGTCGTTTCATCGATTTTTCGAGTAATAAAATTTCCACATAACGGAAAGATCGTAACAATAGACTAGCTGGCTTATTTTTCATCTAACTCAGCCTCTTCAGAGAGTATTCAGCATGTTCGCAAGACGGTTATCCCATATAAGGATGTTGGAGTAGGACTAGTTAAAGATGCCGGTTTACTGGGAACTTTTCCTTTTCCTCCAATCAACGCATTGTCTTCATTCGTTTCCATTCATATGATTACATCAGATACTATTGTTTATGATGATCATTGGATCATTCCTTCTGAATCTGAGATAGACTCATTTGGTGATTCTATGCCTTTGAGTCCATATGAAGTTGCCTATCAAACTGTGCAATCGTTTACCGACACTTTTTCAATCAAAATTGACCTAATGAATGTGGTCCGTGAGGAATCACTTTTCACATCAACCTTGGAGTTAATAGCATTTCCCGAAGTTGTTTCATCTGACGAGCAACTTCGTGAAGTCCTGTGTATATATGATTTACCATGGGACGATCTCCATCATAGATCTTCGTTTTTAACTGAGGATGATCATTTTGAAAATGATTTCTCATCAATTTTTACAGCTGAATATGTCAAGGAAGCTCAGAATCCCATGAAACATCTTGATTCAGAGCTGAATTTGGGAAATATTTCTCAAACTATTCCTATCGACATTTCGGTTAAGCCTGGAATTATTGAAAACATTCATATAGGTTCCTCGTGTACAAATGACGAAATTCAGACATACAAGGCCCTATTTCAAGAATTTTGCAATGTGTTTGCCTGGTCCTATGAGGAAATGATAGGAATTGATCCCGCGATTGTTGTTCATGAGATCAAGACTTACCCGGATGCTAAACCCGTCCGGCAACATTTGCGTCAGATTCACCCAAGAAAAGCTACTGCAATTAAAGCGGAAGTTGAAAAATTATTAAAAGCAGGGTTCATTTATCCGATCCCGTTAACAGATTGGGTATCGAATATTGTTCCGGTTAATAAAAAACAGGGAACAATAAGAATATGCATCGATTATAGGAACATTAACCGAGCTTGTCCAAAGGACAACTATCCTACTCCTTATATTGATCAAATAATTGATGATTGTGCCGGCAGTGAAATATTTTCTTTTATGGACGGATTCTCCGAATACAATCAAATCAACATACTACCTACCGATCAACCAAAAACGGCTTTCATTTGTCCATGGGGGACATTTGTTTATTGCAAGTTGCCTTTTGGGCTCAAGAATGCCAGAGCAACATTTCAACGGGCCATGTCTTACGCATTTCATGACATCAAGCACATTGTGCAACCGTATCTCGATGATTTGCCTGCTCATTCATTACATCGAGCTGATCACCTTGTCCATTTACGAGCAATCTTTATGAGGTGTAGGCATTATCGGATACGGTTGAATCCACACAAATGTGTTTTCTGTATAGAAACGGGACGATTGCTAGGATTTGTAGTTTCGAAAGCCGGCATTCGCGTCGATCCCTCGAAGGTTGAAGCTATCATCAAATTGCCTCCTCCTTCGAGTCTTCGCCAACTTCAAAGTTTGCAGGGGAAAGCAAACTTTTTACGACGATTCATTCCTAACTACGCCGAGGTTACAAAGGGTTTTACACGGTTGTTGAAACAAAATATTCCATTCTAATTGGATGAGATAGCTAAGAAATATTTCGATGCACTCAAACACACGTTGACCCATGCGACATTATTGCATCCTCCCAACTACAACCAAGATTACATCTTGTACCTCAACGCCGCTCATTCCACCATTGGGATGGTGTTAGTTCAGGAAAACGAATTTGGAAATGAACATGTGATATATTACCTTAGTAGAACTTTAAATCCTACTGAGCTAAAATAATCACATGTGGAGAAATTGGCACTGGCAGCTGTTCAAGCTGTCCAACGTTTTCGTCCCTACATTTTACTACGTAAAACTACAGTCATTTCAGATTGCAACCCTATGACCTATATCTTGACTAAACAATTGCTACGGGGAAAGTACTCTAAATGGATTGTTATCCTGCAAGAGTTAGACTTGGAGTTTGAAAAATCTAAGTCTAAGAAATCTTTAGTCTTTGCGGAGTTAATGTGTGACTTCCTGCGTGCTGATATAGAAACTGTGGCGGAGGAGCCCATCGCGGACGAATCCTTGTTTCTTATCAGTACTTCAGATCCGTGGTATGGAGATATCATCGTTTATCTCCAGACCCAATCCTTTCGGCCAGAGTTTTCAAAGTCTGAACGTTGAGAAATACGATTTCAATCCCAACAATTCAAAATCATTGGAGATACTCTTTATCGCCGTGGGGCGGACTCTATTTTTTGTCGTTGTTTAACTCACGAAGAAGCTGAAAGGGTTCTAAATGACTGCCACTCTGGAGCATGTGGCGGTCATATGTCTGGGTTTGCCACAACCCAAAAGATATTGCACACTGGCTATTTCTGGCTGTCTTTGTTCAAATATTGTATCACTGCGGTCCGAAAATGCCACAACTGCCAAATATTTGATTGAAAGATGCGCGCTCCACCTACTCCTCTCCACCCTATAATTTTTGTTGATCCTTTTGCCAAATGGGGTATCGACTTTATTACATGTAACCCTCACTCGGCTGGGGGAATGCGTATATCATCCTTGCGATATTATTTTACTAAGTGGGCCAAGGCGATGCCTACATTTGACGCAGACAGAAAAACAGCTGCAATTTTTGTGTTCAATCATATAATTACTAGGTTTGGTGTCCCACAAGCGATAATCACTGATCATGGGCGTCATTTTCGAAACGTTATGATGACTGAACTTACAGGCCAGCTTGGTTTACGTCACGATAGTTCAACTCCTTATTATCCACAAGCGAATGGTCTGGTTGAATCCATCAACAAAGTTTTAGTCATCATGATTCGACGAATCATTGGGATTCATCGATCGAACTGGCATAACATGCTATTTTCAGCGCTTTGGGCATACCGAACTTCAGTAAAAACATCAACAGGGTTCACTCCTTTCCAACTAGTTTATGGTTTGGAAGCAGTGTTTCCCATTGAATGCGAAATCTCGTCACTGCAAATGGTCGTCGAGTTACTTCCAGCCACTTCCGAAGAGGAAAAATATTTGTTATACTTAGCTCAATTGGATGAGAATCGACGTAATGCTGCATTAGCGATCGAGACTCACGCAAAACGCATGAAAGCTCAGTATGATTGAAATGTGACCCCTCGAAATTTTTCGGAAGGCGATCTAGTCTTGGTTTACGATCAAGCTAATGATAAATTAGGAGCTAGAAAATTCATTCCTATGTGGCATGGTCCCTTTTTTGTCAAACGAAAGTTAGCCAAAGGGGCTTATGAACTGGTAGACTTTGACGGGGAATCTTTGGGTAAACCCAGAAATGGACTTTACCTAAAGAGGTATTATGCTTAAAAGATGGGTATGGAGAATTTTTAGTTAGGATAGTTTTTCTTTCTAGCTGGTGTGTTTGTTAGTTTAGACAGTGTGCTTAGCTTAGAGAGTGTGTTTTCGTCGTCATTTCTGCTTATCTTGGTTTTACTCTTGATGTTGCAGATGTTGATGCCTCCCCAAACATACATTGGTTTCACTGATGGTGCTTGTCGTAGTACACGGAATATCTCTTCTGCAACTTGGGTTATCTATTCGCCCTCTGACGAGTTAGTATCTATGCATGGGGTGAGCCTCGGTCAAACAATGAACAACATTGTCGAATACAGTGCAGTGATTGAGTTATTGTCTGAATCTATTTCATTTGGGATTCGGAGTTTGATAGTGAGGTTAGATTCTGAACTCGTTGTATTACAACTTAATAGAGTGTGTGCCACTAGAAATCCAGTGTTATTAAGGTTATTTTTGAGAGTGCGTCTCTTGGAACGTGAGTTTGATTATATTGAATATCAGCATATTCCAAGGTCTTTAAATACATTAGCAGATGCAATTGCTTCTCGAATGTTAAATAGACATTTGCAATAATCATACATATAAATTTAAAACCATTCCATAACATGATTTACAAGATAAGCCGTAATAATGATATATATATGTATATATAGTAGTGTGTCAAAAAATACATCGTCTTCGATCATAGGTTGAAAAACACCTTATGGTAGGAAAAAATGATAAGTACAAAAAACCAAAATGTCGCATGTGTCTACAAAACGACCATCC
Source organism: Pinus tabuliformis (assembly GCA_031772625.1). Classification (NCBI taxonomy): domain Eukaryota; kingdom Viridiplantae; phylum Streptophyta; class Pinopsida; order Pinales; family Pinaceae; genus Pinus; species Pinus tabuliformis. The sequence continues at coordinate 707,113,992 of CM062819.1, forward strand.
AATCACTGGTGATGATCTCTATATGACACCACTGTATGGGCTACCCTACACAAGAACCTCCTAAAAGGTCCTGGGACCCCGACTACATAGCGTTGAAGCCTGATTGGAATATCATCTATGGTAGTCTCTGGTATATCTACTGTAAAACGCTCTAGGTGACTTTCCAACTCAGCCAAAGTCTCTGTGTCCTCGTCCTGTGGGGTCGGTGCCGCTACAGCTGGTAGTCTCCTCTCGTAAGGCCGGAGATTGGCTGGACGTCGTGGGCCTACATCTGCATTTTGAAAATTATTACTATCAATTTTGAGATGATATAAAACAAAAAAAAATAATAGATAGTTTAAAAAACTTGTGAAAAATGAAGTTACCTGTATCATCCCATTGTTCTCTCGGTGGAAGAACCATGTCCGGATCTCCACGAAAATCAACTCTGGCATAAGGGAAATCCTGTATAGAAAAGACATGGTTTTCTAACCAGTGAAAGTACTCCGGAGTAAATCGAACGACCTCCGTCCCCTCATCAGGATGACGGGCCATAATCGCAACCCATCGCATCAATTTGGGCTCTCGAGGAAGCCCAACCTCAACAGTGAACTGCTGTGGGATCAGCATCAGAACCCTCTCTAAGCCAAAACTCACAACTAAAGCCCCATAACCAAAGGTCTTTAGCTGTCCATTTTTGGCTCTATTCAGTTGGCCTTTTACATTGGCCAACACAGCATCACACCAGTTGAAAATGGTACCTCGATAGCAATCAACTGCCATCCGCATCTGGGATCCAGTGGCAATGTGTAAAGTGGCAGCCCCGCAAAGTCTGGTAACTGTAAGCGAAATCACCATAAGTTCAGGATGGGATATAGTTTTGATTTCTATCCCCTTCTCCTGAGACTGAGTGTTACACCACTCTAGTCGGAGACTAGCGACAGACTGGCCACTTGGCCTAGTCCCGAACAGAGTCAAGTGTTCGCCTCTCTTGGGAAAACCAGTGATAAAGTATATATCTGCTGGCTCCATCTCAAGCTGGTGCCCTCCAATATAAAAACATTGATCCTGAACGTTCCATCTTTCTACCAACCACTCTAGAAAGCTCACTTGGGCCCTCATGCCAGGTATGGCCCAATATTTATAAAGGCCACATGCCTTCAAAGCATCAATTGACGGTTGATGATTAATGGCGGCCAAATCAACATATTCGTGCTCTCTCTCGTGCCAATCGAGCATGTAGAACAATCTACATGCCATAAAACATCCATTAGATTCCATAAAATAAAAAAAAATTGGTCCATTTTGGAGAATTTAGGTTTTAAAAACTCGTTGCGCGGGGTACGCACCCCGCCTTTAGGAACATAGCTGTAGGTACGCAGGGTCCCTGAAGGCAGGGTGCGGACCCCTGACATTTTTCCAACTGAGAAAATGTCGGAGTCTGTGGGTCCCTAGTGTGGCGCCTGCGTACCCCGGGAGGCCGTTTTTGAAACCATAAAACCTCCCAAAAATGAAATCTGGGGCCTAAAAAAGAATTGTAAATGGATGAAATTGAAGAGGAGGATGTTGTAGATTACCTGGAATAGACGGCGTTCGATTTTGACGGTCGGATTCTCCGCAATGTCCATGGGAAGTTTCTTGCCAAAAGCCCTTTTTCTCTCCTCAAATAGTAAAAAGGTAAAAATGAATTGGTAAAAGCCCTTTTTATTGGTTTTTTGGGTAAATAAATGGTAAATTTGTTTATTTTTCACCATGAAAAGGTATTTTTCAAAGTATTTTTATCTATCTTCAACAGGTATGAGTAATGTGTTGGTTTTTGTGCAGGATAAATGATTTTCAGGGAAAATTATCATTTTTTACAAACAAAAACATCAGAGTCATCTTTAAGCTCTTTTCTGACTCCTAAAATGTGAAAAGATTGCCGAGTTTTCTTTTTAGCTCGTTAAAACAGAATTAAAAAGATGGTCCTCTTACAGCCCTTTTCTGACCGTAAAAACATGAAAAGATTGTCGGATTTTTGTCGTTTCAAATTCGATATTGGAAATAAAACGACGTGTCCTTGATCGCTTTCTACTTTTCAGATCAGAGACACTAATCATGAAAGTACTCCTTGGTCATAAAGATCAAGCAGTTCTCTCAAGTATTATTTTATACTTTTTCGAGATTGGGAGACACAAATTTACGAAAAAGGTCAACCCTGGAGTCTTCTTAAGTTTTTCAGACTCTCTAAAATTGAAAAATGCCGAGTTTCTCCTATACTGGACTCATTAAAATTTCACAGTAAAGGACCTGTTCGATTACAAACAGGAACATACCACTCCTTCTTAGGGTTCGAATCTAAACTAAGTTGGACTCATCTGAAGGATGAGCTTATAATCAAGAAAATGCTATCCTCCTCAAGCTTGTAAAAAATAAAGAGGTACTTGCCAGAAATGGTGGGGGAAAAGAGAGGAAAATGAGCCTATTTGTTATACTTTGTCTCGGAAAAACCTTATCACAACTCTTGAACACGACACTTTTCATTCACCTGGGTTGGGAAATCCTTTGCCTAACAGTTGATCAAACCACATTGAAAGCCTTCAGCCGATTTCCGGGTATTAACTTTGGGACAATTGTCACAAAACCATCTGTAGTGTCGTTATGTGTTCAAGAGGAGTCTTGCAAATAAACCATTCATCTGCAAAATATCTGTCATCCATCTTGACTATCCCTGAGTCAGTCCTTACAGCTACATTTCTTCAACTTGATCTATGATTTCGTGTTGTGGGCTTGCCTGCAATGGATCGCTTTCTATCAACTTCAGTTCATTATCTAGAAAGATGATCTAGAAATCATCAGTACCTTGGGATCTGCATGCCTCAATGGCAGGTTTCTCGCCTTTGACGACAGGTTACATCAATGACCTTCGATCAAGGGATTATGTGACATGTTTGACATCAACACATTCATTCACATCTCATGGATTGTACTGGGTACTTTGAGAGCCATTGACATCACTGGTGGTCTCTCTCACACTTGTTAATAGTTTACATATTGACTGGTAATCAAGTGGTTTCTACCATGTTCGACATCAACTCATTTATTCGCATGGATAGAATCGTACTATTTCGGGAAGCAGAAATGAAGACCCTAGATCTAGTTTCTGCCATCCAGGCTGCGAGGAGTTTTGTATTCATTATACAGTAGACTAATTATAAACAGATGGTTGTGTCCATACTGTGTCTACATGTGTCTATGATTATGATGTATTGCGAAATCATTCCTATATCAGAGCAGTAGTTAGTTTGTTAGTTAAGTTTTTGATCTGAGTATGGGAATTCCTACCTCAGTGATGATATGATCTCATATATGTATTTTGTGTTGAATATTTGCAGGTTCCGACTGGGCTCTCCACAAGATAATCCTCGAAATGATAAAGTGCTTCACCCTTCCTAGATGATATAAAACCCTGATCTACTACAGACCTCGCACTTTAGGGGGCAATCTGTTACACTAAAATTTGTCACCATGACTATTTGCAGTCAGTATGGCTCCATCAATAACCATACTATCCTCCTTGGCAAGTCTTATACCTCTGCTCCTCATGTCAAACTCCAAAAAAGAGAGAAAGTCTTTAAAAAATCAATATAACTTTGGTTCCGCACTTTCTCTTACTCTTACATGCGGGCCCACACCTCAAGTACATAATACCTACGTACTTGTACGCTTTTTCTATAAAGGGGTGGGTGCGTACCCCTGTAAAAGTCAAAAGGCGCAAGTTTTACTTCAAAAAACTTACTTGTGATCGATTCTAGAGCATTCTAGAAGATGGTTTGACGTGGATTGAGCACCTCTAGATGGTTCATGCATCCCAATGAAAGAGGAACTTATCCCATGAAGAGGGGAGCTATACCTTTGAAAGAGGGGCTTATCCCATTGATGGTGGACCTGTTTAACTTCCTCCAAAGCATTATAAATACAGGCATTGGGCCAGAGGCAAGGGAGGTTGAAAGCTGAACATTCCTAAGGGTAGATGTTGCTGAAGTTAGGACTCCCTTATAGAGCTTGAGCGGAGAGATCACATTCCTTTCTTAGCTTCATTTGGAAGTGGGTGAGCTGATCAAAGTAGAGGAGAACTCTTGCTGGACCCTGGGAGGGACCTGCACAACACCAAGGCATTGTTGTAAGGTTTCTTTTGTTTCCAATTAATACAATTAAGTTCATTTTTCTCAACAAGTTGTTATATATAATTTGTTTCGTAAACTTCTTGGTCTTTATGATGAATATGTTTTATTATATTAGTTATTCAGGTGCTATGTAATCATTTTCTTGTTTGTGTATGCAGGCTTCAAGGAGAGGAGCTCATTTGAATTGAAGAGGCTTGGCCGCTACAAATAGCATTGGACTAAAGGTAAGCCTTAAACACCTGGTTGCTCTTATTTTAAATGCATATTTAGGGAAAGATAGTGCTTGATTGTTTTGTTTTTCACTAGAAAAGCCTTAGTTTCTAGGGAGGTCGGTTTTGTCCGCAAAATTGACTCTTTCGCATGACAAATACCACAACATGATCATTCATTTAGTTATATTGCAGGTCAACATGCTAAACAATATGGTAAAATTAATTCAATATGTAGACACCTTAACCACAATTCAATAACAATTAATATCAACACATAACTCTTATCAAATATTTTTTAATTTAGAATGGTTCATTGCAATTCATTTTATTGAGATGTGTGTGTGTGTGTAACTATCATTATGCCAAATGAAAATTGTTCTATGTTCTCTTTTTATTTTAGTTTCATTCAAATATACCCATTCAAATATGACATGAGAAAATTCCAACATACCCATTCAATTTGACTGCATGTAACTAAAATAAAAAGAGAACTTAGAACAATTGTCATTTGGCATAATGATAGCTATATATATAAATCAATTCATAATAAATCGAGGGATAACATATTAATGGCTTTTCCCCTTTTTTGGTTCATTTAACAAATTCACTATAAAATATTGTTCTTGGAAGGATCATATACATTACACAAGGATTACTATTAAATAAATCAAATACAACTTTACAATTAACCAATTACAATTTATCATTTCAAGAGAACCATTCACCAAGATTGAGATTGGAAATCTATTGCCACTTCCTCTCTATAAATTGATGAAGACCTCATCATTAGTTGGAATTATTTGTGTGGTTGACCAAACATTACTGACGCACCAGTAAGCCTCCTTGTCTGCTCCTTGGGTACTCTTCTTGCTCATGAACTCTTGATCCATACTGGTGTTATAGGAGAGATGGATATTGTAGCAGTATGGAGGAGAGTTGCACAAGCCCAAGAGGTTCTCACTCAACACAACCTCCATATGCACCAAACTCACAACAAAATTAAACTAAAAGAAAGTAATCCTTAATACGATTTAAATGAAATATATGAAACTACATAAAAGTAAGCTTCAACTCTCTCAAACTAACAACGATAAAACATTGTTGGTTTCAATAATACACATCAAGAATAAAGAAAAACATATATATTATAAGTGATTCTCAGTCGAGACATAATATGAAAGGAGAAGAATGATTGTATCATTTTTTGCTAAATAATGTTCTAATCATTTTTTATGAATCAAATCAATAAAAAATAACCAGATTAAGATAACATGACAAAAACTAACACAACATATATATTAGCTTAATTTGAAGAATGATGACATTCTCAAGAATCTAAGTTTTCAGAATCAAATCACAGAGATCAAAATCAATGAAGTGTCTAGATATATGTTACGCTCAGGACACAAGTCACTAGAGGATTTACAAGATCTAATTCATGCACATTAAATTAAACTAACACTGATGAAAAGTAATGCATAAAGATAACTATGATCCAAGTCACTAAACTCATTTCACCTCCTCCAGTGGCCTTTCATCTACCCTCATGACTCTTGTGCTTCCTCTCTATTCTCTTATGTTCAATGAATTTTACATGCCTAATTCATCTGATCATGGCTACTGGCATTATGATGAGAAATATTTACATTATAATAGCAGAGGAGACATAAGACTATGGTTTGAAACCCTAGAATCCTTGCAGTCAATGCTTCTATGAATCCATATAGATTTGCATGAACTGTTGAACAATATTTTGGTGTTCATATCCTATATTGACTATCTATTCAACTTGTTTGTGCATCTTCTATTAAAGTTAACACAGTGCCTTGGGCTGCTACATGAATCTAGATAGCTTGTTTAATGAAACCCTAGTTATTTTTAACTCTGTAGGAAACCTTCGATCCCATTATTCTTGTGAGGAAACTAGTTCAATATACATGTGAGTAGTGAATTTTCTTCTCTTCCTTTACCTTCAACTATTCCTCCCATTGAACGTGTTATAAATTCCATACACAAATAATCTAGGAGGCATGTGGAAAATGCTCATTGGTCATATTCTTAGAACTTGCCTAACCTCAATGGCATCATCACATAGAGTGTATGAGCCTCCAAAGCTCTGATTGCATTTGTTACAATGAATTTTCTTTGATCATTGACTTATGAAAATAATCGATGTGCTTCTAATTATCGTGTTTAGATTCATGCTGAGGGCCCACCATACTTCCTTCCATGTGAATGGATCATTTTTTTTTTGTATCCTTCATGTCGTCTTCACCTTCCAAATGACAATGTGCTTGAAGATAACTTGCATTCATTTGTTGTTATAATCATTCATCGAACTCCTAAATATTGGACAACATTGCATCCTTTCAAAATATCTCTTATTTCCCACACATGGTGTTGTTGATTATTTTGTTCATTTTCATTGCTCATTATTCATCATAAGCTTTGGTCACTGCCTCGAGAAGTGCCTTAAATGAATCAATGTTGCCTTCCTGTTATAATGCATATAGGATATCACTATAATATGTGCCACTTTCAATTACCAACGACTTTTACTCTCGATTGATCCTCCCAACAGATCAATCTAAGTCAGATGTTTGTAAGAGTCCCTTTCCATTGGCTGAAATACAACACTCTACTAATTGGATCCATATAAGGGGTTTCATGTAGTAAAGTTTTTAATCTTATTGAAAGAATTTAACTGCTACATTTGGATTTCCACAATTAAAATTCAACATACCATTTAAACATAAATTTTATAAAAGTCTTATAGTTACCTTTTGTGGAGCAATAAAAAGGTGTCTTTTGAACTCCTAATTACCTTCACATTAATTATCAACCTAGGGACGACTTTTTCTTTCAAGAGTGTACTCAGTCTGAGGCGGCTATTTACTCAAGAGTGATGTTTTGTAGTATAGTGCTTAAAATGCAAAAGTAAATGAAAGCTGGAAGAAAAATCTAATTGGAACAGCAAGAAACTGAAATGTTCTAAACTAAATCATTCACTCAAACAACCATCAATCGAGGATACTGTAGCAATAACTCATTCCTCTGGATATTGATGCAATTGAAATCAAACCGGAACAAGACAATCAACCTGGGAACGAGGAAGCAATAACCAATGTTCTCTACAATCAACAGTCCTGCTTTAAAGAAATTAAAAGGAAATCGAAATTAAACTAAAGCTGACATTGAAAGTAAACTAGGAAAACTCTTTAAAATAAACCTATTGCAATTAATCAACAGAAATAAACAACAAAGTAAATGGGTAGCAAATTGTAATTAAAGGAATCTGAACAACAAACTCTAATTAATGGAATCGAATAACCAACAATCTGAAATGAACAGCGAAGCTTTACATTTGAAATGAACAGCATAACAATATAAGTTGAAAATGATAGTAATCTCTGTTATGATGGAAAAGAACAACCACGCGATTCAATTTCAACTTGTGCAATAAAACAATTCCATAAAATATTCTAATAGCACACTATAAAAACATGAAACTGTAAAATAATGCAATTCAAAAGAATAGGAAATAAATCAAACTATCACATAGCAGCAATTGTAAAGATATGATACACAGCAGCAACGTACTCCACCAGAGGCTGGGCCCTTAGCCGCCAGCGGATGCTGCTGGGCTACTTTAGATGAAAAGAATGAATAACAACTCCCAAATCAGGTTTTAATCATTAAATGGTAAAATCATTACAACAGCAGCAGCTTTGAGACTTACAACCTGAAACAATCCTTTCTTCCTCCTATCCTATCATGAATTCTTAATTCTAAATCCTCAATTCCATCATTTTTCCATCATTCGAATCCCCCCAAATCATCCTCATCTCTGATCTCTGTTCTGATTTAAATAAAGAGAGATCAGAGAGCACTTACAATAAAGATAAGTTCAACATGATTTCTATTAAAAAATTGGTTTGCTTCTAACCAATTGATCAACAAGAAGATATATTTCCATCCAGTTTTCAACAAGAGCAAGACGAATTTGGCTTTGCAGCTGAGATTTGGAGGACAGCCACAACAACAAATCTGAGAAAATCGTGCTCAAAGAACCCTGCATTTCTCTCAGTACAAGCCGAATTTGGGCAAACCGTTCTTCACTTAAGTTAACTGGGTCCATTCTAGACAAAACCCATGTTCCGGATTTTCCAGATTCTACTTCATTTGCTCAGAATCGCAACCGAAAAACAGTCACTTCTTATTCCAGCGAATTTCTGAGTTGGCACTTTTAATGATCAAATCTTCAATCTGGAAATTATCTTGGAGGCTAAAAATGGTGAATAATATTACAACTGATTTATTAAAACTATAATTGATAAAATCATGCATAATCATCAAATTATTAGAAATAAAGGAGAATAAATAATATTCATTCATAGAAGCATAAATCATCATAAAATGGATTTATATAATAAATTCATATGAATGACATGATGAAGAATAGTAGAAATGGGTGGAATAAGTGTTCAAAAGTGATAATAATAATGGCATATTAACGGCCCAACATACCCCTACACTCAATATGTTGCATGTCCTCATGCAACGAAAACTGAATATATTGCATGTCCTCGTGCAACCCAAAGACAAAAACCCATGTGTTAACCAAGCAATAAAAAATATGTTCATCTCAGCTCATGAAATGGATAGAACAAATGAATTCTTCCTTAATTAATGATATTCACTTTTAGTAATCTTGATGAAGGCATAACAATTTTTTCATTGACATTCAACTATATGTATATATGAAGTTGCAATAAAATATGATATAAGAAACAGCAAACTTCATTAACCATTCTCTCAAAAACTACAAACCAGCTTTTGTTGAAATTTGGCAAGTAAATTTATAATATATGAATTCCTTTATGATCCAAAAAATCAGACTGTTTTGACGCACGGATCATGAGATATAAACAAAATGGTTGTAGGTGAGAGTACATGATTTCCAAAATTTTATGAACCAATTTATCTTGAAATTGTCTGGGTTTTTATTAATGATACATCTGTGTTTTCCAAAAATCATAAGAATTGAGTTCATAGCTTTAAAAATATTATGGAAAACAATTTCTATACTGAAATTGTATGCCTTAAATGAGAAATAAAATAGAAAACATCCACCATACATAGCAATTCCTCCCCCTCTTTGAAAAATTAACATGCCCTCATGTGATGCTAAAAAACAAATAGAGGTGGTTGCTACCAGCTATTGAATTCTATGCTTGGTGTAAAACAACAAGGAATAAGGGAGGTGTTGAGAATGAATAAGAATAGCAATGGATGATAAAGAATATGAATGATATGGTCATAAGAAAGAAATGAATGAAAGCAACACTCCCCCAAACTGAAAGATAATATGCCACTGAAAAAGGGGAATTGGTAAAGATGTGGAATGAAGGATGATAAATAATGCTCAAAATGGATTTCATTAAATTCTCATAAATTCGTAATAAATCAGAAAATTATGCTATTTTACCTCAAGTTTTACCTCCAAAAAGAAAAATGTGGAATGACATATATGTACTGGCATTTGTTGAAGCTGATGTATGCAGAGTTGGTGCTGAAAGTGATACAAAAGGTGGAATCCAGGTAAGCACATCATGTCTGAAGAATTGTTCACGTTTGCGAGCCTCTTCTGTTAAGTGCAATAGTGTGGTCATGCTATGAATAGAATTTTGCCCATACTTGTTGTTTTCCTGCAAACAAAGCACTATTTGACATACAATTTTCTTGAATCCATAGTGTTAGTTTTGAATAGCAATAGATAAGATGCATGCAAAAATTTCAATCAGAAAAACTTTTGTCAAATCAACAAGTTATGGCAGATTGCAGTAATCATATCGCATACTATCCCATAATGCATACATTCCCCCTCCAATTTCAAAAAAGGGATTTCATGACCATAACGCATATGAGAGGTGTTGTGTTGATGACAAGGCAAGGGAATGAACAATACAACAGTAAATGAAGCATAGCACACATATCAATGATAGGATGGTGAGAGTTATGGTTATAATGAGAGCAGAGTGTGTAAAGATAGTTATGAATAAGAGATACGATGCTTTGGATTGATGATAAGTGATGAAAAAGAGAAAAAGAACAACAATATGCCAATAAGATGCTTTACTGATAGTATGTTAGCTGAAAATGATGTGATTGATCATAAAACAATTTCTCATGCATAAAGGTTCAAAACAGGGAAAAAGTTAAGGAAATAACTTCTCTGATAAAAAGAAAAAATAAGAAAAGGGTATTATAATAATAATTGACGATAAGATATAACTTCAATACCATAAGCAGAGTCGTTGCTTCCAGCAGGTGTCCATAGCCTCGGCAGGGTTGCTTTTTAACCCATATGAGCCAGGATCCTCAATTTATAAATGGAGAGTTACAGTGTTGTTCTACAGAAGAGATCAGTGTGCTGGTGTGGTAACCAGATAATCACACTGCCATTCACTGGGATGTAGCAAAAGTGATCAGGTCGGCTCGTGATGAGACCTCATGTTCCAAGGATAATTTGGCTATCCAATGGATCATAACCCTGGTGTGGTGGCCATAATGGGAATCTCACTTTCTTACAACCTTATGAACATGGTAGGCTGGCTCGTAATGAGACCCCCTATCCTCCATCTGCAAACAAAATTTTGTTGTTATTACACATTTTTATGATAAAAAGAGGGAGGCTCAGTACTCCTTAAGAGCAGGGATGGTGGAAGAAGTTGAACATGCCAATAGAAAAAAAATACCCATAATTCTCATTTATTACTGACAGAGAAGATTATAATCCAGAAGGGTGGAACCAACATGGTATTAAGATGATAAATCAATATCATGTTCAACAAAAAACAATGCAGTAAAGTAGTATATAAATAATTGTGTCCCTTTTGAAAATAAGCTATCATCAAGGAGTTGTCCTGTTACAGATCATAACATGAATGATATTAACTTGCTTGAAAAGAATCCATAATTCTTGTCTTCATAAAAATAGTGTACTTCATGCCATGAAAGAGAATCAAGAAAATATGGTTGAGATGAAATTGAATACTCCCACAAGAGGAAGGAAGGGTTGCTCTCGAAAATAATCCCAAAGTGTAGCTTCTTTAAGGAACAGCAAAAAAACTCAAAAAGTGGTGTTTCGTGTAAGGAACAGCAAAGGAAATGCACACAAAAAAAGAAAAAATACAAAAAAAAAGTGTGAAAATGCGAATTTCGTTCATTTGGAAAAAGGAATAGCAAAAACTAAAAGTGTCGTTCCTTTAGAAAAGGAACAACAAAAATGCAAGTGTCGTTCCTTTGGAAAAAGAACAGCAAAAATCAAAAGTGTCATTCCTTTGGAAAAGGAACAGCGAAAACGCAAGTGTCGTTCCTTTGGAAAAGGAACAGCAAAAATGAAAAGTGTCATTCCTTTAGAAAAGGAACAACAAAAACGCAAGTGTCGTTCCTTTGGAAAAGGAACAGCAAAAATGAAAAGTGCAGAAGTGTTGTTCCATTCGAAAAGGAACAACAAATCGTGAAAGTGCAGAAGTGTTGTTCCATTTGGAAAGGAACAGCAAAACGTAAAAGTGCAAAAGTGTTGTTCCATTCGAAAAGGAACAGCAAAAAGTGAAAATGCAGAAGTGTTGTTCCATTTGGAAAGGAACAGCAAAACGTAAAAGTGCAAAAGTGTGAAAGTGCAGAAGTGTTGTTCCATTTGGAAAGGAACAGCAAAACGTGAAAGTGTAGAAGTGATGTTCCATTCGGAAAGGAACAACAAAAAGTGAAAGTGCAGAAGTGTTATTCCATTCGGAAAGGAACAACAAAATGTGAAAGTGCAGAAGTGTTGTTCCATCCAGAAAGGAACAGAAAAACGTGAAAAAGGAACAGCAAAATGGACAATCATAAAATGCAAACATGCAAAAAAACAAATTAGCTGTTCATGGCATTGATGTTGAGAATGAGTTACACTTTGAATGAAGCAATACCTGAAACACAAAATATAAGAGAAATTAGAAAAGAAACAACATTTTATTTAAAAACAATATGTAAATTAAGTTACAACAACTATGATATTATGTAAAAAAAAATGATCTCTTTGAAAAATGTTTTGGCAGCAATGATAAGACATGAATCTTCAAATTGAAATCAATTCTTCATTTGTTCTATTATGAATCCGTTGGGTAATGACTTGGATGAAATTCCTTTGTTTCATAAAATTTCTTTCAAAATTCACTCGTCCATAAATTGACCTTCTTTATTTTCCCAAGACCTACAAAAAACGAGTGTCTACCTGCAATAAAACATCAAATCATGGAGAAAGAGAGGTGATCGGGCTCCCCTAATCCAAGAATTATGCAAAAAAACTAACAAGTAGTTACTATATATAACAAATCCACAGAGAAATTAACAAAGTAAAATTTATTTGTCACCTGTGGAAGAGCAGTGGTCGACCATACCAACCAGCGGTATTTTAATCACAACTTCTTTGTTTTTCGTCCAAATTGAGTGATTCCAAAGAAAAATGAGGGCTAATTCAAAGGCGTATATCTAATAGAAATAGGTTTAAAAATTCAATGATATGATATGTCAATTTTAGTTAGAACAACCTGCATAATAGAGTCATTTTCGATTATCCAGCTCAGACCAACAGTTAATGTTTTAAGCATAGGTTTTTTGTTTGATGTCAAATTCAAATGATTTAAATTGGAAATGAAATTATATTCATTTATTTATCTCCAATAGAAACAGGTTCTGAAGACAAGAAGAATTGATAGTTCAAATACTTTAAGGAACAGCTGGAAGGACAAAGTTTTAAGAGTGCTGATTTACGATAGACAGTCAGTATTTTGATCATAACTTCCCCATACGATATCAAAAAGGAGTGATTCCAATTGCATTGTAAACTAGATTCATAGGGGAATCTACCATAGTAATAGGTTTTAAAAATTCAAACATTTAGGCCTCCAAAAATTGACTGTCCCAACTCTGTTCCTGAGCTGCCCACTAGACACCTTGTCAATGTTTTGTTTCTAACTTTTTCGTTTCAAATCCAAATTGAGTGGTTAAAATTGGGTTAGAAATTATACATCAAGGGATACCTAGGGTAGAAACAGGTTTTAAAAATATTGACTTTTGGTCCCTCAAAATATGACTATCCCGACTGTTTTTCCAGAAATCTCATCAAGCCAGCAAGCCAAAAAAATGATATTCAACCATTTTTTCATATTGATGATAAAGATGAATATAAGTGTTTGTAGAATTGTTATTTCTGTTATAAATCATATACATACACAAATGAATTGAAACATTTATCATCGATGTTGATTTCAATAGCGTGTTGCAACAAAAGAAACAACTAGTTTTTTACAAAAAAAAAAAAACAAAATGCATTTATTTATTCCCTTATTTATTTTATTTTCTACACTAACCTATTTTGATTTGAAAAATGAATATGACTATGTATAGGAGTACTTCCAATGGAACCATTTTCGAAATAGGGCTTCATATATGCACATACCCAAATTTGAAAAATGCATGTTAATTAGATATTAGGGTATGAGAAGCCAACTTCCCTTCAAAAAATAGTATCAAAAATTGTTGAAGTATATATTGATGTTGCAAACAAATGATGGAGTGAAACCAATGTTCAATGTATCTGTTACTTTCTTGATTTCTCATATCCATCAGATCATGAAGTTCTTGAGCTTTTAAAATAGCTTGGTCATATATACTATAAGAAACCTCATTTTCTTCCATAGCTTCTACAATTTTTGAATTTGAAACATTCTGAATCTCATTATAAGTTTTCTCTAATGGCGCATGTGAGATAGAATGGGTGGGAAGGGTGGGTAAATTTGGCAGTTCAACATTGTAAGCATGTTGTACTGGTTTATTATGCTGAGGGTGTGGAATTAGTTGAGCAGGAAAATGTGTAAGGAATGGAGCATTGTGATGATGTGGTTGATTGGGTTGAGTGGATGAATTTGGTATGCAAGCAGGATGTTGTAGAAGAGCTGGTGAAAAATATGGAGAATATGTTTGTGCTACAAGATGAGGGAGAGTAGTCATGCCATCATAAGATGAACCATGCCCAACTTGTAAACAAGATTCGTGGTTATATTGAAATTGACATGGCTGCCCTAACACATTACTATTCCATAATGGATTATGCAAGTATGACAATGGAGAAAAAGTGTTTTGAACCATACCTGTGGGCCTTGTTGCAGCTTTCCCATATCTTTGATATGCCACTTCCATCCTAACTAAGGAAGAGTGAGTATCTATGAGATGATCCTTTCGGTCATGAGGGAAAACACTTCAGCAAATTCTTCATTTTTATGAACCTGCGAAACGTCCAATTTTTCATTTAGAGAGCTAATAAAATCAACTTAAAAATTTTCAAATAAAGTATTGATTTCAGCTCTTATGTCTCCTATTCTTGTAGCAGATTTGGAAAAGAATGAACAAACATCTCTAGAATTCTTACAAGCCTTGGAGATTCCTCTTGAATACCTTATGCACAATTCACAAACATCATCATATGATAACTGAAAAAAATCTCCTTTTCCTATCAGATTTAAGAGTTCTAAAAATTCATCTTTGATCCCTTTAAGAAGGAGTGTTTTTAAGATCTCTTTTTCCAAATGCTTATGCTTTGATTTTTGAAGGTTATAATGAAATCGATCTACATAATCCTCCAAACTTTCATCTTCCTCTTGTATCATACTGAAAATATCTTCATTGGATTTGCAATAGTCTTGGTACTTCTTCAATAATATGTTCTTCATGTCCTCCCATGTTTGGATGCAATTCCCACCTAGGCTCATGAACCATCGGAGAGCTGCTCCTTTTAGAGTAAGAGGAAACACTTTCAATCTTTGATCATTAGTACAATAATCATATCCTCTACAAAGTATTTCGAACTCAAATAATAATGTTTCTGGATTTTCATTTGTCAAACCATGAAAATTTGGTAGAGACAATGGGGGAATTATGTGCATTTGTGTCACTCCTCCTAGATCTTTGATAGAAAATTCAAAAGTAAAAATGTGATCCATTTCTTACCATAATAGAAGATGTTCTTCATGTGATTCTTCGAGGCCCCTTCTTCAAATGTTCCTGTCAATCGGTTAGTGAAATGGGTGGTGCTTACATCACCACTTGAGAGAAATCATGAGATTTGTTTTTCAAAATTTTTATTTTTTTCTTTTAATTCATTCACACAAAAATTCAAACATCTATTTCTACCCAACAAAGCAACAACAAATCTGTTAGGAAAGCGGACAGTGGAGCAGGGCTTTTACATGCTCTGCACGCAGGTTCTTACCTTCCGTTTTTAAGATCCAACTCTTCCCTAGCAGGCACTCATCAGATTCACACTACTCTTTAGAAATGGCTACACTCTCCCCGGCAACGGTGCCAAAATGTGGAGCGATAAAAAGGTGTCTTTTGAACTCCTAATTACCTTCACATTAATTATCAACCCAGGGACGACTTTTTATTTCAAGAGTGTACTCAGTCTGAGGCAGCTATTTACTCAAGAGTAATGTTTTGTAGTATAGTGCTTAAAATGCAAAAGTAAATGAAAGCTGGAAACAAAATCTAATTGGAACAACAAGAAACTGAAATGTTCTAAACTAAATCATTCACTCAAACAACCATCAATCGAGGATACAGTAGCAATAACTCATTCCTCTGGATATTGATGCAATTGAAATCAAACTGGAACAAGACAATCAATCTTGGAATGAGGAAGCAATAACCAATGTTCTCTACAGTCAACAGTCCTGCTTTAAAGCAATTAAAAGGAAATCGAAATTAAACTAGAGCTGCCAATGAAAGTAAACTAGGAAAACTCTTTAAAAGCAAACTATTGCAATTAATCAACAGAAATGAACAACAAAGTAAATAGGTAGCAAATTGTAATTAAAGGAATCTGAATAGCAAACTCTTATTAATGGCATCGAATAACCAACAATCTGAAATGAACAGCGAAGCTTTACATTTGAAATGAATAGCATAGCAATATAAGTTGAAAATGATAGTAATCTCTGTTATGATGGAAAATAACAGCCACGCGATTCAATCTCAACTTGTGCAATAAAACAATTCCATAAAATATTCTAATAGCACACTATAAAAACATGAAACTGTAAAATAATGCAATTCAAAAGAATAGGAAATAAATCAAACCATCACATAGCAGCAATTGTAAAGATATGGTACACAGCAGCAGCGTACTCCACCAGAGGCTGGGCCCTTAGCCGCCAGCGGATGCTACTGGGCTACCTCAGATGAAAAGAATGAATAACAACTCCCAAATCAAGTTTTAATCATTAAATGGTAAAATCATTACAACAGCAGCAGCTTTGAGACTTACAGCCTGAAAAAATCCTTTCTTCCTCCTATCCTATCATGAATTCTTAATTCTAAATCTCTAATTCTAAATCCTCAATTCCATCATTTTTCCATCATTCAAATCCCCCCAAATCATCCTCATCTCTGATCTCTGTTCTGATTTAAATAAAGAGAGATCAGAGAGCAGTTACAATAAAGATAAGTACAACATGATTTCTATTACAAAATTGGTTTGCTTCTAACCAATTAATCAACAAGAAGATATATTTCCATCCAGTTTTCAACAAGAGAAAGACGAATTTGGCTTTGCAGCTGAGATTTGGAGGACGGCCACAACAACAAATCTGAGAAAATCGTGCTCAAAGAACCCTGCGTTTCTCTCAGTACGAGCCGAATTTGGACAAACCGTTCTTCATAAAGTTAATTGTGTCTGTTCTGGACAAAACCCATGTTCCGAATTTTCCAGATTCTACTTCATTTGCTTAGAATCTCAATCGCAAAACCATCACTTCTTATTCTAGCGAATTTCTGAGTTGACACTTTTAATGATCAAATCTTCAATCTGGAAATTATCTTGGAGGCTAAAAATGGTGAATAATGTTACAACTGATTTATTAAAACTATCATTGATATAATCATGCATAATCATCAATTTATTAGAAATAAAGGACAATAAATAATATTCATTCATAGAAGCATAAATCATCACAAAATGGATTTATATAATAAATTATAATAAATGACATGATGAAGAATAGTAGAAATGGGTGGAATAAGTGTTCAAAAGTGATAATAATAATGGCATATTAATGGCCCAACACCTTTGAATTCGACCTCAATATTCGTTTAGTGTTTCTCCTATGAACTATTGCTAACGCACTCTATAATCGATTATTGTTCTTAAAATGTGCACCTCACTTGAAATTACCTTCCATAGTTCACTAGTGTTTTAATAGAATCTTAGTGAACATTGACTACTTCAAATGCCTTTATCAAGTGCTTATATTGAATAATGTGCCCTTATAGTGCAATCTTTCTTTATATTCCAATGCACCATGTGTCCCTCTGTTACCTAGTTTTCTTCATGGAATGATTGTCTGCATTCCATTAACACCCGAATGTATAGAATATCCATGGGGGCTTCAATAAATGAACCTATGGCATATCACGTGCATTTCTAGCATAATAAACAAAACCCCTATTTGACTAGATATTGGAAAGTGCCTCTAAAAATCACATTATTTAAATCCCCACCAATATGAACCCAATACACCTTCCCAATTAAAAAACCCCACTTTCACTAGATATTGCAGGTATCCATTTTTTCATTAACATTTTGTATACCCCTTTATATTTTTTCAAACTTTGAGGTCCATTTTTTATACCTGCCAATATAAAAACCTTTCACCCCCTATATATCCCCCAATATATTATTTCATTTTTCCTCAATATATATCCCCCAATATGAATGCACGTGGTATGATATTGCTCCCACAATGAATCCCCATGCCTTTTATAGAGTTTTGCATCATGCTCTCCTTGTATGCTTGCACATTCAATAATATGCCACTTCACATAGAGCCATAAATGTATGTAACAACATATATACATTCCTCCTTAGTGGGCTTACTCCATGTTACCCTTGCTATTGTGGCACTTCCCTCTCATCTCACCATTTGCTCCAAATCCCAAACCTATGGTGATCAAAAGGGACCTCCAATGTCACATTGCAAAATGGTAGGAACTGTAAGGTAATTGTCATACTATTAAAATTAATGAGTCTTTGGTGACTTTAATACATTAGGATCTAATTCTTTTACTGTTTACAATTGAAATAGCATGCCTTAAACATATAAAAAATAAGAGCCTTGGCAAACATAATTTGACTAGCCTCAACTAAAGTAGATCTTCCAATGATTTCAAAAGAGGCCTTTAAATCACTTTGCAAACAACACTGGTTCAAATATTAAAAGGCTTTCTCAGAAGAATAACATGCCATGCGCAATGTAAGGCTTTAACAACCTAGTCTTTCATGCAAGGAATTCTCCTTGAAAAATTGAATACTTTAAAGGAATGACGATGTGACCAGTGCAACTAAAAATAAGATTAAAAGTTGATGAGGTGCAAGAAAAATAACGCAAATCTAGAGATGAGGATCAAACCAACAAGATTTATCCCTTCAATGATGGTAATGATAGCCTAGGGTTTTGACAATGTTTAAGTGAAATAACAATTACTCAAACCCTAATGTGCTCACAGGACAAGGTGTGGCATGATTATTAACATAAAAACACTTGCCAATATTTGGAATGCATTCTATGGAACATGGGACCTGTAAATGCCCAAAATGATCTGAATTAAAGGGGATGGTGATCAAACCCTAATACATTAAATAAAATGTTAAAGTGCAAAGGATGTGAGTAATATGCTATGTGGGCACAAACAACAATAGGTTTTGATGATAATTGGGGTATTGGGAATTTGACTGATCCTCAACATGATAATCACCCTTAAGCCCTTAGGCAAATAGAGGGGGGCCCAAAAATTTTATATGTACCAAAAAATTTTGGGTCTTGTTGTAGTGGGTACAACAGGGCCCATCATACCCCCAATCTTGAAGTGTTTCACACTCTTTAGCAACTATTATTTCCCTAACTCTTCTTGGTCTATCCTGCAACTCTTTAACAATTGTTTTGGAATCCCATGCAAGGTACCTTGGTAGCTCCCCATGTTGATTAAACAAAATTGTGTCCTTTATCTCTTTCCAGGCCTTAGTTTATTTCTCTTCGATGGTGTGCTCTGTCAGTCTCAACAGTATTTGATCATTGAACATTAGTACAATCTAACATGTTGCTATTCTTTATAGTTCCTTGTAAAAAGGTGTTCTTGATATAAAATTATTTAGTTGGCTGGGGGAATGAAGTTCTCTCACTCTTAAATTATAAGCCAGGACTTACCATCTACTCTGGAAGTCCTATACAACCAACTTTGATAGGAATCTTAGCGTACATGCAAAGTGGAGGATATCCTCCCCCAATATCTATGTATAAACGTGTGCTACCTACTAATCCTCTATTAGGATGTTGTGTGTTGTAAAGATAGTTTGAGGACTAGGGATTTTTTCCCCGATCTAAAATGGGGTATTCAAATCTTCCTCCAATGCCTTATTTACCTAAATGACCATTATTTGTCATACCTCATCCAAAAGGTTGAGGATACATTCTACACATCCCCTACATATGGGTTTGGGTTCCAAGATGTTGATTCTAATGACACAATATTGTGTAAATAAAATTCAAACAACTTGTCTCTCTCCTCTATACTATATTATTGACATATTTTAATGGATTCCATGAGAGTTTGAATGTGGAACACCTATTGTTGTGGTAAATGGGAGACATATAACATACACCACTACTCATTTAGGAATAACTTCTATGTCCTTGGTAGCTTCCTATAATTGGTCATTTCTAAGGATATGTAGGCCATGATCCCTAAGGAAGTTTCCATCTCTCCAATTTGATTGTATTTGGATATCTTTACTTCCTTAATACGTTCAAATTATTTTCTATATTACTTGTTGCCATTTTCTAATTTTTCTCTCTTTTCGTCTTCTTGGATTCTCAAAATCATCTTTTCTTCCCCGAGATTTTCAAGCTAGTATTCCAATTTGGCTACTTCTCTAATACCCTTTTCTATTTCAATTTTGTTCCATTTGTGGGCCTCACTTTTGGCCTTTTCCACTTCTAACATCATATGGAGTAGGATAAGTGCAATAATAGTCTCCTTGTAGTAAATGACCCAATGATATTTGGAGAATCAAGATGGAATTTTTGGTCGTCCATGTAACACCCTGCTCCCACATATACCGAAGTAACCATCCAACCAGGGTAACAATATGACAAGAGGCTACTATGATGGGATTCAACCTCCTGTGCGACTTTAAGGAAGTGGAATCGACAGAAACACAACATACAGACCTTCCACATTAGCAAAAGGAATCCCAATAACCATCCTAACCTTTTTGGAAACCAGCCCCTAGGTCCCACTGAGTTCTTAGACTAATTAACCCCCAGACTCTCCCATGCTACAAGCATGCTAGCATCCAGAGGCATCTCGATGCTCCCACAACATGGCATGTCAGCGTCCCGAGACTATTTTTCTTAGTGATATGCCATCATCCCCGAGATTTGAGCCACTTTTTCAGGCTACGATCCTAGTTCACTACCCATAATTTAATGCCACCTTCAGAACAAAAAGACAACAAGGTAATTATGATACAAATACAATTACTTGAATAAGGGCTTGACTAGCCATGACAGGAATTTCATCAAACATATTAAAAATATGTAATCTATGGATGTAAACAATAGTTTTAAGCAATGGGGTCTCATACTTATATGAGAATGGATAAGAATAATTCTTCCCTTATATCACTAGTTGCATTATCATCTATTAGGTCATAGATAATTTCTTAATTCATTTACAAATAAAAACATGAGGAAATTCACACATCATCACTATCATAATACATGCTTATAACCAACATAATAACAACAAAATATCAAGGATACATCAGCCATAAAATCCACATATAAACCAATACATTTATACATAAGATATCAAGGAGAGAACCTCTTATTAATGAATGAAAAATCCAACGTGCGATAAAAGTACCATGTTCCACCCGACCATGGAATGGCTAATCCAATTCTCTCTTTAGCCATTCACCCCCGTGCCATATTCCAAGCATGAATGTGGGACTCAAACCAAAAGAATAAACCAGGGCATCCAGAGGATAAACAACCTCACCCTCATCAGTAGAAACCAGGCTTTATCATAGCCCATCCCAGATCACTAGGAAAAAATAATAAACATGTAATAACATGCTTTACCATGATCTCCACTAGATCATTAGGCAAAAACAAGCATGTATTCCACCGGATTTCTCCACCTACACCGTGAGGAATTTTCCTGTATCCTAGTCTCTCAGGCTTTACCGCAATCCTCAGTTTGATCCAAGGATCATTGGGCCCTAAACCGAGACACCATCATCTAGGCTTTACCGTATATCTCATCGTTCACTGACAAGGATTCCTAGGCCTAATCAAGGGAAAACACCTATTGGTTTTACCATATATCTTGTCATTCACAAACAAGGACTTCTAGGCCCACCGAGACAACACAAAATCTGACTTTACCACAACCCATAGTCTGGTTCAAGGGTTAGTAGGCCATGTGTTCTATCATTCAAAGATCCACCTCACTTAGATCTGAATCCATCTAACAATCCAACTCAACCAAAACATGAGAACCCCATCATAACATGGCTATCCAGAAATGGAAAGGCTAGGCTAGAAACACTATCACACCTGGCAAAACCCATTCCATAACAACAAAAGGACCACATAAAATACTATGCATGCAAAATGTAGCAAGGAAAACACATAGCCAAATCAATACGTGCAAAGAATATTGTTGTCGCTACTTGATCCTACTATTATTTGCTTTCTCCTTCCTTCCTCTTGCCTTCTTTTCCTTCCTTGATCCAATGCTAAAGTGATCCAAGAAAACTCTAAGTGTCCAAGAGTGAGAGAGAGAGAGAGAGGGAATAATGAGAGGGCTCAAAAAATAAACTGAAAAAAAGGTAACAATTGATCCTTAGAAGCCTTTTTTTTATCAACTAGGCCTATATTTTCTTCATTTTCCATTATTTTCCTTCATTTTCCTCCTCACATGCAACATGTGACCTTTCACCTTCCTTTTATCCTAATTTTCATTTTTTTCATAAGTAAATGTGCCAAAAATGCCTTTTATCCTTTCCAAAGCCTTAGCCATTGCCTTTGCCAATTTTCTTAGCCATTTTCTTTGTTATTTTCTTTAGCTATAAAAAACCAATTGAACACCTACATTAGGATTTCTTTCCTGAAATTGAGCTTGGAATACATGTCCCCTCAACCATGGTTATTATTTTTCCTTTATTATATTTTATTACATGGAATATTCACCAGGGTTGTTACATAACCCTCCCCCTTAGAGGACACCATCATTGTTGTTCAACCACACCTATACCTCAGCAAAACCATTGAAAAGTAAACATACTGCCCATGGAGATTTATAACATAACTCGATGTAGTATTTATAATGATCACCCTATTGAGAAGAAAACCAACATGAGAACATAACAACATGAAAACATAATGACATCACACCCATACTCCTTATTAGAGCTCTATAACATAGCTCATGGAAATATTTACATCCATATACATATGTACATATACCAAACATCAAAAAAACATGTTCCAAAACACATACCAAGATATATACCAAAATAGCATTGCTTCAACTGACAAACAATGAAGGATACATAGCCGCATATGATCCACCATCTCCCATGTAGCTTCATTGGGACCAAAGTGCTTCCATTGCACTTTAACTTGCTCCATTGCAAAGTTGTAGAGCATGACCACAATTCTTTTCAATATGCACTGAAACTCCAGTTGGAATTCTCCATCTAGTTCCACTTGCAATACAGACTAGTCAATCACATGATCAACATCTTTAACATACTTCTTAAGCAATGACAAATGGAAAATATCATGGACTTTCACTGTCGGAGGCAGTGCAAGTCGATATGCTACTAGTTTGATCCTCTCGATAATACTGAAGGGTCCAAAAAACTAGGGTTCCATCTTGGCACGTGATCCAATCTGTAGGGAGCTCTTCTTTAGTATGATGCACAAGTACACCTATTCCCCAACCTGGAACTCCTTGAACAACTTGTTCTGATCTATATATCTCTTCTTCCTACCATGTGTTGCTTTCAAATTCTTCTTGATTACCTACATTTCCTGCTCCATGTCTGTTAGCATGTCTGGTCCAATTAACACCATATTCACCGGATTGCTCCAACTGATGGGAGTATTACAACTTCACCCATATAATGCCTCGAACAAACTCATCCTCAACGATTCCTAATACCCATTGTTGTAAGAAAAATATACGAGTGAAAGGTATTCTTCCCACTTCTGCTACTGATGCATCACATACATCCTCAACATGTCGTCCAATATCCTATTGATCCTCTCTATCTATCCATATTTTTGCAGATGATAAGATGTATTGAAGGCCAACTTTATGCCCAAACTTGTAAAAAACTCCTTCCAAAACTTGGAAGTGAACTTTTTATCCTTGCCTGATACAATATTCTTTGGAACATCATGTAATCTAACCACATCTCTAATGAATACCTATGCTACATCACTAGATAAGAATGTAGACTTCACTGGAATGAAGTGCTCAACCTTTGTCAACCTATCCACCACAACCATGATGGAATCATGATGTCTCACTATCCTCGAAAACCCTGTGATAATGTCCATGGAAATGACCTCCCATTTCCACTATGGAATTGCAATCGGCTTTAGTAGTCCACCTGGGTGCTTACACTCTTCCTTCACCTATTGACAATCAAAACACCTAGCCACAAACTCTACTACACCCTTCTTCGGATTCGGCCAAAAATAAAATTTCTTCACAATGGTCAATGTCTTCTAATAGCCTGGGTGACTTGAATATGGTTTCACATGAAACTCCCTCAAGATCACCTTCTTGATCTCACTATTATATAGCACATATATCCTATCCCTAAATATAACCAATCCATCTGTCATGAGACAATAGTCTACATCCTGTGAACCTACTCCTATACCTGTACCTGTACTCTATTGCTACTTGTGCATAATCTCCATATACCTGACATCCTGATGACCTACCTGCAAGATCCTATCCTCTAGATCTATCCCATAAGAACTCTTATCTACTATATGATTTACTTGTATCTTCCTGCTAAGAGCATCTGTGACCCTATTCTCCTTTCCTTTGATGTACCTGATCTCAAAAAGAAAACTCACAAATTATGGCCAACTACCGAGGATGCCTTCCATTTAGATTCATTTAGTCAAATAAATACCTCAATCCAGAATGATGACTAATTAATACAAACCTCCTGACTAGAAGATAATGTATCCAGATCTTCAATGCATGTATGATCTTTGCTAGCTCAAGATCATGTGTTGGATATTCATTATCATGCGTGTTCAATTTCTGTAACTCATATCACACCACCTATCCTTCCTGTATAAGGAATCCACCAAGCCCTCTCTTGGAAGCATCGGTATATACCACAAATTCTTTTTCCAGATCTGCAATCTTTAACACTATTACATGTGTCAACAACATTTTAAGCTACTCAAAACTTGCCTCACACTCCTATGTCCATTCAAATTTCTGACCTTTCCTCTACAATGTTGTAATAGGATAAGCAATCTGTGATAAGTTCTTGATGAACCTCCTGTAATAACCAGCTAACCCCATGAATGATCTCACCTCATGCACATTCTAGTGGGCTACCCACTCGATGAGAACTCTTATCTTATCTGTATCTACTACTATGCCCTCCTTGGAGACAACATGTCCCAAGTAATGTACCCAGTCTGAAAGAAACTGCACTTGTTGAGCTAGACATACAATTGATTCTCTCTCAACAAACTCAACATTGTTCCCAAATGCTCGACATCCTCTTCCACATTTTTAGAATATACCAATATGTCATCAATGAACACAATAACAAACTTATCCAAATAGGAATGCAACACACTATTCATCAAGAACATAAATGTAACTGGAGCATTAGTCAAACCAAATGGAACTACAACAAACTCGTAATGCCCACACCTAGCTCAGAAAGTTGTCGTGTAAATGTCCTCCTCTTCGATGCATACCTGATGGTATCTGAATCTTAGATCAATATTCGAGAACAATGTTGCTTCCTTAAAGTTATTGAACAATTCACCAATTCTTGGTAAACATAAATGTCCCTCATATGGCTTTTGCATAAATATGGAAAAAATGCTCACAACATATGATATATTTGGTCTAGTTGTGGTGAAATAAATGAGACTTACTACAAGCTATATGTACTTCATTGTATCCTTAAATTCGTTCCCTTATTTTGATTTAATATTGAAGTTCTATTCCATCAATGTGGAGAGAGAGCTACTTTCTACCATGCTAAATCTGTTCAATAGTTCTCTAATGTACTTTTTATGGGAAATGACTATGTATTTTTTTATTTTAATTGACATTAATGTCAAAGTCTTAATGAATATGTTCCAAACCTATCATTTGAAAACATTTTTTCAAATACTTCTTCATGCATGTAATATAAGTTTCATTGTTTCCTATTATTAATAAAGCATCTACATATACTACAAGATACACAAATGTTTTTCCAACATTTTTGAAAAACAAAGTTGCAGCGTCAAGCTTGTAGTTTCAAAACTTAGCTTCAAAATATGCTCAATAAATTTTCATACCATGCCCTTGGTGCCTGTTTTATACAATAAAAGGATTTTACAAGATTGCATGCCTTTCTTTCTTGTCCCTTCACAAAAAAATGTTTAGTCTGAGACATGCAAACATTTTCTTTCAAACACTCATTCAATAATCTTTTCTTCACACCCATTTGATGGATTTTCCATCCTTTCTATGTTGTTGAAGAGAATATGGTCAGGATGGTCACCCATCTTTTCGTGGGAGCAAAGGTTTCCTCATATTCAACACCTTATTTTGGTGTAAATCCTTTTCCATGGGCCCTGCTTTGTGCTTATCAAGTGAGTCATCTTATTTATACTTGTTTTTGAAGATCCACTTGCAGCCAATTAGTTGGGCTTCATATGGAGGGTCCACCAACTTCCAAGTCACATTTTTTATGATTGAATCATATTACTTTTGCATGGATTTTTTCCATTCACCATGAGAAGCAGCTTCTTTGAATGAAGTAGCTTCAAACTCAGTAGACAAATTCCATTCACAATTATACAAAATATCTGTGTCATCCACTTCACCTAGATTTTCACCTCCATTATCATCTCTAGTATAACTCAAGGTTCAATCTATTCAAATTCATCATGATGGACACTTTTAAATATATTTATAAACCACTTTGGTTGTTTTATAGGACTACATGGCTCCTCTGAGGGTGTGGAATCATCAATGTGTAGTTTCTCAATTGAGATTATAATATAATCGAAATTTGATGAGGTGTCTAGAACTAATTCATGAAGAGGAGTTGATTCTAGTTTTTTAGGGGGAGACTCAAAATATTGACCCAAAATTGGGATCCCCCCTTCAACATTTGGAATCTCCTTGTCAAATTCAAGACATGTCTTCACTAGAGAAGTCTTTTCTAAACAATCAAGTTCTCTCTTAATAGAGTCATCACTTTTGGTGGATTAAAGGAATATGACATCTCTAAAAAATAAGAAATTTTTATTTGCCACATCGTAATGAAGATATTCCTTGGTGATCTCTATGTACCCCAAGAAAATGCATTTACAACTCCTTGCATGAAGTTTCTTTCTCATTTGTTTGGGAATCAAGCCATAGCAGGTGGGGCCAAAAGCCTTGGGATGCATGATGGAGGGGATGTGGCCATACCATATTTCGTAAGGAGTATTATTTCGAATAAAATATGATACAAGTTTTTTCTTTATATAGACTACATAGAAAATAGCTTCATCCTAGAACATTAATTTATATTCTTAAATAACATCATGGACCAAACAATATTCAACAATGTTTTATTCGTCCTCTCAACTACATCATTTTGTTGAGGACTTTATGGAACCATTTTTTGATGTTGAATTCCATGTTGTCGAGGACATGATTTAAAGTCATTACTAGTATATTCCTTACTATTATCAATATAAAGGACACCAATCTTAGTTTGTGCTTCATTTTCAATCCATACATGAAAGATTTCAAATGTTTCAAATGCTTTAAGCTTTTCGTTCAACAAATATACCCAAATAATTGAGGTGTATTCAAAATAAATGTCATGATGTATTTATTTCCATTCACAGAAGGTACAAACATAGGACCACACAAACATAAATGAATCAAACCAATTTTTCTACATGCTCTAGAAATAGAGGCATGGAATGGATGCTTGCTATTTTTTATGGAATGTAGATAGAACATTGCTTTTGTTTTCTAGGAATAGTCGAAAGACTAGAAACACCATTATTTTTCATCAAACAAAGACTATCATAATTAATATTTCCAAATCTAGTAAGCCATAGAATACTTGAACACATTGTACCTTTGTTATGTTGAGTGAGACAGGAAAATGTTGGACAAAATTTGGGATCCCCCCTTTAGCATCCTATCTTTTGCCTCTCCAATCATCATGATGTTATTGTCAAAAGTCCTACTTATCTCAACCTTTCCATCAAAAATATGAATGGAATGTCCTTATTGGCGAACATGATGTCATAACTCCTCTAGTATAGTATAACCCAACAAATATTTTTTTCTTTTGTTCCTATATGAGTTTATAGCATCAATTATGTTGTCACCATGTTTTCCCTTATTCTTATATAGTGATAGTATATGATCCTGTTCAAGATTAGAATTCTCTTTCCCTTCTATCCCCTGAAAATATTACAAGTAAACACTATCAAATTTATCACCTACCATGTTACAGGGTATAGATTTTTACATTAAGCCCTAGAAAATTACCTTCACTTACTTTTCCCTTAGGAGATTTAGCTTAATTCCAAGTTTAATACCCACATCGAATAAATATAATGCAAATACCCTCGTAGTCATTAATAGTTATATGCGATAAGACTTGCATCGGTCATACTATTTTATTCTTTGTGTTGTTATGGTGTGCACCTATTACACTATGCGATATATAGGCTCTAATACTCTCTCTTTACCCTCTCAAAATGTGATATTATATGCATGTGGGGACCCCTGTTGACTTTGATTGTTTGGTAAAGTATTAGCTGGTGGTTCATGAGGTGATAACCTAGCTAGTTGTCTACTATGTAAATCCATAACCTAAGTTATCACATGATGTGACATGGTTGTTACCACAAGGGTCATGGTAGGTCTGAGTTCCCTTCTACCTAACATGTATTTTTTGGTACATGCACACCTGGGTATTGATGATCCAATATTACATCGACACATGCTCCTCACCCATGCGATCCTCACCCAACCTATCAAATTGCCTCAATGTGGATGGTAAGATTTAATTTTCATCACATTAATAGTGGTTATTCATCCCTCCACACCCTAGGATTATTTTTCCACTTGGTCTCAGGTTTTTTCATCATTTTCCTGCAAAGTATTTCACTTAGAGCATTGGAAAGCATCTCTGGAGGGTGGAAGCTACATATGGCTTGCGTTGTGGTATGCCTCATCCCTCATGATGATGGGTAGGTTCAAATTTTCTCTCAGTATGAGTATTTTCAAGGTAAATGTTTTATACAATGTCAATGCTCCTTGATATGCTTTGCATTGAGTCATCAACATCGCTTAAGAATATATGCCTTTTTATTTTGTCTTCAGGAGTTCACTGGTGCAAGGTCGAGGATTTACTAGAATGCCTTACTTTTGAACTTTTGGATACACAACATTCATGTGGCAATAAGTCCATATTGTTGGATTTTCCTATATCACCAGCTAACTCATTATTGTTTTTCTTTCCATACCGATGCCATGTGTTCTTTTTTATTAGAAGCAATCCACTTCTTGGGCTATGCTAATCATATAATTTTGTTTAAGTAATTCATATATCTTCTGCTACAATTTGTATGTTTATTTTTGAGTTATAAGAGTTTCTCTTTTTTCTTTTCTATTTGCCTTATCTTGACTCACAACTTTGTGATTCTGGCCAATTGGGCTACCATGCATTGGGCTATCGAAACACAGTCTCCTCGAAGTTGTAACCTCAATTCCTGGAGGAATTCAATGTGAGTTACATTAAGGTAATCTAAATGGTTTGATCCACCACCATTTATGGTGAATCACAAGTTTCCGTGGGTGTATAAAGTATATAATTCTATGACTAGAAAATATTTATGGTTTTTCCCTTACTGGGATTTTTTTTCTTAGCCCTTAGCGCTTACATTTTTTACTGTTGTTATTACAAGGGTGCGATAATGAGAAGGCATACATGGAAGTGATCACCTTCTTTTGTGGAACTCCATCCACATTCAAGTAAGGTTTTAGGAATTATTATTTGTTCCATTCATATTTTGTCCCTTAAAATTCCCAAATTTCCCTCATCCTACAATTTCATATTTCCTCTACGTCAATCTACATTTTTTTCTCAAGTGGTTTGAATTCAGTTATAGACTGCAACCTCTTTGGCTACCAGGTTGGTCCAATTCCCTTCTTTATGATTCGACTGTTGTTGTGTATCAACAGGGTTCAATGCAGAGATGATTTAGGGGTACAACCCACCACTACACATTTTAGGTGAGCATTTTAGTTGTTAAATATTTTTGAATTCAAAGATCCTTTAGTTTCTTAATTATCCTCGCTGGTGGTTGTTAGACTAGCTTTGAGTTATAATACTTGACTCATGTTTTGTTGTTCCAGGCTTGCACCATGCTGACCCTCTCTTATTACAATGTGGTCTCTATACTAATGTACTTCCTAGCATGCTTTCCATCCCATGCATAGACCCTTATAAAATTTAAGACAAGAGCAGTGTGACCTTTAGTTTTACTAAAGTATATACTCTATTGTATATTGTGACGATGGTTTTTTGAATATGGTTTATATATATATATATATATATATATATATATATATATATATATATATATATATATATACTATCTATTCCCAATATTTGTATTGCATAAGATAAATAATTGTTTCCACAAAATACATGGATGTGTTCTTCTTCTATCTTGATGTTAACTTTCATGGTGAAATTTCACCGCTTCTATCTATACACCTCGATAAGATTATAATTGTGAATTTCTAAACTAGAATTTGTAAACATATTTGTAGACATGAATCTTGCTCAATCACTTCTTTGTAAATTCTTTGGGTCTTCTATATTCACTTCCTAGTAATTACTTGTTATTTCGATATGGCTAGTAATTTATGTATATATATAAGCAACTAATTTAGTTTTCTTTCCTGGTGTTCGAGTATCTAGTTTGTTCCCTATCTTTTCATGAAAAATCAGAAATGTTAACATATTTTCGATGAGCATTACATCTATGCGTAGAACCATAATCTTGACTGTGGTGAAGTCTATTTGTAATTAGGTTGAACTCCCTATAGAGTTTTCTTCTGTTTCTTTTATTTAAAGTCCTACACTTGAATCTTTGCATGCAATATTCTGGTGACTTTATGTTATAGAAATCAATTTTTTCTGGTATACAACAAAAACCAAGGATTGGAGAACTGAAAATATCAAACTCTAATAATTTGTTTATAATTATCCCAGTCCACTTCATTATTGGTTTCCTATAGTATTTGACTACTTCCATTACTTAACAATTGCTTCTAAATAACTCTATACACTTATTTTCCACATACTAGCAGAAAATGAACTCTGTCGATAGGCAGTACTACACTCAGTGTGTTTGCTTATCACTTAACTTCATATCATGTTTTTCTCTTGATAATAGTAACTAAAACTATTATCAGTAGTTTACATGCACTGTAGCAATAGATTTTTGTTTCACATAGCTAGATCTACAATAATATAGTACATGCATTCAAATAGAATAGTAAGTTCAAGCTTCAACCAAATCACATTCTGAATACCCACATCTCCACCTTAAATTAAAAGTTCCAACAAGTAAATTTGTACTACTGAAAACTCTAGAATACAACATTTGTTGATGTCTGTTCATGATGAAATAGAAAACATAATAGAGTCAAATGAAATAAAGTCACACAAAAAAAAAAAATACAACCAGAATTTTCGATAGGGAAACACTTGAGAATCTCACACTTTTTCACCACCCAACCTTGAACTATAATACCCTAGTTTGCCCCCAAGCTGAGACGTTCTTGCCAGGGTATCAACAACCTCTATTGATCCCTTCAATAGTTATTTAATTCCTTTCTTTCATGATTAATTTTCTTCAGTGTCATCCCACTTTTACGGTCATTTTTATCCACTTGCCTAGGCCTTTCCATAAAATCCCACCTTTCTCTCTTGAAACACTTTATGCTTATCCAAGCTTAGCATATTTCCCCGGCTAAGCAATTTAATGGATTTTCTTTCCTATCCACTAAAACTTATCTATAATCTTATCTGGAATCATTATCATGAAATAATTATCCTAATCTTATTTACCAATGAGACTTTTGTTCTTCTTTCTTTGGCCAAAATCTCATATTCAAGCGTTCCATTCCCAAGTAATTTAATTCCCTTTATTTATTCATTAATAAGATTATTTATTTATTAATGAAATTATTTATTTCTTTACATAAACCTTTCAATATACTTCATGGCTTTACCTCCATTCCTACTAACATCATCCAACAACAACAAAGGGATATTACATTCTTCCCCCCATTTAATTCACACCATCCTCGGTAGTAAAATGATTCCCCCCATGTAGCCTCGTCAGGAGTAAAATGATTCCATTGCACTTTAACCCAAACGATAGCTCAATTCCAAAGCAAAAACTCTTTCATGTCTATGATACATAGAGGTTCTACCAAAAGGTCTCCTTCGAGTTCCACCTGTAGTATTTTTTGATCAATTATATGAGAGCTATCATGTACATATTTCTTAAATAACAATACCTAAAAAAGATTATGAACTTTAATATGATCAGGGAATGCTAATTGATAAGCTACGAGTTCAATTCTGTCTAAAATTTCGAACAACCCACAAAATCATGGTGCTAACTTTGGACATGTTCCGTTCTTAATGTACTCTTCCTTGTTTGTATTCTCAAATAAATAGGATTCCCAATTTTGAGATTCCTGTGTATTATTCTTTTGTCTGCATAGTTTTTATGTCATTCCTGTGTAGTTTTACTATTCTATTGAAGCCTTCGTACTATCCAACAAATTCCATATTTTTTAGAGACAGAAAGGAAATGGCTCCTGTCTTTTACTCCTACAATGGTAACTTTAGCACCAAGTGTTTCCACTTCACTTTATTTTATGCGATGGATCAAATTTGAAGCACACGTACTCTTACATTTATTTCACGCTCCTATTCTAGTACATTTTCATAGATGCTATGATGTGCTTCATGTATTCCACCTGCACCCAACAAGCTATCCACATGCATCCTAACCAGGTCAGTAACCTTGATATAGAATCACAAAAATACCATAGATTATTTTCGTACATTTATTCATAGTTATACCAAATTACACAGCCGTTATTGAATGCAACATTCAAAACATGGAATTTCCATTTTTCCTTTCATATTGTTGTCAAAGGGAAATAATAATTAATGGACTACTTGCATCATTCTATCTTATACTATTATTTTGATACTATTGTATCAAATACACATCTATCATGCATACTTAAGTGTAAGACAACCTACTATCTCAACAAATTCTCCATGTACTTCCATAAATTGATAAAATTATGAGGACATAACTAAAGGATTCACAACACCATCATAGATAATTAAAGAGTATTTTGGTACACTTAAGTTTTATGGTTCTAGCGACAAGTATAATTTCCCCAAACCTGTAACACTCCATATATATATATATATATATATATATATATATATATATATCTATATATATATATATATATATATATATATATCTATATATATATATATATATATATATATATATATATATATCCACTATTGTCTCTTAACTCACTCCCTTGGGTTGTATAGTTTGGCTTGCACCATTTAGAATTATTTTTTTTAGGATCTATTAGGCTGCTCCAATAATTCTTATCATAATTCCTAATTTGACTGGTGATATCATTACAATCCACTAATTTATATTCAGTTTTAATTCAATAGATATCTAATTTATGATGTTTATGATTCCTTTATCCATTAACCACAATTTTGGTTGATATTCTATCTTTTCTTGCATATATACCACTTATTTAGTATACCTTTCACAAATATGTTTACTTTTATTGAATCTTTCCCAATATCTTGCAGAGTGCACCTTTGATACTAGACTGCCCCATTTCTTAGGATCGATTAACCCATGTCCCCAAGATTTCTTCTTGTCAACCCATTTTCGTGGTTACAAATTCTTTATACCATATTCCTTGTATACCTATTGAAAAAAACTCACAATAATTCTTTATCACACAGGTTTGAATCATAAACTTCTATTTAAGTTTGTTCTTTTATTATAACATCATGGACTTATTCCATTAGGTAGTGCTTCTACCTTTTGCCAAAAAGAATAAGATAACCAATATTTCCCTATTCAATTATTCATGTTTTTTTTATTATTATTCGTTGCATGAGCTTAAATATTGGCCAATACATCTTCAACATACGTTGGTGCACTCAATTTGGAGGAAATTTGTACATATGTTGATTTTCATTCTCTTTTTTATTCTTGTTCTCTTAAATGTATTTGGGGTATGATCATCGATATATTCTTTACAAAGTTCCAAATGAGGCTTTTCTTAATTCACTTTCACATATTACGGTCCATGGTACCATTAATATCATTATAACTACTCCATTATGGAGAGCTTGCTAAGGTGCCAAAATTTCTCCCATAATCCAATCTATTTTGGTTTCTCAACTGAAAATGAGTATTATTTCTTTTCAAAATATTGTTTCAAAGGCTATTAAGGAAATATAAAATTGCTTATACACTTTGTGCACTCCCTCATGTGTATGTATATGTTACTAATTTAAGGAGTTGAGTTAATTTCTACTTTCAAAAATCACTAATGAAAAGCATTGTAGGTGATCTTTAACTTAATTAATCAGGAATAATTATTTTACATTCTCTAAGCTATATTTTTCAACTTTGTTGTAATAAAAATTTTCAAAGAAGAAATTCAAACCTTGACTAAATATGTTTAAACAGAGGAAGATCTTTCATATTTTACCAATCCATTTCAAATTCTTCTTACAGGTCTACATGTACCCTATCTTGTCGGATTTAATTTTCAACTCAATATGTTTATAGAGCAGTAGGTTACTATAATAGTATCGTCTTCATTTCTTTTTCCAAATCATAAGGCTAGAGTATTTTATCTTGTAGACAAGGAATAAAATTTGATTAGCATCAATGATGGGAAATTTTATTGATTTCCAACATTATTTTCCCATATCCTACTCACACAAAAATTAATTAGTCCTTTTATGTAGTCAACAATTCCACAATTATCACAATCCATTGATACAGACTAAATATGTTTAGTATAACTGTTGTGGTATAGATTACTCCTGCCACTTATTTCACAGTGGAAATAAGGAACGATTCTTAGAGACAACATTCCATTAACTTCGATTACTAGGATTATAATAGATCACAGTCAAAGCTAAAGTTTCTATGCAGAAAATAGTGTTGGTCATTCTTCCTGTTAAATTTATAGATTACTAAGTGTCTCCTTCCTAAAGAAGTAAGGATCACTTTGTGAACAATTCAATTTAAGCGTACGTGTGGTTGGCTTGGTAATTGATACCTAAATTTCCTTTCTAGGAAATTCTGAAATCTTAGCTAAATATAACTTCCACCCTTTCCCAAAGGCGATTAATTTTAGAGTAGTCTTCATAAGAACTTTTAAATTCTAAATCTTTGTTGGCGCCATAGAATAATGCAAACTAAATTACTGCTCTAGTGAATAAATAGCCCGAATCTCCACTCAAGTACACCCATGCTAAGATCTATGAAAATGGTACTTGGAAATATGGACTATGCCACAGGGTTGAAGCATAACTTAAGAAGAATGGAACAATACATGTGATGCACATTGTCCAACAAAAGAACACGATATTTACTAATTCATGTATATCCTCCCACACAGAATTCTCCCAAATAGACGGAGGGTGAATCGGTCAAAACATTTTGAGATCACCTGTATTAACTTTGTCAGGCATAACCAGAGTGGATACAAAACAACTGCAGGATATGAACTCTTTTAACTTTGTTGTTTCGAGGTTTTTTGTAAACTAGCAGAATCATGGAATGTTGAGTAATAGCTATGGGTCGTTCCTTTGCTCATTTTTGTATCTTTTCTATCCAAGAGGATATTTTCCCTAATATCTATATATTGATCTAAAAATACTTCCCTAGCTTGGAAGAATGACATAATACATATAACGAATAAGAAACTTATTCCTCAATGAGTGATAAAATTTCAAATCCCAACAACTATATCTCTTCGACTACTGTTATAAATATATGTATATTCAACCATTTATTCACCTTATTATGCACTATAATGTTCTCATACCAAACCCTGTGGATGAGGCTACCATAGCATAACACCAATGATATGAAATCATACTCAGTTTTCCAATAGTCCATTAGGTACAAGGGTTGAACCTAGAGCTCTCATACCATCTCTCACAACTCCTCTAGTACAATATAAGCTAGCATTTTTTTTCTTTGATCCTATTTGAGATTATAACATCGATATTGTTGTCATCATGTTTTCCCTTATTCTTTTACGATAACAATATATGACCCGGTTCAAGGTTATATGCTCTTTCCCTTCTATTCCCTGAGGATATTACGAGTATACACTATAAAATTTATCACCTAATATGTTACATGGTATGCCTTTTTACATTAATCCCTAGAAAATTTTATTCACTTACTTCTCACTTAGGAGATTCGACTTAATTCAAGTTTAATATCCACATCGAATAAATATAAAGGAGATACCCTCCTAGTCATTAATAATTATATGGTGTAAGGTTTGTGTTTTTCATACTATTTTATTCACTGTGTTGTTATGGTGCCCACCTCCTACAATTATGTGATATCTAGGCTCTAATACTCCCTTGTCACCCTTTCAAAATGTGATATTATATGCATGTGGGGCCCCCTGTTGACTTTGATTGTTTTTGAGAGTATTAGCTCGTGGTTCATGAGGTGATAACCTTATAGGTTGCGCACTATGTAAATCCTTAACCTAGGTTATCACATGATGCGACATGGTTGTTACCATAGGAATCATGGTAGGTCTGAGTTGACTTCTACCTAACATGTAAATTTTTTTGTGCACACACCTGGGTATTGATGAGCCAATATTACACAGACACATACTCCTCACACATGTGATCCTCACCTGGCCTGTCAAAATCCCTCAATGCGGATGGTAGGATTTAATTGTCATCATATCAACAGTGGTTATTCATCCCTCTAAACTCTAGGGTTATTTTTCCACTTGGTCTCAGGTATGTTTGTCATTTTCGTGCAAACTATTTCGCTTGGGGCACTGGCAAGCATCTCTGGAGGGTGGCAACTGGCTATGGCTTGCCCTGTGGCATGCCTCATCCATCATGATGATGGGTAAGTTTAGCTTGGATCTCAGTATGAGTCTTGTCAAGGCAGATGTTTTATATGGTGTCATAGCACCTTCATATGCTTTGTGTTGAGTCAACAACCTCCCTGAAGGAATTTTTACATTTTTATTTAATCTTCGAGAGTTCACTATTATGAGGTTAAGGATTTAGCGACATGCCTTCATTTTTAACTTCCAGATATGTAGAATTCATTTGGAAATAATTCTGTCTTGTCACCTTTTCCTGTATCACCAAGAAACTCACTATTGTTTCTCTTTCTATACCGACACCATGGGTTTTTTTTTATTAGAAGCAATCTACTTCCTGGTCTATGGTAATGATATAATTTCGTTTAAGTACTGCGTATATATTGTTTTTACAAAGTGTATGTTTATTTCTAAGTTAAGAAAGTTTCTCTTCTTCTTTTTTTCCATTTGGCATATCTTGATTCACAACTTGGTGATTCTACCCATTTGGGCTACCATGCGTTGGGCTATCGAAACACAATCTCCTTGAAGTGTAACGTTGAATCTTGGAGGAATTCAATGCTAGTTACACTCAGGTAATCTAAATGGTTTGATCTACTACCAGTTCTTGTGATTACCAATTCTTGTGAATCACAATTTTATACAGGCGTATAAAGTATATAATTATATGACTAGAAAATATTTATGGTTTTTCCCTTATCAGGTTTTGTTTTCTTAGCACTAAGCGCATACATTTTTTATTGATATTATTGCAGGGGTGCGGTAATGAGAAGGTGTACACGGAAGTTCTCACTTCCTTCCATAATACTCCATCCACGTTCAGGTAAGGGTTTAGAATTATTATTTCTTCCATTTAGCTTTTGTCCCTTAAAATTCCAGCTTGTTTCATGAAATACTTATTACCTAATTTTCCTTATCCTACAGTTGCATATTTCCTCTACGTCAATCTACTTTTTTTTGCTTAAGTGGTTTGGCACCGTCAGTAATGGACTACAACCTCTTTGGCTACAAGATTGGTCCAATTCCCTTCTTGATGATTTCACTATTGTTTTGTACCAACGAGGTTCGATGCAAAGATGATTTGGGGGTACAACCCACCACTCCACATTTCAAGTGAGCATTTTGGTTGTTAAATATTTTTGAATTAAATAGGTCCTCTTTTTCCGTCATTGTCCTCACTGGTGGCTATTAGACCAGCTTTGAGTTACACTTGACTCCTATTTTCTTTTTCCAGGCTTGCACCATGGTGACCCTATCTTATTACAGTGTTGTCTCTGTACTACTATACTTCCTAGAATGGTTTCCATCCCATGCAGAGACCCTTATGAAATTTATGATACGAGCATTGTGACCTTTAGTTTTACTAAAGTATATACTCTGGTGTACATCATGCTAATGTTTTTTTTATATGGCATGTTTAAGCATTTTTTCCTTTTACTTGCTCTAGTGATAGTGCTCTATATATATATATATATATATATATATATATATATATATATATATATATATATATATATATATATATATATATATATATATATATATATATCTCTTTGTATTTCATAAGATAAATAATTGTTTCCATAAAATACATGGATGTGTTCTGCTTCTGTCTTCATCTTAACTATCATGGTGAAATTTCATCACTTTCATCTATACACCTCGATAAGATTATAATTGTGAATTTCTAAACTAGAATTTTTGAACATATTTATAAACATGTATCTACCTCAATCGCTCGGTAGTAGGAAGGATTTTTAACTTGGTATTAATGCCTTTTCAAATTATTCGGGTCTTCTATATTCCCTTCCTAGTAATTACTTGTATTTTGATTCGGCTAGTCATTTATTTATCTGGTTTTCTCCCTAGTCTTTTCATGAAAAATAAAAATTGTTAACATATTTCAGATGAGCATTACATCTATGCATAGCACCAGAACCTTGATTGTGGTGAATTTTGTTTGTAATTAGGTCGAATTCCCTATAGATTTTTCTTTTGTTGATTTTGTTTCAATTCGTACATTTGACTCTTTGCCTACAGCATTATGGTGACTATATGTTATAGAAATCATTTTTTTCCGATATACAACATAAATAGGGATGGGGAACTAAAAATCTCAAACTCCAATAATTACTTTATAATTATCCCAGTTCACTTCATTATCAGTTTCCTATAGTATTTGATTACTTCCATTACTTAACAGTTGCTTCTTAATAACTATATACACTTACTTTCCACATGTTAGTAGTAAAATAGCTCTGTCTGTAGGGAGTACTACACTCAGTGTGTTAGCTTACCACTTAACTTCCCATCGTGTTTTTTTTTGTGAATAGTAACTAAAACTATTGTTTTTTTGTTAATAGTAACTAAAACTATTGTCAGTGGTTTACATGCACTACAACATAGATTCTAATTTCACATAGCTAGATCTACAATAATATAGTACATGCATTCAAATAGAATAGTAACTTCAGTCTTCAACCAAATAACATTCTGAATCACTGAATACCCACATCTCCACCTTAAATTAAAAGTTTCAATAAGTAAATTTGTACTACTCACAACTATGGAATACAACATTTGTTGATGTCTGTTCATGATAAAATAGAAAAACATAATAGAGTCAAATGAAATAAAATGAAACAACGACTGCTAAACTAAGACATGGATCTTGTTCTTTTTGTTGATTTTTGTGTAGCTTCAGAGGTACTCCAATCCTTATGGTTTAGGGATTGGAGGGAAAAGTTCCACAAGTAGACTTGTGGGCTTGGAACCCAAGCTTGTGATTTTGCACCAAACTGTGTTTTGGGAACTTCAGGGAGCACATTTCTACAAGTGATGGCATGAGATGATAGAGGGAAGAAAGGAGAATCCAAGCTTCGAGAATCACTGAATTACAAGTTGTAGAAGTGGAGATATGAATTTTTGAATGTAATTTTGGGGTTGGCACCATAGGTGTCAAGGTCGGGCTAAGTTTATGTTAGGCTCATGACAGTTGGACATCCATAAAATGTGATTTTTTGGAGCCCCTTTCTTTGGTATAAATAGAGGGTAAGTATGAGGCTTATTTGTCATCCATTCGTGCAACATAAAACGAGAGGAAGAAGCTCAAATCTCTCCCTTAGATGTAGCTAAGACAAGGAGGCCAAAATCCATTTACGGCATATTTTTGGAGGAGGTTGAAGTGAAAATAGGAGGCTGAGGTCTATTCCTAGAAGACACAATTAAGTAAGCGGCAATTTGGGTGATTAAAGTCCCTTGGAGGAGGGTCAAGGTTGCTATAGCACTGAAAATCTGTTTGAGGGCTAGAAGGGGACTATTTTGGTGGAATGTTGGAGGGTTGTCACCAACTGGGAAAGGCCACAGGCATAGCCTCCCTAAACAAGTCTACATTGAGTTGTTAAGGGATACCACATGCCAAGAATAACATCTCACAATAAAGGCATTACTCTTGCCTAGGTCGCAGCAAATTCAAGGTTGCTTATGTGGGTAGATGAAGGGTTGTTACAACAAGAGAAAGCCCTAACCAGTCATAGAAGCAAGCAGACTTGGAGAAGAAGTGTTGGAGTATGTTGTGTCAAGAAGATTGACCAGATTTGGATCATTCTACATTGCAGATTGTAGGAAGCCATGTGTTGGAGTTTCCTTGGGCATGAAGGAAATCCAACTAGGAGCGCATCCTTCTTGTTGAAGAAAGCCAAGAATATAGCCCACTAAAAATGTATCAAAAACCATAAGAATACCTACAAATTACAATATTTCACACACAAGAAATATCCACAAGTAATAGTTGCAAGAAAGTCGATATGTTGAAATCAAAACCGAGTAGGAAAGAGGTCATTAATGTTATTGGAGGTCATCAAAGTCTTGTAGTAGCAATTACACTCATCTTATCATATTGATAGTCATAGAACATTGCCACATGTTTCCATTCAAAATGTTTGTAGTTGTTTATAAGGATGACATATTTAAATTTAGAGGAATTTGCAAATGACCATTCATATAAGGGAAAGAATTTCTACTTGAAATTTCCTGTCTCCCCACTTGAATTTGATCCTTGAACAAAAAATCCTAAAATTAACAATGTAAAAATACAAATGCCAAGTCAGGATGTG
Organism: Pinus tabuliformis; assembly: GCA_031772625.1. Taxonomy (NCBI): domain Eukaryota; kingdom Viridiplantae; phylum Streptophyta; class Pinopsida; order Pinales; family Pinaceae; genus Pinus; species Pinus tabuliformis. The sequence continues at coordinate 707,155,113 of CM062819.1, forward strand.
TATATTATGGAATTTTTAATGTAGACTTGAGGAATAGATCATGGCATTACTATATGCACAATCGTCATAGTGGAGTCAAATCTCATGGATAGCTTGGTTGCCCTTGTCAAACAACCAATAATGAACATGTACTACTAACATACACTACATAAAAAACACCTGAAAACTTGAAACTTTCATTAGGCCCATCAACACAACAAACTCTATTGGACCTTCCTGCTACAATGGTTGTTACCCCTGCATATACAATCCCATGGGAATAAACAAAACAAGACAAAATGGAGTTAACAAGTAAGCTTACAACTTTGGCTAATTTTCAAAAAAGTCTAGAGTTCTACACCAAAAACAATGGAAGAGATACCAAACACGATTAATCAAAAACCCTGTACATATTCTTCTATTATAGTTTTGAAGAGATTTATTTTAAGACTACAATATCTTTCACAAGGAATTTACTTTTCATGAAAGGGATGTTGTGAAATTGCAATTCATAGTTTCAACATTTTGAAAAAAGCATGAAATACATATCAAAGTTTCAAACTATGATTTTACCATTATTATAATTTAATTAATATCTTGAAAGAATTGAAGCATCAAAGATATTTTGATTTTGAAGAGTGGCAATTAGATTAACAAGTGGAAGGTCATCCATGAAACTCATAATTCCATTCAATAGGATAACCCCAACTTTATTTTCCATTCATGGATTTTATCTCCTTTGGACAAATTTTAATTTAAGATGGTATATCTATGGCAATGAGCCCTTTAACTGAAAGGCATACCTTCTAGGCACATTTCATCAGTAACTCATCCATTAAAATACTCATACTTTAGCTAAAATAATTTGTCTTTGATCTCTTTGGCATCCAAAGTTTGGAATTCTTATTGAACACCACAATGACCAGTGAAACTAGTTCCCTAAATTCAAAGCTAAAAAAATTTCCAATCCTTCCAGTTTTTGTTATGCTCTTAACTTGCAAGAAAGCCAAAATACTACCAATACGAAGAAATATGGCCCGAAACAGAGAAATATCACATGAAATGAGACAAGCTACAAAGATATTATTATTCAGAAGCAAAATACGATGTTCACTTTCCTCTTTGAGGGAAAACCTCCAATAGAGCAAAGCTCAATTACAATAAGGGATATTTATTCCCTTGCTATCTAAGACTATTTATAGCTTTATGACATCCAAAAATCTTAATACTAGTGGTCCCTTGCATAACATTGGTTAACCACTTTATTTATTAACTATGGTCTATGTATAACCAATTGTGGTCCCTTTTCTATATTGTGGGTCAACCACTTACAATTATTATTAATGCAGATAACCGCTTATGAGATTTATTGACTTAACTAACTATGACTTTGACGATGCTTATTACTTGAATAAGGGATTCAGGGTTGGACCCTAACATGCTCTTCCCCATCAAAATAAACCTTGTCATCAAGGTTGAAGTTGCGGAAAGTAATGAAGAATATTGGTTGGTTCCCATGTCACATCTTTAAGAGAGGTGTCTTCCCACTTGATGAGGACTTCCTTGATCATGTAACCACGTAGATGTCTTTTGCAAGTAGCAATGACCTATTCATGTTAGATCCACAATCATCCTTCCTCATCCAATTTTGGAATACTGGTTTGAACCCTGCAAATGTTCCCCACAACTTTCTTGAGGAAGGATACATCGAATACGGGGTGGATTTTTGAAGTAGTTGACAAGGCTAGTTTGTAAGCGACTATTATTTTATGTTAAAGTACATGATAAGGCCCATATAATTTTGGTGCTAGTTTCTGGAAACCATTTTCTTTGAAAGAGGTTTTCTTAAAATGTTAGAGTCATAGGAAGACTACATGAACTGATCAAAAATGAGATTGATGTATATTATCGATGATCATGGAAACACGGTTCTATAAGAGCTGATAAAATACAATACTTTGGATGATTTAGGGATATAAGAAGATGATGAAGTTGGTATTTGGCCGTACACTGCCTCATAGGGTGTCATGTTGGTGGCTTCATGATAGTTAGTATTATACCACCATTCAGCTAAAGAAAACCACTATACATGTTGATGTTCCTTGTCTGAGGTGAAGCACCGCAAATAGGTCTCCAAACATTTCTTAACATCTTGTGTTTAACCATTGGTTTGGGGATGATAGGTTTTACTCATTTGAAGGTGTGTGCCCTATAACTTGAAAATTTCCTCCCAAAAATTGTTGGTGAAATTAGGGTCTCGATCAAAAGGAGAATCTTCACAAATAGAACAAAAGGAAACAAAAAGACAGCATGATCCATATCATGATCCAATGAAAGGGATTTTCAAATCTGAAGACTTTTAAATTCCATATGAAGAATTTGAAGATCCTAGATCTAGATTAGGAATGAATGCATTGAACGCAAATGTAATTTACTGTGTAAAAATGAAAATCAAAATTGGTTCTTCCATAGAATGGTGGAAGGTTCTAATTTATACAGGTTCAAGATTGAACATATTAAGCGGCACTGTAATTCCTTATCCTCAAAGATAAAAGACAAAGTGTCCATGATTTGTTACTGCAAGTGAAGAAATCAAGACAATGGAAGAAGCTATAATAGATGTCTCCATTTCTCAATCTGAAGGAATTCAAGTTTATGCTCCATTATTCACAGGGCTTGATTGTGCTATGTACTTAGGAGCTCCTTTCCTGAGCAATTTCAGAAGACATGGAAGCACTTATGATGAAAAATCACAGAAATGGGGATATTTTATTCTCTTCAAAGGTATAGATTATTTCTATCCTTTTATTCATTCCAATTCTCCTAATAGATTGAGAAGAATTGACGGGTTATGGAATACATTGGAAAAAATGGAGAAGAAGAAAGAAATGCTCGAGATTGATGAAAATCTTCTGAAAGGTAAATTTGTAAAAGAAATAAGTGAGATCTCTCATAATCTAAAATATTGTTGTTCTGAAGATCCAAATGCCTTTTGGCATATTCATTAACATGAAGTAGAATTTCCTTTGAAAAATGAATTTCATGGAAAACTCAGAAGATCGAAAGAAATACCGATGAATTTTGAACAACTCAGGTATCGCAAAGAAGAAATAAAATCCTTACTGTAAAAAGGTTTGATCATAAAATCTCATAGCCCTATTGCGTGTTTGGGATTTTATGTCAACAAAAACTCAGAGATTATCAGAGGAAAACAAAGATTGGTAGTAAACTACAAGCCTCTAAATAATATTCTTGATTATAATGCTTATCCCTTGCCAAAGCCCTTGGTGCTTCTGTCTCAGATATCGCAGTCAAAAATATTTTCCAAGTTTTATTTAAAGTCTGGTTTCTGGCAAGTAGGGATAAAAGAAGAAGATAAGTGGAAAACAACTTTTTTAGTACCAAACAGACATTTTGAATGGAATATTATGCCCTTTGGACTAGTAAATTCTCCATCCGCCTTCCAGAGGATTATGGATGAAACTTTTGAAGGAATGGATGATTTCTTGAAGAAATATATTGATGATGTTCTAATTCATTCTGCAGATATTCCCTCTCATATAAAGCATCTCAATATATTCTACAAGAGAATCAAAGAAAAAGGTATAGTTTTATCATATTCAAAATTGAAGTTATTTCAGACTATGATAGATTTCTTGGGATATGTGATTCAATATGGATCATATTACATTATGCAACATAGTCTTGATTTCATAGATAAATTTCCAGACAGAATCACTGATAAAACTCAACTACAAATATTCTTGGGTAGTTTGAATTACATCTCGACATAATAGAAGTCGACATTCCATGGAGTTTGAATAAATGTTGGGGTAAATGGTTGCGAGAGAGCGTAAAAATGAGCATATTTGGAAAGTCTCTGAGCAACCACCATGATGACAGATTTTTTTCCTAAATTTTGGAGACCTATAATGAAATCCATGGAAACATATGTCCAAACAGAAGCAGGGAGTGACGGGGGTTGCAAGGTCCTGGTAGCTTGATCATTTCCCCTTTATTGCACTAGAATACTTGACATTCAGCTACAAAAGTAAGAATGGCATGCTTCATGCCAGTCCAAAAGAAAGAGGAACACACATGTTCATAAGTCTTCTGAAAGCCTAAATATCCAACAATGGGAGAGGAATACAACTCTTCCAAGATGCAGGGTTTGAGGAAGGATGTCGAGGCTAAGACCACCCTATCCGTATAGCAGAGAACCTCATTGTTCCAAGAGTAATCCTCTCGTAATTTTTTAATGAGTTGTGACATATAAGGGTGGGAGAGCCATTCATGATGGATTTCTTCAATCCAATCTAGTATGGGAAGAGAGAGGGATAACAGGGTTCCCTCATCCTCAAACTGGCGTGATAAGGCATCAACCACCAAATTGTCACACCCCTTTTTGTAAATTATCTCATAACCATATCCCGACATTTTTTCAAGCCATTTATTTTTCTATCGTGATGATATACACTTCTCCATAAAATAATTTAGGTTATCATGGTTAGTGCAGATTTGGAAATGCCGACCCAATAAGTATGGTCACCAAGTGTTTACTACATGTAAGATGGCCATCATTTATTTATCATATGTAGATTGACTTAGATGTTTGCCACTGCTTTTTTTTTTACTGGTGAAAGCTAATGATCGACCTTCCTACATTAATTCTACGCCAATTCTCGTACTTGAAGCATCACATTCAATCACAAAATATTTTGCAAATTCTGGTAATGCCAATAATGGAGTGGAGCACATGGCCATTTGAGAGCTGTGAAGGCCTGTTGAGCTACTTCAATCCAGTGAAATGATTTTTTCCTAAGAATATTAGTGAGAGGTCATGCAATGCATCCATATTGTGAACAATTTTGTGATAGTAACCCTTGAGACCTAAAAATCCCCATAAACTCTTCAAGGTTTTTGGTTGGGTCCAATCTTGCATTGTCTGAATCTTTTTCAGATCAACCCTCACTCCATCACGACCAACAATGTGTCCCCAATACTCTACTTCCATGCCGAAGGAGGACTAGGATAATTTGACAAGTAATTTGTTATCCTAGAGAAATTGCAATATCTGGTCAACATGCTGAAGGTGTTTGTCCCATGTTATGATGTAGATGAGAATGTCATTAAAAAAAACCTAGGAAACGTTTCTAAGATATGGTTTCAAAAGGTGTTTCATGAGGCTCTTAAAAGTGGATGGTGCATTACAGAGATGAAATGGGATGGCTAGGAATTCATAATGGCCTTCATGAATTCAGAAGGTTGTCTTAGGAATGTCAACTTCCTTCATATGTATTTGGTGATAGCCCAAGAAGAGGTTTAGCTTTGTAAAAAAATTATCACCATGTAATTCATGAAGCAAATCATCTACTACTGGAATAGGGAATTTGTCCTTGATAGTGAGGTCGATAAAGGCCCTAATTCTAGGATACATGCACCATTCTCCATGTTTCTTTAGAACCATGACCATTGGAGATGAATAAGGGTTGGTGTTGGGAGGAGTAACGCTGTCTTCGAGGATTTCCTTTATTTTTTCAATTTCATTCTTTTTTGCAAAAGGATATTGATATGGGTGGACATCTGGTGGCTGGGCATCCAGGAGAAAAGGGATGCTATGATATTGTTCACCCCTAGAGGGTGGGAGCTCCTTAGGTTTGTCAAATACCTTCTGGTGGCGATCTAATACCTATTGCATATTAGTATGAATATGATGAGGAGTAGATCCATTGGCATATATGGCATTAAATTTGACTACTATCCCATGATAGCCATTTCTTAAAAGACTCTCCATTCGATGTGATACAGTGATAGTAGGAGCACCTACCTAGAGTCCCCTCATTGTATGATTGTGGCCAGTCTTCTTGAAGCTCATTTATAACTCCTAGAAATCCATTGTGATAGCGATCAGTGTGTAGAACCATTCAACACTAAGGACAATATCGCAACCACCCATTTCAATGCCAAATATGTGGGTTTTGAGGTGATAATCCCCCATCTTAAGCTTAATATTTTCATAGCATCCTTCACATTTCATGGCTCCCCCATCAACGATAAGGACTTGGAAATTAGATACCACCCATACAAAACAATGAAAAACTTTTGCTACTCTCTTATGGACAAAGTTATGTGTGCTACCACTATGAATCAACACCACTACTAACCAATGTTTAATAAAACTTCGTACTTTGAGAGTCTGGGAAAAATAAATTCCAGCCAAGGAACGTAGTGATATAACTGGCCCATTTGGCATAGCTGTGAGATCATTGTCTGGCTCATTTTTGGGCTCACGCACTTCTTCCTCAAGCTCTTCAATGGATGGAGCTTCATCGGCTAATCTATTTTCAGTAGCATCAATTTGAAAGAATTTGGTTCCTTGAATTTATGTCTTAGGGAGTACTTGTCATCACAGTAGTAGTAGAGTCCTTATTTCCTTCTTTTGGCCATTTCTATCGGTGACAACCTTTTCAAGTGTTTGGGTGGGGCCCATAGCCTAGGTGAGATGTGCCTTTGCAACAAAATTTGTATGATTGGACTAGGTATTTAAGGTGACTTCTACATCTAAGGCCTTGTAGGATGCATCTAATCAAGTAGTTGGGTGATGCATTTGGAAATGGGCTTGGATGGTTTCCTTTACACCACTAATGAAACATTCCAAGTAAAAGGCATCTCCTAGTCCTTCAGTTTTGATGGTCAATTGTTCAAAAGATGCAATGTAGCTCCTTAATGTACTTATTTTCATGAGCTTAGTGAGATGACCCAAAATGTTAAATTCCTAATCAAAGCGGTCACACATGGATTTTGAGAACACGTTCCAAGTTGGCCTCCCTTGGTAACAGTTATGATGCCACTGTCGCCAGTGTCGTCTCTCTTGGTCCAAGAAAAGGGCTCCCATATGTAGTTTAGTTTCATCCTCCCAGATATTATTAAGGAGGAAGTATTTTTTCATTTATGACACCTATACTACAGGGTTAGAGCCATCAAATTTGTACATGTCCAATTTGGGTGTCGATTGGTTCGAAGATTGGTGATCTCCATGGAAATGAATGTGATGGATCGATTCTCCTTCTATGTCTGCATCAAAACTATTTTATTCCCTCGTGGATTTGTGAGGTGTCTTTATAGCTTCAACTATTTGTGTGAGCTAGGTGTTAATGGAAACTTGGAAGTCATTGTATTTTTTCTCAAGGTCGTTGACCTTCTTGGCAACCCTCTCTGTAGCCATAACTTAAGACCTGCTACCAAGCATACACTAGCCGCAGTAAAATTTTGAGCTTACTTAAGAGTAGTATGCTTGAAAAGAGGATAAGCTAAGGAGTGTAGTGACATGGGTAACTTGAAGACACGTTGGGAAACAATTGGGACCTCCTGAGAATTGGGGGCTTAAAATTCAATGGTACCACCATGACCAGCTCATCGTCCTGAATCTTATGGGCTATGTCCCTTGCAAGCATCCCGAGATGGCACCAAACATTATATATATATATATATATATATATATATATATGTATGTATGTATGTATGTATGTATGTATGTATGTATGTATGTATGTATGTATGTATGTATGTATGTATGTATGTATGTATGTATGTATATATATATATATATGTATATATATAGATAGATATATAGATATATAGATATATATATAGATATATATATATATATATATATATATATATATATATATATATATATATATATATATATATATAGATATATATATATATATATATATATATATATATATATATATATATATATATATAGATGAATATATTATATATAATACTATAATGGCTGAATTTAGAAAGCTTGATACTGCCAAATATCCCGTGAAAATCAGGTCTGGACTATATAAACAAGTACAGCAAAGTATTGGTACTACATAATGTGTTGCGATAATATGATATGGACTATGGCGGCCAAAACCATCACTATACAAAGAGTCTTCTTTGTGCTATGAAAACCCCAACTGTTGAATTTGATCTATATGGTGGTGATAGAACCCCAACTGTTGGATCTGATTTGGACAGTGCCAATTAAACCCTAATAACTAGATTTGATCTAGATGAAAATTTAGGAGGATACCTTTAGATATATGAGGGAACTATGGTCTCAAAGGAGTGTCAGTGTTATACATCACAACATACGAAGGGGTCCAACAATAGTACTCGACCAAATATTTTAGGGCACTAACTAAGGGGGATTGGTTGTACCCTTAGTCGTACTACTCAACTACCCTATTGTATATGCGACTAATCTCCCCAAGTTTTATTTTTAGTGTATAGTTGTAGCAAGAAAACCGACAGATTATGTAAGCTTAGGTTTCAAGCTACCCTAAGGGGGTTTCTGATATACCTAAGGGTATGTGTAAGTGAAATCCATGTGCGGTTTTGTTTAATGCACTACTACTCAAAGGGGTACCCACAAGAGTTACAAGGGAGTCCAACAAGCATGACCACCTCTTTTGGTTCTTGTGTGCATGCCTCCCCAAATCTGTAGGTTCATACACTTAATGATAAATCATGTGGTTTAAAGATGATGAAACACTTCTCTATCCTAAAAAACAATTCTATGAAAATTGAAGGTACAACTAGCCCTGGGAAGTGCTTTGATACCACCTGTTATGCACTTGACCTGCGAGAAATCCAAGATACTAGAAATACGAAACAATATGGCCCGAAAAATAGAAATATCACATGAAATGAGACAAGCTGCAAAGATATTTTATTATTCTTTAGGAGAATACAATGTTGACTTGCCTCTTCGAGGGAGCAACCTTCAACAGAGAAGAGATAAATTATAGTAAGACTGAATACTTTTTTCCTTTCTATCTAAGAATTTTTATATCTTTATGACATCCAAAACTATAAATACTAGTGGTCCCTTACGTAACACGAGTTAACCACTTTATTTATTAACTATGGTCCATTTATAAATAATTTTGGTGCCTTTTTTATAATGCATGTCAATCACTTACAATTATTATTAATGTGGATAATTACTTATTTGATTTATTGACTCAACAAACTAACTATGACTTTGACAGGGTTTATTACATGAATAAGGGAGTAAGGGTTGGACCCTAACAATTTTCCCATTTTCTTCATTCTCTTTCAAAATTGAGTTACTATTCAAAAAATCCTTTCTTGTTGAATGCCATAACTAACAATCAAACTAGTTCCCTAAATTCAACCTCAAAAAAATATTTAGTCTTTTACTCATAGATTTCAGTTATCTTTTCTTCATTCTTTATTGTAAATTATCTTATACCTACTTCACTAATTTTCCTAATGGCCATCTTCATAGTCTCTACAACATAAACATTACCACTTTCATCTACTGTGAATCCCTTAGGATGATTGAAGCTAGCATTTTCGGGCCTTCCACCTACATACCTTGAGTATCCTTGTGATAAATTTGCTAATAATCTCTCTCTGCTATCTACAAAAATACATGTAGAGATATCTTAACTACTAAAATATAAGATAAAAATAAAATTATCATATGAATTTTGGAGATCGCAAGAGAGAATAATATGCCAAAAATGTTGAGATTTTATTTCAAAATGGAAAATCTAAGTTTTAAGTTCAAAAATTAAAGTTGCACAACAAATAATAACAAGAATTGAAGCCCACAATCCAATCTAGTCTTTCATAAATTTGTTGTTGGAAGTAGTTTTTTTTTGGGTCAAAATGAGACTTTTTGGTCTAGTTAGAAGAAGAATATTTTATTTAACCTCAAGAAAATCACATATTGTATTGATCATTGAACATCTTCTTGTTGACTTCGGTCACATCCATTTTATTATAATAATATTTCTGAGTTTTTGTTAAGAAAAAAAACAACTCAAAATACAAAAGTGTGAATACCAAGGCTAACATATTTGTTGGAAAATACGTATGCCATTATCTGCCATAAATTAGTCAAAAAATAACACCAATAACATGTTTGATGCCTTACAAGAATGTAATTGTCAATGTTACCTTATGTTTGAATCCTTGGTCAAGCATTAACCAAAAACTAAATGTGTGTTGCTATACCAAAGCCCGTGAAGCTTTTACATGTTTTTGACTTACTGTTTAATCTCAAATAAATTATGTATTTCCTAGAAGTGAATGGAATTTAACTAAAACAACTCTCAACAAGTATTGGTGTGTTAGAGCAAAAATATTTGAAAGTTGGAGTATCCATTCTAGTTGTCAACGACAACATTACCCAGGCAATTCAGAAATGAATAAATATGTAACAACCCTACTTAAAAATCCATGTAGAATATATAAGACCACAATCATGGGATACGTATTCCAAGATGAATTGTGGGAAAAACATCCTAATGGATGCTCATTAGATTTATTATGGCTAAGGGAATTGGAAAAGGAAATGACCAAGGATTTGGAAAGGCATGGGGTATTTATTGGCATTTTATTTATGAAAATAAAGGAAATTAGGAGAAAAAGAAGGTCAAAGATCATTGGATGCATGTGAGGAGTAAATTGAAGGAAAATAATGGAATTGATTAAAAAGGCTTCTGAGTATCAGTTGGTAACCTTTTACACGTTGTGCTAGAGCTTTCTTCTATTATCTCTCCCTCTCACACATGGACATTGTTGGCTAGAGGGGGTCTGGACCTAGGTCCAGAGTTAGCCGCGCCAACCAAAAAAACCATACATTGTCGACCCATTCAGAAACAACCCATGTAGTGAAGGTTGCAGTCTCACCCAAGGCAATATTGGTGGATGACAGAACTAGATTTCTGCATCCAGAGATCTGCGTGATGAGTTTTTGCTACTTCTAGGGCTTTATTCTTACCTTCGCAAACCCTAAGCCTTGAAACACAGAAATTACAGTAACTTACAGATAACATATTCTAACTTTGCGATGATTGCTTTAAACATTCATAACATCAAGTAAACTAATAGATATATCACTTTTGCGCATCTATAAAGTGTTTCTTATGATAATTGTAATAAATATAGCAAATTCACAGTAATTGTAGAAGTAAACATAAACACATAAATACAAATATATTTCTCCAAAGTAGTCTTTATTATATTCAATTCTTTTGTTATCGACTATTTCTTCCCTGCACACACAGTTGCCAGGGCCCATGCACTCAGTTGTAGACTTACCAAGGTCTCCACGTACACAATTGCAAGAATCTTCCCCTTCGCCTTAGTACAAAAAATAGACACTTCTACCTTAGATCACTTGCCCATACATAGATATTCAATAGATTGATATCTCCTATGACTCAATATGACACCTTTTTATAGCATCTTCTTTTTACAATACCATGGTCTGTGAACCATGGGCGGGCCACAAAACTACTTAACTTCTAACATACTAAGGAGTTGGACCTTCCTAAAGCCCCTTTGACTTCTAATGACCTTCACGCTTCGCTCCTCAAAATGCGGAGATTTTCAAAAATAACAAAACTATTTACAAAATTGACCCCAGGGGACCTTATCCCAACATGCCCCCAACACAAATTTGTGACTCATCCTCGAGTCACTCTACTAGTTGCGCCTTGATCTTTGGCTCCAGCTCATTGGACTCTATCTTCAATACTTGCAAGTTTGTGACTGTTGTCCCCTGCGTAGCGGCCTGACAGACATCGTTAGCCAATTTTTCTGTGGTGGGTTCTTCAACTGCAAGGCCCATGGTTCTCTATGTCTGCTACATTGCCTTTAGCTTGCTTTTTATTGTTAGTGTCAGCTTACTTACCTCATCCGCACAGGGTTGTGTCCTTGAAGATATGATTGCTTCCTTTTGACGTAGCTCATCATTTTCGCTCTAGATGAGCTTGCCCTCCTATAATTTGGTGAACCTTTGTAATCTCGATAAGGTTCACGATGTAGACCTTATCTCATTGAACTACCTTTGCTTCTCTCGAATATCAACTTCAATCTTCCGTAGATTTGGATCCTCCTGCAGCAAGGTCCACAATTCCATGGCTTATTCGAACAACTAAATGTAGCCCTTTCTTGGAGCTTCTAAGGTAGCCATTTCTTCTTTAATAACAACCTCACACTTATCTCTAACTTCTGGACGAGTTTTTGGCTGCATCTTGAGTTGGAGCTCAAATATCTACAGTTGCAACTCAAATCTAACTTTTCCAATGTTCTCCTCTAACTCCTTCACTACAGTACCTAGCTTCTGAATCTTCTCAGCAGGGGTCATTTCTGCTAGAATCCTGAGCTCAAGAATCTTACTACAAGCTTGCACTATTGTTGCTAACTTCGCACCATCACTTCCTCCCTTTCCTTGAGAACCTGTGCATTTTCCTTAAACATATACTAATTATTGGTTTTGACCTCATTGATGATCAATAATGCGCGTTGTTCCTGAATTCTGAGTTCATATGACACCCCTTCATGCAACTCGTGCAGTGTTTGAATAGGAAGCACCACCAAATTAGAATCAAATCATTCATGTGTAAGAGGTTTGACATGCCTTCTACTGTGTTGTCGCGCAGGGACCCCTATGGTAACTTCATTGTGCAGAGGTACGTGTTGAGTTCTACTGCTAAGGTTGACCCACTCACTTGTTTCAGGCATACATGCTTCGAGCTTGCATGTCCCACGCTCACTTGAACGATACATTATTGGACTTGCAATTCTCGCAGGCCCTGTTGCACTTTATCCAGCATTTGGTGGTATTGTTCTTTGATATGTCCCCAAGTATTCGCCATTCATCAAGGACCACATCACCAATCTCATCTAGGTCCCCTTCTGTGAGGACCAAAGGCATCATGCTCACTGATTTGTCTTACTTCTACTTCTTGCGTGACTCTGTAGAACTCCTCTTTTGCCTCTTCTTGATGATGAAGGGGGACTCCAAGACTACGCCCCCTTCCTCTTCTTCCTCTATCTATCCCTCCACATTTGTGCGCTTTGTGTCTAACTCGTTGAGGTCAATAGCATCTTGCGATATAGTAGAGGCCTTTTCTTTTGTTGCTTCTTTCTCCTTGGCAGTAGCTTCTTTCTATTGTGCAACATTCTCTTTTGCGGCGGCATTCTCTTTCGCAGAAGCCTTTTGTGCTTCCTTCTTCTTCTCTTTTGTTGTTGTTGTCATTGTTGTGGTCTATGTTGCTTCACCTTTAGCAGCATTACTAGTTCCTACGCCCACATCATAGGGGGTCAGTCAGTCACTTGGCCATTCACTAACAATCCCCAGAATATCATCCTCAACGACTAAGTATGGAAACTTGTGCCATGTGCCCTTGGCATCTTTCTTCGCGTGGATGTGTAGATTATGGAAATCTTCCTTGAAATCTACAACATTGTTGTATTGCGCGTGCAAACTTGGTAATAACCTTGCCCGCTGGTTAATCACCATCCTCAGCTCTGACTCAAATAAGACCCAAAAGATCTTCATCTCTATAATGCGCTCGATGTCTTTGGTGGCCCATAACGAAGCGAACTTCGCAGCTTCAGCTAGATCTAAGTCCTGCATAGGAAACTGACTCTCTTGGGGCGTCCTACAGGCCACCAACGTGATTAACAATAACAATAATGCATAGTGGAATGCCTTGCCCTCATCCTGGGCCTCTCTGAAGTCCTCCAAAAATTCTTGACACAAGTAATGAGACCAATTATACAGACTCCTTTGGCATACTGTGAAGCCAAAGAGACTACTAGCATAGGTACTTCATCCGCGCGGCATTTCCACATGATTTTTCCATCCAAAATTTATTCAGTGAACTGCACCACACCATCTAATATGTAATTTATGGCATAGTCGCATGACTCCTTCGTGAGATTGAAGTCGCTCTTCATTTGATCTGCCAATGTTTCTCCTACAATTTACCCAAGAAAGCCTCCACAGGGTCCACTCCTTGGTAAGGTAGCAAAGGTATTATGTGGATCAGCATGCCAATGATCAATATGGGCCCTCCTAACTTGTTATGAACCAGCTCACAAAAATATAGAAAAGATAGATCAATGACTTCAAAATCGGCCTCTTCGAGGGAGCAACCTCCTTTAAATTATACAAATGAACAACTTTTGGCAGATACAAATGACTAAACCTCATTTCTATATATAGGAGTCTAAGGGGTCACAATATAATCAAAGTCGTCAGAAAAATAATAATATAAGGGCACAACAATAACAATAGTGGGCTTCTATATGGCACATTAATAATAATATGGGGACAATAGGGGCACAATAATAACAATAAGGGCTACAATGACAATAGATGGGGGAATCACTAATATTATAAGTACATAACATGCCCATGTCCTTCAAAAAAGTGTTGTGCTCAATGCTTGAGTAATTATGGATGTGTCTGTATAAAATTCCCATCCTCCCATGTGGAATCTTCAGCAGGTAAGTTCTTCCAGTTGATGAGATACTCTGAAATTGATCGATTTCATAGTTGTCGAGTTCTTGTTTTTGTGACTGCTTCAGGTTCCAATATGATTTTTCCTTCCTCGTCAAGTTCTGCCAATATTGTTTGAACTGGGGGTTGTCACATATAACCTTCTTTAAACATGAAACATGGAAAACTGGGTGCACTCAGGAAGCTGCAGGATGCTCTAATTTCTATGCCATGGTAACAATATTTTGCAACACCTTGTATGGACCATAATACTTTGGTGATAATTTATTATGTTTCTTATCTTTCTTGAGGGAAATTTGTTTATATGGTTGTAGTTTTAGGAATACACAGTCACCTACATCAAAACGTATTTCGCTGTCATGTTGATATGCCTATTGTTACATTCTATTCTGCACCAAAGTGAGGTTATCCTTTAAGAGTTGGATAACTTGTTGTTGATGCTCGATGTAATCTTCCACTGCTTGAACCTTACAATTTTCTCTTAAATATGATGTGATGGATGGTGGATGATATCCATAAAGCACCACAAATGGGCTCATTTTTGTTTGTAGTATGGAAGGAAGTGTTATACCACCAATCAGGTAGAAGCAACCATTTGACCCATTGTGTCTGTTTATTAAAGACAAAGCAATGAAGATATCCTTCCAAACATTTTTTTACTATCTCATTTTTCCCATCAGATTGAGGATGATAAGATGAGTTATGAGCTAACTAAGTACAGAGACAAGAAAATAATTTTGTTCAAAAAATTCCAGTGAAAATGGGATCTCTATCATTTACAATAATCTTTGGGTTTCAATGTAGCTTTTGTATTGTTTCCATAAATGTAGTAGAAATTGTACTACTTTAAATGGATGTGATAATGCACAAAAGTGTGCATACTTGGTAAGTCCATCAACTACCACCATGATGAGACTCTTTCCATCGTACTTGGGTAAACTTGTGATAAAATCCATTGAAACCTCCTCCCAACGTTGGCTTGGAATGGATAAAAGTTGTAATAGACCTGGGGTCTTAATTGTTTCAACTTTATTTTGTTGGAAAACCAAACATTCTACCACAAACTTTTGAATATATGATTTAAGGCCATCCCAAAAAAATTCCTTCTTAACCCTATGGTAAGTTTTTAAAAATCTTGAGTGCCCTCCTAAGGGAGACGTGTGAAATTCCATAAGAAAGTTTTGTTTGAGTTGGGAATTCTTACATAGGTATAAGTGATCTTTGTACCATAACGAATCATTTTTCCAGCTAAATGTATCAAATGTGTTGGGATCTTGTTGTATCTTTTGAATGAGTTCCCACACTTCTTAGTAATTCTTCCATTAATCCCTTTCTTTGTTTATCCAATCTGGTTGGATAATAGAAATGGCGCAAAGCAATGCTTCCACCACCTCATCCTTTATTGAAAGTGCATCTGCCACAACATTTTGCTTCCCTTTTTTGTAGATGATTTTGAAGTCATAGCCCAACATCTTTGTCACCCATTTTTGCTGCTCTTCTGAAGATAACCTTTTTTCTAAAAAGTATTTAATACTATCATGATCCATTTTTACTTTGAAGTGTCTTCCCATTAGGTAGAGTCACCATCTCTTAAGTGCATGTAGTATTGTGAACATTTCCTTCTCATAAATAGATTTGTGTAAATACTTTCCTTTGATTGGATGAATTTCAAAAGCAATGTGTCTTTCTTCTTGCATTAAAACAACACCAATCCCATTTCCCGAGGCATCACGTTACACAATAAAGGTTTTATTGAAGTCTGGCATAGTTAAGACTGGTGCTTGGCACATTGCCTCTATAAGATGTTCAAAGGCCTTTGTTGCTTCTGTAATTCATGAAAATTCATCTTTATTCAATAATTTTGTTAGAGGTGCTTCTATTCTCCCATAATTCTTAAGAAACTTGTGATAATACCCTGTCAACCCGAGAAATGCTCACATATGATTTATGAATGTGGGGATTTTCCATTCCTTAATGGATTTAATTTAGTTAGGGTCAACCTTAACACCTTCATGAGATACAACATGTCCTAGATATTCCAGCTCTTGTACTCCAAAGAAACAATTGGAGCTTTTTGCATATAATTGTTTCTCCTCCAATATTTTGAGAACCCTGTCAACATGTTGAACCTGATCCTTCCAAGACTTGTCGTAGATTAGTATATCATCAAAAAATATTAACAAAATTTTCTAGGGAAGGTTTTGAAAATGGAATTCATCAAACCTTGAAATGTAGAAGGTGCATTGGTAAGGCCAAAAGGCATGACCAAAAATTCGTAATGACCCTCATGAGTTCTAAATGTTGTTTTCGGAATGTCTTCAGTCTTCATTCAGATTTGATGATATTCTGAATGAAGATCCAACTTGATGAAGTAAATTGACCCATGCAATTGATCCAATAATTCATCAATGACAGGAATGGTAAATTTATCTTTAATAGTGAGCTTTTTGAGCTCCCTATAATCCAGACACATGCGCCATGATCCATCCTTATTGTGCACCAATACTACTGGAGCAAAGAAAGAACTTTGACTAGGTTGAATTATCCCATCCTCTACCATTTCTGCAACCATACGTTCAATTTCACTCTTTTCGGCATAGGGATATTTGTAAGGCTTGATGTTTGGAGGAACACTTCCTAGAATCAAATGTATAGCATGATCATGATCAAGAATAGGTGGGAGGCCTTTGGGAGTCTCAAATACCTTGGGATGATTGTCCAAGGTTGTTTGGAGATCTTTAGAAATAGATGATTTTGATGTGGGAACCTCTAGCGAACATAATTGTGCAATTACACCTTTTTTTTCTTTCTTTAGAAGCTTTTTCATTCCGTAAATTTATCCATACAATTCATCAAATAATTCATCAATGACAAGAATGGGAAATTTATCTTTAATAGTGAGATTCTTGAGCTCCCTATAATTCGAACACACATGCCATGATCCACCCTTCTTGTGCACCAATACTACTGGAGCAAAGAAAGAACTTTGACTAGGTTGAATTATCCCATCCTCTAGCATTTCTACAACCATACATTCAATTTCACTCTTTTGGGCATAGGGATATTTGTAAGGCCTGATGTTTGGAGGAACACTTTCTAGAATCAAATATATAGCATGATCATGATCACGAATTTGTCAGGAGGCCTTTGGGAGTCTCAAATACCTTGTAATGATTGTCCAAAGTTGTTTGGAGATCTGGAGAAATATATGATTTCGATGTGGGAACCTCTAGTGAACATAATTGTGCAATTACACCTCATTTTTCTTTCTTTAGAATCTTTGTCATTCCGTTAGAGTTCATTATCTTTCTAAAATTCCCTGTGATACCCCTTAATTCAACTTCCTTTCCTTCCGAACAAATTTTCATGAAAAGTTCTTGAAAATTAAAAGTTATTGTACCCAAGGATTGTAGCCACTGGACTCCTAATACAACATCAACACCACTCATTGGAATGGAAAGCATTGGGCTCTTCAATACATATTCTCCCATGGATAACTTGATATTATTGCACCTTCCAGAGGAATTTATGGTTCTTCCACTTGCAACCATCACTTGACACTCTGGTGCTAGATATAAGAAGCAATTCAATTCCTTGGCTATTTTACAATTAATAAAATTAATGGCACTGCCAGATTCAATCAAGACTATTACCTTTTTCTTCTTCATATGTCCTTCTATCTTGATAGTTTGAGGAGTGGTAGTTCCAACCAATGCATTACAAGATATGGTCGGATTCATTTCTTCTTTCTCTTGGCTTTGTTCCTGGTTTATATCCTCTTCTTTTGATGTTACTTGTTCATTTTCTTCCTCCTCATCACAATCTATGTAAAATAATTTCTTCTCAGCACACTTATGGACTTTAGTATATTTTCTATCACAACTATAGCAAAGCAACAACATTTCCATCTTTATAGTTGTGAGTGGTAGGCTTCATTGTTGCCATAATTTTGTTTCCCATTTTTCTTGCCAACTTGAATGCCTTCTCTAATGA
The DNA here is from genome assembly GCA_031772625.1 of Pinus tabuliformis. Lineage (NCBI taxonomy): Eukaryota > Viridiplantae > Streptophyta > Pinopsida > Pinales > Pinaceae > Pinus > Pinus tabuliformis. The sequence goes on from CM062819.1 coordinate 707,173,435, forward strand.
ATTACGTTCCCAAAGGCGAACCTCATGTTGGATTTCATCTTTTAAATTCCCTATGAACACATCAATCCTATGCTCCTCTAGAATATCTTTTACCCTTATATTCAATTTTTGGAAGTCCTCAATGTGCTCCATCATTGAACCCTTTTGTTTAAGATTTATCAATTGGCTAAAAAAAGTGTTGTTTTTTTATCCTCATAATGTGTTATCATTTCTTCCGTAAAAGTTGCCCAAGTGAAAATTTGTTTACAAGAGAAAATCCATCGATACCATACAAACTGATTTGGTTCCAAATATAAAGTTGCAATGTGTACCTTTTGTGTGTTTTGCACATTATGGAGATTGAAATATTTATCCATCTATAGTATCCATGTTATGGGATCCTTGCCATCAAACTTCCTCATATCGATCTTTGGAACATGGTGGGTCTTCAATCCAACACTAGAGTCTATGAAATCATGATTAACATTTCTTTTGTTCTCGTCATGAGTTTCCTTTACTACCCTTTCACCATTAGCAAACATTTCTTGTAGCAACTTTGTCATATATGTCTTCGAATCTTCCATTTTTCCTTCCATCTTAGCTTCCACGCCTTTCTTTAAACCATCCATCTTATCTCCCATGCCATCCATCTTATTAGCTTCCACATCTTTCTTTAAACCATCCATCTTAGCTTCCGTTACCTTTTGTGAGAGTGAAATTTGTTGCACCTGGTCTTGTAATTTTGATATATCGTGTTGCATTTCTTCCTCTTCTTCATGAGTCATGTTAGAGCTTTCAATTTTCTTACTAGGTGTTTCCATTTCCTTTCTTTGAGGCATCAATTAATGATAACTATGCTTCACTATGCCCTTTGAATTCCTTAAAACTAATTTTTCAAACCAAACTTATGCAAAATTTTAAAATAACTACACACATTTTTTCAATTTGTAGGAGCTCGATATTTTTTAAAAAAACTACACACATTTTTTCACTTTGTAGGAACTCGACATTGAATCTGATAGATCTCTGAAATTTTGGATCACCAAGGTCTTAAATTGTGCAATGTGGTAGCCCTCTTATCCCTCTTTCCAATGCCACCAGTATGATTGAAATTGGATTCTCCAAGAAGGAGTTATGCCCAATCTCCCAAGATGACCTGATTATACACTCTTTCAGTAGATCAAACTTGTACTAAGTGCCACGTGTCACTATTTCAACCTATCCCTAAAAAGGACGTCTACAAAACTATAGTCCGTCCTCTTTCTATAACTTATTAAGAAATTTCAATCTAATATTCAGACATAAATTTATGATGATTTTCCCAAGGTTAGTTATTTGGGATGTAATTTGGGAGCTTGAAAAAACCCTAACTTCCTTAGATCTTATCTCTGAAAATTTATTGAGACAAGATCTGAAATTTGGCCCTGAGGATCATCAAAATTTCGGCTGAAATGGCTATCTTTTTTAGCTTCTGAAATGTCACAGAAAAAATTTATACCGAAAATTCCACGATGACCTATTTGGAGCAGCGAAACTTTAGATTCCAAAGCTCTAATACCAAATGTTATGAACCAACTCATAAAAAGATAGAAAAGATAGATCAATGAATTCGAAATCAACCTCATCGAGGGGGAAACCTCCTTTACATTACACAAATGAATAACCCTCAGATGATACAAATGACTAAACCTCATTTCTATATATAAGAATCTAAGGGGTCACAATATAATCAAAGTCAACATAACAATAATAATATAAGGGCACAACAATAACGATAGTGGGCTTCTATGGGGCACACTAATAAAAATATGGGCACAATAGGGGCACAATAATAATAGTAAGGGCTACAATGAAAATAGTAATGAGGGAATCACTAGTATTATAGGGACCTAACACAACTAGAGGCACCCATCGTGCACCCGCGTCAACAATTGATGTACGCAAACTATGTTAATAGTGGTGCCGCTGAAATGTGACACCCACAACATATTAAGAAGCCCTGTGCACCCAAATTTGGCAACCCATTTCATCGACTCAAGTTTGTGACATCTAACTCTTTATAGTATACCTTCTTCAGGTACTTGCTCAACTCCAACTGCAGGAACTTCACTGGTTCCCAATTCCTAATCCTCCATTTTCAAGTATGGTATCCGGGCCAGATAATTGCCCTCAAATGACACGTTCTCCAACAGCAAAGGTTTGGAGACTATGAAATTCATTGAATCCAGGTCTTTGGGCACTTTAGCCATGGATTTTCTTGGCGGTATATACAGTGGTAGTTGAGTTATCAACTCAACCTCCTCTTCATCAATCTCCTCAACTCCCCTAGTTAGTTCTTCCTCATCTAAGCTGAGGGTCTCCATCGGCTGCTTGGATCGATCCATCTTTCCCTTCTAGCAGATCTTTGTAGGATTTTTGTGTGGAAATTGTTGCACTAGTAATTGCAGATGTTTCATCTGCTTCTTATCTCCCATCGTGGAAGTATATGGATTAGGCCTTGGCGACCTAGGGGTAGCAGTAGGCAAACCTGTAGGTACAGGTTGGGCCGACTCCATCTCAGGTTGAGTTGTAGTCATTCTCTCAATGAATATTTTTTGCTTCTAGTAAGTTAAATTTGCGAATCCCGGTTGTGAAATCTGCTCCTTAATTCTTTCCCAATCCTTGTCAGACATACGACACCTCTCTTGACACAAATGAAAGCATAACAACTTAAGGAAAATTGTCAAGAAGAAAAGTGTTCGAATGTGGAGCGGCATACCATATTTATAGCTCAATTTGAATTCAAATCCATCTGTTCCCTCCAAATTCCTGTCGTAAATGTGCTCTTGGTTGAAAATTTCCAAATATATGCTACATAAATGTTCCCCCTCGGCTCTTTTTAATGGAAAAATTTCCTTCCAATCAGCTAGAGTAATTCCAACTATCACCTTTCGGTCAAGCTACACGGGACCCATCATTTTAGTGCAAATCCTTCATCACAACTCTCCTTTATGCCTTCCCTTCACTCGTTGCATAGCCCAATCACTTCGTGCACCCATTGTCATGCGGAAAGAATCAATTTTGCAGACAAAACCGACCTTCCTAGAAGCTAAGGCTTTCTAGTGACAAACAAGACAATTAAAAACTATCTTTCCCTAAATATGCGTTTAGAATACAAGTAATCAGGTGTTTATAACATACCTTTAGTCCAACGCTTTGTAGCAGTCCAGCCTTGCCGATCCGGATGAGATCCTCCTTCTCTTCGAAACCTGCATTCACTAACAAGCAAACGATTACATAGCACCTAAATAAATCATAAAATAAAACATATTCATCATGCAGACCAAGGAGTATATGAAACAAATCGTGTATAACAACTTGTTGAGAAAAATGAGCTTAATTGTACTAAGTGGAAACAAAAGAAACCATTACAACCTGTGCCTTGGTGTTGTGCAGGTCCCTCCCAGGGTCCAGCAAGAGTTTTCCTTTACTTTGATTAGCTCACCCACTTCCAAATGAAGCTAAGAAAGGATGGGAATTTCTCCTTTCAAGCTCTATAAGGGAGTCCTAATCTCAGCAGCATCTACCCTTAGGAATGTTCAGCTTTCAACCTCTCCTCCCTCTGGCCCAATGCCTGTATTTATAGTGCTTAGGAGGAAGTTAATCAGGTCCACCATGAATGGGATAAGCCCCTCTTTCAATGGGATAGCTCCCCTCTTCATGGGATAAGTTCCTCTTACATAGGGATGCATGAACCATCTGGAGGTGCTCAATCCACGTCAAACCATCTTCTAGAATACTCTAGAAATGACCACAAGTAACTTTTTTGAAGTGAAACTTGCGCCTTTTGACCTTTACAGGAGTACGCACCCACCCCTTTACAGACAGAGCATACAAGTACGCAGGTATTGTGAACTTGGGGTGCGTACACGCAGGTAAGGCTAAGAGAAACTGCGTAACCAGAGTTAATTGGCTTTTAAAGGACTTTCTCTCTTTCTTGGGGTTTGACATGAGGAGCAGAGGTATGAGACTTGCCAAGGAGGATAGTATGACAGTTGATAGAGCCATACTAACTGTAGATAGTCATGGTGACAAATTTTAGTGTAACAGATTAGCCCCTAAAGTGCGAAGCCTGTAGTAGATTTAGGGTTTCATATCGTCTAGGAAGGGTGAATTACTTTATCATTTCAAGGATTATCTTCTGGAGAGCCCGGTTGGAACCTGCAAGTATTCAACACAAAATACATGTATGAGATCATATCATCGCTGAGGTAGGCATTCCCATACTTAGATCAAAAACTTTAACTAGCAAACTAACTACTGCTCTGGTACAGGAATGATTTCGCAGTACATCATAATCATAGACTCATGTAGACACAGTATGGACGCAGCCATCTATTTATAGTTAGTCTACTATACAATGAATACAAAACTCCTCGTAGCCTGGATGGTGGAAACTAGATCCAGGGTCTTCATTTCTACTTCCCGAAATAGTACGATCCTATCCATGCGAATAAATGAGTTGATGTCGAGCATGGTAGAAACCACTTGATTACCAGTCAATGATGTAAACTGTTAACAAGTGTGAGAGAAACCACCAGTGATGTCAATGGTTCTCAAAGTATCCAGTACAATCCATGAGATGTGAATGAATGTGTTGATGTCGAACATTTCACGGAATCCTTCGATCGAAAGTCAATGATGTAAACTGTCGTCGAAGGCGAGAAATCTGCCATTGATGCATGTGGATCTCAAGTCACTGATGATTTCTAGATCATCTTTCTAGATAATGTGCTGATGTCGATAGAAAGCGATCCGTCGTAGGCAAGCCCACAACACGAAATCATAAATCAAGTTGAAGAAATGTAGCTGTAAGGACTGACTCAGGGATGGTCAAGATGGATGACAGGTATTTTGTAGATGAATGGTTTATTTGCAGCGACCTCTTGAACACATAATGACACAACAGATGGCTTGGTGACATTTGACCCAAAGTTAATACCCGGCTGAAGACTTTCAATGTGGTTCAATCAACTGTGAAGCAAAGGATTTCCCAACCCAGGTGAATGAAAAGTGTCGTGTTCAAGAGTGGTGATAAGGTTTCTTCTAAGACAAAGGATAGCAAATAGGCTCATTTTCCTCTCTTTTCCCCCACCATTTCTGGCAAGTACCTCTTTATTTTTTACAAGCTTGAGGAGGATACCATATGCTTGATTATAAGCTCATCCTTCGGATGAGTCCAACTTAGTTTAGATTCGAACCCTAAGAAGGAGTGGTTCATTCCTGTTTGTAATCGAACAAGTCCTTTACTGTGAAATTTTAACGAGTCCAGTATAGGAGAAACTCGGCGTTTTTCAATTTTAGAGAGTCTGAAAAACTTAAGAAGACTCTAGGGTTGAACTTTTTCGTAAATTTGTGTCTCCCAAGCCCGAAAAAGTATAAAATAATACTTGAGAGAACCGCTTGATCTTTTACGACCAAGGAGTACTTTCATAGTTAGTGTCTTTGACCTGAAAAGTAAAAAGCGATCAAGGACACGTTGTTTTATTTCCAGTATCGAATTTGAAACGACAAAAATCCGGCAATCTTTTCCTGTTTTTACGGTCAGAAAAGGGCTATAATGGGACCGTCTTTTAATTCCATTTTAACGAGTGTAAAAGAAACGCTCGGCAATCTTTTCATGTTTTAGGAGTCAGAAAAGGGCTTAAAAGATGACTTTGATGTTTTTGTTTGTGAAAAATGACAATTTTCCCTGAAAATCCTTTTATCCTGCACAAAAACCAACACATTACTCATACATGTTTAAGATAGATAAAAATACTTTGAAAAATACCTTTTCATGGTGGAAAATAAACAAATTTAACATTAATTTACTCAAAAAACCTATAAAAGGGTTTTTACCATTTCATTTTTACCATTTTACTGTTGAGGAGAGAAAAAGGGCTTTTGGCAAGAAACTTCCCGTGGACATTGCAGAGAATCCGACTGTCGAAACCGAACGCCGTCTCATCAGGTATTCTACAACATCCTCCCTTGCATTTCTATCCATTTAGAATTTGTTTTTAAGCTTTAGTTTCATTTTTTGGAGGCCTTGGGGTTTCAAGGTCCACTTTTCAGGGTACGCAGTTGCTCCACTGGTGACCTACGTACCCCGACATTTTCTCAGTTGGGAAAATGTCGGGCGTACGCAGCTTGCCTTAAGAGAACCTGCGTACACACGCTCTATCTCTAAAGGTGGGCTGCGTACACCGCGGAGTGGGTTTTCAAACCCCCATTTCTCCAAAATGAACCAAAAACTTTCAAATTTATGGACTCTAACAGATGTTTTATGGTGTGTAGATTTCCCACCATGCTTGATTGGTGCGAAAGAGAACACGAAGATGTTGATTTGGCCGCCATTAATCACCAACCTTCCATTGATGCTTTGAAGACATGCGGTCTTTACAAATACTGTGCCATACCTGGCATGAGGGCCCAGGTGCGCTTTCTAGAGTGGCTGGTTGAAAGTTGGAACGTCCAAGATCAGTGCTTTTACATTGGAGGGCACCAGCTCGAGATAGAGCCCTCAGATATTTACTTTCTCACTGGTTTTCCCAAGAGGGGCGAACAATTGACTCTGTCCGGGACTAGGCCGGGTGGCCAGTCCATCGCTAGTCTCCGTCTAGAGTGGTGCGATAATCAGAACCAGGAGAGGGGGATAGAAATTAAAAATATATCCCGACCTGAACTTATGGTAATTGCCTTTACAGTTACCAGACTTTGCGGCGCTGCCGCTTTGCACATTGCCACCAGGTCCCAAATGCAGATGGCGATTGACTGCTATCGAGGCACCATTTTCAACTAGTGTGATGTTGTGTTGGCCAATTTAAAAGGCCAACTGACTAGGGCAAAAAACGGGCAACCCAAGACTTTTGGTTATGGGCCTTTAGTTGTGAGTTTTGCTCTAGAGAGGGTTCCGATGTTGATCCCGCATCAGCTTACTGTTGAGGTTGGGCTTCCTCGAGAGCCTAAGTTGATGCGATGGGTTGCGGTGATGGCCCGTCATCCTGACGAGGGCACGGAGGTTGTCCGATTTAGACCGGAGTACTTTCACTGGTTAGAGGACCAGATCTTTTCGATACAAGATTTTCCTTATGCCGGAGTCGATTTTCGTGGCGATCCGGACATGATTCTTCCACCGGGAGAACAGTGGGATGACACAGGTAATTCATTTTTTACCAGTTTTTTAAATTATCTACTTTTTTTGTTTTTATATCATCTCAAAACTGACAGTGACAATTTTCAAAATGCAGATGTAGGCCCACGGCGTCCAGCCAATCTCCGGCCTTTCGAGAGGAGACAACCAGTTGCACCGGCACCGGTCCCATAGAACGAGGCTACAGAGACCTTAGCTGAGTTGGAACAAGACCTAGAGCGTCTGACGGCAGATATACCAGAGACTACTATAGATGATATTCCTATCAGGCTTCAGCGCTATGTAGTCGGAGTCCCAGGACCTTTTAGAAGGTTCTTGTGTAGGGTAGCCCGTGCAGTGGTGTCGTATAGAGATCATCATCAGTGATTGGATGATCGTTTTTGTAGACACATGTGACATTTTGGTTTTTTGTACTTATCGTTTTTGCCGATCATAAGGTGTTTTACAACCTATGATCGAAGACGATGTATTTTTACACACTCCTATCTATATATATATCATTATTACCGGCTTATCTTGTTAAACATGTGTGATTAAATGTTTTTAAATTTACATGTATGATTATCGCAAATGTCTGTTTAACATTCGAGAAGCAATTGCATCTGCTAATGTATGTAAAGACCTTGGAATATGTTGATATTCAATGTAATCAAACTCACGTTCCAAGAGACGCACTCTCAAAAATAACCTTAATAACACTGGATTTCTAATGGAATACACTCTATTAAGCTGTAATACAACGAGTTCAGAATCTAACCTCACTATCAAACTCCGAATCCAAAACGAAATAGATTCAGACAATAACTCAATCACTGCACTGTATTCTGCAATGTTGTTTATTGTTTGACTGAGGCTTACCCCATGCATAGAAACTAACTCGTTAGAGGGCGAATAAATAACCCAAGCTGCAAAAGAAATATTCTGTGTACTACGACAAGCACCGTCAGCAAATCCAATGTATGTTTGGAGAGGCATCGACATCTGCAAATATCAAGCGTAAAACCAAGATAAGCAGAATAACGACGAAAAAAACACTTTCTAAGCTAAGCACACTATCTAAACTAACAAACACACCAGCTAGAAAGAAAAATTAACCTAACTAACCTAACTAAAATCTCCACACGCAGCATTTAAGCATAATACCTCTTTAGGTAAAGTCCATTTCTGGGTTTACCAAAAGAGTCCCCGTCAAATTCAACCAGCTCCTAGGCCCCTTTTGCTAGCTTTTGCTTAACAATGTAGGGCCCATGCCACATAGGAACGAATTTTCCAGCACCTAATTTATCGTTAGTTTGATCATACAATAGCACTAGGTCTCCTTCCGAAAAATTTCGAGGGGTCACATTTCGATCATACTGAGCTTTCATACGTTTTGCATGAGTCTCGATTGCCAATGCAGCATCGCGTTGAGTCTCATCTAATTGAGCTAAGTATAATAAACGCTTCTCCTCTTTGGAAGTAGCTGGAAGTAATTCGACAGCCATTTCAAGTGATGGGATTTCGCATTCAATCGGCAGCACAGCTTCCAAACCATAAACTAGTTGGAAAGGAGTGAACCCTGTTGATGTTTTCACTGAAGTTCGGTACGCCCAAAGCGCGGAAAATAACATGTTGTGCCAATTCGACCGATGAATACCAATGATTCATCGGATCATGATAACTAAAACTTTGTTTATGGACTCAACCAAATCGTTTGCTTGGGGATAATAAGGAGTTGAGCTATCATGACGCAAACCAAGTTGGCCTGTAAGTTCTGTCATCATAATGTTTCGAAAATGGCGCCCATGGTCAGTGATTATCACTTGTGGGACACCAAACCTAGCAATAATGTGATTGAATACGAAAATTGCAGTTGTCTTGCCGTCAGCCTCGAATGTAGGCATCGCCTCGGCCCACTTAGTAAAATAATCAACCGCAAGGATGATATACGCATGCCCCCCGGCCGAGTGAGGGTTACATGTAATAAAGTCGATACCCCATTTGGCAAAAGGACCAACGACAATTATAGGGTGGAGAGGAGCAGGTGGTGCACACATCTTGCGATCAAACACTTGACAGTTGTGGCATTTCCGGACCGCAATAATACAGTCTTTAAACGTGGACGGCCAGAAGTAGCCAGCGCGCAACACTTTTTGGGCTGTGGCATACCCAGACATATGACCGCCACACGCTCCAGAGTGACAGTCATTCAAAACCCTTTCTGCCTCTTCGTGAGTTAAGAAACGTCAGAAAACCAAGTCTGCCCCACGGCGATAAAGAGTATCTCCAATAATTTTGTACTGTTGGGACTGGAATCGAATTTTCCGATGTTCCGACTTTGAAGCTTCGGGCCGAAAGGATTGGGTTTGGAGGTAGACGATTATATCCCCATACCATGGATCTAAAGTGCTGATGAGAAACAAAGATTCGTCCGCAATGGGTTCCTCTGCCACAGTTTCCGTGTCAGCACGCGGGAAATCACACATCAACTCTGCAAAAACTAAAGATTTCTTAGACTTAGATTTTTCAAACTCCAAGTCGAACTCTTGCAGGATAACGATCCATTTAGAGTACTTTCCCCCTATAAATTGTTTAGTCAAAATGTAAATCATAGGGTTGCAATCCGAAATAACTGTAGTTTTACGGAGTAGAATGTAGTGACGAAAATGTTGGACAGCTTGAATGGCTGCCAAAGCCAATTTCTCCACATGCGAATATTTTAGCTCAGTGGGATTTAACGTCCTACTAAGATAATATATCACATGTTCCTTTCCGAATTCATCTTCCTGAACTAACACCATTCCAATAGTGGAATGGGAGACGGCGAGGTACAAAAAGTAATCTTGGTTGTAGTTGGGAGGATGCAACAACGGTGCATGGGTCAACACATGTTTAAGTGTATTGAAAGATTTTTGAGCTATCTCATCCCAAGAGAATTGAGCATTCTGTTTCAACAACCGTGTAAAACCTTTTGTAACCTCGGCGTAGTTAGGAATGAATCGGCGTAAAAAGTTTGCTTTCCCCTGCAAACTTTGGAGTTGGCGAAGACTCGAAGGAGGAGGCAATTTGATGATAGCTTCTACCTTCGAGGGATCGAAGCAAATGCCGGCTTTTGAAACTACAAATCCCAACAATCGTCCCACTTCTATACAGAAGACACATTTGTGTGGGTTCAACCGTATACGATAATGCCTACACCTCATGAATATTGCTCATAAATGGACAAGGTGATCAGCTCGATGTAATGAATGAGCGGGCAAATCATCGAGATATGGTTGCACAATGTGTTTGATGTCATGAAACGCATAAGACATTGCCCTTTGAAAAGTGGCTCCGGCATTCTTAAGCCCAAAAGGTAGTTTGCAATAAGAAAATGTCCCCATGGACAAATGAAAGCCATTTTTGGTTGATCGGCAGGTAGAATATTGATTTGATTGTAACCGGAAAAACTGTCCATAAAGGAAAATATTTCACTGCCGGCACAATCATCAATTATTTGATCGATATAGGGTGTTGGATAGTTGTCCTTGGGACAAGCACGATTGATATCCCTATAGTCGATGCATATTCTTATTGTTCCCTGTTTTTTGTTAACCGGAACAATATTAGATACCCAATCCGTTAACGGGATCGGATAAATGAAACCTGCTTTCAACAGCTTCTCAACTTCTGCTTTAATTGCAGCCGCTTTTCGTGGGTGAATCTAACGCAAACGTTGCTGGACGGGTTTAGCGTCCGGGTAAGTCTTGATCTCATGAACAAAAATTGCGGGTAAGTAAACATGGACGACTGACTAGACATATTTACAGGAGTATAAATACCTTCGGGTGGATAAGGAGTACGAGGTGGAGAAAAACTTGTCCCTGAGTTGTCCAAGTAATTAGTTAACGAAAGATACCAAGTAGTACTTCTAGGTGGACTGTAAAAAATGGATTCACGCTCCCTTAGATCAGTAGTAGGTTGATCTTCAGGGATAGGGACGCCTATATCTTCTTCGGGAGCAAGTTCTTCAATAGCTATCAAACCAGAAGGAAGATTTTCGGTGATGACTCTTTCTACCCTAGGGGAATCAGGAACACTAGAAGTTGGAGTAACAGGTTCAGATATTTCAGGTTCTTCACCTATATCACTAGTAGATGAAAAACTACCAGCAAGCTCGGAAACTGCAATAGCTTCAGGATTATAACCTGTTTCTAAACTTTGGTAATCAGGATGGACTACCAACGAAGACTCTCCTTCTTCAGGTGAACCTACTTTACTGCCACCAAGAGTTATAAGGACTTTCAAACCTTCATAATGACCCAGGACGTCTTCAGGAGGTTCGCCCCGAAGTCTATGGGACTTCCTCAACAAATCGGCCACGGTAACAATCTCAGGAGACTGGCCCCGAAGTCTACGGGACTGTCTCGGTAATTCAGCCACAGTTAAAGACTTTTAACTACTGCACACGCAAACAAAGTAAAATCTCAAAGCAAACCGCCTAAAGTCTCTAAAGAACCAAACAAATTCGAATCACATGCCTAAAGAATCTAGGGCGTCAAACCAAACACAAACAGTAACCTTCCGGACCGAAAAAACTTGTTGGTGATGAAGCCCAACATCGCCGAATTTAGTACAGAAGTGGTGGGTGGAACAGTTACCCCGGCAACCTGCTTAATGAATAGACTGGACCAAGTTCCTCCACTTTAACCGTCTCGAGTGAAGTGAACCCCCTAGAAAATCCAAGTGAGTCTAGCTGACGTCTGCTCCAGGTGCAGTGGGATCTTCCCTCCACCGTCACCTTGGGTAGAATCCTAAAGATAATGGTCACTAAGGTTACCAACAGCAACAAATATACCTGGGGGAATAGTCTACGACCTGATAGCACGCAAGGGCAGAGTAACAAGCTCAATCCCCTTGCTAGCTCCTTAACAATAATCCAAGGTTTACCGACAAGTGACCCCAGGCTCCTTGACAATAATCCGAGGTTTACCGTTTGTAGTACGTGTGTATCTGGCGTCTTTCCCAATGAAGGAGGATTGATCCCCTCACTGGTTTGGACACGGTCTCGTGCTTCTCCTTTAAGAGGAGATTTCCCAGAGTACAAATGAAACAGTTGGATTTATCCTACCACAAGATAAGCTACTTGTTTAGTTTTACTGTCTTGGAGAGTTAATTACTCTCCTACTCCAAGACACTAGCCTGATCTATATTGGTGTTTCAGAGCCCTAGTAAATAAAAAGTTACTAAGTTGATTTTACTTTAAGCGTTAATTTTTATGGCTTTTCTTTAGGACAAAAGGTAGTGGAGATGAAACTGATGGTGTGTAGACTCGACTCAAATCCACTAAAAAGATGCACTTAGGATGATTTATACTAATTTTCTTTTTCAATGAATTCCCTAGCTAGGAGAGTTGGAGAATGCAAAATTGATATAAAGACAATTTTCTTGGCAATGAAAATCAAAGAAACAATCTCTTTATCTTTTCCAAAGCATACAACACATGACCACTAATTACTTCACGAAAATTCCTTTTCCTTTCAAAGACTCAAATGCTACTAAAGCAAACTTTTCTTCAAAAGAGATTTTTTGGATTTTTTCCTACTTAACAAAGCATACAAAAATCAAAAATCAATTTCTAAAACCTATGACAATCAAATCAATTTTACCTAAAAGCAAATCTGAGCGAAATTCACCTAATAAGCAAATCTAATGAGGCCAAAGCCTACCAAGTATGATTCCAGGATGTTTTACTCAGTCATGATTTAACCAAGGACTAGTTAATGCAGAATCAAAAACTAGTCAAAAACAAAAATCAAAATCTTTTGTTCTTTTTCTTAAAATGAAATTCACAGTTCAATCAAGAAATTTTTTCGAGATTCGGCAAAGAGACAACACAAAGGAAGGTTTCTCACAAGGGTGGATTCTATGAAAGGTCCGACTCCTAAGAAGACTGTAAAGACCAGGGATATCCAAGGTTTTACGACTTCTAAAGCCAAAGTCACTACAGGACCAATGCAAAAATCAAACCCTAAGGCTAGAACCTCTACGAATTTCACTAAAACTCTTGACACTGATGAAACAAGTTTAGATGAAGATTTCTAGCAGGTAACCAGTGGATCTGGGTGGTAAAAACAACTTATAAATAAAATCTAAGAGGCAAAAAGGAGAAAATTGAAATTTTCTCAATTTAGACAGGGTACGCAGGCAACCTGTTTGCACAGGTGCGTGTACGCTCTGTGCACAAAGCTGTAGTGCGTACAGGTATGCACTGTGCTTAACGCAGAGGCTGCGTACTTCTAGCAAAACCAAGAAAAACTAAAATCTAATTTAACCCTAAGCTAAGCCACCCAAATGCACAGTCAGACAGCCAAAAACTAGAAAGAGAACGACTTATCTCAAATCAAAGTTTCACACAATGGAAAAATCATTCACATCAATGGAGTTCCCCATTATGGTCGCCATTTTGTCATGTGGAAAGAGTCAATTTTGCGGACAAAACCGACCTCCCTATAAGCTAAGGCTTTCTAGTGACAAACAAGACAATTAAACACTATCTTTCCCTAAATATGCGTTTAGAATACAAGTAATCAGGTGTTTATAACATACCTTTAGTCCAACGCTTTGTAGCAGTCCAGCCTCGCCGATCCAGATGAGCTCCTCCTTCTCTTCGAAACCTGCATTCACTAACAAGCAAACGGTTACATAGCACCTGAATAACTCATAAAATAAAATCATATTCATCATACAGACCAAGGAGTATATGAAACAAATCATGTATAACAACTTGTTGAGAAAAATGAGCTTAATTGTATTAAGTGGAAACAAAAGAAACCATTAGAACCTGTGCCTTGGTGTTGTGCAGGTCCCTCCCAGGGTCCAGCAAGAGTTTTCCTTTACTTTGATCAGCTCACCCACTTCCAAATGAAGCTAAGAAAGGATGGAAATTTCTCCTCTCAAGCTCTATAAGGGAGTCCTAATCTCAACAGCATCTACCCTTAGGAATGTTCAGCTTTCAACCTCTCCTCCCTCTGGCCCAATGCCTGTATTTATAGTGCTTAGGAGGAAGTTATTCAGGTCCACCATGAATGGGATAAGCCCCTTTTCAATGGGATAGCTCCCCTCTTCATGGGATAAGTTCCTCTTACATAGGGATGCATGAACCATCTGGAGGCGCTCAATCCACGTCAAACCATCTTCTAGAATACTCTAGAAATGACCACAAGTAACTTTTTTGAAGTGAAACTTGCGCCTTTTGACCTTTACAGGAGTACGCACCCACCCCTTTACAGACAGAGCGTACAAGTACGCAGGTATTGTGAACTTGGGGTGCGTACACGCAGGTAAGGCTAAGAGAAACTGCGTAATCAAAGTTAATTGACTTTTAAAGGACTTCTCTCTTTCTTGGGGTTTGACATGAGGAGAAGAGGTATGAGACTTGCCAAGGAGGATAGTATGACAGTTGATAGAGCCATACTAACTATAGATAGTCATGGTGACAAATTTTAGTGTAACACCCATCCTTCCAAAAATGCAGTTTATAGTCCCACACTCCCTTGCAAATGCTTGGAGTACTAAGACTCTCCCACCTTCATATAGTCATTTCACAGGGACAGGATCACCCTTGTACAACTTTAACAGACTCCCATTGACCTTTCCTGGAAACAATTCCTGATTCAACTTCACAAGCTGAACCGCACCTCCATCTGTAATCTCCTTAATAATATATGGCCCTAGCCAATGCACTTGGAACTTCCCTAGAAACTTTGTGAACTTACTATCATATTGTAATACCAGATCTCCATTATTAAAGGTGCATTATTTAATATGGCAATCATGTCATGCCTTTTCACAATCCTTCTACATTTTTTGATGAAAACCCGCCAAAGATAAATCGTCCTCCAGCTCAACGAGCTACACAAGGTGTTCTTCCATGGTATCTCGATTGGCCATGTTGGTAACTACAACAATCCACAAGCTAGGTACTATGTACTCCATCAGCACTATGACTTCTTGTCCATAAACCAGTCTGAATGGCATTTGTCCCATCAACTTCTTGCAAGTAGTTCAATACCCCCATAGAAGAGCTGGTATGTGCACATCCCAATCATTTCACTTCGCATTGCAAATCTTTATTAAGGCGTTCTCATTATAAATCTTCATTAAGGCGTTCTCCTAGTTTTTGTTAAATTCTTCCACTTTTTTGTTCTCTTGAGGATGATACAACGTACTCTTCTAGTGATACATCTGGAACTCTTAGAGTAATGCAACAGTTGTTTCATTTAAGAAGTGTGAACCTCTATCTCTCATCAAGATCTTAGGGCAGACAAACTAGGATAGGATATATTCAAATATGAACTTTGCAGTTTTTGTTGTGCTACAATCATTTACAGGATGTGCCTCAACCCACCTGGTTAAATATTTGATCATTGTAATGATGTATTTGGCCCTGGTCTTCTTTCCTGGTGTCTGCATTGGCCCTATGAAGTCTATCGCGCACTTATCAAACACTTGTAATGACACCTATGGGTTCAAGGAAAATTCATCCCTTTGTGATGGTCTCCCTGTTCTCTGATAGACATCACATGCCCTACAATAAGCCTTAGAATCCTTATGCACAGTCGAACACCATAGTCTTGCATGTAGAAACTTCTGCATAGGTTCTCTTCCTGCATAATGTCCTCCCGCAACCCCTCCATGTGCATAAATGAGGATACCTTATTGTTCATACCCTGAGACATACCTACACCATATTTCGTCCAAGCCCATTTTATATAAGTGTGTTGGGATGGGGTCCCCTGGGTCAGTTTTGGGTTAAAAACCCAAGTTTTGATGTAAAGCTTGAATAAAAGATGTAAAATCTCCATGAATTATGGATGTGAAGTGCGTAATTAGTTAGGAGTCAAAAAAGGTTTTTACCCTCACTTAAGTAAAGTTGAGTTGGTTTTTGAGATCCACCATAGTCTGCAAACCATGAGTTTGTATAAATAGGTGTGTCTTAGAGAGTCTAAGGCAGATCTATGCTTTTATCTATGAGTACGGTGAATAGAGTCTTAAAGAGTTAGTGCAAAGAAGTAAGTCTTAGAGGAGGAAGAGGCTCTACAGCTGAGTGCGTAGAGGCCTATAGTAGTGTCTGCAACTGAGTGCGTGGACCCCTGCAATTCAGTGTGCAAGGAAGTTTTGAGTTTGTAACCTTATATTGAAGATCAATAAAGAAGACTGTTAGAGAGATTCATATGTTTTATTTGTTTCCTTCTGTTGTTTATGTTGCGATATATGTTGTGATGAGATCATGTATTTGTGAAATAATGATGTATTAATGCTCAAATCTACTAGATAAGTCTTATTGATTGAATGCAATGCATGTTAAGTATTTACGCGAAGGTTATAATACTTTTTGTTAAGTTTATTAAGAAATTAAGCACATCTGTGTGGATTCTGATCAGAAGCTAGTCTATGATGTGCGTAATTATATAACCTACCTATTCAAGGTCCACAGAAGCCAATCGTAGACCTTCGCGGAGGTCTAGAGGCCATTTGAAGGAAACTACGGCACCAAGATCTAAGGGCTTAGAGATCTGCACGAAGGGAGATCTAAGACATAAAAGGAAATCATATTAATATCTAGATGTGGAAACTTGGTTCCAACATCCCCCCATACTGCTTCGGGTGAGACTTCAGATCACGCTATGTGGGTTGAAGCCAAAAGGGCTAGTAGTGTAGGGTTTTTCTTGGCACAACTAACTCTGAACCTAAGTCAAGACCCACTAAGCCAACAAATGGTTCTATTGTTGGGACTGGGATATGCTTAAGGAGATGTGTGATGTTGCATCGCTCGAATCTGACCAAAAATGAAAATGAGAAGTGGTTGGATAGAAAGATCCATGAATTCGCAGCGCAGGAAACCAAGTATCTGCACCTATTAAAAGAATAGTGGTTGGACATATATTTATACACAGAAATACATAAAAATTTCCTATGCACCTTCTCGATCAAGCTATACGAGTGGATAACTAAATTGGTAGACATCTAAGGAAGGTGGAGACTTAACCGTCCAATAGTGTGGACTGCGGAACTAGTGTGGAGGTTGGAAGCTTCTGAAGATAAGATCACGTGCGTTGTTGACTGGCTTGATCGAGTCATAGGAGGATTTGTGACAAAGTTCGTAGTTGATACCTCAATCAGCTACAGTGAAGCATAGTGATGATTCTTAAAAGGGCAACGAGGTAAGTATCTAAGATCTTTGAATACATGGATTAAGATGTTGTGTGAAATCCCAATTGCCTTTATTTTTTGGGCTACGCAAAGTGGAAAGATTTTCAATTATCGAGGGAGACACAGGTCCTGAATATAACCCGTTGATAAGGCCTCCTTCCAGCTACAATAAAGGAATGGTACAGGATTCACCACAGAGTGTTGTACATCTCATAAGGCAGGGTTTTCCATGAACTCATCATCCATCCACTCCACCTCCACCTTCACCTCCACAGCATACAACTTCACCCACACTACCACCACCACCACTATTGTTCAACATGTTGAACTCATTAAAGCTGTCGATTTTCAAAGGTATAGGGAGTGAAGATACAAATCAATTGTGGTTCGTCTCGATTATTGTATGGGCCGCGCAATAAATCACTGATGATAGTATAAAGAAAGCACAGTTGGTTACCGCTCTTCAAGATCGCGTGTTGACTTGGTACATTAAGTACTGCACTGATAACCCTTTGGCATCGTTAGTAGACACTAAGGCTGCTTTGAAAAAATAATTCAATAAACCTAAGTCTGACTCACAATTAGTGGTTGGATTCAAGGAAATCACGACAAGGGCTGCTGAAACACCCTAGGAGTTAGATCAAAGATTGAAATGTGTGATCTGTGAAGCTAATATGCAGCTTACAGATACTCAGCATCGCGAGTGGTTTATAGTATCGCTTCTACCCCACTTGAGGATTGTTTTATCACAATAGAAGGTAGGGACTTAAGCAGAAGCCCTAGAAATGGTGATGAGATTCCATGAAACACTTATTCAGGACACGTCTTTGGGAGTTCAACAAATTCACTCACAATTGCAAAACCTCTACTTGGAACTACAGAGCTTGAAAAAAGAAAAGGAGGCTAGGTCGAAGGTACACGAGGAATTTTGGTGCCTCAAATGTAAGAGCCAGGGGCATGATAAAGATGACTTCCCTATATTCACAATTATATTACAGGGGATGAGGTAGAAGCTCTAGTAGGACCATGTTCGGGACCCATGCTATGGTGCACTATTTGTCAGCTGGTTGGAAAACACATAACAGAAAATTTTCATTTGCTGTAAAAGTTTATGCAAACACCAAAACAACTGTTTGGCTATTTCAGAAAATCGGTGGGCCACAATGAGGGCCACTGTCATAGCTTTGTTACACAAAAATATCGTCACCATGATTATTTGCAGTCAGTATGGGTCTATCATCACTTGTACTGTCCTCCTAAGCAAGTATAAGACCTCAGCTCTTCAAATCAAGCTTTAGAAGTGGGAGAAAGACATTAAAAATCAATGTAACTCTGGTTCCGCACTTTCTCTCATGGTTACCTACGGTACCGCACCTTCTGTGTACAAAAGTTGCGTACCTACCCGCTCTGTTCCTAACAGTGTAGGTGCGGACCCCTGTGAAGTCAAAAGGCACAAGTTTTATCTTAAAAAACTCACTTTGGGTTAATTCTAGAGTTTTCTAGAAGGAATTTTGACGTGGATTGTTCGCTATGAGGTGGTTCATGCATCCCAAAAGAGAAGGAGCTAATCCCTTGACTAAAGGAGCTATCCCTTTGAAGGAGGGCTTTATCCCTTTGAAGGAGGACCTAGTAACTTCCCTCCATTGCACTATAAATACAGGCATTGGGGTGAGGACTAGGGAGGTTAGAAGCTGAACATTTTGAGGGTAAATGCTGGTGAAATTAAGACTCTTTGGTTGAGCTTGAGAGGAGAGATCACAAACCTCTTGGTTCCATTGGAGAGTGAGTGAAACTTGTCAAAGTAGAGGAGACATCTTGTTGGACCCTGGGAGGAGCTTGTACAGCGTCAAGGCAAAGGTTGTAAAGTTCTTCTTCTTTTGAATCAATGCAATCAAACTCATTTTTCTCAACAAGTATCTTATGTTATTTGTTTCATGGACTCCTTAACTTTCATGTTAAATATGTTTTATGCAATTGGTTTTTCAGGTGCTATTTAATTTGTTTGCCTTGTTTGTGTTTGCAGATTTGCGAAAAGGAGCTCATTTGGATCAAAGGAGCGAGGGCATCCACAAGCTTGCTTTGGACCAAAGGTAGGCCCTAAAAACACTTGTTTGTTATTGTTTATTGAAGCATATTTAGAGAAAGATAGTGTCTGGTTGGTTTGCTTGTCATTAGGTCTTCTTTAGATTCTAGGAAGGTCTATCTTGTCCACAAGATCGACTCATTCCGTGCGACAAAATGGCGACTCCACTAGGGAATTGATTGTTTTCTTTGTCTATAATTTGACCTGAGAAACTGTATTTTTTGTTTCTGTTTTTGACTTGATGATTGTGGGATTGGGTGAATTTAGTTAATTTTGAGTTAGTTTTCATTTTTCATAGTTTTGGGAGAGGTACGCACCCTCTGAGTTAAGCACAGTGCGTACCTGTACGCACTTTTGCTTTGTGCACAGAGCGTGGACGCACCTGTGTAAACAGGTTGCCTGCGTACCCTGTCAAAAATTTGAAAATTTTTAAATTTTTCTTTTTTTTATCAGTTTAGAATTTGTTTATAGGTTTTAGCCATTCCCAGACTTGCTTGTTCCCTGTCAAAAGCTTTCCTTGGTTTAATTTCATTAGCATTAGGGTTTTAGGTGGAATTCCTAGGAATTTTGCTTGTTGGATTTGTTTTTCGTTTTTGGTTGTGTAGTGGCTCTGAGCTTAGAAGCCGTAGGGACCTCAGATTACCTTGGTGTCTACCAGTCTTCTTATGAGTCTGACCATTTATGAAATCTCCCCTTGTTGAGGAATCCGCTTTGAGTTTTCTCATTTCAAAATTTCGAAAAGCTTGTAGTTGAAAGTTTGGAATTTTCATTTTTAAAAAGAAGGAAACAAAATATTGGTTGTTTTTTGACTAATTGTGATTCTGCATAAATTAGTCCTTAGCTCACATTTAGCTAAGTAAAACATCCTCAAAAAGACTTTTAGTAGGCTTTGACTTCAAGTATCTTTTTATATAGTTTTTAGCTCTCAAAGTTAGTCATTTTCATTAGTTTTGAGTGTTTTATTTACAAAATATAAAAAATCTCTTTTGGAAAAGTTTATTTTTTGTAGTGATTGAGTGCTTTGAAAAGAAAAGGGAAATTTGTGTGAAATAGCTAGTTGTCTCGTTTTGAGTGCTTTGGAAAGGAAAAGCTCTTCTTTCAATTTGTTTAATTGAGAAAGATTTGTGTTTACGAAGTATTTGCATTCTCAAACTCTTTTCTTAGTTTAGAAGTTCATCGAAGAGAAAAGATTGTCTAAATCATCTTAGGTGCATCTTTTTAGTGATTTCGAGTCGAGTCTTTACACCACGAGTTTCATCTCCGCCACCTCTTGACTTAAACAACAACCACTAAAATTAGCGCTTAAAGTAAAATTCACCTAGTAACATTTTATTTCTAGGGCTCTGATACACCAACTTAGCTTAGGCTAGTGTCTTGGAGTATGAGAGTAATTAACTCTCCAAGATAGTAAAAACAAACAAGTAGCTGTATCTTGTGGTAGGAAGAAATCCAATTGTTGCATTTATGCTCTGGGAAAGCTCCTCTTAAAGGAGAAGCACGAGATCGTGTCTGAACCAGTGTGGGAATCAATCCTTCCTCATTGGGAACGACGCCAGATATTCACGTATTAAAAACGGTAAACCTCGGATTAACCATTGTCGAGGAGCCTGGGGTCACTTGTTGGTAAACCTTGGATTATGTCAAGGAGACTTCAAGGGGATTGAGCTTGCTACTCTGCCCTTGCGTGCGTATCAGATTGTAGATTGTTCCCTCAGGTGTATTTGTCTCAGTTGGTAGCCTTAGTGACCATATTCTTTAGGATTCTTCCTAAGGTGACAGTGGTGGGAAGATCCCACTGTACCTGGAGCAAACGTCGGCTAGACTCACTTGTATTTTCTGGGGGTTTCACTTCACTCGAGACGGTTAAGTGGAGGAACTTGGTTCAGTCTATTCATTAAGCAGGTTGTCGGGGTAACTGTTCCAACCGCCATTTCTGTACTGAATTCTGCGACGTTGTATTTCATCACCAACTAGTGTTTTCGGTCCGGAAAGTTACTGTTTGTATGTGTTTGATCTCTAGATTTTTTAGGCATGTGATTCAAATTTGTTTGGTTCTTTAGAGGCTTTAGGTGGTTTTCATTGAGATTTTACTTTGTTTGCGTGTGAAGTAGTTAAAAGTTTTTAACTGTGGCTGAATTACCAAGACAGTCCCGTAGACTTCGGGGCCAGTCTCTTGAGTCTGTAACCGTGGCTGATTTACTGAGGAAGTCCCCTAGACTTCGGGGCCAACCTCTTGAAGAAGTCCCAAGCCAGCTTGAAGGCTTGAAAGTCCTCATAACTCCTAGTGGTAGTAAAGTTGGGTCACCTGAAGAAGGAGAGTCTTCATTGGTTGTACATCCTGATTACCAAACTCTAGTAACATGTTATAATCCTGAATCTATTTCGGTTTCCGAACTTGCTGGTAGCTTTTCATCTACTAGTGATATAGGTGAAGAACCTGAGATATCTGAACCTGTTACTCCAACATCGGGGTTTGTCTCTCCAACTTCTAGTCCTAATTCACCTAGGGTAGAAAGAGTAATCACTGAAAATCTTCCTTCTGGTTTGATAGCTATTGAAGAACTTGCTCCGGAAGAAGAAGTAGGCATCCCTATCCCTGAAAATCAACCTGTTATTGATCTAAGGGAGCGTGAATCAATTTTTTACAGTCCACCTAGAAGTACTACTTGGTATCTTTCTTTGACTAATTATTTGGAAAACCCAGCGTTAAGTTTTTCACCACCTCGTGCTCCTTATCATCCTAAAGGTTTTTATACTCCCATAAATATGTCAGGTCAGTCGTCCATGTTTACTCAATCGCTTGAATCTTTTTTGTACGGTGGTCCTTCTGTTCCCTCTGGGTATCAGTCACTTTCTGGTACTTTTTCGGGAGCATCTCCTCAACCCATTGAACAAGGGTTATTCACTGGAAGCAATGGTGCAAAGCCGTTGAGCGTAGAAGACATTCTTATGATGTCAGGTTCTATTCCCAATTCTCAACCTCAAGGTGGCCAGTTACCGCCTGGAGGGCAGCCTCAATTAACGCTTGGGGGGCAACCTCAAGGTACACAATTTGCATCTGGGGGGCAACCTCAAGGACAGTACGTACCTACGGTACAATACGTTCCTCAAGGTCAACCCCAGACTCAATATGTACCCCAAGGTCAACCCCAGTATCAATTTATACCGCAAGGTCAACCCCAGTATCAGTACGTGCCTCAGGGGTATCTACCCCAAGGTCAGTACTCGAACCAAGGTTTCCAACCACCCCAAGGTCAATCTTATGTTCAAGGAACGGGAAATGTACCTTTCAATTATCAATCCTACCCTCAACCCGGTTATGGTCCTCAATATTCTCAACCTGTTATGGGTCAGTACCCCGGAATGAACATAGTGTGGGATCCATCGCAAACTCAACAGGTGTTGCAGCCAAGTGTACAGTTGTCATCTCAAACTGGACAACCCTTAGTTTCTAGTTCACCCCAGCAACCAGTCCAGTCTAACATTCAAACTTCTGTACCCTCGATAGTTTCTCAGTCTGGGCCTACTGCGCCTCGTACTCCATCTCAAACGACTGCTGCAACTGCCACAACATCTGTTCAATCTACCCCACCTACTTCTGGAGTATCGATAGCTCCGGTTTCTACTGTTCCTGTATCTACTCCTCAGACATCTTTACCACCGTCTAGATCCACGATTTAAACTACGGTTGAAATGCCTGTAGGACAACCTGGTTTAAGTACAGTTGTCACAAGTCAACCTCAATTCACCTATCAACCGTACCAGGGACAGTACCAATTCGGTCCTGCTATCCAGCAACCAGTTTATCAGTATCAACCGTATCTTGGGTACACTTATCAACAACCTCAAAAACCCCAGTATGGTCTGGTTAATCCTGGTTTTCCGGGAGGATACAATATCCCAAATGCGATTCCTATTCCTAGTTATCCCGGATATCCTTCTCCTGGGGCTGGTCTCATGACCCAGAGTTTTAGGGATCCTAATCGGCAGTTACCATTTATCGCAACTTTGGACTTACCTGATTTGTCGCGCCTAATGAACAATCCAATTAATTATCTTCCGTTTTGGCCGCCAATGTCGAATAAGTTGCCTAGTGACATTCCCAAGTTCAAAGGTAAATCTGGAGAGGACCCATCGAACCATGTGATGACTTACCACCTCTGGTGTGTGTCTAACTCCATCACAGATGAGTCGATCCGTCTTAGACTTTTCCAACACACTCTAATTGGTCTCGCGGCCAAGTGGTACATTGAGTTACCGTGAGGCACTTTTTATAATTTTAGTCAGTTAGCTACCTCGTTTTTAACTCATTTTCAATTGCCAGTCAGATATGACAATGGCACGGAATTGTTAACTTTGCTAAAACAATCGACATCCACGTACATTTCAGATCATATTCATGAGTGGAGACGTCGATGATGTTTAGTGAAGGTATTTATTCCGGATCAAATCTTGGCTGAGTGGTTTGTAAAATCTTTGTTGCCAAGGATCACTAAAGATGTTGCTAAAACGGAGTTGTTACTGAGGAGCAAGTGATTGCTCAAGCACAGTACCTTGACTTGGTCTATACTCAGTTAGGTACGTTATACGAAAAGATCCCTGATCTTCCCAAGTCAAATCAAATCATTGCAGCTCCTTCGAGATCTCATGCCTCTGACGGTATGATTGGTACGGTTAACACTAAAAGTAAGAAGAAGGCTTCCAAGAATTCTTCTCGTATCATAACCTTGCTTGATTCCCCAATAGGAGATTCTTCTGCAGAGGTTTCCGCCGATATTCACGTTGTAGAGTCATCTACAGCTAAATCAAAATCCGGTGGAAAGAAGAAAGGAAAGAAGAAGAATAAAACGGACAAAAGTTCAAAGGAGAAATCTGAAAAGGCGGAATCCAATGATGAAAAGCGCAAACCTCGTTATCCATGTCTCATTTTTGACGAAGAACATTTTATAAGAGACTGCCCTCATCGAGCAGAGGTTGCGAAGATCATCAAAGGTTCCCAAACTCCTACTGTTTTGAAGGATCCATTTCCAAGTCAAGATAGCAAGATGATAGGTTCTTCCTCGAGTGCCAATGAAGAACCCATATTGATGATGTCCCATGTGAGGATTGCGACTCGATCGCAAGATTATGGTAGTAAGAGTCCTGTTGATGGTAAAGAAGCAGAATCTTCTCATTCTAATCCATCAACCTCAGCTCCCGGTTCCGATCCACTACAGATCGAGAAACCTAATCCAGACTTAGTAATCAAACCGCCCGCCAAGGGTATACTTCGAAAGTCAGCTTTCAATCCACATGCGAGAGCGGCTCAGAATTATAACATTGTTGAGGATTTAGCTGTTTCACCCTCAGCAATGTTGGCTTTGGAGGTGCTGCAATCATGCCCAGCACAGCGTAAATTACTTTTGTCGGCTATAGGAGCTGTTGATGTTCAGGACCCGAACCTAATAATCTTTGATTTAGAAAATAGTACACCGCGTTTGCCTCGTCAAATGGCTTTCCAGATCCCCGTGATAGTCAAAAACAGGCCTATTCATCGGACTGTAATTGATGAGGGAGATTCAACGTGTATTATGTCGATACAGTGTTGGAGATCACTTGGTTCTCCTTCACTGAATCAATCCCCAACAATTCTTAAGGCCTTTGATGGCCGTGGGTTTCATCCTTTTGGCATTCTACAGGATTTGCCTATAGGGGTTGAAGGAAAAACTATTAGTCTAGATGTGGAGGTGGTTGATGCCCCTCTAGACTACAAACTTCTCTTGGGTCGAAGTTGGTCTTACGCTATGACAGTGGTCGTTTCATTGGTCTTTAGGGTAATAAAGTTTCCACATAATGGAAAGATCGTAACAATAGACCAGCTGGCTTACTTTTCATCCGACCCAGCCTCTTCGGAGAGTATTCAGCATGTCGGTAAAACGACTATCCCATATAAGGATGTTGGAGTAGGATTAGTTAAAGATGTCGGTTTACTGGGAACTTTTCCTTTTCCTCCAATCAACGCATCGTCTTCATTTGCAACCATTCATATGATTACATCAGACACTATTTTTTATGACGATCCTTGGATCGTTCCTTCTGAATCTGAAATAGACTCATTTGGTAATTCCATGCCATTGAGTCCATATGAAATTTCCTATGAAGCCCTGCAGTCTTTTGCCGACCCGTGTTCAACCGAAAATGACTTAATGAATGTGGTCTGTGAGGAATCACTTTTCACATCAACCTCAAATTTAACTACGTTTTCTGAACTTGTTCACTCTGATGAGAAAATTCGTGAAATCCTATGTGTAGATGATTTACCATGGGAAGATCTCCATCACAGATCTTCGTTTTTACCTAAGGATGATCGTTTTGAAAATGATTTCTCATCAATCTTTACGACTGAATATGTCAAGGAACCTCAGAATCCAATGAAACATCCTGATTCAGAGTTAAATTGGGAAACATCTCTCGAACTATTCCCATTGACATTTCGGTTAAGCTCGGAATTGTTGAGAACATTCATATAGGTACCTCGTGTACAGATGACGAAATTCAATTATATAAGGCCCTATTTCAAGAATTCCACGACGTGTTTGCCTGGTCCTATGAGGAAATGCCAGGGATTGATCCCGCGATTGTTGTTCATGAGATCAAGACTTACCCAGACGCTAAACCCGTCTGGCAACGTTTGCGTCAGATTCACCCACGAAAAGCTGTTGCAATTAAAGCAGAAGTTTAGAAACTGTTGAAATCAGGTTTCATTTATCCGATCCCGCTAACCGATTGGGTATCGAATATTGTTCCGGTTAACAAAAAAGAGGGGACAATAAGAATATGCATCGACTATAGGGATATTAATCGAGCCTGTCCAAAGGACAACTACCCAACTCCCTATATCGATCAAATCATTGATGATTGTGCCGGCAGCGAAATATTTTCCTTTATGGACGGTTTTTCCGGATACAATCAAATCAATATTCTACCTACCGATCAACCAAAAACGGCTTTCATTTGTCCATGGGGAACATTTGCTTATTGCAAATTACCTTTTGGGCTTAAGAATGTCGGAGCAACTTTTCAGAGGGCGATGTCTTATGTGTTTCATGACATCAAGCACATTGTGCAACCCTATCTCGATGACTTGCCTGCTCATTCATTACATCGAGCTGATCACCTCGTCCATTTACGAGCAATCTTTATGAGGTGTAGGCATTATCGTATTCGGTTGAACCCACACAAATGTGTCTTCTGTATAGAAACGGGTCGATTGCTGGGATTTGTAGTTTCGAAAGCCAGCATTCGCGTCGATCCCTCGAAGTTCGAAGCTATCATCAATTTGCCTCCTCCTTCGAGTCTTCGCCAACTCCAAAGTTTGCAGGGGAAAGCAAACTTTTTACGACGATTCATTCCTAGCTACGCCAAGGTTACAAAGGGTTTTACACGGTTGTTGAAACAGAACACTCAATTCTCTTGGGATGAGATAGCTCAGAAATCTTTTGATGCACTCAAACACGCGTTGACCCATGCACCATTGTTGCATCCTCCCAACTACAACCAGGATTACTTTTTGTATCTCACCGCCTCCCATTCCACGATTGGTATGGTCTTAGTTCAGGAAGATGAATTCGAAACGGAACATGTGATATATTACCTTAGTCGAACGTTAAATCCAATTGAACTAAAATACTCACATGTGGATAAATTGGCATTGGCAGCCGTTCAATCTGTCCAACGTTTTCGTCACTACATTTTACTACGTAAAACTACGGTAATTTCGGATTGCAACCCTATGATCTACATTTTGACCAAAAAATTGCTAGGGGGCAAGTAATCTAAATGGATCGTTATCCTGTAGGAGTTCGACTTGGAGTTTGAGAAATCTTCTAGTTTTTGCAGAGTTAATGTGTGACTTCCCGCGTGCTGACACAGAAACTGTGGCAGAGGAGCCCATTGCGGATGAATATTTGTTTCTAATCAGCACTTTAGATCCGTGCTATGGGGATATCATCGTCTATCTCCAGACCCAATCCTTTCGTCCAGAAATTTCAAGGTCGAAACGTCGGGAAATTCGCTTCCAGTCCCAACAATTCAAAATTATTGGAGATACTCTTTATCACCATGGGGCGGACTCTATTTTTCGACGTTGCTTAACTCACGAAGAAGCTGAAAGGGTTCTAAATGACTGTCACCCTGGAGCATGTGGCGGTCATATGTCTGGGTATGCCACAGCCCAAAAGATATTGCGTGCTGGCTATTTCTGGCCGTCCTTGTTTAAAGATTGTATTATGGCGGTCCGAAAATGCCACAACTGCCAGATTTTTGATCATAAGATGCGCGCTCCACTTGCTCCTCTCCACCCTATAATTTCCATTGGTCCTTTTGCCAAATGGGGTATCGATTTTATTACATGTAACCCTCACTCGGCCGGGGGGCATGCGTATATCATCCTTGCGGTAGATTATTTTACTAAGTGGGCCGAGGCGATGCCTACATTCGAGGCAGACGGGAAGACAGCTGCAATTTTCGTGTTCAATCATATAATTGCTAGGTTTGGTGTCCCACAAGCGATAATCACTGATCATGGGCGTCATTTTCGAAACGTTATGATGACCGAACTTACAGGCCAGCTTGGTTTACGTCACGATAGTTCAACTCCTTATTATCCACAAGCAAATGGTCTGGTTGAGTCCATCAACAAAGTTTTAGTTATCATGATCCGACGAATCATTGGGATTCATCGGTCGAATTGGCACAACATGCTATTTTCAGTGCTTTGGGCGTACCAAACTTCAGTTAAAACATCAACAGGGTTCACTCCTTTCCAACTAGTCTATGGTTTGGAAGCTGTGTTACCCATTGAGTGCGAAATCCCGTCACTGCAAATGGCCATCGAGTTACTTCCAGCTACTTCCGAAGAGGAAAATCGTTTCTTATACTTAGCTCAATTAGATGAGAATCGACGTGATGCTGCATTGGCGATCGAGACTCACGCAAAATGTATGAAAGCTTAGTATGATCGGAATGTGACCCCTCGAAATTTTTCGGAAGGAGACCTAGTGTTATTGTATGATCAAGCTAATGATAAATTAGGTGCTAGGAAATTCGTTCCTATGTGGCATGGTCCCTATATTGTTAAGCGAAAGCTAGTAAAAGGGGCCTATGAATTGGTAGACTTTGATGGGGACTCTTTGGGTAAACCCAGAAATGGCCTTTACTTGAAGAGGTACTATGCTTAAAAGAATGGGGTATGGAGATTTTTAGTTAGGATAGTATTTTCTTTCTAGCTGGTGTGTTTTAGTTTACAAAGTGTGCTTAGCTTAGAGAGTGTTTTTTCATCATTATTCCTGCTTATCTTGGTTTTACTCTTGATATTGCAGATGTCAATGCCTCTCCAAACATACATTGGATTTGCTGATGGTGCTTGTTGTAATACACGGAACATCTCTTCCGCGGCTTGGGTTATCTATTCGCCCTCTGACGAGTTAGTTTCTATGCATTGGGTAAGCCTCAGTCAAACAACAAACAACATTGCAGAGTATAGTGCAGTGATTGAGTTATTATCTGAATCTATTTCATTTGGGATTCAGAGTTTGATAGTGAGGTTAGATTCTGAACTCGTTGTATTACAACTTAATAGAGTGTATGCCATTAGAAATCCAGTGTTATTAAGATTATTTTTGAGAGTGCGTCTCTTGGAACGTGAGTTTGATTATATTGAATATCAACATATTCCAAGGTCTTTAAATACATTAGCAGATGCAATTGCTTCTCGAATGTTAAATAGACATTTGCAATAATCATACATGTAAATTTAAAATCATTCCATAACATGATTTACAAGATAAGCCGGGAATAGTGATATATATATATATAGGAGTGTGTCAAAAAATACATCGTCTTCGATCATAGGTTGAAAAACACCTTATGATCGGCAAAAATGATAAGTACAAAAAACAAAAATGTCACATGTGCCCACAAAAGGCGATCATCCTATCACTGGTGATGATCTCTATAAGAAACCACTGCCCGGGTCACCTTACAAAGGAACCTCCTAAAAGGTCCCGAGACTCCAATCACATAGCGCTGAAGTCGACGAGGAATGTCGTCTATAGTGGTCTCAGGAATATCCCCTGTCAAGCGCTCAAGATGACCCTCCAACTCGGCCAAAACCTCTGCTGATTCGTCCTGTGGGGCTGGCGCGGGTGCAACTGGTTGCCTCCTCTCGAAAGGCCGGAGAGCGGCTGGTCGCTGTGGGCCCACATCTGCATTCAAAATTTTTACTATCAGTTTTGAGATGATGAAAAATATAAAAAAAAAATTAAAATAGGAAAAGTTGAGAAGGATTTTACCTGACTTGTCCCACTGCTCTCCTGGTGGAAGAGCCATGTCTGGGTCACCACGGAAATCCATCCCAGCGTAAGGGAAGTCTTGAATGGAAAATACCTGGTTTTCCAACCATTGGAAATACTCAGGTTTGAACCGAGCAACTTCTGTCCTCTCGTCCGGGTGACGGGCCATGACTGCGACCCATCGCATCAGTTTGGGCTCTCGAGGAAGCCCAGCTCCAACAGTAAGGTGTTGTGGGATCAGCATAGGAACCCTCTCCAGGCCAAAACTCATGACCAAAGCCCCATAACCAAAGGTATTTAGTCATCCGCTCTTGGCCCTGGTCAGTTGGCCTTTCACATTGGCCAGCACAACATTGCACCAGTTGAAGATGGTGCCTCGAAAGCAATCAACTGCGATACGCATCTGGGATCCGGTGGCAATATGTAATGCGGCATCTCCGCAAATTCTGGTGACATTAAACACAATCACCATGAGCTCAGGATGGGATATGGTCTTTATGTCTATCCCTTTGTCTTTAGCCTGGATGTTGCAGTACTCTAGCCGGAGGCTATCGACAGACTGGCCACCTGGCCTAGTCCCGAATAGAGTCAAGTCTTCGCCTCTCTTAGGCAAACCAGTCAAGAAATAAATGTCCTCCGGCTCGATTTCGAGTCGGTGCCCGCCAATGAAAAAACACTGGTCCTGTATGCTCCATCTGTCAACCAGCCACTGTAAGAAATCCACCTGAGCCCTCATGCCAGGAATGGTCCAGAATTTGTACAATCCGCACACCCTCAAAGCATCAAGTGAAGGCTGATGATTCCATGTGGCAGTATCCATGTCCTCATGCTCTCGTTCATGCCAATCTAGCATGATATACTCTTTGCATCAAGTATAAAGATTAATTAAATTGCTAGAAAACATTTGGATTGGTCCATTTTTGAGAAATTTTGGGTTCAAAACCCTTTTGGGGTACGCACCCTCCAAGTTAGACACAGTGCGTGGGTATGCACTTTGTCTACACGGAAGGTGCGGACCCCGAGCTTTTTCCCAATGGAGAAAAAGTCGGGGTCCGCGGGTCCGCAATGGTAAACCTGCGGACCCTTGCGCGTGGGTTTTTTACCTAAAAACCCTCCCAAAAAATGAAATGAAGGACTAAATCAAAAAACTAAACGGCTGAAAATGAAGAGTAGGATGATGTGGATTACCTGGAGAAGGCGGCGCTCGATTCTGACGGTTGCATTTTCCACAATCTTCACGAGAAGTTTTCTAAGCAAAAGCACTATTTTCTCACCCAAACTCGAGCGGTAAAAATGAATTGACAAAGGCCCTTTTTATAAGTTTTTTGAGTAAATAAATCGCAAATTTGTTTATGTTTCACTTTGAAAAGGTATTTTGCAACGCTTTTATGCATTTCAAACAGGTATGAGTAATGTTTGTGTTTTTGTGCAGAATAAAGGATTATTCAGGCGAAATCTATCATTTTCAACGAAAAAACAAGTAGAGTCATCTTTAAGCCCTTTTCTGACTCCTAAAATATGAAAAGATTGTCGAGCGTTTCTTTTACACTCATTAAAATGGAATTAAAAGACGGTCCACTTACAGCTCTTTTCCGACCGTAAAAACATGAAAAGATTGCTGGATTTTTGTCGTTTCAAATTCGATATTGGTTATAAAACGACGTGTCATTGATCGCTTTTTTTTACTTTTTCGGATCAGTGACACTAATAACGAAAAGTACTCCTTGGTTGTAAAAGATCAAGCGGTTCTCTCAAGTATTATTTTATACTTTTTCGGGCTTGGGAGACACAAATTTACGAAAAAGGTCAAATCTGGAGTCTTCTTACATTTTTTCAGACTCTCTAAAATTGAAAAACGCCGAGTTTCTCCTATACTGGACTCGTTAAAATTTCACAGTAAAGGACCTGTTCAATTACAAACAGGAACGAACCACTCCTTCTTAGGGTTCGAATCTAAACTAAGTTGGACTCATCCAAAGGATGAGCTTATAATCAAGCAAATGTTATCCTCCTCAAGCTTGTCAAAAATAAAGAGGTACTTGCCAGAAATGATGGGGGAAAAGAGAGGAAAATGAGTCTGTTTGTCATACTTTGTAACCATTCTTGAACACGACACTTTTATTCACCTGGGTTGGGAAATCCTTTGCCTAACAGTTGGTCAAACCACATTGAAAGTCTTCAGCTGGTTTCTGGGTATTAACTTTGGGTCAATTGTTACCAAGCCATCTGTCGTGTCGTTATGTGTTCAAGAGGTCATTGCCAATAAGCCATTCATCTGCAAAATATCTGTCATCCATCTTGACCATCCCTGAGTCAGTCCTTGCAACTAAATTTCTTCAACTTGATCTATGATTTCGTGTTGTGGGCTTGCCTACGACGGATCGCTTTCTATCGACATCAGCTCATTATCTAGAAAGATGATCTAGAAATCGTCAGTACCTTGAGATCTGCATGCCTCAATGGTAGGTTTCTCGCCTTTGACGACAGTTTACATCATTGACTTTCGATCGAAGGATTCCGTGATATGTTCGACATCAACACATTTACTCACATCTCATGGATTGTACTGGGTACTTTGAGAGCCATTGACATCACTGGTGGTTTCTCTCACACTTGTTAACAGTTTACATCATTGACTGGTAATCAAGTGGTTTCTACCATGTTCAACATCAACACATTTATTCGCATGGATACAATCGTATTATTTCGGGATATAGAAATGAAGACCCTGGATCTAGTTTCCACCATCCAGGCTGAGAGGAATTTTGTATTCATTATGTTGTGGACTATTCATAAACAGATGGCTGCGTCCATACTATGTTCACATGAGTCTATACTTGTGATGTTTTACAAGATCATTCCTATATCAGAGCAGTAGATAGTTTTCTAGTTAGTTTTGATCTGAGTATGGGAATGCCTACCTCAGCGATGATATGATCTCATATATATATATATATATATATATATATATATATATATATATATATATATATATATATATCTTGCATTGAATGTTTTTACAGGTTCCGACCAGGCTCTCCACAAGATGATCCTCGAAATGATAAAGTACTTCACTCTTCCTATATGATAAATGAAATCCTCATCTACTATAGACTTCGCACTTTAGGGGGCAATCTGTTACACAAAAATATCGTCACCATGATTATTTGCAGTCAGTATGGGTCTATCATCACTTGTACTGTCCTCCTAAGCAAGTATAAGACCTCAGCTCTTCAAATCAAGCTTTAGAAGTGGGAGAAAGACATTAAAAATCAATGTAACTCTGGTTCCGCACTTTCTCTCATGGTCACCTGCGGTCCCGCACCTTCTGTGTACAAAAGCTGCGTACCTACCCGCTCTGTTCCTAACGATGTAGGTGCGGACCCCTGTGAAAGTCAAAAGGCGCAAGTTTTATCTTAAAAAACTCACTTTGGGTTAATTCTAGAGTTTTCTAGAAGGAATTTTGACATGGATTGTTCGCTCTGAGGTGGTTCATGCATCCCAAAAGAGAAGGAGCTAATCCCTTGACTAAAGGAGCTATCCCTTTGAAGGAGGGCTTTATCCCTTTGAAGGAGGGCTGAAGGAGGACCTAGTAACTTCCCTCCATTGCACTATAAATACAGGCATTGGGGTGAGGACTAGGGAGGTTAGAAGCTGAACATTTTGAGGGTAAATGCTGGTGAAATTAAGACTCTTTGGTTGAGCTTGAGAGGAGAGATCACATACCTCTTGGTTCCATTGGAGAGTGAGTGAAACTTGTCAAAGTAGAGGAGACATCTTGTTGGACCCTGGGAGGAGCTTGTACAGCGTCAAGGCAAAGGTTGTAAAGTTCTTCTTCTTTTGAATCAATACAATCAAACTCATTTTTCTCAACAAGTATCTTATGTTATTTGTTTCATGGACTCCTTGACTTTCATGTTAAATATGTTTTATGCAATTGGTTTTTCAGGTGTTATTTAATTTGTTTGCCTTGTTTGTGTTTGCAGATTCGCAAAAAGGAGCTCATTTGGATCAAAGGAGCGAGGGCATCCACAAGCTTGCGTTGGACCAAAGGTAGGCCCTAAAAACAATTGTTTGCTATTGTTTATTGAAGAATATTTAGAGAAAGATAGTGTCTAGTTGGTTTGCTTGTCGTTAGGTCTTCTTTAGATTCTAGGAAGGTCTATCTTGTCCACAAGATCGACTCATTCCGTGCAACAAGCTTCAAATTGATGATGGAAAGAACACCTACCTATCAAATGCAAGAAGAAACTTGGCCTCCGGATCAGGGTGTTGGGGAAGCACACGGAGGATATTAGGAGCGCGGACAAGGCCGAGGAGGAGGAGGACCTAATAGAGGTCCTCGATAGGTTATTTTCTATAACTGCAGGACACTAGGGAACTATGTGTGGGAGTGTCAGAATCAAACGTGCTTGTCATGTCAATATTGCACTCAGTTCGACCATACAATAGAAGAATTCCTTGTGTTGATATCCAATATGCAGCGAAAGAATGTGCAGCCTCAACACCCTACATAGAACTTACAAATGATGAGGGCTGAGCCCCATGAGCAAGATCCCAATGTGAATATTATATTGAGAAGAAGAATCATGACTGGTGATGATAAAGGAAACCAACCTGAAGAGAATGGGTGGGTCTGTAAGACCCTAGAAAAGGAAGCTGACCTCGATCTAGAATGCACTAAGGAAACATTTATGGAGGCAAAGAAATGATTCGTTGAGGTATCTACCAGGGAAAATTTTAAGAACCCCCCCTAAATTTATAAATATAATAAATGGGCGAATCTCCATGGTATATAGGAAAAATGAAAGGCGATTTTATCAATAATATAATATGTATATATAATTTTTTGGCGAATCTCTCACCAGGCATGGCGAATATTTTACTCGATTATAAAATCTTGTAAGATCTTGGTGAGTCTTTCACTAAATAATAAAATTTTGTAAATTCCTAGTGAATCTTAGCATAGGCTACATGCTGGTTTAATTCCCCCATTTAAATAGGCTACACTCCAGGTGAATACCATGGGTCAATACCATGTGCCATTTTGGTGAATACCATGGGTCAATACCATGTGCCATTTTTATTTTTATTAATTCTAATATTAGGGTTAATAATGGTTTTTTGCATGGTATTAATAACAATCTAGTCCATGGTATTTGTCCCATAGTATTTTGGCCATAGGTTTCACCTAAATATAACCCATTTTTTGAGTGTTCGTAAATATAAGGTGACTTATGGAGTAAATATAAAAAATGTTTTATTTGTTTACATTAAGAAATTTACTGCATAACATAAATAAATACTGAGAGGAATAAATATAAAATTAACCAGCAATAACCATAAACACATAATGTGCCATTTTGGTGAATACCATGGGTCAATACCATGTGCTATTTTTATTTTTATTAATTCTAATATTAGGGTTAATAATGGTTTTTTGCATGGTATTAATAACAATCTAGTCCATGGTATTTGTCCCATAGTATTTTGGCCATAGGTTTCACCTAAATATAACCCATTTTTTGAGTGTTCGTAAATATAAGGTGACTTATGGAGTAAATATAAAAAATGTTTTATTTGTTTACATTAAGAAATTTACTGCATAACATAAATAAATACTGAGAGGAATAAATAAATATAAAATTAACCAACAATAACCATAAACACATAAATACACATGTTTATCCAGGAAAACCCCCCAAATCCGGGGTGGAACCCAACCTAATAAGATTTCATTAGCATTGGCCAAAACCCTGGCCAATCCGACCAAGTGAACCTACACCACACACCTCCAGGTCTCGCATTACAATGAAGTCCTTCCAGCCTTTTATAAGCTCCATTACATTTAATATCATGGGCAAAATACCATGGGTGCACAATACCATGTGCCCCAAAACCATCACTGTTTAACCTGGTCAACCTTGACTCTATCCTGAGTCAAGTTTACCTAACAATATTCCCCCCTTAAACTTGACTTGGGGTTCCTTGACTAACTCCATGGGTGCACAATACCATGTGCCCCAAAACCATCACTGTTTAACCTGATCAACTTTGACTCTATCCTGAGTCAAGTTTACCTAACAATATTCCCCTCTTCAACTTGACTTGTGGTTCCTTAACTAACTCCAGCCAAACCTGCTAAGTGAGACAATCTCGCTCAGTCTAGCTCTTACCCCCCTCAGAGTTTTTACCTGGGGTATTGTTAACCCGACATCCCCTCTATCACCTATGTTTAACCCAGACTTTACCGGTGATCACCGAGGGGTACACATGCCTTATCAGGTCTTACAGTAGTATGCCCATTTACATGCAATAATTTTGACTTCATTAATTTTTTTTTGTTTATTGATGCTGCGATCCATCCTCTTTCGATTTGATTTGCTCAAAAACTTCTATCAAATCACTCCAACTTGGAGAACCTCATAGATTCCAGGTGGCGCCTCACGTAGCAGAAAAACCTAGAAGAAAACGAACAATTTTCGAAGTTTTCTGAACAATTTTCTTCTGATGACATGCATGCAGCCCACGCCTACTCCATCTTTCAACACCGCATAGAACTCATAGGGAATATCCCTTATCGATTCTCTACGAAAAAGCTCCCAACAAAATCAACCTTGAATTTTAATATTACCAAAGGTATTTCTCAACCTTCTTTAAATAGCCGCATGAATCCTGAACAATTCGTCAGCATGTTCCAAACTAGTAAATATCGCAAATTCTCCTCGAGGTTCTTCCGCGTACAATTGTTCCACCATTATTTTCTAGACCTAGATCTGTAAAATGGCTGCATTGATCTCATCAGCCACTATAAACCCCTGGCATCAAAGAATCCCTTTGAAGCCAATATCTGGGCTCGATACCAGTTGTTAAGAAATTTACTGCATGACATAAATAATTACTGAGAGGAATAAATATAAGAAAAAACCAACAACAACCATAAACACGCATGTTTATTCGGGAAAACCCCAAATCGAGGGAAAAATCCAACCTAATAAGATCTCATTAGCAGTGGCCAATCTGACCAAGTGAGCCTTCACCACTCACCTCCAGGCCTTTCCTTACAATGAAGTCCTTCCAGCTTTTTATAAGCTCCATTAGATATAATACCACGGGTAGAATACCATGGGTGCACAATACCATGTGCCCCAAAACCATCACTATTTAACCTGGTCAACTTTGACTCTATCTCAAGTCAAGTTTACCTAACAATTTATATTTTTATTAATTTACGATACCTCTTTTACAAATATGGTATTTGGCCCATAGGATTCACTTAAATAAAACCTCTTTCTTGAGCCTTCATAAATAGAACGAGGGTTATGGACTAAATATAAAAAGAGGTTTTATTTATTTACGATACGTCTAGTTTATTTATATTTTTATTTATTTACCATACTTTTTGAGTAAGTATAAAAAGATGTTTTATTTATTTACCATACCTCCACTTTACTTATATTTTTATTTGTTTACACCCTTACATGTATATAAGATGACTTATGGAGTAAATATAAAAGATGTTTTATTTATTTACCATACCTCTCATTTATTTATATTTTTATTAATTTACCATACCTCTTTTATAAATATGGTATTTGGCCCATAGGATTCACTTAAATAAAACCTATTCTTGAAAATGGGCGAATAGAAAGTTGTAAGTCCTAATTTGAAGGGCTAAATTTACCTTTTTTACCCTCTCCCTTAAAATAAGGTGGGCTATTTGAGGTGATTTTTAAAAATGTACTATGATACAAAATATTTGCCCACTAAAAATTTAAAACCCCTTAATTTCGCCAAAGGGCGAACATTCGCCCCTAAAATTATCCTTGGTATCTACCCCAGGAAGTCCGGACAAACTACTAGAAACCAGCACACCCACAGAGATTGATCCCCCTGTACTCACCACTTTCCTAGAAACCTGCATGAAACTTTTGTGTGTTGGCAAGGCTGTAAAAGGCTTACAGGAGTTGATAAACAAGTGTGCTGGCAAGGAAAATGCTCTAGGTGAACACCGCGTAGTCAAAAATATTGGCAAACATAAGGCAAGAACAGGGCTCAAAATGAGGCTCACTTGGAAGATAGGAGATTATGAGATGGACCAAGTTATTTTGGATCTAGGGTCTAATGTGAACATTTTTCCTAAACAAACATGGGAGAGGATGGGGAGGCCTACACTGAAATGGTCTCTGATCCAGCTTAGAATGGAAAACCAATAGAAGATCATCCCTACAAGACGATTACAAGGGGTAACAGTAGATATCGAAGGTGTGAGCACGTTGGCTGATTTTGAAGTAATAGAGATCATTGATGATAGTAATCCATATCCCTTGCTCCTCGGATTTGACTGGGCCATTGATGTGAATAGATTCATCAACTTGAAGAGGCAGACAATGTCATTTGGAAGGAAATCATTTCGGGCAGTAGTACCATTGGACCCTGCAGAAGGGTCGCACTACACTGAACCAATTTGTGACTATGAATAAAGTGATGATGAATTGGATCAAATTTACGAGACTAAGACTAGATTAATCCAACAACTGATGGACAGGTTTCATCGGACTGTGAAAGCTCCTATACCTCGGATTCAAATGAGTTGGAGCACTAGTAGTACAGGAAAATGATGAGGTTGTGATTTGGTCGTCCTAAAGTACGATTAACTGAAAAATATGATGGGAGAAATGATCTATGCAATAATTTGACGAAATGGACTACAGTCTACCAAACAGAGCCGCACCCAGAGTGGGTGCACTTATCCTGTCATACTTTGGATATAATCCCTATGAATTGGTACCTAGAAACCAAGCCCCGCCATGGCATTACAGAATGGGATATATCAAGGGAATATTTCTTAATGACCTTCAATTTTGAAGATGGGTTTGAAAGCATTGATGAAGCTCTGCAAGAGGTTAAGGTGGTGATCTCTGAATTCCATAGAATATTTTAGATTTGGTTCAACTAGATTGGAGCACCCAGCTGCACCATAAGCTAGAATTCTATAATGTGACTGCCGAGGGCGAGGATGAAGATCCAATAAATATTTTTATCCCAGACGCTGAAGGCCACTATGAGGTTGAAGGTTTGCAGATAAAAAATCTGGACATCACAACACCGCTGAAAACTAGGCAAGTGAACATTGGTACTGAAGCAGAACCAAAATTTTTGAAGATCGAAGATTACTGGGATGATGCCACTGTGGATAAAGTTGTTGAGTTACTCTGTGAGTATCGGGATCTTTTTCCTACAAAATTTTCGGACTTAAAAGGCATCATAGGTGACTTCGGTGTGATAAAAATTACCTTGAAGCTAGAGGTGAAGCCTATTAAGTAGAGGTCATATTGCCTTATTCCCAAATAAAAGGAAAAGGTCTGCTTGAAGTTGGACAAGATGCTTGAGGCAGGCATTATCAAACCTGTGGAGGAATCTAATTGGGTGAGCCCAATGGTGTTCCAAGAAAATAAACAAAAGGGAGAAATAAGGATTTGCGTAGATCTAAGGAAGCTTAATGGCACCTGCATCCATGATCCTTTTCCAACATCGTTTAATGATGAGGTACTGGATAATGTTGGTGGGCAAGAGGCCTACTCATTCACTAATGGATTCTCTGGATACCATCAGATTAAGATCACGCCAGAAGACATGTGTAAAACAACCTTCACGACAGAATGGGGTTATTTTCGGTATACTGTGAAGTCTTTTGGACTAAGGAATGCGTCGTTGATATTCTCTCGCGTAGTCATCGCGGTGTTCTAGGACTTTATTCACAAGTTCTTGGAGGTTTATTTTGATGATTGGACAGTGTTTGGGTTAGTAAAGCACCATGTAGCCAATCTACGCTTAATGTTGGATGCATGTTGTAGATATCAGATTAGGCTAAACCTAAAGAAGTGTTTATTCTATGTCCCCTTCAATATTTTGCTGGGTCATGTGGTGTGTAAGCAAGGACTAATGGTGGACCCTTCTAAGATCATGATAATCATCAATTTGGAGGCCCTGAGGAGTTCTAAATAGCTACGTGCAATGTTGGGCCATATTGGATATTATCGAAAATTCATCAAGGCTTATGCTCAGATTATCGCACCTATGGAGAAACTATTGAAGAAGGACATTGCATTTTGTTGGGGTGAATGTCAGTGCAGTCTGGATGTATTAAAGGAAAAGATGGTCACCACGCCGATCTTGGTCTTCCCAGATTGGAATAAGGAATTCCATGTGCACGTTGATGCCTCGTGTATTATGTTGGGAGTAGTGCTAACACAAGCCAGTGAAGGAGAGATGGATCACCCTATATCCTTTGCGAGTAGGAAATTATCAAAGGCTGATAATAATTACTCAATGACAGAGCACAAAGGATTGGCTATGGTGTACACACTCCAAAAGTTTAGACGCTATCTAATGGGTGGATATTTCAAGATGTACACAGATCATTCTTCCTTGAATACTTGGTGGTATGTAGATATTTCTAGCCTATCTATTTGGCGGATGAGAGTACTCATTTGGAGGAAGGGCTACCCAACGTGCAACTTTCTGCGGTGCACATAGCGAATAAACCATTTTGTAGATATTATTGACTTTTTTACTACAGGGATGCATCCAAAAGGATATACCAATTAGCAAAAGAAGGAACTAGTGGTGTGTGAGGAAGACTTTTTAGTGATCATCGAACATTTGTATAAGATGGGAGCTGATGAGATACTGTGAAGGTATGTACCCCATTTCGAACGAAGTAGCATCATAGCTTAAGCTCATGGAGGGGCTGCAAGAGGACATTATGCAGGAAGGACAACGACTCAAAAGATTTTACACGCAAGATTGTGGTGGCCTACAATGCATAAAGATTCTAAAGTGCGATGCATTTCAGAGAACGAGAACACCATCGTGGAGGGATGAGCTACCAATGAACCCTTAGGTGTCATTGGATCCATTTGAGAAATAGGAAATTGAATTTGTAGGACCAATTCGACCACTAGGTAAGAAAATAGGTGCACGCTATATCATCACCACAACAGGGTATCTAACTAGATTGGAGGAGCCACAACCATTGAAGGATTGTATAGGAGCCACAACAACAAAGTTCTTGTTTGAGTATGTGTTAACCAAATTCAGCTACCCAAAAGTATTGATGAGCGATCGCGGTTTGCACTTCCTCAATGAGACAATCAACACAATGAGCGAAGAGTTCCAGGTCTATCATCAAAAGATCACACTGTATCATTCTCAGGCTAATGGGATAGTTTAGGCCTTTAATAACACCTTGGAGAACACACTGACAAAGGTTTGCAATGCGCAGCTAAATGATTGGGATGTGCACATACTTGGAGTACTGTGGGCGTATAGGACTACTTGCAAAAAGCTAACAGGTTAGACACCTTTTCTATTGGTCTATGGTGTCGAAGTCATGATGTCTATGGAATATATCATGCCTAGTCTCCACGTAGCATCTTTTACAAGGATGGCGGACCACAGAGCCTTGGAAGAGCGGATCACGTACCTGATGGAGCTCAAAGAACACAAATTCTTAGTTGGATTCCATCAGCAAGTGCAGAAGGTGCATGAAAAAACATGACACAATCAACACATCAAGCTGCACACATTCAAGGTAAATGATTTGGTTTTATTATATGATAGTAAGTTCGCTAAGTTTCCAGGAAAGTTTCAAATGCACTAGTTGGGGCCATATGTCATCAAATAAATTACATATGGAGGCGCAGTTCAGCTCGTGAAGTTGAATGTAGAACCTTTTCCAAGAAGGGTGAATGGAAACCGATTGAAGCCATATACATGAGATCCATCTCAGTGGCTATATGATGGCATAACAATCTTAGTAATCCAGGCAGCTACAAGGGAGCACAGGACTATAAACTACATTGCCTGGTCCAAGATGAGAGAAATCCCTCCACTACGTGTGGATGCTTCTCTCCAATGTGTTCATCACATGGGGTCTATTGGAGGACAGCCATTTTCCTTCATTGAATGAAGGATTGTTGGAGGCCACGTAGTTTTCCTCCCTCTGGGCCACCAAGGACCCCGCGCGGGTCACAGAAACAATTTTTTTTTGGGTAATGATGGAAGCAAGCTTCTGCATGGCCATCAACCAGTGCCCAAGTTTGTCCCCAACCTTGTATGAGTAGTTGTCTACATATACTGAGTTCAAGGCAGATTTCCACCGCGTATGCATTCAGGCACGAAAGGACCCACAATAGAAGTGGTTTGATTTTTCATATTTGGTCACCAATGATGCCATACAGGAAGTGATCAAGCATTGGTTGACAAATTGGCACACCTCATCTGACTTAGATGAAGGCACTAGCAAATGCACAGGGAGCTCAGCTGAGAAGAAACGAAAATACGTAGAAAAATAGATGGCACAGAAGTTGGTTGCGTAGCGGAAGAAGGAAGTCGAAGAGAAGGCTCGAATGGAAAAGGATTACGCTGCAAAGGAATGGGCTGAACAAGAATAGCATGACTCCA
The DNA here is from genome assembly GCA_031772625.1 of Pinus tabuliformis. Taxonomy (NCBI): domain Eukaryota; kingdom Viridiplantae; phylum Streptophyta; class Pinopsida; order Pinales; family Pinaceae; genus Pinus; species Pinus tabuliformis. Next base: position 707,215,643 of record CM062819.1, read on the forward strand.
AGAAATGCGTAAAATCCCCTTCACCCAAAACCTAGGACGAAGAGCAGTCTATGCAAGGTAGTGGCGTAAATGAGGGGCAGAGTACCCCGTTTAGGCAAACGAAGTACAAAGAACAAAAGTAGGAGGAGGGTTCCTGCAAAAAAACAAAGTCGGCTAAAACACAAATGGATCCTATCACCCAGATAGAGGGCAGTCTCCAAAAGATCGATGACACGGTGCACGACACTACAACCAAACTATTGCAGTAATTTGAGTAATAGTACAAGCAATTATTGGGAAATGTCCAAAAAGATCTTCATGAACTGCAGATCAAAACTAGCATAATACATGTGGGAACAGGTCAAGTGAGCACCGCACAGATGAGCCTGGCACCGGGGACAAGTCAAGTTGTAGAGCTGGTAAGGATAGTGTGCCCTAGAATAGTTTCTCTACTAGAAGGATCCCTGACCATGGAATCGAATGATGATAAGATCATCATAAGTACCCTGAAGAACATCAGCCTCAATATTGCAGCCCTCCCCAACGAGTTTCTTCATGTGCTGCAGACAGGAGTGGCAGTGAAATTGAGAGCTCGAAAGCAACATGCTCTCAGTTTAATAAGTGAGTACTGGGTGAACAATGAACAAATGTCCACCGAGAAGATGCAAGCCCTGAAGGAAAGGGATATTATCCAAGCGCAGAGCTCCCAGCTAGACACCACAGTTGCAGAGGTGTGCAAAACAGTGCCAGAGTTTCACATACCTAAGGATGCACAATCCAAGGTCAAGATCTAGAAACTAGTTGCATGCATTCATGATGCAAAAGCGAAGGTGGCAAGAGTTCAATTTGAAATTAACATGAAAATCATGGAGCTGCATCTCAAATCACAACTCTCGACTCCACCTGAGGTTAGGGAACAATGTAGAGCCACCATTAAGGAAGGGATGGCTACTGTGAGTGCCGCAGTCGTTGACTGCACAACTTTGTTTGAACAAGCAATGTAGTTCATGATGACCCTACAAGAAGACCCCAACCTATAGATATTTAATACCGAGATCTGCTAACTCTAAAATCAGTATGATGAGGTTAGGGAGATGCCGCACTCAATTGCTACAACGCAGCACCTTACCAAGTTGCAAGAGGGGAAGCAGCTCCTCACACAGGTGGAAGCGGCTCAGAAAAAAGAGGCAGTACTTCAAGCTAGGATGGGTCCTTGGTTGGAGGAAGCCTACTAAGTCTCAACCAACATTTATGAGAAGCTGATGAACTTTCATCTCACACAACAAAAGATCAAGCTAGCTAGCGAAGGACCATCTACAAAGAAACTCGTACAACAAGTGAAGAAAGCAGCTACACAAAGCACTACTAAGGTAGTAGTTGTGCAGGTGGAGCTAGGGGATCTTCGTAGTAAGATCACTGCGCCAGCCGAGTGACTTGAGGATGATTCACAACCTTTGTGTTGGGGACCTATTGGGATGGGGTCCCCTCGATCAGTTTTGGGTTAAAAACCCAAGTTTTGATGTAAAGTTTGATAAAAATATGTAAAGTCTCTGTGAATTGTGGATGCGGAGTGCGTAGTTAGTTAGGAGTCAAAAAGGGTTTTTACCCTTGCTTATGTAAAGTAGAGTTAGTTTTTGAGATGTAATCATGGTCCACAGACCATGGGATTGCATAAATAGGCACGTCTTAGAGAGTCTAAGGCAGATCTATGCTTTTTTCTATGGGTACGACGAATCGAGTCTTAGAGAGTTAGTGCAGAGAAGTAAGTCTTAGAGGAAGAAGAGGCTCTGTAGTTGAGTGTGCAAAGTCTAGAGTAGTTTTCACAGCTGAGTACGTGGACCCCTGCAGTTGAGTGCACAGGGAATTTTTGAGTCTGTAACCTTATATTGAAGATCAATAAAGACTATTGGAGAAATTCATATGTTTTATCTATTTCCTTTTGTTGTTTATGTTGCAATATATATTGTGATGAGATAATGTCTTTATGAAATAATGATGTATTGATGCATGAATCTACTACATATGTCTTTTTGATTGAGCACAATGCATATTAAGTATTTACGTGAAGGTTATAATATTTTATGTTAAGTTTATTAAGCACTTAAGGACATTTGTGTTGATTCTAATCTGACGCTAGTCTATAATACGTGTAATTAGATAACCTACCTGGTCATGGTCTGCAAAATTAAATCATAGACCTTCATAGGGGTCTAGAGGCCATTTGAAGGAAACTACAACGCCAAGCCCTAAGGGCTTAGAGACCTATGTGAAGGCAGATCTAAAACATAAAAGGACATCACACTGATCTCTAGATGCGGAAACTTGGTTCTAGCACCCCCCCATTCTGCATCAAGTGAGACTTCAGTTCGTGCTACAGGGGTTGATGCCAAAAAGGCCAGTGGTGTAGGGTTTTATTTGGCACAACTAATTCTGAACCTGGGTCAAGACCCACTAAGACAATAAAGTTTCCTATGATAATAGAGAAATATGTAGCCCAGACCACCAATTCCTTCTTTTGTTGTGTCATACCCTTAAGGATTTGTACCTGTAGACAAGAATTGGATTATGTCTGTGAAATGGTCATCTGTGATGCACAAAGCAAAAAGTTGTAGGTTCGTCAACATTCTCAATCTATGAGAGATGATCTGGTCGAGCATTCAGCCGCCCTGACTTCACAATTACCTTAAACTCATATTCTTGAAAGAGCAGCAACCATCTACATATTTTCCCCCCTAACGCAAGCTTGTTGATGAGGTACTTCAAAGAAGAATCATCTGTGTACATCTTGAAGTGTGCACCAACAAATAGTGCCTGGATTTCTACAGTGTATACAGAGTGCTAGTCCTTCGCGCTCTATGGTTGAATAATTCTTTTCTGCCTTCGATAACTTTATTCTCGCAAACGCTATCAGATGGTCAAAATCACCTTCACCTGGTTAGGTTAAAATACCTCCTAGTGTTATGCAAAACAAATTTACGTGTACATGGAACTCCTTCTTCCACTTGGGGAACACTAAAATGGGAGTGGTGACCATTTTTTTTTCAAAACATCCAAACTCTTTTGGTAGTCATCGTCCTAGAAAAATGTCGCATCATTTTTCAACAATTTTTCCATGGACACAGTGATCTGCACATATGCTTTGATGAATTTCCAATAATACCCTCTATGGTCCAATGTCCCGCGTAGTTGTTTGAAATTCTTTGAACGCTCTAGATTAATAATCACTGCAATTTTGGCAGGGTCTATGTTTCTGGGAAAACTAGTGTCTTTTCGATCTTCTAGTCCCACTAAGACAAGTAGCTACCTTAAAAACAAACAATCAAAGAAAATTTTAATTTCCTTTATGTATGATAGATAAGAGAGAAACAAATAGGACAAACCTGGATCTTCCGCTTGGCTCCTTGCTTGTTTCCTCTCTCCCTTGATAGAGCTTGCCACTCCTCTCCTACTTGTCCCGCTTTAGAGAATACCTATAGAGGCAAAGCAACAAAACACCATCAAAGCATATCGATCTATAATACCATAAACAATGTAGAATCATAAATACATTGGCCATATGATTGCATTCACAAATAAAAAGATTCACAAATACACAATTATATGGAGGAAAACTCAAAGAACTTTATTAATAGTAGAAATAGAAGAGAGGATTACAACCCAGCTGTCTGATCCAGGATCATTCTCCCATCATCAAAGCCCTCTTCACCTTATGAAAAGCAAGATCACCCAACAATACAATGTCTCTTCTCAAAGAGAAACCAACAGCACTTCCTTACAAATTACAAAATTCCAGCCTTTAGATCTCTTAGATGAGGGATCCATTTATAGATATTTGCATAGGAGTGAGTTAGCTTTGGGTTTCTGATTAGTGTCATTTCATTGATAGTTCTTGGTTCCACTTGGAGATTTCATTGATCTCTTACTCATCCCTGGGCGAATTCAGAGAGGCAAGTGTCATATGAGAAGTTTCTAGAAGGTTCTTTGGGTATCCACTTAGAAAATTGTCTCTGCTATTTGTCTACTCTCACCCATTGCACCCTACAAAAGGCTCTTTCAGTATGCATCGCACCTGGCTAGTGTAGCAGCCACTATGCATCACACCTTGACCATGGAGCAGTTAGTATGGTCTAGTTTTGGCCAGTTCTGAGTGGTTTTTTAGGTGGAACTTCTGGGAAATGATGTAATCAGTTGACCATGATCCTTTAGGGTATGAAACAACAATTTTAGGGGCTAAAGATCCCTTGGTTTATCCACATATGTGATTGGGGTTGTAGTGCCCAAATATGTCTATAACAGTTGCCCCCTAAAGCATGAGGTCGTAAATCTTCTGATGTCAGGTGAAATGCTTTATCAGGAGGATCCGAGGTATTCGAACGGGAAGGTGACCTGTATAAAATACAATACAATACATTAGCATCATTTTATTTTCATGATCTAGCTGAGGCGGGCATTCCCATGCTCAACTTTATAAATTCATTTTCACGTACAAAGGACAAATAATCGTCTGTTGTTGTAGATTGGTGATTCTTTGTATGTAGAGTCATCATCCTTTAGCTTGGATGATCATCTATGCAGCTCCTGTGTACATCTGTTGTCTTTATATTCTTGAATATATCGCAACCCAAATGGATGAAACTAGATCCAGGGTCTTCAAACTCATTCAGTCTTTACCAGAAGTACAAGTCGATCCATGTGAAAAGATGTTCTGAAGTCGAACATGGAAAGATATCGTCTGATTACCAGCCAATAATGTAAGATGTTAACATAGGCAAGAGGAATCACCGGCAATGATGATGACCCTCAAGGTACTACAGTACAATTCACGCGGTGTGAATATATGATCTGATGTCGAACACCACATAAAATCTCTCGATCGAAAGCCATTGATGTAAACCTATTGCCGGGAGTGAGAAACTTGCCATTGAGGCATGCAAGCTTCAAAGTACTGAAAGGGTTGTTTCTAAGTCAACTTCTTGGATAATGAGCTGATGTCAACAAGAAGTGACCCATCGTAGGAGGGCCTTAATGTATCCCACATCTACGATGCGAAACGAAGCAAAATATTTTTTGGAGGTGAAAACGATCTGATGATACAAGTTTTAGCAATGGCGGTCATGAAAAATGAAGGTTGAAGGTATTGCAGTGGATGAGGCATTAGCTGGGTAGTGAATTCTCTGAATGACTTCTCTTGAACATTTCGGCAACACTAAGATGGATTGGTAGTGTTAACCCCAAAAGATGGATGGTGCGGAGGACCAATGGTGATCTGACCCGGTGAACAGAATAACCCAACCCAAATCAATCATGGTGATGGAGTGAAAGTGTCATGTTTAAGAGCGACCTGCTACCAATAAAGCTCTTCAAGTTTTCTTCCCTTTTTCCCCAGTCATTGCTGACCATTACCTCTTTATTTTTTTCAAGCTTGAGGAGGATAACATATGCTTGTTCTATAATTTTCCCTTCAGGCAAACTTGTCGCTATGTTTTAGCGAGTCTGGCGATAGTGAAACTCGTTCTTGTCTGGGTGGACAAGTTTGCCGCTATCGTTTTAACAAGTTTAACAACAAAGATAACTTGGTCCTTTTCATGTTTAGAGAGTTTTAAAAGGGACGATAAGGAAACTCTAGCAGTCCTTTTTCGTAGCATAATCCCTTAAGTCTGAAAAAGTATAAAATAATACGAAAGGGATGACTTTTCGATCACTTTAGTGAGCCGAAAAAGACAAGCGCTCGATCTTTTTGTGGAATGATCCCTCAGGTCCAAAAAGATTAAAATGTAGAGGGATGGCACTTTCCTTTACTTTAACGAGCTGGAAAGGCCAGTAGCTCGGCAATCTTTTCATATTTAGCGAGTCTTAAAAGAGATTAAAAGAGACTCATTTTTTAGGAACGAGTGATGTTTTCAGGTAGCAACTAGTTCTAGGTAAGTTTGGAACTTCTCAAGCATGGCAATGTAAAGAGGGTGGCTAACAGAATCACTCGTCGCAGTTGTTCCTCAAAAGGGTAAACAATCAAGTGGAAGCATATGATCGGCCAAAAGAATGGAGGTGACGGTAAGAACACAACCAAGGCTTGAAAGGCTGATAGCATGGCAATCACAAAGGTCATTTACTGAAGGCGGGTGTATTGTTTAATAAGCTCGAACCTTGCATTAACATGTGCTCAATGGTGGGTTTATTTTTTAATGAGCTTGAACCTTGCATTGCACCTTGACCATGGAGCAGTCAATACGGTCCAGTTTTGGCCAGTTCTGAGTGGTTTTTTAGGTGGAACTTCTGGGAAACGATGTAATCAGTTGACCATGATCCTTTATGGTATGAAACAACACTTTTATGGTTTAAACATCCCTTGGTTTATCGACATATGTGATTGGGGTTGCAGTGCCCAAATATGTCTATAACAGTCTACCATCAACCCTTTCTTACAGACTACATGGCCCAATAGTATCCCATACGGTAGATAGAATATGCATTTCTTAAAATTAAGTGATATATGATACTTTCAACAAGTATCTAACATGAGGTGAAGACTGGAAACATGTCTCTTTGCTAACCCATACACTGTCCACTCATCAAATTAAACCTCCAAAAACTTGTCAATAAATTCTTTGAAAGTTGTGACGACTACCCTAAAGAATATTGTAGGGGCGTTCTTAAGTCCAAAAGGCATGATTGTATACTAAAAAAAAAACCCATTCAATCTTGAAAGTGGTCTTACTCTGATCCTTTGGTGCAATCTTGATCATATGATACCTTGAGAACCCATCAGTAAACGAATAGGCTTCTTCACCTTCAACATTTTCCAGTACTTCATCTATAAATGGTGTAGGAAATGGATCGTGGATACAAATGTCATTCAACTTCCTTAAGTCTACATATATTTGAATCTCAACCTGTGCCTTCTTTTCTTGAACCACTATAGGAATAACCTAGTTTGATTCCTCGACAGGTTCAATAATCTCGACTGCAAGGATATTATTTAATTCTTCGCACACTTTTTCCTTGTACTTTGGATTCAAGCGATAAGGGCGTTGCTTTACTGGATTTACATATGGATTCAAAGTGATCTTCATAACGTCTAGATCTCCCACTATCCCTTTTAGATCAGATACCTTGGTAAAAAACAAGTCCTGATACTCCTGTAGTAACTCTATGACTTTGCCCATTATGTCTTCATCCCAATAGTCGATTATGTTTGCAAACCTCGGTTTCACTTTCGATCCAATATTCACCTGCTTGGTCTTCAAGGGCTTTGAGATATCAAGGACTTCTGCCTTAGGCCCCACTACTTCACGTTGTCCCTCTGACTCAGGAATATTGATGTTCCTAGGATCTTCTTCACCTTCCTCAGTGGTCACATTGTAACATTCGAGTGCATGGTGCAACTGCGTACTCCAATCTGGTTGTACCCATGCAACAGATTATTCAAGCATTCTAAATATTGTAGCTTTGATCCCCTATAACGCTTCATCAATACACTCAAATCCATCATCAAAGTTAAAAGTGAGCAGAAAACGTTACTCAAAACATCCCATTCTACGGTTCCATGTTGCAGCTTCGTCTCTAGATACCAGTTCATTGGAATCGTATCCAAAGTGTGGAAGAATATATGAATCCCCATGTTTTTATCCATCAAGCCAGATGCTCGCGCGGATCATCCTTCCCTATATATTTCTTCGTAATGTAGGTATTGGCATACCCAAACCACAACTTCATCATACACTGATATTCCTTCCAATCTGAAAAGTTTTTCTTATCCGTACCCCACCATCTAGCAGGTGTAGCTCGTAGCATGATGTTTAATGCTCGGAACTGATGTTCCTCCGGTGCATTCCTTTAAAATTTATCCTGAAATAAATTGACATCTTCTAAACCATCATAATACGATAAGTTGTGTACCTCATTGGATATACATTGGAGCGATTTTGTAACCCTGTTGCATCACAGCGGCGATAACTCATGCAAACTATTTTTCCAGTGCTCGAGCTCCTCATATAAATTTGAGTTGTAGGAACTGTCCTTCTCCCACATAATTCACCCATCCACCATAGGGTTGATCAAATCATCATCTCGCATGACCAATTTATAGATCTTCTCAAATCATCCTCCTCATCATAATCGAGGTTTGTTTCAATATATCGCGCACCCTCGGCTGGATCCAATGGGACATTAACCCTTAGTTATTTCTTTTCAAATGTCATACTACGCTTCTTAAGGTTGATGACTTTGGTCCAATCAAATTCCTAATCAATTCCAAGCAACTCCAGGTATGGATTATTGTCGTCCACTATTTCGATCACTTCAAATTTGGATATGGTGTGTGCCCCTTCAATATCCACAATCACCCCATGTAGGCACCCCATAGGAATAACATTTTGTTGATTCACCATTCTCAACTAGACCAGGGACCACAGTAGCATTGGTCTACCCATTGTTTCCCAGGTTTTCTCTACAGAACATTTGCATCAGACCCCAAATCAAGAATTACCTGGTCCATTTTGAATTCTCCAATCTGGATAGTCAATCTCATTTCACAGCCAATCCTTTTCTTACATTTTTCCACCTTATGTACCACACACTATTCCGGCAGTGTCTTATTCTTGCCAGTGCAGTTTTCAATCAACTCATGCATTCCTTCCTCTGCTTTTTGGTCCCTTGGGATCTTCATGTAGGTCTGTAAGAAAGACGCCAACAATGGTGGATCTATTTCTTGCACATTACTAATTCCTCCAGGTTTCTTCATGTGCATACTTTGAGTTCTTGATGTATAATCTCTCGCATCCGTGAAGCTCCTTTTAGCCTCCATTAATGTTTCCTTTACCTTATTCACATCGAATCCAACCTCCTTGTTAGCAACCCTGCAAACCCATACATTTTCCTCTGGTTTCTTCCCTTTATCCTCCCCGGTAGCAATGTCACTTCACATGAAAATATTAACACTAGGACCCTCTTCACGTGGTTTTAATTTCATCATCTGAATGTCTTAGTAGGCTGCTGAGTCAGGGTCTTCTTTGCTTGCATCTTCAAGATGAGCACTAGACAATATTCTATGACATGATCAAACTGTCGACAATATTGAAATGAGGAGTGCATTGGATTATGACAATCTCACGCAAAGTGACCTGGTTCCCCATAATTGTAACAAATGATCTTGCCACGACCTCTTCCAGTTCCTCCTCCTTATCCTCTTCCTCATCCCTGAAATACTTCACACACTGCAGTTGTACCTTGATCCTGAGGATGACCCTCCATCTGTAATTGATATGTTGGTGTTATGTCCATCATTAATTCATAACTTCAGAAGTTGTGCTCGTCATGACCCACAAACTTACAAAAATTATAGAACAACTATTGGGGAGTCTGTACAAGCTTCTGTATCAAATGACAATTGTTTGTCATGTGTTTTTCTATAATCTGACAAATAGCACAACATGGTACCACTCCTATACTTGGCCCAGCGGTGTTTTCTAGCTTCAGGGGGATGAGACCTCCCCCAACAAGATAATTCCAATACACTGGGCAATGGTCCTTTTTGTGACCATGGCCCTTACATTTCAAACACCATATTTCCACGCAAACCATATTTTGTACTTCTTTTCCCTTCTTGATCATCTGTAACTCCATATGTAACCTAGCCAACTGTGATTGAATCTTCTACACTCCCAGATTCGTATCCTGAATAGGTGAGGCTTCCAGTTTCATAGCAATCTCTAGTGCCTCAACCTGCATTTCAATATTCTGTTGTGATAGTGGCAATCTCAAATGGGTTGTTAGTGAGGCAATATACCAGTCCTTGTGTTGGTCATCCGTGATTTTCATACTAGCCTGTTGGAGCAAAAATTTCAACCTCTGATCAAAGTTCCATGCAAACTCATTCACCTTCTACTGGATCTTTTTGACCTTTGTTACTGACTAGGCTTCCGACTTAGGCTTCTTGAATTCATTATTTAATGCGTCCTTCGTGTCTTCCAGTATCGCATTTGGATGATTCAAACAATACTTAATATACTAGCTCAACACTCTATCTTGCGATGCTATGATCAGTTGCGCTTTCTTAAGGTCATCATCTATAATTTTCAATGACTTATAGACAACATCTACTATAAACCAAAACTATTTAGGGCCTTCTATCCCCATACCTATGAATATGGGTATCTTCATAGTGTTGGCCATGTTGAATAGTGGAGGTGGAGGTGGTGGCAGAGGTGTAGGTGTAGGTGTGTGAGGTGGAGGTGATGGCGAAGGTGGAGTGGATGGATGTGGTATTCTCGCAATGACCTGATTTAATATCTGCATCACACCTTGAGGTGTCGTTAGAATACTACTTTCTTTGTCACTATTAGACGCTCCCAACAAATAACTGTGCTCATCACATGAATCTAGATCTCTTTTGAACGTCTTTCCACTTTGTGTAGTTCCTGTCAAGTACCTTCTAAACATTAATTCAATGGCATAAGAATTTTAATCCAAGTTTTCAAGGACTTCAGATACTTACCTCTTGGTCCTTTGAAAAATCGGCGTTCAGTGTCGCTATAATTGACAGATGTATTGATCACGAACTCAATGATGAATCCAATCAAAATGTTATCGATTCAGTAATTGACAACCCTCGCAATCTTGTTTTTTAAAGCTTCTAGGCACCTCACCAACTCTAGAGTCCACACAATAGAGTTATCCAAATTCCATGTACTTATATAAGTATCTATTCAACCACTCTCCCTTCGACAGGTGCAGATTCCTGTTTTCTTGGGCTAAAAATTTATGCAGCTTTTGATCTATCCACTTCTCAATCTCTTCTTAGTTGGGAACCATTTATTCGACATCACACATTCCTCAGACAGATCTCAGTCCCAAAAATGGAACCATTTGTTGGCTTGAGGGGGTCTGGACCTAGGTTCAGAGTTAGTTGCACCAACCAACAAAACCCTACATTGTCGACCCTTTCAAAAACAACCCATGTAGCGCAGGCTGTAGTCTCACTTGAGGCAGTATTTAGGGATGATAGAACTAGGTTTCTACATTCAGAAGTCTGTGTGATGGGTTTCTGTTACTTCTAGGCCTTTATTTTGATATTCATGGACCCTAACCCTCGAAACGCACAAATTACGGACTTATAGATAAGATATTCTAACTCTGTGCCGATTGCTTTAAACATTCATAACATCAAGTAAACTAACAGATCTACCACTATCACACATCTATTAAGTGTTTATTATGATAGCAATAAATAGAGCGAATTCACAGTAATTTCATAAGTAAACATAAACGCACAGATACATTGATATTGCTCCAAAATAGTCTTTATTATATTCAATTCTTCTGTTACAGACTCTTTCTTCCATGCACACACAGCGGCAGGGGCCCACGCACTCAATTGCAGACTTACCAAGGTCTCCGCATACACATCTGCAGGAAACTTACCCTTCGCCTAAGTACAAAAAATAGACTCTTATGCCTTAGATCACTTTCCCATACATAGATATTCAGTAGATTTATATCTCCTATGACTCCATTTTATTGCATCTTCTTTTTACAATACCATGGTCCTAAGTACAGAAAATAGACTCTTTTGCCTTAGATCACTTACTCATACATAAATATTCAATAGATTTATATTTCCTATGACTCGCTATGACTCCTTTTTATAGCATCTTCTTTTTACAATACCATGGTTTGTGAACCATGGGCAAGTCACAAAACTACTTAAATTCTAACATACTAAGGGGCTTTGACCTTCCTAAAGCCCCTTTGACCCCAAGGGACCCTATCCCAATAGACACTTTTCTTGGAGCACACTTGGAGAGTGTGGCATACTTAGATTTTTGGATCAAGAAGACAAAGGAAGAGCAAGAAAGTGCAAGAGGACATTGGGATCAGCAAGTACAATAGATTTGGATTGCAAGAATCGAGTTGCATGTATGTTTTCCTCACTAGTTTTGGCATGCATGGCATATGCATGTGGATTATTGGTCATGATCTATCACTGGCATGGAGGATTGCCTGGATTGACAATGGATTGTACTAGCCTTTCCATTTCTTAGATATCCATGGTGTTGTGCATTTATTTCTTTGTTTTCTAGTTGGTTCTTATATTTCCTCTAGCTTGGGTTGACTTATTAGTTCTTGGAAGCCCTGTAATAGCTTGTGTTGAGTTACTAGTCCTAAAAGCCTTGGTTGGACAAACTATCTGGAAGCTCGACGACAACTGTGGGTTGAGTTACTAGTCCAAGAAGTCTTGGTTGGAACAGATGATCTAGAGCCCTAGAAGGCTTGGGTAGAGACCAATTTGATGATGGTTTTGTGATCTTCAACCATGAGGTGAAATCATTGTTTGATGGGTTGAGGTGGTTAGCCTATCAAAGTCTTGGATGGTTTTGGATTGATGTGTTTTATGAGATCCCACATTCATGCTTGGAATATGGAACAGGGTTGACTTGCTGAAGGAAAGATTTGGTTCAACCATGTCTACCATTCGGTGGTACTCAAAAGTCAGAAACCTAGTCAGATTTGTTTATTTTTAATAAAATCTAAGTTCTCTTGATTTTTGTACATATTTATATGTGGATTTAATGGTTATTATCTCACTATTATTTTCATGGTTATAAGCATGGTTAATTGGCCAATTCATGTCATGGTTTTTTTTTCTTTGTAAAGGTTCAGCAGGATTTTATATTAATAGAATACATTAAGATACATGATGCAGAGTGGGAGTCGATGGGACCTCCCTGTGTCTGTCGTTGTATAGCTAAGATGGTCTAGTCTCTGCTCTCTTTTTCTTATGTGGATCGTTTACAACTTGTAGAATTATCAATAGATGCATATATAGAAGAATCAAGGGAGCTCGGCATTCGTTATGCTTGATGGTCTGCCTTGTTTATGGTGTTGCATTTCACTCTGAGTTCCCCCTCCTCCAAGTCTTGCCAAAGGATGTGATAATCTTCAAGGTTGGATTGAACACTAGTGTTTGCTATGGCATCGGCCAGCTTATTTGTTGTTCTTCGGACCACTTGAAAGATTACACCTTGAATGTTGCTGAGATGGCCCTGCAAATCCTTCAGGATTGCTGAGAGCCTCCAACTGGGTGTTAGCTTGTCCATTTGAGTGTTGTTTTGAAGTTTTCTCATCATTTTGATGACAATCTCCAAGTCTCCTTCCACCACCAGAGGTAGAAATTTGTAGCGGTTAGCCAAGGTGATGCCTTTGATGAGAGCGATCAGCTCTATAGCATTGTCGGTGTTTGTGCCTAGATTGCCATGGTAGATAAGCTGGATGTTCCCAGTGTGATCCCTAAATGCTCCTTCTTACCCAGATTTTCTTGGGTTTTGCTTTGACACCCCATCGAAGTTCAATTTGAATTATGGAAATGGAGGCGTACCCCATTTGTCCTGCATCATCGCAGCGGTATCCTGGTTCCTACCTGTGGGAGTGGTCTGGGCTTTGAGATTGAGGATCTGGACTATCCTTTGTTCATTCGGAGACGTGTTCCCCTCTTGCGGCATTATGTCCATGGCATTGATCGATTTTGTGATTAGCTGTTGTGATTTTCCTTTTAGCCTGTCCACTGTCATCATTGATTTCTTGAAGATTCGAGCATTTCGCTCTTTCCATATGATCCATGCCACGACTCCCGAAATGAGGTTCCATGCCTTGTTGACCATATTATTGGGGGATATGGAGGATCGCCAATTGCTCAGGGTGAGGCAGATTGAGTTTCTTTTTCTGTCAGATTGTCTAAATACAAAGGCCATATTATCCCATAGAGCACAAGTTGTGGGGCATGTGTTGAGAATGTGATTGAGCGTTTCCTGATCATTCTTGCAGAGGGCGCATCGAGAGGGCCTGATGAAACCCCATCTCTATAAATTGTCCCAATTCAGTGCTCTATTATGTAGGACCAGCCAAGAGAATAGGGTTATTTTGGGCCAAGTTCCTCTTCTCCAGAGAGCGTGCCATTTGGGATCCGGTTGCCATTCAGGTGAAGTAGCTATGATTTTGTAGGCCTCTTTTAGATTGAAAGTTCCTTTGGGATTATTTACCCATTGCAGGATGTCTTCTCTAGTTGAGGTGAGGATTCTACGGTGGTCTAGTTGTTGTAAGAGATGCTCTATATTCCCATTGTAGTCTTGTGTTAGCCATTGCTCTTTGGTTAGCCATTTTTTCCATGTGGTGGCTGATGTTCGGGGATGCCAGTAGTCTGCTACCTTTCGCAACCCTACCTCTTGCATGTTATTTTTAAGAGTAGTCCAATATGGGTGGTCCAGAGAAGGTAGTTGCTACCAGGAATCTTCTCAGAAGAGAGTGGTGTTGCCTTAGTGCACTTCCCAGAAGCTTTGCTTCTGAACAATCTGACGGTTCCCTCATACTTTGTTCCAAAGGGGGGAACCTTGAGTGTTACCATTAAGCCTGATGAGGTCTTTGTCCTATACTTTATTTGCATACTTTGCCTTCCACAAGGTGCCCCATAGGGAATTAGGTTTCTCCACCCATCTCCACCAGATTTTCGCTGCTACCGCCTTGCTTAGGATTTCAGGATCTCTTAAGCTCAGTCCTCCTGCCAGTTTTGGTTTACATATGTTTTTCCACTTGAGGAGGGCCCATTTGCGCTTCTTAGAATCTCCATTCTAGAGGAATGACCGCTGGATATTCCGAATGGATTTATATACTGATTTGGGTGCTGCTAGGGCCGAGAGCATATAAGCTGGCATTGTTTGAAGAACCGATTTGACCAGCACCAGTCTGTTGGCCATGTTTGGGGCTCTGTGAGTCCAGCTACTTAATCTGGTCTTCATTTTGTTGAGGAGATATTCCCAATTTGCAACTTTGGGGGTGTATTCTAAGAGTGTGATGCCAAGGTATTTGGTTCGAAGGGAGTTCCTCTGAATTTTGAGAATTTTGCTGAGATTTCTCTATACACGAATAGAAGTGTTGAAGAAAAACAATTTGGATTTTGTTAGATTGATCTCCATACCTTATGCCTCCGTGAATGTGCTTAGTACCTTGCTGAAGGTTCAAACTTCCTTTACTATGGGGGTTCCTATGAGCATTGTGTCATCGACAAATTACTGATGCGTTACTGTGGAGCCTTGATGCGCAGCTTTGATGCCTTTGAGCTAATTCATTTGGATTTCTTGGGATAGAGTTCTTTCGAGACCCTCTGCCATGATGACAAAGAGAAAAGGAGACAGTGGATATCCTTGTCGTATACCTCTGGATGGGAGGAATGGTTGTAAGGGGCCTCCGTTTAGCATGATTGAGAAGAATGCTCCTAAGACCATTTCCATTATCCAGTTTATCCAAATCTAACTGAAGCCAAAAGCTTGGAGGATAGCTCTGATGTATGTCCAACCGATTTTATCAAAGGCCTTGGAGAGGTCAAGCTGAATGAGCATACCAGGAATCCTTTGTGTTTTGATAGAATGCAGCACTTCCTGGTTGAGAATGATGCTGTCGATTATTTGTCTACCTTCAACATATCCCGACTTTTCTTGAGAAATGATCGAGGGAAGGATAGTTTTGAGTCTATTGGCCATCAATTTTGAGAGGATTTTATAGATGACGTTGCAGAGGGCTTTGTCAGGGGAGTCAGCCTGATCAGTTTTGGGAATTAGGGTGAGGAAGGTGGCATTGATGGCCGGAAACACTCGCGTGGTTTTGTGAAAGTTCTTAATCAGATTGAAGAGGTCGGTTTTGATAATGTGCTAGCAAGCTTTGAATAATTCAATTGTAAAGTCGTCTGGTCCAGGGGCTTTGTCAGTGGCCATGGTGAAGACGACTTCTTCAATCTCCTACTCAGTGAACTCTCTTAAGAGAAGGGAGTTTTTCTCCTCCGTAACTAAGGGGGGAATGGCACTACTGACTTTTTTGATAGCTTGGGTTCTATCATGATTGGGCTCAGTGAGAAGTGACCTGAAGTATGAGTTTAGTTCAGATCCTATTTTCTCTCTGGTAAAGACCTTAGCACTATCAGCTTTTGTAAGGGATAGAATACGGTTGTTGGCTCTGTGCTAAATGGTTGATTTATGGAAGAATCTTGTGTTGCATTCCCCATGTTTTGGCCACTGCACCCTTGATTTTTGTTTCCAGAGCATCTCTTCTTGTCTTAGCCTATCTTCCCATTGCTTTTGAAGGTTTGATTCCTAAGCTAACCTTTCCTCATTAGGCCCATCCTTGATCATTGTTTGTTGGAGGTCCGCCATTTTTTCCTCGAGTTCTTTTTTGGCTTAAAAAACGTTACCAAAGGTATTCTTGTTCCAGCGTTTGAGCTTGGCCTTTTTTATCTTGAGATTTTGCTGGAAAATGTACATGATGTTATCACTCTCTACAGTGGTTTGAGACCACTAGCTCTGTATATTTTGCATGAAGGTTGGATGATCTATCTAGAATCCTTCGAACTTGAAAGGCCTGTTTTGAGGCTTGTCCATGTTGGTAAAGTGCATCTGCACTGGCCAGTGATCTGATCCCCCAATAGGTAGAATGTTGGCTTCCATGTCTAGATTCTGGAGTATGATGGATTCTGTGATGAGGAACCTATCAAGCCTTGATGCCACTTGCCTATTTCCCCCTTCATTATTGTTCCAAGTGTGTATACCATTGACTATGGGAACGTCAATGAGTTTAGATGCAGCTATGAAGGGATTGAAAGCTTCCGCATATTTATCCAGTCTTCTTAAGCCTCCTTTCTTCTCCGCTAGGGTGGTGATCATATTGAAATCACCACCTACGATCCAGTGGTTGGCTCCATGGTGCTTTCAGATTTCGTCCAAGTCTTCCAGAATCTTGAACTTCTCCTGAATTTGCTGAGGTCCATACACATTGGTAATGCATATCATTTGCTTTGAGTCTGGCATGTTGAAGATGACTGATAGCGAATGCTTAGTGGACAGAGCATTCTGCATGAAAAACTTGTTTTTGTTCCAAAACATTAGAAGCCCTCCTGCTTGCCCAATGGCTTCTGTGCTTATGCACTGATAGCCTTTTGCAAAGAGTTTCTTAAGTGTCTCTATGTCGTTGGAGGAGAATTTGGATTCTTGTAGTAAGACAAGGTCTGGAGATTGCGTGAAAAGATGGTTTTTGAGGATTCGTCTTTTGGAGGTGCCATTTAGCCCTCTGATATTCTAGGTTGTGATCTTCATTGAGTAACCTTCGGTGTGGATAGGACCAGAGCCCTAATTTTTCCTTCATTCATTAGGTGCCTACTGAGTTCTTGTATTTGTTGTTTTGTCAATTTTCTCCCCCTTTTTCTTCCTGGACCTTTTGGCTTGAATTGGTCCAGATCCAAGTTGGCTTGGATGCTTATTTGGCTGTTGTTTCCCCATTGCTTTTTTGTTGCATTCTAGTTGAGATATTATAACTGCAAGTATGCCATTTCAATTTTTTCCAAGTGTTCCTGGGGAATGGCATTCACTCCCTATTTGGACCATTGCTCATTGACCTCATGGAGATCTAGGTCACCTAGGATTTCTTCGAGGGGATTTGTAGGAGCAGTTGAGGGCGGCCGGTCTGGATGAGTTTCTATGTGGGGAGGGCATGCAAAGGGACATGGCTTGAAGCGATGTGACTGGGGTTGGGATGTGGGATTTGAAGTTGTGTCTCAGCTTAGGGTTGGTCAAGGTTTGGGATGGAGATGATTGAGACTGCCTAGGTGGATCTTGGGTTGGGGGGGGGGGGCAGGGGATTCCAGAGGGTTCTCGATTAGATAATGGTTGTCCAGTACTTAAAATCTATTTGGCTGGGTGGGTGTCGGGTTGGATGAGTGTTTCAGAGGATTTTTGCCTTTCTGCCTTTTGCTTTTCCTGGAAACAGGGATAAAATCTAGGGGCAGGTTATCCACCTTGTCCGCTTGGGGTTGAGGTGGGGGTTGATTCAGGGGGCACCCATGACTAATATGTCCATGTTGTCGGCATTTCCGACATCTAAAAGGGATGTTTTCATAGTCGATGGACTGCTTCCAATGAATTCCTTTGTAGATTAGATCAATATGACCTAGGAGGGATCCTGAGACATCCATATACATGCATATTCTAGCATAAGCAGTGTATTTACCTTGAGATGTGAGATCTGAAGTTTTGACAAAGACACCCAACTAATTCCCGATGGCTTCCAGGATCTGCTTATTCCAATAATCCACAGGCAAGGAGTAGAGTCTGAGCCAAACTGGAAATTTTTTGAAATCTTCCTATTCTGGAGCAAAGTTGGGCTTCCAGTACATCATGTAGAGTCCTACCGAGTTGTAGAAGTATGGGCCTCCTTCAAAGGTGCAATCTCTGTCTTCCTTGTGAGAAAAGATGACCGTGAAGAAATTTCTTGCCCCTAACTAAAGTTCATAGTCCTCTTTGGGCTTCCGTTTCTAGTTTATCCACCAGCAGAGAGATTTTTCATTGAGTCGCACTCCCATGAAACTGCAGATTAGGGCATGTTTGCACATGTGATCTCTGTATTCTTTGATCCACGGGTCTTCGATGATTAATGATGGTGTTTACTCCGATAGCGGTTTGCAAGGGGACGGGCCTGTTGTCCCATTTTGGCTGGGGGCGCTCCCCTTAGTTGAAGATCCATTGGCTTTCGAAGTGTGGTTTGCCTCTGGCGCTTTGCCTTTGTCGCTGGATCGGGAGCCTAATGTGTTAACAACGGGTGCAGTAGGGAAGCTACCGAATACGAAGGGGCCGAAGGCAGGGGGGGTCGATCCCCCCCCCGAGGTGGTCATGGTGTGTTGCGGCTAGGGTTTATTTACAGGGGGTTTGGAAGAGCTTTAGAGTTGCCTCTCGCCTTTGTCAACCTTAGCAACTTGACCTCATTTGGAGCACAATTCATGTCATGGTTATTTTATATAATTACTTGTAATTGTTAAAATGATGGATGAAAGGCCTAATTGAATTCATAATAGTTCAAGGGAGAAGGTGGTGATCCTTCTTGTCATGTCTCATAATATTTTTCACTCATTCATGCTATATCTTGTATCCTAGACCTCTAGATTGCATTGATACCAAGTGTTTGACAAAATGTCAGTCCCGATTGGGGATGGTCACGCCTAGTCCTGGAGTTCATTTTTTATTTATTAGTCTTTTCATAATGTGTTTAATGGATTCAGGAAGTTACAAAAAGTTCTGGGTAGTGGCAGGAATTTTGGGCTTAAAAGTGGCTCAAATCTCAAGGACACTAGCACAACGCTGAGAGAAATAGTCCCTGGATGCTAGCATTCTATGTCATGAGAGAATCTATAGCCTCTTGGATGCCTTCATGCCCATATCATGGGAGCGTCCAGGGGTTAGGTGGTCTAAAATCTCAGTGGGACCCAGCGGTTGGTTAGCAAAAAATGTGGGATCGTTCCTAGGGGTCCTATTACTGATGTTGAAGGTCTGTATGTTGTGCTTCCATTGATTCCACTTCCTTAAGGTCGCCTAGGAGGTTGAATCATATCATAGTATCCTCTCATCACATGTTTACCCCAGTTGGTTGATTACTTGGGTAGATGTGGGAGGAAGATGCTACAAAGTTGTATCCGAGTGGGATGCGCTCGCTTTGGATCATATATGATACCACAAAGTGGTAGCAGAGCATGGTTCACCCCTCAAATTGGATGGGCATGTGTTGGTCAAGCATTCATGTCGATTGCATATGTGTTCCTTAAGCTAGTAGTCCATGTGCTTGTTGCATTTACATGTTGTGGATCATGGTTGTAGTGATTTTTCCAGAGAAGTTGATGATGTTGTTTTTTGGATGTGTAAGTCATGAATGCATGTTAGTTGTATATGCATTTGTTACACGTGTTAGTGTCTATATGTTGTTATGCATGCATTGTCATGGTGAAGGTTATTGTGCATGAGGTCATTATATGCAATTAGGTCATTGTGATGTTGTTGGTTGTTATGATGTTGATGTGTTGGCTTAGATAGAGCAAGGGATGTAGATCATCAAAGTGAAGTTGCAGCATTTGACCTTGAGGCAAGAACATGTCATCATATAGGTTTGTATGTTGGGCATACAAGTATGTAGGTTAAGTATTGTTATGTGAATTATGGTTATGTGAATGTCTTTCATTCTATTGATTTTATCGTTACATACATGATAGATGCTAGTTGATTAGTGTATTCATAAGTACATGTGTCGAATAGTCATAAATGATAGTAACTTGTAGTTGTATGCATTGCTATTTTTGTTTTATGTTACATAACTTGATGATTATGTTATATGTTGTTGATGAGTATGTTATAGGTTAACTTGTTGTTGTTATGTGATATTTAGCTTGATGATTAGGTTATATGTTGTTGATGAGTATGTTATAGGTTAACTTCTTGTTGTTATGTGATAATTAGTGTGATGATTAGGTTATATGTTGTTGATGAACATGATATATGACTTGTTGTTGTTATGTGATAGTTATCTTGATGATTAGGTTATATTTTGTTGATGAGCATGCTATATAACTTGTTGTTGTTATATGCTAGTAACTTGACGATTAGGGTTATTACATTAAGATCTTGTTGTTATATGTATCCTACTAGGTTGGATTGGTCTATGTGAATGGTTAGCATTATGACATTCAGGTTTGAGTTAATATGTTGTGATATTATGTCATACTCATCTAGACTGATTGTGCATGTGTGATTATTATGTATGAATGATAATTGTTTGTGAGTTTAGGATGTGGACATGTTATTTAGTGACTATTATGGATGTCATTTGTGTTTGAACTGATGTTTTGTGATGTTATATCTTGCTAACTAGATTGATTGTGTAGATAAGATAACCTCCCGTGATATACATTAAGGTATGAGCTTGCTTATGTCATATACCTTGTGCTAGAATGTTTGATTTTGTCATCTAGTTGATTCATTTAACATGGTATGCTTTCAATTTGGTTGAATGTTTGATGAATTTCATAATATGAGTATGTGCTCAAATGATCTTGTTTTAAGATGATTGTACTAACACATATGTGTTGAGCTAGTTGATGTGTACTTGAGTGTAAGTAGGTGATAGTTGTAGAATTATCTCTAATGACTACGAGTTGACTATGGATTATGACATAATTGTTAGTCTTGGTAGAGGTTGATTTCAAATTGATAGATATAATTGTCTTGATATTTGGAACATGTGGTTGACATGTGTAAATAGTTGCAAGAAACATGCTTGGTATTAGTGTGACAAGGTAACAATTGATTCGTTTATATAACTAACAGTTTGGTGATGTGACAATACATAGTAAGCCTTGATTGCAACAAGGTAAAAAGGTAAAAGAAAGGAATTGGGCAAGAATTCCTTTGGCTATGTTATAGTCATGAACATGTATTTGACCCGTATATCAACTAGTTTCCAGTTATGGATGGATTCTTCAATGTAATGGGAGCTTCTTAAGAGATGGGATAGACGTGTTTATTTACAAGGCAATGTGCTTGGCACAACAAGGTAAGGTAACTAGTATGTTTTTATGTTTATTTATGCACTGAAAGTTATGCGTTCATGGAAATATGATGCACGGGATTGCATGGCAAAGATACTGCCATGAAATCTTGAAGAAGGCACATGTTGAGCTTTCCTTTGGAATCATTGGGAACCATGGGGATTGAGTCATGGTGTCTATTGTTAGTCTTGTTCTTTTGGTATTTTGTGATGTGCTTATGCTTGATTTGTAGTTTTGTTATGTCTAGTGCATGATCATGCCACTTTTTGTGGTGTCGTATTGTTATTGGTTTTCATGGTTTTCTTATTGTTTGATTCTCGATCTTGCCTTTATTATTTTGAGAGTCTTGGGAATTGGTTGGGGAAGGAGGAAGTTAATGGAGCTTGGGGAAAGTTGTGTGGTACCCAATAGGTAAGGTAAGACCTAGATGGAGCTCAATGCATGTATCATGGAAGTTGAAAGCAAGAGTATGACAGCCAGTTGGATTGGTTGGGTCCATTTGTGTAAATGGACAATGGTAGGATAGTAATTAGAAAAGTAATTAGGAAAGGTAAAGTAAATATATTTGAGGCATAAAATACCTTGGCTATATTGGGAATCATTATTCTCAATGTTGTGCATGTTGTGAACAGATAAAGAGAGTTCTCTTAACCTTGACCTTATGATATCTGGTAATTATGTTGTGATAATGATTATGTTGATGTATATATGTATGTCATGTCTGATAGGGTCATATTGGATCATGATTGTTTTATGTTAAGGTTTATATGAATGTATGTACGTATGTATGTATGTATGTATGTATGTATGTATGTATGTATGTATGTATGTATGTTGTTGTCTCATAGGGTTATCAGGATTATTCTTGTGGAAGAATGATTGCTTATGTAGGTGAATGGCATGGAGAGGTTTCTGATTTATGAGGAATCAAGTGGGAAGAGTAGTCATAAAAAATATATGAGGTCATTATTATGTGAATATGAATTGATATTGTATGCTTGTATTATGCCTACGTTCATGTTATGTCAGGTCGTGCTAAAGGATACATCAGTGGAATGAAAACAATGTGCTTTGCGACATGGTAGGATAAGCATGGATGGTAGAGTGATAATGAAAGAAATGTTACTTGGTAGAGACAGTGTGGTTTGGATATGTGGTACTACTATTGTGCATATGTTGTATATGTTGTACATGTTGCATCTGTGATGTTCTGCGCATGTGGTGTTGTGTATATATAGTGTGTGTATGTGTTTTTTCTGCCATCTTATGTACATAGTGGTACAAGTGGTGTTGTGTGTATATTCATTTTTGATGTCTAAAATGGGCTTCCTAAGGAAATTACAAAATAATAGTGGAAATAATAAAATAAGATTAGTTGACATCATCAAATTCTAGAGGGGAAAAAAACTATTTTTTTCAACTTATATCCCTATGGATTTACTCAAATTTCGATTGAAAACACTTGTTGGATGCATAATTTGATTCCTCATCCAATGAGTACCCATGTTGCATAATTTTGATGGACACTGCTACATGAAAACTGAAAAATACATGAAAACGTGATTGCAATCACGTTTTATCATGTATTTCTCATTTTTCATGTAGAAGGGTCCATCAAAAGTATGCAACATGGGTGCTCTTTGGATGAGGAATTAAATTTTGCATCCAATGAGTACTCCCACTAAAAATGTGAGTAAAACCTTACAAAGATATGTTGAAAATACGAGTTGAAAACGTAGTTTTATTAGTTTTTTATTTTTTAATCTTTTTACTTTTTTACTCCAAAAATGGTGAATCATCCCCATGGTTGACATCATAATATTGAATCATATTGGTTCTTATAAAATTTATTTTGGTTGTACATTTTTCTTAGGAGGCCCATTTTAGACCTCAAAAGTCCCCTAATGACATATGTAGTGCTGGGTATAGATGGTGATATGTACATGTTGGATATGCAGTGTTGTGTACATATTGTGCAGTGCACATGTTAGATATGCAGTGTTGTGTACATATTGTACTGTACGCATGTTGGATATGCATATGGTGTTGTGTTCATGTTGCATATGCACTGTTGTGTGCGTATGGTGTTGTGTTCATGTTGTGTACATATGATGTTATGTACATGTTGTATATGCATTTTTATGTACATATGGTGTTGTGTGCATGTTGTACAAGTGGTACTATGTACATATGGTGTTGTGTTCATGATTGTACATGTGGTGTTGTGTACATGTTGTGTAAGTGGTGCCCTGTGCAAGTGGTGTTGTGTACATGTCGTGCATGTGCTACTATGTACATCTGGTATTGTGTACATGTTGTACATGTGGTGTGGTGTACATGTTGCGTTGTGTATGCATAGTGCGGGTGGTGTCGTGTACATGTGACGTTGTGCACACATTATGCAGGTGGTGTTGTGTACAAGTGGTACTGTGTACATGTTATACATATGGTATTGGTGTGTTGATTTTTGTAGCTTGGAAGGTACTCCAAGCCCTAGGGTTCATGGTTTGGAGGGAAAAGCACCACAAGGGTCACTTGTGGGCTTCGAAACCAAGTATGGGGTTTTGCACCCAATCATGTTTAGGGAAATTTCCAAAGCCCATTTATAAATGTGATGGAATGAAACGATAGAGGGCGGAAAGGAGAATCCAATGCTTCAAGAATTGTTAAATTCTGGGTTGTAGAAGTGGAGAAATAAATTTTTGAAGTTGATAAATAATTATTGATTTTCAAGTCATGTAGGCTTGAAGTAATATGTGTCTCTTCACTAATTCATGGAGCCCCTCATCTGGATATAAATAGAGGGTGATTTGATGTGTTTTAGAGCATACATTGTGCAACATCTTATGAAGGAAAAGGAGCTCTGAAATTGGGATGCAGGAAGAGGCCTAGACAACATAAAAGAGGGGTATGAATTTTGCAATGGAGGACGAGTTAGTGAGGCTAGTGTGGATTGTCTATGGGATAGAAAAGTGATCCGAATTTGTTGTTTTAAGGGTCGAGGTTACTAGCTGCTAGGCCAAGTTCCTTGTGGGCAAGAACATTGTTATTTGGAGTGTGTTTGGGCACCTTTTTTAGGATTGTGTTGGAAGGTTGTTGTGCTAGGTCATAGGCCATAGCACACATTTGGGCTTGTTTAAGGGTTGACTTATGCCCTAAAGTAGTAGTGTGGGTGAGGAGGAGGCCTATTAAGGTGTGTCGGAACCCTTTAAGGGCCTGTTTAATGATTGTTGGCACGATTTAGGGTTGTAGCAAGTGCCCTAACCAGGTGTCACGACTAGCAAGGTTAAAACATTATTACATAAATGTTTTTGGATAGGTCTTGGGTAAAAATTCACTGAACATATTAGATCATATTGTTTGGGCAGCCTCTAGGTGCCAATTTGGAGGTGAGATTGGGTGATCGTGTGTCTTCATCGCTACATATTCTGTAGTGATTAGATTGGGTGCCATTGATCTCATTGGAGGGATGTGTGTTGGATACTTAAAGTAGCCGAAGAGCAGCATACAAGAAGGACGTTGTTTGGTGCATGGTTGGGTGAATATTATAGCCTTATGAGTAGCTCTTTGATGGATGAAAGAGGCTACTGGAAGGTAGATTGGAGCTCGGGAACTAGGCCTACCTAGAGAGCAGATTTATGAGCCCATGTATATGCAACAGAAGTGACATGCAACATTGTTAGGTGGCATCCCTCCTGGAGTCTTGATGTATAGTTGCCTTGATGGACTAAGGAATTGTTGGTGAGTTGTACAGGTAAGACAAGATACGACATAGAAGTTGCAACAAAGATTGTCATTGTATCTTGTATATCATAGACTATTCTATTATTCAAATTTAGTTTAATATAACGAAGATTGGTGATTGTACAATATTGTACAATTTTGTTAAAAAGTGTGTATATTTGTGCATATGTGATTTACTCCTTTATATTTCTGTTGTGTGAAGTAGTTTATGGTTGAGATTCTTGGTTTTGTAGTGTCAATGATTTTAAGACTCTAACCTAGACCCAAGGTCATGGAAATTCAACATGCTATCATAGCATGTTTGAGCTACTTTGGAAGTAAGTAAATCAGAGTTGTGCACAACGAAGTACCACGTGAGAGGGAGTTGGTCACAATGTAAGTGAAGGGCTCACTACAATTTTGAAGTTACAAGCAAGTCTTTGGTATGAGGACAAGTTGGAAGGTTGTCCAACTACACTCCTTGGAAGGAAAGGATCAAGTTGGTCTTGCAGGTCCACAAGATCTGGGATTTTGCCAAGAAAGAGATCAAGAAGCCAACCGACCCTAAGGAGCTGGAAATATGGGATGATTTAGATTCTAGGGTGGGTTTGATCATCTTAGATGGTATGAAGTATGTCGTAATACCTCATTTGTCTGAGAAGAATAATGCACATGAGATGTGAATGGATATTTAGAATTTTTTCCAGAATAAGAAGAAGAACCAGGTACTGGTATTGGAGGATAAGATGAAGTCCACCAAGACGATAAAGGGTGAAAGTGTCACCTCATATTTGACAAGATTGTCTCAAGAAAAAGATGAGCTTGCTACCATCAGTGTGACTATTTTATATAGAGATATGGCAAGGATTTCCATGAAAGGGTTCATCAAGGAATGAAAGCCCTTCATTAAAGGAATCGTTGCTAGAGAGAAGCTACGAGACTAGGATAGGATGTGGGATGAATTCATTTAGGAAGAGTTGTGAGATGAGGATATTCATCCAAAGAAGAAGTCTTTCAATGATGACATGGCACTTGCAGCGTGAATGAAGGGTAAGTAGAAGAAGGACTTAAGTAAGGTCAATTTTTTCAACTGTGGAGATATGGGTCATTTTTCATCGATATGTCTGATGAAGAAGAGGGGAGATGATGAGAAGAGGAAAGGAAAGCAAGTCGTCGATTTGTCCACTTCAGTTGAGATTTGTGATCTCACCATGAGATTGGAAAAGGAGAACTTTGCTATGATTTCTCATTTCTCACAGGGTACTACCAATGAGGATGGATGGTACATGGAGAGTGATGTGATGAAGCATATGATAGGGTCATAGGAGGTTTCTGAGATTCTATTTGAATAGGACTCAAAGTTGCACATGGTGTTGGGCAACAAGATTCAGTTGGAGATCCTAGGATCAGGTGTTGTTCCATTCAAGATTGAGACAAGACATGTGATGCAAGTCCAGGATGTGCTATTTGTACCAAGACTCAGATATAGCATGATTTTCATCTCGATGATTGAGAGGAAGGAGTTTTAGGTCTTGTTCTAGGAAGGGAAGGTAAGACTTAGGCCTAGAGGCTCTAAGTCCAGTTGGATTATACTCAGAATTAGAGAGCACAATATCTACAGGTTGACAAGCAACCTTGTGGATCATGGAAAGAAGCAGGTGGTGCAAGTGAAAGTGTAGGTGTAGGCTTCAGAGGAGCAAGTATAGGTTCCCAATAAGAAGGTACACCTTCCTGAGAATGTCCAAGTTCCAAAGACTCAGAGGGAGTCGAGTTTGAGAGGGAGATTTCAAATTCAATGGGAGACTCTATACTCCAAGAAGAGTGCATGTTCAGTGGGGAGAAATTGTGATCCTATAACAACAAAGAAGGAATCATGGAGAGAGTGGAAGACGTTATAGGATAAGAAGAAGTAGTGTTCTTCTAGTAGTGACAATGACACTTCCAAGAGGGCATAGTTCACTGTACAGGGATTGCTATGATTGCAGGCACCAAGAGTTGGGAAAGTATTGCAAGTAGCAATGATGATGATGATGATGAGTTACTTCCTAGCCCTGGAGGTACCTCCCTCGCTAAGAGGGAGTGTTGATTTGTGTAGCTTGGGAGGCACTCCAAGCCCTAAGCTTCAGGGTTTGGAGGGAAAAGCACAACAAGGATCACTTCTGAGCTTAGAACCCAAGTATGGGGTTTTGAAACCAATCATGTTTGGGGAAATTTCGAAAGCACGTTTCTACATGTGATGGCATGAGACGATAGAGGGTGGGAAGGAGAATCCAACAGTTTTGAGAATCATCGAATTCTGAGTTGTAGAAGTGGAGAAATTAATTTTTGAAGTTGACAAATAATTATTGGTTTTCAAGTCCTGTAGGCTTAAAGTAAAATTTGTCCAATAGATGTGTCCCTTCACTAATTTAGGTAGCCCCTAATTTGGATATAAATAGAGGGTGATTTGATGTGTTTTAGAGCATCCATTTTGCAGAATATTCTCAAGGAAAAGGAGCTTTGAAATTGGGATGTAGGAAGAGGCCTAGACAACATGAAAGAGGGGTCTGAAGTATACAATGAAGGTTGAGTTAGTGAGGATGGTGTGGATTGTTTGTGGGATAGAAAAGTGATCCGAATTTGCTATTTTGAGGGCCCAGGTTTCTAGTTACTAGGCCAAGTTCCTTGTGGGAAAGAAAGTTGTTGTTTGGAGTGTGTTTGGGCACCATTTTGAGGATTGTCTCATTTTTGGAGGGTTGTTGGTCTAGGCCATAACACATAGCTCGAGTTATTTAAGGGTTGTCAAGGGTTGCCATATTCCATAAAGAAGCAATGTGGGTGAGGACGAGGTATCTTAAGGTGTGACATAGCTCTTTAAGGGCATGTTTGGTGACTATTGGAAGAATTTATGGCTGCAGCAAGTGCCCTAACCAAGTGTCACAAGTAGCAAGGTGAAAATATTATTACAACAATGTTTTTGGAGAGATTTTGGGTCAAAATTTGTTGACCAGATTGGATCAAATTTTTTGAGCAGCTTGTGGGAGCCAATTTGGAGATGAAATTTGGTGATCATGTGTCTTCATCGCTATAGATTTCAGAGTGATTAGATTGGGTTCCATTCATCGAATTTGAGGGAAGTGTGTTGGCTACCCAAAGTAGCCTTAGAGCAGAATAAAAGAAGGATGTTGTTTGGTGCATGGTTGGGTGAATATTACAACCTTATGAGTAGCTCTTTGATGGATGAAAGTGGCTACTAGAAGGAAAATTGGAGCTCGGGAACTAGGACTATCCAGAGAGCAAGTTTATGATCCCATGTACATGCAGCAGAAATGAAAAGCAACATTGTTAGGTGGCAGCCCTCATAGAGTCTCGATGTGTAGTGGCCTTGGTGGATTAAGGCGCTACTAGTAAGCGGTGCATGCAAGACAAAATACAACATAGAAGTTGCGATGAAGATTGTCATTGTATATTGTATACCATAGTTTGTTGTATTATTCATATTTGGTTGAATATAATGAAGGTTGGTGATTGTACAATATTGTACAATTTTTTAAAAAGTGTGTATATTTGTGCATATGTGATTTACTGCTTCATATACCCCTTATGCAAAGTATTTTATGGTTGAGATTCTTGGTTTGGTTAGCGTCAGTGAGTTTAAGACACTAACCTAGACCCAAGTCATGGAAATTCAACATGGTGTACATGTGATATTGTGCACATGTCATACATGTTGTATTGAGGCATGCGGTACTATGTATGTGCATTGTGTAGTCGTGGTATCGTGACATATGTATTCATTGTGTTATACTTTGTGTACGTATCTGTGTTGAGTTGTACACTAGGTGTAGTTGTATGTATTGTGTTGTGGTGTACAATGGATGTAGGAGTATGTATTGTGTTGTGTTGTACACTAGGTGTAGGTGTATGTATTGTGTTGGTTTGTACACTAGATGTAGGAGTATGTATTGTGTTGTGTTGTACACTGGGTGTAGCTGTATGTGTTGTGTATCAGGTGTAGATGCATGTATTGCATGGTGTTGTATGTCGTGTGTGGTTTTATGTGCTTGATGCACACTATGTGTATGTGCCCATTGTTGAGGAGAAGGAAACGGGTGTTTGTCGGATGTGGCAACCGATTTGGTGTGCATACAAAATAAGGACAAAGGTAGAAGCTAAGAATTGATTAAAGGGTAAGTATCAGTATTTTATTTTAGTTTTATTATGCATGATATTTATGGTTTTGATCTATGATGATTGTGTTTTGAGCTGACCTGATGTGATATGTTTATACATGATGATTTGCTCAAATATGATAGTTTGACTTATTGTGATAGGAATCGAACATAATTGCAAGCGTAGCTTCTTGACAGGCCACCAATGAGGTATGGTTTGAAGTTATTTTGATTTATTTTGAATCTAATGGAAATTATGTGCTTGGTACATGAAAGCATGAAATGCCTAGTTGGGTGGTTGAAACTGACTACATGAATTAGTAATAATAGTGAAAGAAATTGGAGCATGTAGTAGTATGTTGGTAAAGCATTCAGGAGCAGGGACATTATGGGACACTGGTACCGAATAGTGTCCATTGATTTCCAGAACATGTTATGACTGATATGATGGTTTTAAGGTAGGGATAAGCCTTGGTTTTTGTATCTTCGAATGCGAGGAAGCCTTGCCAAGGGATGGATTACCAAGGATGGGGGTGCGAACGGAATTTGGAAGGTGTGTGACTACATGGAAATGGGTGAAGGGAAGGTCGAGGATGGATTTTTTTGGTCATTAGAATTTCCAGATGGAATTAGATGCACATTGGGAGCGTGCCCCCGAACAATGAGCTAGTAATTATTCACTGAGAGGATAAGTGGCACAGAATTACGTGATAGACATTGGATGTAGATTTGACTTTCTAGTGGATTCTGGACTTTCTATGAAGGAGGTGAATCTTGTTATTACTTTGAGGGTGGAGGTGTGAGCCTCTAGATTCCCTTGTTACAAATGCAAACATTGTATCCTTTTATTTTCTGGTTGAGAAAATGTGTATATGTGCATATTATTGTAAATACTATATCGAGCTGGTTTATAAAGCTCCATAGACAGTATGGTTATTTTATGGTCAAAGAAAATGTGTATGTGTGTATTTGTGGTTATTATTGTAAATATCATAATGAGTTGTGTTATAAAGCTCCATTAAATGATGTGTTTGTCATGTTTTCACATATGGTCATTGTAAATACTGCAACAAGCTAGGTTATAAAGCTCCATGGGAAGTATGTTTTGTTTTCAGTAGTCTTGTTGGTTATAGGTGTCATTAAACATCCAGGTTGGTGTTCCCCCAAGGGGGAGGGTTCTATAACAGCCCTGGTTAAAAATCCATGTAAAATATATAATACCATGGTCATGGGACACATATTCCAAGACAAATGGTGTGTAAAACATCCTAGTGGGTGTTCATTCAATTTATTATGGCTAAGGAAATTGGCAAAGGATTTAGAAAGGCATGAGGCATTTATTGGAAATCTATTTATGAAAATGGAGAAAGGGAAGGTGAAAGGTCACAGGTTGCATGTGAGGTGGAAATTGAAGAAAAATAATGGAAATTGAAGAAAATAGAGGCCTCATTGATAAAAAGGCTTATGAGGATCAGTTGGTAACGTTTTGACAGGTTTTAGTAGAGCTCTCTTCTATTCTCTCTCTCACTCTTGGACACTTAGAGCTTTCTTGGAGCACTCTTGGAGAGTGTGGCATACTTGGATTTTTGGAGCAAGAAGACAAAGGAAGAGCAGGAAAGCACAAGAGGACATCGGAATCAGAAACTACAACAAATTTGGCTTGCATGTATCGAGTTGCATGTATGTTTTCTTCACTAGTTTTGGCATGCATGGCATATGCATGTGGATTACTGGTCATGATCTGTCACTGGCATGGAGGATTTCCTAGATTGACAGTGGATTTGCCTAGCCTTTTCATTTCCTGGATAGCCATGGTGTTGTGGATTTATTTAATTTTTTTCTGGTTGATTCTCATGTTTCCTTTAGCTTGGGTTGAGTTATTAGTTACTAGAAGCCCTAGTTGGAAAAACGCTCTGGAATCTCTATAACAACTTGGGTTGAGTTACTATTCCTAGAAGAAATGGTTGGACAAATGCTCTGGATGCCCTTGTTGAGCCGATTTACTAGTCGTGGAAGCATTGGTTGGACAAATTCCTTAGAAACCTGGCAACAGCTGTGGGTTGAGTTACTAGACCTGGAAGCCTTGGTTGGAACAAATGCTCTAGAGCCCTGTAAAGCTTGAGTAGAGGCCAATATGATGATGGTTTTGTGATTTCAAGTCATGAGGTGGAATCATTGTCTGATGGGCTTAGGTGGTTTGCCTATCAAAGCCCTAGATGGTTTTGGATTAATTTGTTTTATGAGATCCCACATTCATGCTTGGAATATAGCACGGGGGTGACTGGCTAAAAGAAATATTTGGTTCAACCATGTCTACGATCGGTTGGAATGTGGAAGTCCCGAAATTGGTCATATTTTCCTATGTCTAATACAATCTAATTTCTTTTTCATTTCACTTATTTATATGTGGATTTAATAGTTGTTATCTCACTGTTATTTTCATGCTTTTATGCTGGTTATAAGCATGTTTAATTGACCAGTTTGTGTCATGGTTATTTTATATTTAGTTGTAATTGTTAAAATAATGGATGCAAGACATAATTGATGTCATAACAGTTGAAGGGAGAAGGTGGTGATCCTTCATTTCATGTCTCATAAGAGTTTTCATCCATTCATGCTCTATCTTGTATGCTAGGCCTGTAGATTTCATTGATGCCAAGTGTTTGACAGAATGTCAATCCTAGTTAGGGATGGTCTGACCTAGAACTTGAGTTTGTTTTTTATTATTATTCTTGTCATTATGTGTTTAATGGATTCCATGAGTTACAACAAGTTATGGGAAGTGGCCAAAATTATGGGCTTGGAAATTGGCTCAAATCCCGAGGACATTGGCACAATAATGAGAAAATAGTCCCTGGACGTTGACATGCCATGTCATGAGAGCATCCAAATCCTCTTGGACATTGTCATGCCCATATCATGGGAGCTTCTAGGGGTTAAGTGGTCAAAAATCATAGTGTGACCCAGGGGCTGGTTATCAGAAAGGTTGGGATGGTTCGTAGGGGTCCTATTGTTGATGGTGAAGGTATGTATGGTGTGTTTCCATGGATTCCACTTCCTTAAGGTCACCTAGGAGGTTGAGTGATATCATATTAGCTTCTCATCACATGTTTACCCCGGTTGGTCGGTTACTTGGGTAGATGTGGGAGGAGGGTGTTACAAAATACATGGAAAATTTCTCACACAAACCTTAGAGATGCCAGAAAATGAGGAAACTTTTTACTAAACACATGTTTCTTCTAGAGGCATTTTTACCAGTACCACTCCATATATGATCTGCCCCATTATGTCATATTTATTTCTTGTATTCCCCCATTCTTCTCTAACCTAACATAGGTTCTTGTCTCTCCTCTCACAATTTTCTTAACATAACTAAGTACTAGATGATACAAGATGTCTCCAATTCAACTATGCTTAATTTAAAATCATAACTGCAGAATATATCTGATCAAGGTTGTAAATATTTACAGGTATAACATAAGCATAATATAATATTTGAGCATAAATCCCAAAGTTGATATCTTATGGTCAGTTATTTAAAACATCATACAATTCATTCATCTAAAGAGTTAATAAAGAAAATTTCATACAGGTGTGTGGTCTAGCAACTTGCAACAAAATGATCAGGTTTGTATTGACATGGAGACCTGGGTTTGGAACCTCCTAGGTGAATGTGGATGAGGTCAGATTCCAATCGTATGTAACTTAGACAACATAAAAAATGTGCTTGAGTGCAACATCTTAGATGAAGGACAGTTGTAAGTTAATCTAAGCAAAAAAAAAAAAAAAAACAAATAAATAGAGGAGATAAATAAAATCAGGAAAAATACAATGCCTAAATTAGAATTGCCACATCATAAAAACACAATCAATATCGTATTATATTGTTTAAATATTCTACAATTTATTGAAATATATGCATCATGTGGGAAAATTAAGAACAAAATTATGGCTTATAATCGACATGCACAATCAATGTAGTAAATACCCTACTATCTCAAAGTGTACTCATATTGCTAGCAATTTTGGGCCAAAATGCATTCGGATTTTTCTCTAGTGTAGCCTAAACAACTTCCTGTATCACAACTTCATTCTCAACATTATTTCAATAATTGATGCAATTGCAACCATCACAATATGTTCTAGATGCAAAGCACTAACAATACTTGGTGAAAAAAACAAGAAGGAGATAACTAACATACTCAAAGAAATTGATACTCAGGTATTGAAACTACAAAAACTGTATGAAGATGGTCACTAAATATATTCATTTTCTGTGAAAAAAACATAAAAGAGTTGCAATGAATAATATATCACAGACATGATCACACAAATTCACTTCTATGGAAAGTATATGAAATCCAAGTTAGAACAAATAATGAACATGTTATTACACCTTCGTGATAAAGTAAACTCATTTCAATCCAACCCAAGGGTATTTTCTATATATTTAGTTGCTTACAAATGTGTTAGCTAAGGGTGTCTTTCTTTCATGACAAAAGAATAGTAAAAAATCAAATGATTGGAGATGCCATTACAAAACATACAATTTTCTCTATTGACAAAATAAAAGATATTAGGAAAGTGCTTACAACTTCAGGCATTATGAGTTCTTGCAATTGCATTGTTTTGATTTTTTTGAGTGCCTTCCTTCAAGTCAAATAATGGAATTGACCTTGGTGCCCTTGGCAATGTTGGTTTGATGATCAAATAAAAGACAATTATGAAGATAAAATGCCACCCAAATGAAATAGTGCACTAGTAAATGGAAAATATAGTGATTGCAATCTGAGGTATTCTGATAGTTTTAAAGGCATTTACCATTTTTATAAAAAAATAGGCAGAATAACATAAATAATAATAATATTTCAATCCACAATTATTTGGGAGATCAATTGCAAAAGTTCAGTAAAATAACAATACAAAACTAGAAAGAGTTGATTAGAATGAGAAAACACTGCTTGCATACAGTAACCAGAGCAGAATCAAGATCAGATAAGTGCAAACCAACTTTGAAGGTCAACAGGAGAACCCCATATCCACTTGATTAGGAGATATATTAGGATTCTGATAATGCCTGAAATCACATTAATGGACAAACCCCATTAATCTAATGTCTTGCTACTGATTGGCATGAATGTTAATATAACCCAAATGTTGCAATTCAATAAAATCTTTGATCGTGATCCAAGACTCACATAAAAAAAAACACACATATTCTTTTGAAAGGGTGAAAACACAAAATGAAAAAAAAAAAACATGTCGTAATCCCTGCGGTGATTGTGACAAAACCCTATGATATTAGATGAACCATTTGGAAGAATTTTTTTGAAGCTTAGCTATGAAAACCCTTAACCTCAAGTACCCATAATCACTTTTAGGGGCTTGTGATTTCTCACAATTGCTCTTTTTTTATTTTTTGGGATGCCATACTTCAATTCAAATATTGATCTTGACCTTGGTGCCCTTGAATATTCTAGTGACCTTCACCGCAATTACTTATCTAGGCTTCACCTGGAACATCCAGGCCTTTATGTCTTCCATCTTATCGGCCATGACACCTCTAAAATCAAACTCCACAATAACATATTCAATGAGCTGAGATAACTTCATCCCTATTTCTTGCAGCACATCTATGCCATCAGGTTGTTAGCATCTAATGGTTGTTAATCTAAAAAAAATGGCCTTCCTATGTAAAGATCCAGGGCCTGAATCAGAGACGAGAATTGCAAGATATGCATCATATTCAAGTCTAACACATAGACATTGTTGTTTCCTTAAAAGGCTTCAAGAATGGCTCGATTTGTGGTAAAATGACTAAACTTGAGATAAGGGAAAGCCTCATAGAAATAGTGATAGAGAATCTTGGATTGCACATCTACATGTGAGATAATGGATTATGATGATTATCTTCACTAAAGGGATGAATCAAAAGAAAGGAATTAATGTAAATTATGAATCTCTTCATTATGTCTTGAACTAAGGTTGTTCCCTTTTGTGGCTGATTAGGAATTCTCTACAAAGGCACCATTAAATACATAAACAGGCTGAGGATACCTTAAATTATTAACATTTAAATGAAAAATTGATAAGGTGTCCTCAAATAGTAACATTACCCTAATTTAATAATAACTCTAAATTTAAATTGATCTCACTATCAATGATTTAATATTACTAACATTATTAATTACTAATCCATAAAACAAGGGATGGACACTATTGAGTTTTACTCAAATTGTCAACTACACATAAGGTATGTTTTCCCTTTTTAGGTCATGTAGAGATAAACTATTGGATTTTTATTGCTTAATATCATTTGGGACATTATTTTGGAGTGCATTCAACATCGCCACTAAAATTCTATGAGAAAAAACATAAACTGCAACTGCAAATCTCCCAAACCTTAGGGAAAATGTGGGTACTAGTTGTTTTGAGTCCTGATTTTGAATAATTTCAAAATCAAAATAAAACAATCGTTGGGGAGGGTAATCACTTACTTAAATATTGAGTGTGGTAGCGACCATCAGGACAAAGAGAGTGGTTGGGTTTGACTTTCATAGCAGGGCTGCAAGTATACCCAAATCCAGGTGCCATGAGAGTGATATTCTTTGGCAAATGAACAATGGTACTTGATGTCCCAGCACTACCAATGTTGAGCTGAAAAACATACACTGCTCTGGAAGGGTGTTTCACATAAGAGGATACACCCCCCATTTGTAACAATTGGTAATCTCCTAGCTATAAGGTACTCTTTGTAGAAATTTTGAATAATTTAACACATATTCACAGAGATTATCCTGATCATACAATTATAAGCGGAACATGTATAATAAATAATCTCCTCTATGTTGATCATCAATTTACAGAAGCAGAAACATTCACAGGCACACATAGAAGCATCAATCAAACTCATTAACACAGTATGTATCCCGGGGAAAGCATCTCGCTAAAAACCCCACACTATCTGTATATTATATTGATTGAATCATGTAACAATACACAGCATAATAATTCTCACAAGTATCTCCACCTGTTACACACAATACAGCTCAGATCTGATCTCCAAATCTATTCCACTGCTTGCCTGCCTCTCCAGCTCAAGAACTGATGAGAATGGCTTCCCAAACTCGTATTTCACCTCAAAATAATCACTCACACTTTGCTGGACGTGAGCAAAGGCTACAATACTGGGAAAATACGTGAGCAAACTCATTGGCATACTCAATCCCTTGATTGTGCAAGATCTGGTGCACAACTATAGTCACGACTGATAGCAATCTGATTCTCTACCACCTGTCCCTATTGAACTGAACATGCACTGACATGCAATTGAGTTAACTGATGTATTCTATAGTTGTATTATGAGTTAATAACTTGTGAATTAATTAATAACTAATTCACCCAACTCATCTCTAGTCTATTCATCAGTTAGACTAAATACAACCAGTTTAACAAAGCTAAACTGAACACAACTCCATCAACTGCACCTCCAGTCCACTAAACTCAACTCACTTGAGTTCTAACTGAAGTCCTGCATGCAAATATTAGTCATCCCATAGGTAACCACGTATTTCCCTCTGGGATCTGCATGTACCACATCCGTAGCTCATCCTGAAGTGCTCCAAGAGAATAATATCAAGTTTATAGTCCAAATATTATTATGAGACAATAATATTTGACTTTTCTATTTTTGATAGCCAGTCTAAAAATAGACTTTGATCACTCACACTTTGATCAAAAATAGAAGTCCATCTATTTTTCCTAACTTGACCAATCATCCATAAACAACAACCTGCAATCCATAGACATGATCCATATGTCTAAAAATAGACTTGCGCCAAAAATAGCATGCAAGCCCACTTAGTGAAGGCGACTCTTTTCACTAAGCTCCATCATCTTGTTGCACTCTCAACAAGCATTTCTTGTTGCACACTTTTCAACACTCTTTGCAACAAGTCGATGAAGGGTTTGACCTTCCAGACTTGGTTCATTTATTATTATAATTATAAATTACAATATAATTATAATTTACAATATTATAATTATAAATTAATAAGTGAATATAGATTATCTAATAAACTTAAATTATTATATGAACTTATTAATTTAATTTCGAATGGGCCTTCACATTTAAATAATTAATAAAAATGATTTATTTTACCTTTGGTCCATTAATTTTAATAATTATTATTAAATAATTACATAGTTACCTATTGTAACTATAAGAATAATAGTGACTTAATACTATTTATTATATTTAGGAATAATAATAAATATTGTTATGATTTATGTAGTTTACCATTATTTAGTTTACCCTAATTTATTAATATCTAATGAAACATTGGACCCTTTGATTTAAACAATTATTATTAAATAAATACGCAGTTACCTATTGTAACTAAATTCTAAGGATAATAGTAATTTAATACCATTTACTTGGTTTTAAATAATTTTAAATATAGGTTATTTAATAAATATGAAGATGTATTGACCATTATATTTAAAAACAATAGATTTATTCAATTAACTTATATTAATAATAAAATCAGGGGTTTGACTTTGATCCTCTGGTTAAAATTAGCCGTTGCAATAGAGCTGTTGGAGTCTCTGCACACTCTATTTAATCAAGCTAAGCCAGATCAGTTCTTCAACTTGTCCTGACGATGAACCACACTTGTTGGTTCGAAACGCGTCGACAAAAGATTAATTATGTGATTTCGCCGAAGATTATCTAAACAATGTTATGGATCACAGAAGTCTAAATTCCTTAATCATTTCATGATATTCACAAGCATGCTTTCAAGATGATATCATCACCATGACTATAGCAAATTCAACTCCATCACATTGATGTTGTTGCTCCCTTGAAAGACTTCAAGAATGACTTGGTTTGTGATAAAATGAGTGAACTTGAGATAAGGGAAAACCTCGTAACTGATTAATAGAAGTCCTCAATTAGGTGGAAAACTTTGTTTATTTTTCTAACACCAAAAACAACAATGCACGACAACACAGGTGGCATGGGAGTGGAGTTCCTCTAAAAAAAATGCCTTACAACATAGAAATATAATTTTTATAATTGAATTTAAGGTTTTTTCTTCCCTTTGTTTTTCCTATGGGCTTAATCTATAGAAGGATTTCAACCAATGACCTTTTGCAAATGATACTTTTAAAAGCATGTCCATTTAATATCAATCCAAAATTCCATGGTCTATCACAATTAAGATTATCAAAAATGTTAAATTATATATATATAGATAGATAGATATATAACTGATATTTGTATTATTTTTATTTTTCATATATATATAATAATTTAGTATTAAAAACATTTAATTATTTTAGTATATATTTATTCAAAATAAAATAATAATAATAATAATTCACTGATAGGCGTGTTTATATCTACCCTGGCCTCGCTTGGATGTACCGATGTTAACTTTATTTATGAGCAAATATTTTTACTTTGTGGATGACTGTGATTCAACCCCAACAGAATATGCTTTGTCTGAGTTTGATATTGATGGTTGTGGCAATGGGGAGAGTGAATCATTGTTGCGAAAAATATTTATGTTCAAATTTTTAACCCAAACGTTAGTTGGGATGCCATGTCGCCAACACTAGCATAAATTTTGCGGACAGCACGTGCCATGTGGGCAACCCCAAAAATTCTATAAAAACCTTTACATACTTTCACATATAAACAAAAAACATTCTAATTAAATATGAAATAATTATAAAATAAACAAAAATAATAATTTACATTTAAATAAAGGCGATAATAATATTAAAAAAGATTTACACAAATAACCCTCAGATTAAATGTTTATATTTATAAAATGTTTGTATTAATTAAATGTTTGATTTGAAATTAATAATTTCAAATCAAACCCGCCGATCGGGGTGTAACACAAGAAATCAAGAGGGACCAGGGCGATGGGACCAGAAAGGGGGAGGAAGAGGACAAGTGTGTGAACGGACAGACGAGGGAAATGAAGTGAGCGGATAGGGAAGAAGGCAAGTGGATGGGTAGAGTAGA
This sequence comes from Pinus tabuliformis, assembly GCA_031772625.1. Taxonomy (NCBI): domain Eukaryota; kingdom Viridiplantae; phylum Streptophyta; class Pinopsida; order Pinales; family Pinaceae; genus Pinus; species Pinus tabuliformis. The sequence continues at coordinate 707,254,932 of CM062819.1, forward strand.
GAAGGTACAACCCCCAAGAGAATGAGGGTGGAGACAGATGAGCATGACAGCGAAGTGGGCAAGGAAGTAAGCAGGGGGGCGGGCATAAGGATGTCAACAAGTGGCAGGACGAGGACAACACACATATGGAAAGAGCAGTTGGGAGCAAGTGAGAGTTAAAGTGAGGAGGTGGTAGCCAAGATGGGGGGTCATCATTCCGAGGTGACGGCGTACGAATTAGCGCAAGGAATGATGACAGACAAGTGGCAGCAAAGGTAAACAATAGGAAGGGGAGGGGCATAAACCATAAGGGAGATCAGGGCATAGTTAGATTCATGCAAAAGATGGAGACGAGAGCTGGAGAGATGAGAGGTGGCCAAAGATCGACACTCCAGCTTGCGGATGGAAGCGGCATCAGACCTGAAAGTTGGTATGTTGTTCCTTTGACCCCTAGCTTTGTAAGGCTTAGGATGAATCTTTGTAGCAATATAGAAAATTTGATAAGGAAAATGAATGAGTCAGGCAAGGAGGTACCCAGACACTCTTGCGACCCTAGTTGGGCAAAAACAGTATAAAAGCTTATGAAAACCTAGGGTAGGAAGCTAAGGTGGGAGGGAATATAACCTAGGATGGGAGAGGTCTACGTCATGACAAATGCTCAAAATAAAATCAGATAGAGCGAGACTATAGTCACCCTTGTAGGAAACTATGGGGGAAAACTAGAAGGTAACAAGGAAGCACCTCAAGGAAGAAAAGGAACCGAGAAAAAAGAGAATCAGGGAAACAAGAAACCTCTAGGGGAGAAATATAGGGCTTGCACCCTGAGGGAAGACATAGACAAACCATAGAGACCTTGGAAAGTGAGGAACATAAAACCAACCTTACCCGAGGAAGAAATCATGAGGACGCCCAGGACAGGAAAGTCGCGTGTTGTTTGTTGCTGTGAGGGAAAAATGGAAAGAGAATCAAGAAAGGAAAGAACTCATAACATTAAGAGGATTGGTGACATTATGAAATAAATTTCGAAGGAAACAAATTCTGGCAATGGAAGGGATAACAAAAAGGACATAGGTAAATGGGAAATTGTTTTGTTTTACTATTATAAAACTGATAACTGTAATGACTATGTGATAGGTCTCACCTCACACTATGCCCAACATAGTGAGGAAGATAGAGAACAACGAGAAGAAGACAATAACAAGCAGGAAGGGAGTAACATGGTGCCTAGGAGAGGCAAGCGAGATAAAAATATGGTAGAAGGAACGAGCGGCTCGAACAAAGAACAATGGAAAAGACGGAGAAGGCCGAGTAGTGAACATATGAAAACCCTTATTGACACCTATATGGAAGGGAACCCGCCGGACATCAGAGCCAAAATTGCTAGTTGGGAGAGGGAACTTAATGGCAGTATAAAGAACGAAGACATCCCCATGGAGTATTGGAAAAGTATGGTTCCTGATCCAGGGAATTCTTAAGACTGTCACTCCCTCTTTAGACAAATTATACAATAGTATTGGGTCATGAAGAATGTGGTGGCATCGGTCATTAACCTTAATCGAGAACAAGCAGTGTGTGGCAGAAAAGAGGTAAAGGATCCAATCAAGGCCAAACTACTTAGGGAAATTGCAACAGTTCAGATACAGACCTACAGAAACAACTTGGCCTTGGGAAGAATCGAGCAGACACTGCAAGATATGAAGAGGAGGGATATGCTTGGCTCCAGTTCCAAAGCGCCAGCCCTAGTAATATCCTCGGACGAGGATTGAAGCAGCAGTCCAACAAAAATCTAATAAAATTTTGATGAAATTCTTTTACTTGTTTAATTTGTTTAATCTGAACAGTAGTATAAACAGTAAAGGCAATGTCACTAGATGGATAGAAAAAAAACATTTTCAAATTTTGGACGGGCTTAAATGCAGACAGGTGGCTATCTGGTTTCCTTCAGGAAAGTAAGCCACTTGGAGCAAATGGAAGTTTCTGATTTTGGAAAATTAATATAAATAAAGGTAGCAACACCAAGTTTACAAAAAAAAAATGAAATAAATGTTTAATTTCAAATTGATAGGAATAGAATATATAAATTAATTAAAGATTAATTAAATTGAATTAATTAAACGATAATTAAATTAATTAAACATTAATTAATTTAAAATAATCAAACATCAATTAAATTAATTAAATTAATTAAACATTAAATAATTAATTAAATTAAATAAAAATTATTTATTTGAGACTTCTATGATCCATATCATTATTCAGAATGCATTCTAGATTAATCACATCATTAGATTTTGAGTCAATATTTTGAACCATCTACTATGGTTCATCCTTAGGACAAGGATGAAAAACCAGATCTAACATTAGAAATAAATAACGGAGATGCATCAGGTCCCCAAAATAGTCGTTGGAAATATTTTATTTAATAAAAATTATAAAATGAACGTTAGAGAGGAGATGTCAAAATATAATTAAAAGAAGTTTCTAGTTAAATGAATATATATATATATATATATATATATATATAAGGTTTGACCAACTAGAAAAAGGAAACGAAATCCCATATTTCTATTAACAAACCATAACAACAAAATATAAATAAAAACTAAAAAGGAAATATCACAAAGACCTAGATAAGTAAGAATATTAGAAAATTTTAAAGTAAGACCGGAATTGAGAAGGCTCAATAAATAAATAAACCCAGAAATCAAGAAGAATTTGTAGGAACCCAACTCTTACTCAATTTCCACCCATAATCCCTATTCAGATTCCTCGCATGCTTCTCAATTTCAATGGCTTCGTGCAACTTCATATAATGGAAATGATTGGCTTCATGCAACTTCATATAATGGAAGTGATTTATTCTAGCAATGACCTGGGAGTCCTCAATGCATACATGGTGCCTAGTTTTCTCTGCGTGCTCAACAATCACTAAGGAGCAAGAACGCTCATGTCGAATGTCTGCAACATGCTCATGAATCCTAAGCTTAATGGAACACTCAGTTTCCCATAAGAGCATGGGATTGAATAAAACCCTTTCATCTCCTTAGAGTCAACTAGGTCTTTAATTAAAAATCTAAATTAATTAACCATTAAATAAATCAAACTAAAAATGTAAACAAAAACATTTAATAATAAATTTAAATTAAAAATATAAAAGTAATTAAACATTAATTAAATTAAATTAAAAAGGTAAATATAAACATTTTATAAAAATATAAATTAATTAATTACATTAAATTAAAAATATACATATAAATATTATATAAAATCATAAAAAAAAGAGTAAACATTAATTAAATTAAAAATATATATGTAAAGATTATATAAAAATATAAACTAGACAAATTAAATTAAACAAAACTTTGCTTAATATAAATTAAATAAAACACAAATTAAATATAAAAATATAAATTAAATTAAATTTCAAATTGATATTAATTGAAACACAAATTAAATATAAAAATATAAATTATATTAAATTTCAAATTGATATTAATGGAGAGGAATAGTATATAAATAAATAAAAAATAAACATTTATTAAATTAAATTAAAGATTATATAAAAATATAAATTCAAAAAATATAAATGGATAGCAATAGAATATATGTAAAAAAATTAATAGTTAAAAATACAATGGCATATATTTAAAAGAAATGTAAAACCAAAAAAAATAATGAAAAAAAAATGAAATTTTGATAGTGAAATTAATAAGTAATAAAAAAACATTTTATTTATATCTATCTATATATATATATATATATATATATATATATTCAGTTTTTTTTAGAAAATTAATCGATGATCTCAAATTTTCATAAAGAGTAAAGTATTAAAGTCATAAAATTTAATTTGAATATACTATCAAATAAAAAACAAACAGGTTGCAAGGAATATTGAGCATTTTCAAACATTTGCATTTCTAAGAACAAATAAGATTGTGTAAAAATGGGAAAAAATGAAGCATAGTTGGTATGTGTTGCTTCTAGAGGTGACTTGTTTTGATTTGTGGAGGCTGAGAGTAGGTAAGTGGAAATGTTTGGTGGTGGTATGGTATATTGGAAGGGAATCCTAGGCGTGTTGGTCAAAGTTGTCATTGATGTCAATATAGCTTTGTTGGAGATGGAAAATGTTCTAACCCTTGTGATGTATGAATAACCCTTTTGTGATGTTACCCTAACCTCATTGAAGACTCTCTTTATGCAAACCCTAGGAGAAATTCCTATGTGCATATGTTCATGATACCCTAACCCTAGCTTTATCTAAACAATGGATAGCTCTAGATTATTGATGCCTAATGTTCATCATAAAGCCCTAGCCCTAAATTCTTGATGCAATCCCTAGAACTAATGCTTGATATATGATGTCGTAGCTTAGTTGAAGATGCCCTAATCCTTATAAATGAAGAACACATGTGAAGGAACCTTCATCTTGCATAAACTTGAAGACCTAAACGATAAAATGTCTTAATCCTAGAAGGAGCCGTAGCATGGAAGTTTCCTTAAGAAGAAAATGGATAAAGAATTTATGTGAAAACCCCTAACTCTAGTCCTTATTCCCTAATTTATTCCTATTCCTATTTTCCATTAAAATATTACCCTAAACATTTCACATGAATCCCTAAACTCTATTACATAATTGATTATTCTTTTAAATTATACATATCTTCTTAAAGTGACTCCCTCACTAGCTTGTAGAGGACATTTTCCTCTTTCAAACGAGCACAAATTTGTCTCCTAAATCCCTATCATTACAAAGATATTAATTTTTGAAAATCACATATGTTAAAATTAACCAAAGTCTGGCAGCCGACTTAAGTAGGCTCACATGAACATACATGCCCCTTCAATAGTTGTGTCCCTTCAAACTATGGTCAAACTACTATAAATATAAAGTTGTGTTCATTATTCCAAGACACAAAAAAAAAATTGTCAAGTACAAAAAAAAGGCTAATGGAGGAGGACAAAAATTGAAGATAATTTTTGTTGGACAAATTTTGTTTTGGATCTCTCTGTGACATAGTGTGTAACTCTATCATTCAGACCTGTGACTTTCTCTGTAATTCAGACTTGTGATTTGGCACCTCTAACCTGTTCATAGGAGTGTAGACAGAGACCTCAATTCCACCTATGTTGGGAATGAGGTTTGAGGACACTGTGGTAGTTCTGAGTAGACCTTAAACTGTCATAAATAAGCCGTGGAGTAGCAGAGAATGGACCTTAAATCATAGCTTTGGATTTGTTTCTGTTACACTATTTTGGAGCAACTTGTGTATCTTTTGAGAAGTAGATTTAGAACATCTTTCTAATAGAACTTGAGGCCATCATCTTGAGCCTCCTTGTGACATTAAAAGATCAATTTTTTTGGCATAATTTGAAGCTTTTAAGGAAAATATTTTAGCATCACTTGAAGACACTTTTGGAACAGAGTATAGCAGACTTTTAAAAAGCACTATTGAAGCATTGTTGAAAATTCTTGGAGCAATCTTGAAGCAGGTTGGATCAACATTTTTGGATCAACCTTCTATGGGATATCTTGGGAAGGCTTGATCAACACTTTGAAAGAAATTTTTGAGGTAGTTTTGGATCTGACCTTGAGTAAACCTGAAGAAACTTATTGAATAAACTTTAGAGTAGATTTGTTGAAGAGAAATTGAAAGGCAACCTTTATAACCTTGATCTCAGTTTTGGAGTTGCTCCCTTCTAAACACTATTCTCATCTTTTGGAGCATTATTTAGACCATTTAAAATTTGTTGAAGTAACTTAACCTTGGATATTATCTTGGGCATCTTATTTAACCATTGTGAAGACTTGTAGAAGTTGATTTTTAAGGCACTCTTGTAGATCATGATGCATTGTTGAAGCCCTCATGATTTGAACTTGAAGAATTTTGTTTGGGTAACATGAAGAGCAGTGGTGACACCTTCTAAGAGATCAAGGTTGTCATTGATGATGAAAAGTGGAGACTAAAGTGAAAAACTAAGTGAAGATTGAAAGGGCTCATTGAAGAAGACATTGGCAGCAATGAAGTATAACCAAGCACATCTCGAACTAGTGAAGCTAAGGGTTGGAGCCCAAGAGGTTGGCGCCTCGAAAAAACAAGGTTGGTGCCATGGAGGATAGGGTTGGAGCCATAGAGGATGAGAGTCCTCAAGAAACCAGGTTGGAGCCTGAACCAGATATAGGGTTGAAGCCCTTAAGGTTAGTGACTCAAAATTGACAAGGTTGGAGCCTTAGAAGTCCATGTCGGTGCTCTGCATATTACAGATTGGAGCCCGGGAGATTGAAGATCAGTGTCTTCATCTAACATTGGAGCCCTACATATATTGTACTTGATTTATTGTAAAGAAGAAATCAATTAACGAATTTATTCTTATTGTTCCTTTTTTGTTCTAAATATAAGTGATCTAAGTGGTAAAATTAACAATTGAAAAGAAATACTGATTCACCCTCCTCTGGTTATTTCAAACAAGCCAAAGATCATGTTTGTAGTTCTTTCTAATGTCTCCTTTCTGAGCTACAATGATCAGTGTTTGGGGTTGGTGCTGTGAATGAGTTGGGTTCGTGGGCTTCTTTGCAGATATTCGATGTTCCATCGTATAAAAGGTAAGAGAATGCTCCTACCTATTTGTTTTTTCAAGGTTGAATGTGTGCCCTTTTCCTAGATAGTTACGAGAAGGTCCATTGATTCTTTGTTAAATTCATGCTATTTTATTTTCTTGCTTCTTCATGTGTTCAGTTCAGGTGGGTTTCTACTCTTTATTGCAAAATATTAAATACACTGAATCTATATTAGCTACTCGGAATTTATTTTAGTCCCTTATTTTGTTTTTTTCAGTTCTTTTGACATGGGCAACACCTACTATCACTTATCATTAAGCTTTACTAGGAAAATCTAATGAACAGATTGTCAAGAAATCGAATGATTTTACAACCAAATTACATTTAAATATTTAACCCAACCAGCTAGGTAAAAGAAATAGTGCAATCTTCAAATAACCACTCTACAATCTCCTGGCACATAGTGAAAAAAATAAAAAATTAAAATTAAAATTAAAATTAAAATAAAATAAAAAATCAGCCTACTCAAAAAAACAAATATTATTCGGACCTCTGTTATTTAATTTGGTTCAAAACAGATAAATTCTATTCTTCCCTTTGCTATTTAATTTGGTTTTGTATTTGTGGGGTGCACCTGGCTTGCACTGTAGTGCAACGCACAAGCGATGATCAAGAAACCCAGTAGCAAGTTACTGTATGCGAGCTCTCCCCCTAGAAAAATTCATTTAATATCATCTACTTCTATGGACCATGTATCAGATATTAAACTGATGAGAACAGATACAACACTTGATATTAGCCAAAAGGTCGAGAAAGGAGATTCCACCATCTTCAAATAAAAGAGGAGATTCATTCAATAAGCTTCTATGTGATTTTTATTTTTTTGTAGTTTAGTAGGTTAAAAAAATTTGATTCCTTTTGTTGTTGAAAGGCAAGATAATGGGACGTGGAAATCTGCGTGGAAAGTTGAAGATAATTATAGTTAATTTTATATAAAAAAACCATTTATTTGATGTTAAATCATAAATATGACAATGGATGCAAGCTTCACTAAAAGAATTTGGAAATACAATTTATCCATTTAACCTCCACTTTTTTCTGCAAGGATTGAACATCCTCGATGATTTCATTGCCTCTAATAATCAGAGAACACGCACTAAACACAAAACATAGAACTCACTTTATTCGATTGCTGAACAGGTTTTTATATACAACAAAGAAGTTTCTGTAGTCGGTGCCTTCTCCAGGAAGCTATCGAGATCTCGAGATATCTGCCGAATTCTCTAGAAGAGACTAGCTACTGCATTTATTGCAGGTGGTTGGAATTAATGTCTTCCAACACTCCCCCTTAATTCCAACCATATGACAAATATACTATAGCACAATACATAAGATACTGTAAACATACTCTTAATTGTCATGTCTGCTGGTCTAAGTCTCAGCTAGGCTTACAATATAATCTTGATTTTCTACAACACATAACTTACTTCTACAAAACTCAAATTTTGCCTTCCCAAGAGGCTTAGTGAATATGTCAGCTACATTCTCATTTGTATTACAGTATATTAGAGAAATTTCTTTTGATTGGACCTTTTCTCTTACAAAATGATATTGTGTGTCTATATGTTTTGACCTTGCATGACACACAGGATTATTCCCTAGTTTGATGGTGCTTTGGTTGTCACATTTGATCATTGTAGGTTCTTGTTGACCTTCACCAACATCTTCAAGTATTCTTCTGAGCCATATAGCTTCACAAGTGCCACTACATAATGTTTTATATTCTACTTCAGTTGATGACAAGGAAACTATTGCATATTTCTTACTCCTCCATGATATAGCTCCCGATCCTATATTGAAGACGTATCCAGTGGTGGATTTCCTGTCATCTGGATTTCCAGCCTAGTCAAAATCAGAATGACCTGTCAATTCAACATTACAAGCATTAGTATATTCAATACCAAAATTGATAGTTCCCTTTAAGTATCGAAGGACCCTTTTTGCAGCTATCCAATGACTTTCATGAGGCTTAGCCATGAATTGAATAAGTACGCTTACCGCATAAGCAATTTCTGGTCTAGTGGTAGTGAGATAATTCAGACTTCTCACTAATTGTCGATACAATGTTCCATTCACCTCTTTTGTTCCATCATCACTTCTTAATTTGATATTTTGTTCCAATGGAGTACTCACTGCTTTACATCCATTCATATGAAATCCCTTTAGTACTTCATTTGTATATTTGCTTTGTGTGATTAAGATTCTTCCATCATCTCTCCATACTTCAAGACCTAGACAATAGTGCATCTCACCAAGATCCTTCATCTCAAATTCCTATGATAACTTCATTTTTATATTTGTAATTAATTTATCAGCACTCCCTGTTATTATTAGATCATCAACATATATAGAAAGTAATTCTATATCCCCATTTCTATTTGTCTTGACATACAAATTAGGATCATTTTTACTCTTTTTAAATCTTTTCTGAAAGAAGAATTTGTCAATTTTCTCATACCAATATCTGGGGGCTTGTTCTAGTCCATATAAGGCCTTCTTTAACTTGCATACAAGATGTTCTTGACCCTTCTTTACAAATCCTTTTGGTTGAACAAGATAAATCTCTTCTTTTAAGTCACCATTTAGAAAATTTGACTTTACATCTAATTGATGTAGCTTCCAATCATATTTAGTTGCCAATGCTATCATTATTATTATTGTATTCATTTTTGCAACCGGAGCAAAGGTATCTCATAATCTATACCTTCTTTTTGTGAATAACCTTTTGCAACCAATCTTGCTTTATACTTATCTATGCTACCATCTGCATTACATTTTGTTTTGTACAACCATTTTGATCCTATAGGGACTTTATTTTCAGGCAATTCTGTTAATTCCCAAGTTTCATTTTTCATTATAGAGTCATATTCTTCTTTTAATTAAGATGGAAGAAAATGAAAGTGTTAGTGATTTCATTTCTAGAATTAAAGATCTAAAGGATAAATTAGGTGACATTGGTGAATCAGTATCTAGTACAGACTTGGTTACTGTTACATTAAATGGAATGCTTGATGAATATCAAATGTGTATCACTGATCTTTCAGCTAGAGAGAAGGCTCCTACTTTTGATGAGTTGGTAGGTATACTTATGCAAGAAGAAGAGCGGAGAAGAAGCCTTAAACAGAAATCTCCCAATTCAGATTTGGCATTGATGGCCAAAGGGAAGCAATCCTTCAAAGGCAAGCAGTGGGAGAAAAATAAAGGCAAAAAGCCACAGGTAAAATCAGTTCAAGGTACCCCTTTACCAAGGACAAATGCTAGATCAAGTAGAGATGATGTGTGTTATTATTGTGGAAAACCTGGTCATTTTGCTAAGAATTGCATGAAAAGGAGGTCTGATCAATTTAAACAAAGAAGCCATTCAGGAAATTATGTTGATAGAGATGAATCAATTAGTCAAGATGTTAGCAATCTTAAATTGTTTGTGTCCAATGCTGCTTTATCAACAAAAATCGATGATGATAATGCTTGGTTTATAGATTATGGTGCATCAATCCATATGTCATGCAAAAGATATTGGTTTGATACTTATCATGAGATTAATAATGGTGGACACATCTATTTAGGAGATAATAGATCACATGAAATTAAAAGATATGGTGATATTAGTGTTATGATGCCTAATGGACAAGAAAAACAAATTCAAAATGTGGTGTATGTTCTAGGATTAAAGAAGAACTTGATTTCAGTCTCTACTATCACAAATCAACATTTAAAAGTTGAATTTGTGAAATCACATTGTTTAGTAAAGGATGTGCAAGACAAATACAAGGTTGTTGCAAAAGGAATGAGAGTTGGAGGCTTATACAAGTTGGATGTAATGAAGAATGGGCATCAAGCTTTGGCATCAACAGGCATGTCAACTATAGAGCTTTAGCATCAAAGGTGTGGACACTTAAATCATAATGACCTAATGTTACTACAAAATAAATTGATGGTAGAAGGTATTACAAATATTAAGGGTGAACACTTTGAATGTAAAGTCTGTGCACTAGGAAAACAACATAGGGAAGAATTTCCTATGCATGAAAATAGAAGAAAATGTGAAATACTTGAACTAGTGCATACTGATGTATGTGGTCCAATGCAAACTAAGTCACTTGGTGGAGCATATTACTTTCTTATATTTGTTGATGATAGCGCTAGATACACCTGGGTGTACTTTATAAGAAACAAAAGTGACATGTTTGAATACTTTAAAGAATTCAAGAGTATGGTTGAAAAGAAAACAAGAAAGAGCATTAAAATTCATTCGATCAGATAAAGGTGGTGAATACACTTTAGGAGCTTTTATCAAATATTGCAAACAAAACGGAATTATGCAACAATTTACAGTACCACATACACCTCAAAAAATGGAGTAGCTGAGAGAAATAATAGAACATTAGTTGAATGTACTCGTAGTATGTTAAAAGGTAAAGGACTTTCTAATATTTTTTGGGTTGAAGCCATTAATACAGCGGTATATCTTAAAAATAGAAGCCCTACTAAGTATCTTGAGCACAAAACACTATTTGAAGCATTTACGCTTTTAAACCTAAAATTAGTCATTTAAGGATATTTGGATGCAAGGCCTTTCCTCATATTCCTAAAGAGGATAGGAGAAAGTTAGATGCCAAAGCCATCAAATGTATTTTTATTGGATATTTCACTGATCAAAAAGCATATAAAATGTATGATCCAAGTACTCACAAGGTCTTTGCAAGTAGAGATGTTATATTTCATGAGCATGTAGATTAAAAAATAAAAGAAGATGAACATAATACATGGCAGTCTCCTTATGAAAGCTTTAAGGAAGAAGAAGTTGTGGAATCAACTCAAGAACAAGAACACATGGACATTCCAAAAGACACATCAAGGAATCAAAGTCCACAAAGAACTAATGAAAGCACTCCACAGAGAAGAAAATGAGAAGGTACTCCATAAAGTAATGAACCTCTAAGAAGGTCAACAAGACAGATTCAAGCCCCCATCAGGTATAAAGATTATGCTTTAATGTCTCAAGTAATGACTGTTTTTTAGCCCTTAAATTATGAACAAGCCAAAAATCACGCACTAAACACAAAACAAAAAACTTGCTTTCTTTATTTGATTGTTGAACAGGTTTTTATATACAGCAAAGAAGTTTCTAGAGTTGGTGGTTTCTCCAAGAAGCTATCCAACTCTTGAGACATCTCCCAAATTCTCCAAAAGAGACTAGCTACTGCATTTATTGTAGGTGGTTGGAATTAATGTCTTCCAACACTAATGTGATAACTCACCACACCATGCAAAATTCCCATTCAATTCAAAGTGATTTAAAATACCAAAAGAAAATAACGAATCCAATGAATAATTAATTCAACCCATCTACATCTTTTTGCTTGACTCAAAATCATTGAGTTATAGTAGTTCCTCTCCCACTAAACTACAATAGCCCTTGAAGTTAAGAAGTTTCAAGCGGTGGGTATGTATATCTCCTATCTTATTTTTTATTGGAGCTGTGGGTATTTAAATCTCCTATCTTATTTCTTACCTATGCCCACTATACACAGTCGTAGCTTTTATTCGGCCAATGCCAATCACTGACACAGCCACTATTATTCACTCATCGTCTAACGCAAACTGGGTGGTTGGAGGGTGATGGGAATTATATCTTGGACGATAAATTATGCGAAACTAACTATATAGATGGATATTGCTTACCAAGATGGTTGGGTTGAATAAATTAATAGAGATATAGTGCTAGTGAAGGGGATTTCTTTGACTATTCTCCTCCAGTAGTAGGAGCTAAAAACTAAAAATTATGTTGACTATTTCTCAAACCGACCTGAGGTAGCTATAGTTGAGGTAGCCCGAGTCTGGAAGTTCGCCTCTTATTACTATTTGTGCTAAAGGATTGCTCTGAGGTTGAGAATATAGTGCAGTTTTCCAATATATGGAAACTTTTGTTTAACAGTATATCCTCAAATTGGCAGTAAATTAAAGCAGTATGTTAAAGCCACAAGTTGACAGTAAATTAAAGCCACAAACTGATAGTAAATTACACTGGAAGAAAATTAAAGCCACAAACTGGCAGTAAATTAAATCGTTAAATTGTTTTCTCATAATAGAATAAAACCCACAAAAGTTTAAAGAGAAACTTTTGGTGTATTTTCCTACCAGTAAATTAAGTCCTTAAACATTTTCTCATAACAGAAAGAAAGAAAGAAAGAAAGAAAAAAATAAATAAAAAATAAAAAATAAAAATGTGTGACATTTGCAACATTTTACATATAAAAATGAGTGTTTCTTCTGTGAAATGGCGACCACGGTCCCGAATCAACCCTATAGCCAGAGGACAGTTTGAAAAAAGTACCTGTGAGAAAGCATTCAGTGAGAAGCGCATTGGCATTGCTGAAAAAAGTTTGACCGCATAGCGCCTTGCTGCAAAATATAATTTTGTTTCCCTGCAAAAAAAGTAGTGAAACCCCTATCATTTCATCGGTGGGGAGTAACAATGTAAGCCAGAAATTGACCGAAGATGGTGGTATTGATTCAATACTTACCTGTGATGTCATGGATACACTCCATCATAGACACCTGCAGAGGTTTAGCCATCGCATAAGACACCGAAAAAATGACGAGTCCCTGCCCAGCGCGACCTCGTTCAAAAGGGGCAAGTGGGCTAAGCGACCTCGTTCAACAGGGCCAAGTGGGCTAAGAGGCTATGATGTTGTGACACCGAAGTTCCAGAGCTCTTGGCATGGCAGAACAAAGCGGCAAAATGAGGCGTCCCTACCGAGCGCGAGTTACTTGTGCGGTTACCCTAACCTTGTTTTTCCTCAGCCATCGATCTTCGGGAATTTAATATTCGCCGTTGATTTCGTGGGGATCTCGAGGTGGTGTCATAATAGCTGACATGAGATATTCCCTCTCCAAAACCTTAAGAGAAACCGCCAAGATTATCACTGCCAACATTGTCATTTCTTGAATTGAGGCTTCTGTGATCCATATCAAATTTATGAGAGATTCTTCGACCTAAATCACATGAAATTTCATTTGTCGACGTGTTTTGAAACAACCAGTGTGGTTCATCATCAGGACAAGTTGAAGAATCAGATCAAGCTTTGCATATTAAATAGTCAGAGCAGAACATCAAATGGCTATATAACGGCTAAATTTGACTAGAAGACGTTAGATGGACAAGGATTAAGGGCAAGACCTAAATTTTAATAATTAAGTTAATTAAAAAAAAAAAAAAGTTAATTAGTTATATTCTTATTTAAAGGGACTATATAAAAATAAATAAATTAATTTAAATTAGTAGTTAGTTAAAAGGTGAATAAATGAATTAATTTAAATTAATAGTTAGTTAAAAAGTTACTAAATATACATAGTTATTTATATATATATATTAAAGATAAGGGGAATTATTTTATAAATTAATTATAAAATAAAATATCATAAAATTAATTTAAATAGATTATTACAAAATTAGTTATAGATATATAAATGGACTTATTAAAATAAATTAATTATATATAAAAAAAAATAAAAAAATAATAACATTTTTAATTTAGAAGTTATTGATAGATATTATGGAAAATTTTAGGGGTCAAATTATTCTTCTTTATTTATTTATTTATTTATTATTATTATTATTAAAAAAATTTTAAAGGTTAAGCTATCATAAAATCCTAGATTGATATCAGGTTATTATTAGATTTATGAAAGGATTAATATAATAGTGCTATCATGATACTCCTAAATATCCTATATAAATATCTTATAATAAATAACAAAACCTTGAAGAGCGACTCAAGAGGAGAGGGTTGGGACTCAAAATCACATCAAAGACTAAAGGCCCAAAAGAGAAGGATACGGAAAGAAAGCTAAAAAAAGAGGGAGGGGAGGAAGGGAAGAAAATGACTAGGAAGAGAGGGTTGGGATCTAGCAACTGCTGATCTTGCATCCATCTTCTCTATTGAGATTGTTCGGTCTTTTCTCAATCTCAATGGCTTCCCTAAATTTGCGGTGATGGAATTACGAAACCTTAGTGATAACGCTCGCCTCCTCTATGCAAACATGATGTTTGGTACTCTCTACATGCTCAGCTAAAGAGGAAGACTTGGTTCTCCTATGCTTGAGGTCAGCTGCATGCTCACTAATCCTTTGATTAATGGAGCGACCAATCTCATCAATATAGGGGGTCCCACAAGAACAAGGAATAATATAAACTCCTTTCATGTCCTTAGGTTCGATAGGGTCCTTCGCAAATCTGAGGGATTTACGAATGGTTTTGAGGGGTCTAAAGTTCGAGGGGACATTATGCTTCTGAAGAATCCTAGCAATCTTATCAGTGGTCCCCTGCACATACAAAAGATGGACACCTGGGACCCGCTCTTTTGGTTCTCTTTTAGCTAATGAATTTTTGGCAGCTTTGAGGAAAGCTTTTTGACCCAGGTACTTGCTATAACCATTCTCAACAAAGACATTAAGGAGGTGGGAATTCTCTTTCTTAAAGCTTTTTTCATCAGAGATCCAAAGGGCACAAGTAGCCAGGGTGTTGAGAACACCCAACTTCAGAGCCGAGAAATGGTGGGAATTGGCATGAAGATACTACTCCATATGTGTTTTCTTTCGAAACATTGGGAGGGAGAGGGAACCATCACAATTCTTAGAAATAAGAATATCAAGGAACGGGAGGCAACCATCGACTTCTTGTTCTTTGGTGAACTTAATGGTTGACGATTGACTATTGAGATGACCGAAGAAGAGATCCAATTCCTCTTGGCCATGAGACCAGATGACATTAGTGTCATTTACATATCTCTTCTAAAGCTTCGGCAAGAGGCATGCCGAGTTTAGAGCCTTGGATTCAAAATCTTCCATAAAAAGATTAGCTATGATAGGGGAAAGGGGGGAGCCCATGGCAACACCATAGGTTTTCTCAAAGAACTCTCCTTCAAAACTGAAGAATGTGGAGGTGAGGCAGATCTCCACTAATCGAGTAGTATCAGGATCAGTTAGGTAGTTTATCACCTCCATGGTCTCATTTATAAGGATGCAGGTGTATATGGAAACAACATCAAAACTAACAAGGATGTCCTTGGGGTCAAGCTTAATGCCCTTGAGCTCCTTAATAAAGGAAGCAGAGTCTTTGATGAAGGACTCTATACAGCCAACTAAGGGCTTCAGTTTGAAGGCATGGAACTTAGCAAGAAGATAGGTATGCCCACCAATGGCGTTGGCAATGGGCCTAAGGGGAGCTCCTTGTTACACAGTAATTTGTCACCATCCCTGTTACTCCTCTTGTCGTACTTTGGAGGACTCATCCCGGGAGTTATAAGAAGTGACAAAGTCTAAAAACACTTGCATTATGTTCCCCTGAGTATGTACTTTATATTCCCTGAAGACACCTTCTACAGATTATCCCTGAAAAATGCTCTTTTTCCATTGGCGCAGGTCCACAGTATCTTACCCGCGCCAATCATGGAGATCCTCAAAAGAGGGCGTGACCATTGGCACTCTGTGTTAGAGCAACAGTCGCGCCAACCAAGTTTGGTCATGCTTTTTGCCTTAACGCACGCCCGACTGTTGTTTCCTTCATTACATGGAGCTTTTTGAGGATAAAAAATCAGTCTTATGTTGAGTTCTATCCTATCTCCATCTTTAATGGCTTTTGGGGATAATGTTAATCCACAATAGGTGTCCCGGTTCATCGTATCCTCCTCCCTTCTTCATCTATATAAGCTTGTCCTTATGCATTTAACAAGCTAGTCATGGAGTGCTAGATGTTGAGTTCTTGAGTTCTTGGAGGAATGCTAGTTGTGATTATCATGAGTGATAATGAGTGCTAGAGAGGTTATGCTGCCGGAGAGGAGATACATTGCAAGACACATATAGTTGCTCGCCCAGCCAGGAGAGGTTCAAAGTCAGAACCTTGGTTGTAACTTTTCCTGTTTATTATTAATTAATGAGCGACTGCTATTATAGTTCCAATCTCATTGTCTACTATGGTGATGTGTTGATTTATTTCCTTTCTGACTGAAATATAGTTGTGCCTTGGTAGATTTTATGTTGGTATCTGTCTCTTCCTTTTCATGTGCAGGTGTCCGTTTATGATCTGCTGGAGCGAGGGAGTGGGAATATCAACTCTGCTTCAACCATAGCGTTGGATTCCAGGTTGGTCTTCTTAATTCACCTTTGATGCATAACTAGGAACTTGCGTAGCAGCGTGGTTTGATTGTGGCTAGTTCTGTTTTAGGCTAGTGGGATCGCCTCTGTCCGCAGAGGGGATTTACCTACCCAACAATTTGGCGACTCCACTGGGGATCAGCTATTTGGAGTTTGTCTTGCATGTTCATTTTCTTCTGCTTGCTTGAGTGAATGAGCTTCCTGGGTCAGTTTTGAGTTTATTCTTTACTGTTTGACCCATCTGGGCACTGTCAACCCGACCTGAGGTCGTATCATTTATTTTTCTAGACAGAAAGCTTTATTGGCACGGTTATTACTCTGACAATCGCGCTAGTTGTCGCATGTTGCTCAAAAGCAACTCGTGCCAATCTTGTGGCAGCGCAAGTTACAGGCTGACAGTCGCGCCAGCCCTGTAAATTTTGCCTGTGTGTGGGTGGAAAGCTCTTTCAGCCTCTTTTTATATCTCTTATAGCCTCTGGAAGTGTGTTGAACCTTTGTTTGACTGGTCTTAGCCTTTATCCTTCAGTTGTTTGCTTATTTCTATTGATTTTCGTCTCAGCCCTAGAACATCTAGTGACTTTGCATGTCTAGCCTTCTGCGGGAAGTTTCGATCTCTTGATTATCCAGTCAACTTGTTGGTTGTGTTCTGTACCTATCCAGTGATTTTTTAAAGCTTGATCTTCTATACTCTGAGTGATTCACTTCTAGTCTCTTTGGATTTCACTTGACTTCATTCGAACTTAGATTACATGGTTCATTGAAAGTCTTTGTGTTTTTCCTTGCTTGCATAGTTCATTGTGGTGTTTCAGAATTGGTTCTATTTCATTAAGTGAACTTGGATTGTGCATATCTCTTAAGATTTGTTTAAATGCATCATGCCATCTTAAAGGAAAGAAAAACAAAATATCTTTTGCATTCTATTAGTTAGCATTTGTTTTTATTTGTTGCTATTAAAAAGAAAAAGAAAAATTTCATTTCTTGTTATTAGCTGCATTAGGATCTTTGTTGTTTGTTGAGTGATCATTTCATTTGTGTAAAGATCTCAACCCTCCTATAGATAGAATTCATCGAATCAAATGATATAATTTTGGCATATAGTTTGCAGTTAAGAAGTTTTTGAGATATCACATACGGTAGGACCAAAAAACTGAAACATAATCGAAGATAAACTTTAAAATAAACTCAATGAACATAACAACACATTGGAACATAACGCAAATACTCTAGAGTTCTAGGTTAGAGACGTGTTCCGGCGTCTTTAAACCTGGTAGTTTATCGTCAAGTGGTTGGGTGATTCCTCCACGGTGAAACGATAGGTGCCAATACGGACTGTGCTCCCACGTACCGTCGCGTATATATTGGGAGACCCCTATAGGAATAAAGCCTTTATCCATAGGAAGCCATGGCAGCCGCCCTACGATTCGCAATGCAGTGAACACAGCATTCACGAAGATCGACCACCCGTACCCTAAAAAGTATTCTGTGGTTTTGCGAAAAGTTTGGCACACCCTATACCTAGAATTCCAGAGCAGTCACTTTTGATCCTTTTCGGACTCCTTAAACGAAAAGGTGCCTGTGAGCATCTTGTCACTTCGTGCTCATTAAATATTCGAAGGAGACTAGAGTCATCTTTTATCCTTTTCTCGACTCTTAAAAAATGAAAAGGTTAAGTTCAGTGTCTTAAAATTTATTGGCCACGATAACATCTACCCAATTAGCTTTTGTTTATGTTAGTTCAAGGTAGGAGTTGTCTCGGTAGATTTCGTAAGTTTCATCCTGGCAGAATTACCAATTTTGTCTTCTACCGAAACACTGGTTGTGAGTCTTCCTGTGGTTCTAAGTATACAACCACTTAGTTCTCGTGCCCCAGGTGACGAGACTTACCAGTTTCATTGGAACCCTACGTGGGAACCTTTTGAGGACGGTGTCCCTTTCTGGGACCATACTTCTCCTCGTGTGTCAGTCCCACCTGTTTCATCTGACATGGATGATTTGTCCCCTGCAACGACCGATGAGTCCGTTGCGACAAGCGGTGAAATTCCCACCTCCACGGACCCTATACATGTTAGTAGTACACCTACTACTACAAATTTACCACCAGGATATAAAGCTTTAAGAGATGCTATGCCTTCTGGAACTCCGTTTACAAGTCCCATTTGGCCATCACACACTTTTCCTACTACGGAGCCTTTTACTCCACAAAGTCGCAGTCTATCTGTTACCTTTGTCGCAACCACTTCGACGGTTTGTCCAGCCTCTTCGACTCCTATTTCTGGTCGTCCCTCAGCTTCCTTGTTTGGAGTCTTTGATCCCATGACAAATGTCCCAATACAGGGGCCATATGATCCATATTTGTCATCTCAACCGGTTGTTGAGGTATCAGTTCCATTGTCAATTGATTGGACCTCCACCTCTTTCCATGGTGGTCAAGTTTCATCTGCGCAATCTCCAAGACCACCCCCTCAAGACCAACCAAAGCAATCCTTTCGTGGAAACCCTTTCGCTACTGGTGCTCCTTTTTCCTCTTCTTATATGCAACCTTCTGGTAACTCAGGACAGTCATCTTTTCAACAAGTCCAACCTGGTACCCAGCAAGGTTATCCTGCTGGACAAATTGGTCAACAAACTATTAACCCAAACCAATCCAATGTCCAGTATAGTCCAATGATTGGACATGTTACTCAACCACTTGGTCAGCCTACTGTCTAGTCTTCACAACCCTCTGGGCAAGATGGTCAGCCTCAAACACAGTTGGGCCAACCAACTGCCCAGCCCTCTCAGCCATCTAGTCTGTTAGGACAACCTTCAGTTGTGCAACAACACTTCCAATCCCTACAGGTAGGCCAACCTCAGTGTCAGTAGGTACAACCTTCTGGACAGGTTGGCCAACCTCACTATCAACAAGGTTTTCCTTCGGGCCAGATAGCCCAACCTATCGGACAACCTACTGGCTCTGCTCAATCCGGTCCATGGCCGCAAATGGGACCCCAATACCCATCTGGTCTTCAAATGCAGGCTGGGTCTCAATCACAAACTTTTTATCCAACCCAGCCTGGTCCTCAAACTCAATTTGGAGCCCCACCACCGTATGGCTACCAACAACCTCAAGGGCAATTTTCGTTTGCCCCGTAACAGAACTACCAACAACAACAAGTGAATCCTTCACAAACTTATCAACAGCCATACGGCGCATCTACAGCAGCGTTTGGTAATCCTTATGCTGGGGGGCAATATACGAATCCCTATGGCCAATACACTATGGGGCCAAATCCGTCCGGACAAAATCCATGGGGGCAACCACCACCTAGTTGGAACCCTGGTGCTCCACCCCACCAGCAGCCCCAGATGTCTTTCAATCCTCAATTACCATTCTTAGCGACTTTAGAATTACCGGATGTATCCAAATTAACCAATGATCCTATTCTTCATAATCCTTATTGGCCTCCAGTTCCAACTAAAATACCTGGTGACTGTCCAAAATTCGATGGTAAAGCCAATGAAGACCCACAAGCCCATGTTATGACTTATCATTTGTGGTGTTCATCTAATTCATGGCTTGACGATTCAATTCGGCTTCGCCTTTTTCAAAGGACTTTCACTGGATCTGCTACTAAGTGGTATATTGAACTTCATCGCGGGTCCTTTCAAGATTTCAATTCTTTGGCTATGGCATTTCTCACTCATTTCCAGTTACCCATTCGATACGAAACGGGTACACACCTCCTCACTTCCTTAAGACAAACGATGGCTACGCATATCTCTGATCATATCCATGAATGGAGACGGCGCAGACGCATGACAAATTTTGGATTCCCGACCAGCTTCTTACCGATTGGTTTACGACTTCGTTCGTGCCTCCGATAGCTCGGGATATCGCCATGGGGGCGTGTGTCACTGAAGAGCAAGCTATTGCTCGAGCTCAGTACCTTGACTTGGTTTATTCTCAGTCAGGTACATTATATGATTATTTGCCTGATGTCCCAAGACCAGGAAGACGTTCGAGATGGAAGTTGAAGTCGCTGATGCTACTCTAACCTACAACCTCCTTCTCGGACGTAGCTGGATATACGCAATGCAAGCTGTTGCTTCATCTTTCTTCTGAATTATCCGTTTCCCTCATCAAGGGAAGATCGGTACCATTGACCAGCTCTCCTTTTTTTCTTCTTCTTTCGAAGGCACCATCCCGTTTGTGGAGCATACCTCGAAATTACCTAAGAGTCTGGGAGCTGGACTTTTCAAAGATCCTGATCTTATGGGTGTTTTTCCACTCCCTCCTCTAAATATCGCCTCTGTCAATATGATCACTACTGGATCTGATCCGTGGTTCGTACCCCCACAGACCAAGTAGATTCCTGGGGCAACCGGATGACGTTGAGTCCTGCCGAACTTAATTATGTTGAAATCATTGCTGCCTCAGCTCCCTCTCCTGCGCTTACTCCATCCTCAGGGCTTCTAGACGAGGCTTCTTCGGATTCCCTAGGAGAAACATTCCTCTCCGACGAAGCTATTATTGAGACTATGTCTCTGGAGGAACCTCCCTGGCATAGTTCTCACCATCGTTCCTCATTTCTCCCTGCCCCGCAGCATTTTCTGACATGCCTCGCGCGGTTCGCTCCTTGTCTCCCATCACAAATCCTTCAAACGCCTATTCAAATTGATCAGGTTTTTTCTGAAGGGAATATGGCAAACATTACGTGAACCCAACCCCTCGACATCTCTGTCAAACCCGGGATAGTCAAGCATCTTCACATTGGAGTCACTTGTACTCCAGAGGAGATTCAACTTTATTCCAAACTTTTTCGCGAATTTCGTGATGTTTTCGCATGGTCCTATGAAGAAATGCCCGGCATTGATTCTAGTATAGTGATGCATGAAATAATCACTTACCCAGATGCTAAGCCTGTTCGTCAACATTTACGCCCTGTACACCCTCGAAAGGCTGCAGCGATTAAGGCCGAGGTAGAAAAGCTTCTTAACGCCGGTTTTATTTACCCTATTCCTCTTACAGATTGGGTTTCTAACATTGTGCCTGTAACTAAAAAACAGGGTACAATCCGAGTTTGTGTCGATTACCGTGATATAAACAAAGCCTGTCCTAAGGATAATTTTCCCACACCATTCATTGATCAGATCATTGACGAGTGTGCCGATAGTGAAATGTATTCTTTTATGGACGGTTTCTCTGGTTATAACCAGATCAATATCGCTCCCGCTGATCAACACAAAACTGCTTTTATTTGCCCATGGGGGACTTTTGCCTATAAGAAGCTCCCTTTCGGTCTTAAAAATGCCGGTGCTACCTTCCAGTGTGCAATGTCTTATGCATTTCATGACATTCGGCATATTGTGCAACCTTATCTGGATGATCTTCCTGCTCATTCAGCTAAACGTGAGGATCACCCTAAACATCTTCACGAAATCTTTCTTCGCTGCCGATACTACCGAATCAGGCTAAATCCTCACAAATGTGTCTTCTGCGTTGAATCTGGCAGACTTCTCGGGTTTATCGTTTCTCGAGAAGGAATCCGTTTGCATCCTCCTTCAAAATCGAGTCTTTCCAAACAAACCTTCATTCCATCCACTCCGTGAATGCCATGAAGCTTGGGGGGCATGTACCTCGATTTTGCATTATCATGCTGGGGGCATGCAAAAAATTTAACAAGAAAAGTTCTCCATGGTTCAAGCTTGTGTAAAAATGAACCCATACCTAATTTACATCCCGTGATTGCCTTTTATCTGCTAAATTCTGCTAGATGAGCCTTGGTTGTTTCATTCCATCGCCACCATCTCTTTGGCCGATCTTATGCTTTCACCTGGTTGTTTATCCTTTCCTGAGGAACTGCAGCAATGAGTGGTTTTATTAGCCAGCCTCTTAACCTTTACATGTTTCGAGCAAGTTCTACCATTACCAGAACCAGTCGCTACCCTTTATACCACTCGTTCCTTCAGGACGAGTCACCTTTACGCTCTTTTCTGACTCGTAAAATATGAAAAGATTGCCGAGTATTTTTCCTTTTTGACTCGTTAAAGAAAATAAAAATGGAGGTCCGCTTTCAGCTCTTTTCTGACCATTTAAAGAGGAAAAGATTTTCGAGTCGCTCCTCTTGACTCGTTCAATGTTAATAAGGGGCGGTCGTTTTAAGTTCTTTTTGTCGACCGTTAAAACATAAAAAGATTACCGGGTTTTTGTTGTTTCAAACTCGTTAATGGTTACGAAACGACGTGGTTTTGACCGCTTTTTTACTTTTTCAGGTCGAAATCACTAATTATGAAAAGTACTCCTCGATCATAATGATCGGGCGGTTCTTTCGGGTATTATTTTATACTTTTTCGGGCCCGAGAGACACAACTTTACGAAAAAGGACATCCCTGGAGTTTCCTTTTCTGCTGTCTTTTCAAACTCTCTAAACATGAAAAGACGTCGAGTTCTTCCTTTGTCAGACTCGTTAAAACTTAATGACATCGGATTTTGTCACAACACAAGCATATGCTATCCCCATCAAGCTTGTTAAAAATAACTGGGGTACTCGCCAGAAATGGCGGGGGAAAAGAAAATTTTTGAACCATAATTATTACCGTGACGGCAGTATGTCACTCTTGAACATGGCACTTTTCTGCTTACGTGTCCAAGGTGGGGATATCTCATCTCATATCTTTCACTTGCTTCCATGGACTTGGGTACCTTATTTGACCTCTCATCCACTCATTGCCTCGTCATCATGACCTTTGATACATTGATGTCAAATACTGCCGATTCCATTAATGTGCCGCCGATATGTTCAAGAGAATTTGACCTCTGCAAAGAAACAACCTCCCTTTGATAGTTCGCACAATCTTGATTCACAACATTATCTCTCTGTCTCGTGTCGATGATGTGGGAAACATTATGGCCCACCTTCGATCAAGGTCACTTTCTGTCGACTTCAACTCATTATCCAGGAAGTTGATCTAGAGACTCCTTTTCGGTGCCTTGGAGCCTGCATGCCTCAATGGCAGGTTCTTCGTGTTTGACGTGAGGTTTTCACCATTGGCCTCCGATCGAATGATTCTATGGGTGTTCGACTTCAGATCATTAATTCACACACCGTAGATTGTACCTATAGTACCTTGAGGACCATTGTCATTATTGGTGGTACCTCTCGCGTCTGTTAACAGTTTCCACTATTGACTGGTAATCAGACGATGTTCATGCATGTTCGACTTCAACTCATATATTCACATGCTTGAACTTGTACTCTTGTTCGGGTCGAGATGGAGTGCAAGACCCTGGATTGTGTCTGTTGTAATCCAGGCGTGATTCTTGATACTTGACTCATTCACTGGATGGTTGCGACCATACCTGAGTCAATTCATTGATCCTAACCAGATGGTTGCGTCCATTCTATGGATTAGATTATTTATGTACTCTTTTATGGATGGTTGCGACCATACCACGTACATCATGTAATTGAACTATCAGTCATGTCTCTTAACACAGATCCTCGACGGCAGCTCTCTATATGTGTTCTTGTGTGTTCTTGTAAAGCATTTCACCCCTCTCTACCTCTCGGACCTCATGCTTTAGGGGGCATCTGTTACACAGTAATTTGTCACCATCCCTATTACTCCTCTTGTCGTACTTTGGAGGACTCATCCCGGGAGTTATAAGAAGTGACAAAGTCTAAAAACACTTGCATTATGTTCCCCTGAGTATGTACTTTATATTCCCTGAAGACACCTTCTACAGATTATCCCTGAAAAATGCTCTTTTTCAATTGGCGCAGGTCCACAGTATCTTACCCGCACCAATCATGGAGATCCTCAAAAGAGGGCGTGACCATTGGCGCTCTGTCTTAGAGCAACAGTCGCGCCAACCAAGTTTGGTCATGCTTTTTGCCTTAACGCACACCCGACTGTTGTTTCCTTCATTACATAGAGCTTTTTGAGGATAAAAAATCAGTCTTATGTCGAGTTCTATCCTATCTCCATCTTTAATGGCTTTTGGGGATAATGTTAATCCACAATAGGTGTCCCGGTTCATTGTATCCTCCTCCCTTCTTCATCTATATAAGCTTGTCCTTATGCATTTAACAAGCTAGTCATGAAGTGCTAGATGTTGAGTTCTTGAGTTCTTGGAGGAATGCTAGTTGTGATTATCATGAGTGATAATGAGTGCTAGAGAGGTTATGCTGCCGGAGAGGAGATACATTGCAAGACACATATAGTTGCTCGCCTAGCCAGGAGAGGTTCAACGTCAGAACCTTGGTTGTAACTTTTCCTGTTTATTATTAATTAATGAGCGACTGCTATTATAGTTCCAATCTCATTGTCTACTATGGTGATGTGTTGATTTATTTCCTTTCTGACTGAAATATAGTTGTGCCTTGGTAGATTTTATGTTGGTATCTGTCTCTTCCTTTGCATGTGCAGGTGTCCGTTTATGATCTGCTGGAGCGAGGGAGCGGGAATATCAACTCTGCTTCAACCATAGCGTTGGATTCCAAGTTGGTCTTCTTAATTCACCTTTGATGCATAACTAGGAACTTGCGTAGCAGCGTGGTTTGATTGTGGCTAGTTCTGTTTTAGGCTAGTGGGATCGCCTCTGTCCGCAGAGGGGATTTACCTACCCAACACTCCTTCTTTGTGGATCTTAGGAAGTCCATAGATCCTAGGAGTTATGGGATTGCTCTCAATGAGCTTATGGTGCAAGTCACACACATATTTACAAGATTTAATGGCAAGTGCCACATTTTTAGAAATCTTTTTTAAAGGGTTTTTGGGAAGCTTCTTATAGCTCCCATTGTTATGAAGATGATCCAACATCTTACTGCGGTAATCAACTTTGTTGAGAATGACAGCAGCCCCACCTTTCTCGGCTTTCAGAAAAACGATATCATTGTTCTAGTTTAAGGATCTAAGGGCTACCAATTCTTCCTTGCTAAGTGTTACACAACAATTTGTCACTGTCTCCCTCTCAGTCACCCTGCTGTGCCAAGAATTCACACATAATCAAGTTCATGCCTTCTGAACTGGCCCAAAACCCACTTTTCCAAAGTTTTCCTCATCAGCGCGTCTGTCTCTAAAATATCCGCGCTGACCGGCGGCTCTTAGTGTATTCAGTGCGCTGCCAGCGCGGAAGCACACGACTTTTCCGCGCTGGTCGCCAGCGCGCCTCTGCTTGTATTGAGTCGCGCTGACATGACTTTCCCAGTTATCGAGGCGCGACGTCAGCGCGTCAGTTGCCTTATAATCCGCGCTGATCCTGTTTGGGCGAATTTGTTCCAACAGCCAGCCTTCCAGATTATTCCAGGCCTGGTTGTTGGCTTTGTGAGTATCGACTCCCTTCTATGGCATGTCTGTTCGACTCTTTGCAACCACTTCCCTCAAAGATAAGCTCATCCTTCCACCTTTTTAGGAGGCTCCTTCTCCTATATAAACTGCCACCATTACCATGAGCAGCTAGTTTTTGAATAGCTTGGATTGTGTAGAGCTTATAGTGCTCAGATAGCTGCTACTATAGGTGTTTGGTGTGCTAAGTGTGGGAGTGATTGATAGCCTAGGGAAGGTTGTTTTGTGTTGCTAGTGTGAGAGAGAGTTTCTTGTCTTGGGAGAATCATTTCCAAAGGTGAATGCTTGAGACGCTTGCTGACTGGCCCTCCTGAGAAGGATATCGACGTTAGAACATTTGGTTGTACTCTTCTCTATTTTGATTAATAATAGATGACTGCTACTATTGTTCCATTCTCATTTGTATATGCGATGGTTAAATGTGAATTACATCTTTTCTGACCGATGTATGGTTGCTTTTACTAGATTTCACGCTTGCGTTTGTTTCCTCTTCGTGTGTGCAGGTATCTATTCGCGGAGATCGCGGAGGATTGTGACCAGCCGAAGCGAAGGAGCGAAGGCAACATCTCTTCGTCAAACGACAGCGCAGGAATTCAAGTAGGTGCCCTTTACCTCTTGTTTAATTGTAATTAGGAACATGCATGGCAGCATTGTGTGATTGTTGCTAGACCCTTGCTGGGCTAGTAGGGATCGCCTCTATCCATAGAGGGGATTTACCTCTCCAACAATTTGGCGACTCTGCTGGGGATCAGCCTTTTTGTCTCTTGAGTCCATCTTTGTGTTGAAATTGGATTGTTCTCTCTTGTCGAGATTCTGGGATTGTTTCTCTACCTGCAAACTTTCTGGGTGCATATGAGGAGTGTTTTAACTGTCAAAAGGTCTTTACCTTTGGTTTGGGAAGTTTTGTTTTGGCTTCTTTGGTTTTTTCCCTCAGCGCGCTTTAATTAAAAACAGACGTGCTGACATCGCGTCCCTTCTTCGATGCTGCCTTTGTCATCGCGCCTGTATCATCCATAGTCGCGCTGACCTCGTTTTTCCAAGACAACGCGCTTTATCCGTGTGCTTCCGCGCTGACGTCGTGCGCTTGCTTCTTTGTCTTTCCCGTCATCGCGTCTGTGTGATTAATACCCACGCTGACCTCGTTTTTCCGAGACAGCGCGCTTTATCCGTGTATTCCCGTGCTGACGTCGCAAAGTTGCTACAGGACCCCTCCGGTCAGCGCCAAGTTGCTGAAGGCCACCCGCGCTGATCCTGTAAAAATTTGATTTTGTACAGATCAGCCCACTGAACCTACTCCTTTAACTTCTCCCTCTTCTCTCCCCTTGGTTTGTGGCTTGTTTTTCACTATTTGAACTCTGAGCTGCTTGCTTACGAAATCTTGTTCCGCAGGGTTTCGTTTTGCTCATCTTTTCGGTTTTGCAAATACCTTCCTCTTTGTTGTCGCTGCTTGGTTCGTGTTTCCATCATTACTTTTATAGTTGCTGGATTGTGTTGAGTCTCTAATTGACTGGTTGTGACTCTCATCCTCCGAGTGTTTGCTTTTCTCCATTGATTTCGCACTCCAGCCCTAGGGCATCTAGAGGCCGTGTGTGTGTCAAGCCTTCCGTAGGAATCTTGTTTGCTTGTTTGACCAGCCAATTTCAGATTTGTTCATGCACTTGTTCAGTGATTGTTGAAGTGTTTTGGGTTGTGTTTCCGAGTGGTTTTCGCTTCCTCCTTGCTTGCAATCCTTGCTTGTCTTGCCAAGCTTAGATCACATAGCTCGTGAAGAACTTAGTTTTCCTTTTGATTTGAAAGCTTTTGTTGGGTGTTTTGGGAAATTTGTGTGCTTTCATTAAGTAATTTGCTTGGTGTTCCGGTTCCTCCAAATTCATTTAGATGCTTTGTGCCATTGAAAGGAAATCAAACTAGTAGCTTTGCTTTAAAATTGAAAAGGAAAAGAACATTTCGTTGATTTGCATTTTCAAAAGAAAAAGTTTCCTTTCCTCGCTTTAGCTGCATTAAACTGCTTGTTTGCTTGGTCAAGATTCTTTACCTTCTCATAGCTAGAATTCATCGAACAAAATGAAATTCTTTGGCATGTAGTTTGCATCTAGGTAATTGTGAGAGAACATACGATAGAGCCTGAAATCGAAACTTAATCTCAAGATCAACTGTAAAATGAACCAAATGAATCTAAAAACACATTGGAACTAAACGCAAATATCTAGAGGTCTAGGTTAGAGACGTGTTCCGGCGTCTTTAAACATAGTCACTGTTGTTTCACATTAGGTTGGGTGATTCCTCCTTCTGTGACTCGATAGTGGTCTAACACGGACTGTGCTCCCACGTACCGTCGCGTATATAGGGAGACCCCCACTAGGCTTTTACCCTTTATCCATAGGAAGCTGAGTCTGCCGCCTTGTGAACCGTAACACACCGAACACAGCATTCGGGAAGATTGACTGCAGTACGGAAAGTCCTTGGCTCTCATACGATTGCTGAGGTGTATAAGCAGTTTTACGGGTTGCTTGGTAAACCTTATACCAAGAGTCTCCAGAGTAGTCACTTTTGATCCTTTTCGGACTCCCTAAATGAAAAGCTGCCTGTGAGCGTCTTGTCACTTCGTGCTCATTAAACATTCGAAGGAGACTGGAGTCATCTTTTCTTCCTTTTCTCGACTCCTGAAACATGAAAAGGTCAAGTTTGGTTCTTGTGTCTTAAAATTAATTCGGCCACGATAACATCGCCTGTTTTAGATCTTGTGTGCGATAATTTTGAGTAGGGTTTTATCGTTAGTTTCCTTTAGGTTTTCTAAGGGGTCTGGTCATCCTGGCTGACCCATCAACTCCCGGTCCAAGTGATCAAGGTTCTCCATCTTCTGTTGCTCCAGAGGTACCAGTTGTAAGCGGTACTCTCCCTATTGTTCCGAGTATCCAGCCTATCAACGTACATGCCCCAGGCGACGAAGATTACATAGAAGATTGGAATCCTATCTGGGAGCCCGATTATACCCCTCGTACTCCTCGTACCCCTCTCGGTATGTCGTCTCCAATGTCTACTTCCCCCATGGATGAGACAGCTTCCAGCACCGGTGAGACGCCCGTGGTGACAGACATCGAGACCCCGATCCCGGCTTCCTCCCCCCTCCCTCCACGATATCAATCAGTGAGGGATAGGATAGCCGCTAGAACTACTTCTACGACTATATGGGATCCTAATCTTATTGCCTCCACCGGGCCCTTTGTTTCGCAGCCCCTTAGTACACCCCTTACGTCAGGGCTTAATACGCCCGTTACCTCAGTTCCCACTAGACCTACCGTTTGTGTAGCGAGTCCGACTCCGGTTGTCAGTGCTGAACCGACATCCTCGTCTGCAAACCCTCAAGCTGGTCCCTTTTCTGGTGGCATTCCAGGAGCGGGGTCGTATGATGCTTTTGGGCAACCCATAACGGACCCAGATTACGAAGGTCCCCTCTTTTACTATGATGAAAACGGTGAGTACCTCGAGACCATTTCGGTCCTTCCTCATCGTCCTTTCGAAGAAAACGAGGAACCGTTGAACGTTACGTATGATCCCGCTACTCACATTCTCCATGGGAACCGGGATCCTCCCAGACAGCCCCAAGGACCACCCAATCAAGGCCAGCCACCCTATGTGCAAACCCCTCAGGGGCAACCACTTTATGGCCCGCCTTACCCAGGACAATCTGGGGGCCCACAGGGTCAACCTTACCAGGGACAACCCACGGGCATTGGAGGTCCGTCATATTCACATCAGAGTCAACCTACTGGACAACCAGGGCAGCCTTCCATTCAGCAAGGCCAACTCGGTTTCCAGCAAGGGTACCCATCTGGACAAACTGGGTCAGTTTATAATCCTCAAAATCAACCAGTAGTCCAGCAGGGGTATCCTCTTGGGCAGGGTGGACAACCCTATGTACAACAGGGCCAACCTACCGCCCAGTCTAGTCATCTTCCTGGGCAGGGTGGACAACCCTATGTTCAACAGGGCCAACCCACCGCTCAATTCATGAATCCTTCTGGGCAAGGGGGGCAGCCTACTATACAGCAAGGCCAACCCTCTGCTCAGCCCATGCATCAAGGAGGGCAGCCTGCCATGCAGCAAGCCCAGCCCTCTTCTCAATCTGTTCACACTGGGGGGAAAACGGGCCAACCGTCTATACAACAAGGCCAACCCGCTGTCCGCCCTAATCGTCAATCTGGACAAGCTGGCCAACCTCGGCGTCAACCAGCTATCCAGCCAGTTCAGTCATCCGTTCCGCAAGGACAACCCTTGGTGGCGCATGGACAACCTGGTGCCCAGCAAGTCTATCCTGCTGGCCAACTAGGTCCATCTCAAATCCAACCAGGTCAACCTTCGGGACAAATGGTTCAACCCCAACCGGTTCAAGGACATTACCCTGGGCCTCAAACTCAAACAGGTTATCAACCTTCTTACCAAACGCAGCCTGCCTATCAGGCTTCGTATGGGGCCCAGCAGTCATATGGCTACCAGCAACCCCAGGGGCAAAATCAGTTTGCTCCTTATCAAAATTATCAGCAACCACAGGTCACTCCTTATCAAAATTACCAATATGGTGCACCTGCCGGGCAAGCTGCTGGTACATGGGGAGCTGGGGGGCAGACACAGGGACAACCGTCCGCATATGGCCAGAATCCATACGGACAGAACCCCTACGGACAAACTCCCTATGCGCCAGGCCCTGTTGGACCAGGTCCGTCGGGACAAAATTCTTACGCGCCAGGCCCTTTTGGGCTGGGTCCGTCCGGACAGAGTTTGTGGGGGCAACCACCATCTGGGTGGAACCCTAATGTCGCCTCGAATCCATAGCCACAGATGTCCTTTAACCCGCAGCTACCATTTTTAGCAACGTTGGAACTACCTGATGTGTCCAAGTTAACAAATGACCCTATTTTGCATAATCCGTATTGGCCACCGGTTCCAACCAAAATACCAGGTGACTGTCCAAAGTTTGACGGCAAAGCCGGTGAGGACCCTCAGGCCCATGTAATGACTTATCACCTTTGGTGCTCATCTAACTCGTGGCTTGATGATTCTATCCAGCTTCGCCTCTTTCAGAGGACTCTCACTGGTTCAGCTGCTAAATGGTACATTGAACTCAATCGCGGCATGTTTTCAGATTTCAACTCGTTGGCTATGGCCTTTTTGACTGATTTTCAGTTACCCATTCGGTACGAGACTGGGACCCATCTTCTCACGTCTCTCAAATAGGATACGGCTATGCACATCTCTGATCATATACATGAATGGAGAAGGCGTCGTCGCTTGATTAAATTTTGGATTCCTGATCAACTCCTGACCGACTGGTTCACGACTTCCTTTGTCCCTAAAATTGCAAAAGATATCGCAATGGGAGCGTGTGTAACTGAGGAGCAAGCAATCGCGTGAGCTCAGTACCTCGACTTAGTGTATTCTCAGTCAGGTACTTTGTATGAGTATTTGCCAGACGCCCCGAGGCCCGGACAACCCAAAGCTCCACCAAAGCCTTCTGTTGATGGAGTCATTGGTTCTGTAAATTCATCATCTAAGAAATCGGCCGCGAACCCTGGGAAGCAGAAACAGAACGCCTCTAACGAGAATGCTCCTCAGGGCCAATCTATTTCTGGGAATACCTCCGAGGTAAACGCCGTTCAGTCCACCGCGGCAGACAAATCCTCGAAAGGAAAAAAGAAAGGGAAGGCTAAAGATAAATCTAGACAGCCCAAGCAGAACCCTCCTAAACCTCCCTCTGAGGAAGGAGCCAAACGGAAGCCTAAGTATCCTTGTCTCATCTGCGAGGAGGATCACTACACCAAGGATTGCCCTAGGCGGTCCGAGGTTAGTCGGCTTTTGAAAGGTGCTCCAGGGCCTCCTGCTGTGCTTAAAGAGCCTTTCCCGTCCCAGCAGACGCATCAGGTGGCAGATCCCTCTCAATCCTCTTCCTCGTTCGGTTCTCAAGTGTTCATGGCTGGAACGATCCCCATCCATGTTTCAACTCGAGCGAAAGATTATCCATCTCCAGCCGGGAAAGAGCCGGAGGTTCCCTCCAGCGCTCCTCCATCCAGTTCTGGTCCCCTTCACATCGAACGGCCCAGCACCGAGACGATCCCCTGACCCCCTCCCAAAGGTGTACTCAGGAAGTCATCTTATAACCCCAATGCTCGTGCTGCCCAACATTATAGCATTGTCGAGGACTTAGCTCAGGCTCCGTCTGCTATGTCCGCATTAGAAGTCCTCCAGAGCTGCCCCTCCCAGAGGAAGTCCTTGCTATCAGCGATTGGTGGCATAGACCCGGCAGATTCGGATTTAATTTCTTTTGATCTCGAGGGTTTCACGCAGAGACTGCCTCATCAGGTGGCCTTCCTTATACAGGTTCTCATCAACGGCAAAACGATCCATCGTACAGTCATTGATGAAGGTGCCTCAACCTGCATCATGTCTGTTGCTTGCTGGAAGGCTATTGGTTCTCCTGCTCTGAGCCAGTCTCCGACGACCCTGGAGGCTTTCGATGGAAGAGAATCTCGTCCATATGGTATCCTCCCGCGATTGCCTATCTCTTTAGAAGGGAAAACCGTAGAAGTAGAGGTTGAAGTCGTTGACGCTAATCTCACTTACAACCTCCTCCTTGGACGAAGCTGAACATATGCCATGCAAGCCGTGGCTTCCTACTTGTTCCGTGTCGTTCGCTTCCCCCATCAAGGAAGAATCGTCACGGTGGACCAGCTGTCCTTTTTTGCTTCCTCTTCTGAAGGGAATGTACCGTTCGTAGAGCATACCTCCAAATCATTAGTGAGTGTGGGTGCTGGATTATTCAAAGATCCCTCCTTGATGGGAGTCTTTCCCCTCCCACCTCCGAATCTCACCTCCGTTAACATGATTATAGTGCGTTCTGATCCATGGGTTCTCCCTCCCTTGAATCAGGAAGACTCTTGGGGTGAGATGATGCCGTTGAGTCCTGCCGAGCTCAACTACATCGAGATTGTCGCTGCATCGGCTCCCCCTCCTGAACCTGCTTTTGCAAGCAGCGTTCCCGACTCATATGACCACTTCCCTTGGTTGGGAGAGGAGGCCACTTTGGATCCCCTGAAGGAATCATTTCCCTCCGATGAGGCTATCATTGAGACAATGTCTCTCGAGGAGCCCCCTTGGTTAGATCACCACCATCGCTCTTCGTTTCTCCCTCCTCATTCGGAAATGGTCGCATGTCTCGAGCGGTTTGCTTCATGCGTCCCATCTCCACCTCTCCAAACGCCTGTTCAGTTATATCAGGTGTCCTCGGAAGGCAATATGGGTAACATTACGCAAACCCAGGCTATCGACATCTCTGTCAAGCTAGGGATTGTCGAAAATATTTTCATTGGAGTCACATGCACTCCTGAGGAAGTTCAACTTTATACCGCTTTATTTCGTGAATTCCGTGATGTTTTCACATGGTCTTACGAGGAAATTCCTGGCATCGACCCTAGTATTGTGGTGCACGAAATACCTACTTATCCCGGCGCTAAGCTTGTTCGTCAGCGTTTACGCCTAGTGCACCCTCGAAAGGCTGCAGCCATCAAGGCCAAAGTTGAAAAAATCCTTCGAGCTGGTTTCATCTATGCCATTCCCCTCATGGAATGGGTATCCAATATAGTCCCTGTGAATAAAAAGCAGGGCACTATTCGGGTCTGTGTTGACTATCGCGACATCAATCGCGCATGTCCAAAAGATAACTTTCCTACGCCTTTTATTGATCATCTTATTGATGACTGCGCAGGAAGCGAGATTTATTCGTTTATGGACGACTTCTCTGGTTACAACCAGATCAAAATAGCCCCCGCAGACCAGCATAAGACAGCTTTCATTTGTCCTTGGGGCACCTTCGCTTATAAGAAGCTACCTTTCGGTCTTAAAAATGTCGGTGCCACTTTCCAGCGTGCGATGTCATATGCTTTTCATGATATTCGACACATCGTACAGCCTTACCTGGATGACCTTCCAGCTCATTCAGCTAAACGTCGAGACCATTCGTCTCATCTATGCGAAATCTTTCTCCGCTGTCGACACTACCGTATTGGACTCAATCCGCATAAGTGTGTCTTCTGCATAGAATCTAGCCGACTTCTCGGGTTTATCGTCTCCCGGGAAGGTATCCGTCTGGATCCCCTTAAGGTCGAGGCCATTTTGAATCTTCCTCCCCCTGCCTCTCTGCAGCAGTTACAGAGCTTGCAGGGAAAAGCTAATTTTCTCAGACGATTCATTCCAAATTATGCCGAGGTGGCTAAGGGTTTCACACGGTTATTAAAGCGAGACACGCCCTTTCGCTGGGATGCTATCGCTCAGGAATCTTTCGAGCGTCTTAAAGACCTTCTTGTCTCAGCCCCGCTCTTAAGACCTCCGAATTACCACCGTGACTACACCCTCTATCTCGCCGCCGCTAACACCACCATCGGCATGGTTTTAGTGCAAGATGATGATGCTGGCACCGAGCATGTTGTATATTATCTTAGCCGCAACCTTCTGGATACGGAAACTCGCTATGCATATGTCGAGAAGTTGGCATTGGCAGCTGTCTGTGCCATCCAACGATTCTGTCATTATATCCTGTTGCGCACGACGACCGTGATCTCTGATTGCAACCCCATGACCTACATTTTGTCACGTCAGTTGCTGGGGGGAAAATACTCGAAGTGGATTGTAATCCTCCAAGAGTTCGACTTGGAATTCACTGCAGCCAAGTCTAAGAAATCTCTGGTCTTTGCTGAACTGCTCTGTTCCTTACCATCTCAGTCTGCACCATCTCGCTCAGAGGAGCATATTCCGGATGAAACACTGTTTCTCATCAGCACCCTCGACCCGTGGTATGGGGACATTATCGTATATTTACAGACGTCTTCCTTCCATCCAAATGTATCGAAAGATGCTCGACGGCGAATTCGTCACCAAGCTCAACCCTATCGCATCTTGGGCGATACCCTGTACCGCCTCGGCGTTGACTCTGTTCTCCGCCGGTGCTTGACTCTCGAGGAGGCGGAGCGGGTTTTGAATGACTGCCACTCCGGCGCTTGTGGCGGCCATATGTCCGGCTATGCTACCGCTCAGAAGATCCTCCGTGCGGGTTATTTCTGGCCTTCCATCTTCAAGGATTGTATCCTTGCTGTACGAGCATGTCACGAATGCCAGGTTTACCACCGGAAGATGCGTGCACCTGTTGCACCACTGCACCCTGTTGTCACTGTAGGTCCATTTGCCAAATGGGGCATCGATTATATATCCTGTAACCCTTGCTCAGCCGAGGGGCATGGGTACATTATCATTGCTGTGGATTATTTCACCAAGTGGGCCGAAGCAATGCCTACATTAAACGAAGACGGTTACACAGCTGCGCAGTTTTTATTCAATCATGTCATTACTCGTTTCGGAGTCCCCCAGGCTATCGTCACAGATCACGGAAAGCATTTCCATAATCACATGATGACAGAGCTAACGACCCAACTAGGCTTGCGCCAGGATAGTTCGACACCGTACTATCCACAATCTAATGGTCAAATTGAAGCCGTGAACAAAGTTTTGATCACTATGCTTCAACGCACCGTCAATACGCACAAGTCTAATTGGCATCTGATGCTGTTCCCAGCCTTGTGGGCCTACCGGAATTCCGTGAAGGACGCCACCGGTTTCACTCCATTTCAATTGGTTTATGGACTAGAGGCTACCCTTCCTGTCGAATGCGATATTCCTTCGTTGAAATTAGCTGTCGAGTTGCTTCCCAACACCACTCCGGTGGAGGAACGGCTTCTGTACCTTGAACGGTTGGACGAAACTCGTCGTTTAGCTTCTCTGGCCATCGAAGCGCAAAAGAAGAGAGTCAAAGCTCACTTTGACCAGAATATTCATCCTCGTTCCTTTGTTGAGGGAGATCTAGTGCTGCTCTACGATCAAGCTAAAGATAAGCTGGGGGCAGGAAAACTCGAGTCCATGTGGCTAGGTCCCTACATCGTGAAAAGAGTTTTACAAAAGGGCGCATATGAGTTGATTGATTACGAAGGAAACCCTCTTGACAAGCCCCGCAACGGGCTGTATCTGAAAAAATATTACGCATGACTTCATGCACTCAGTTTGTACATACGTGTGTTTAGTATGTTTGGTGTGCATGATTTCGTGTTCTACTTTGGTGTGAAAGTGTGATTCCCTCCTACTGTGTTTTCTTCTTCTCGTGCAGATGTCTAGTACACCTTATGTTGGTTTCGCTGATGGTGCCTGCCGTAGTACCTGCAATTTGTCTTCTGCGGCATGGGCGATTTATGATCCTCACGGAGAGTTGCTAGATCTTCAAGGAGTCTGTCTCGGTCGCACCACTAATAATGTTGCTGAATACAGTGCCGTAATTGAGCTACTAGCCGAAGCAGTTGATCTCGGCATTCGAGCAATGATGGTAAATCTGGACTCCCAGCTGGTCGTTCATCAACTTAACGGGCGATATTCCGTCAGAGACCAACGTATCCTAAGGTTGTACCTACGTGTCCGATTGTTAGAAAGGAATTTCGATTATATCACATATCAACATATTCCAAGACGATTGAACACGCTGACTGATGCATTGGCGAATCATGTATTAGACAGACATTTGCGAAATAGATAACATCATACAAGAAGACATAGGAAGCATAATAGAGTAAAGCATATGTAAATATTTTCTCAAGCATAGTTCGCATGCGTGCAGTGTGTGCTTTTAAGCTTGCATTAAAAACATTAAAAATACATGGGTCATCTGTTGTGCAATTCATACATAAGATCACATTTGTACTGAACATTTGCATAACATAAGCAAAGCATCATCACATGTAAACAAGATCCATCCAAAAAATCGGTATGTATATATATATATATATATATATATATATATATATATATATATATATATATATATATATCGTGTGGCGCACTAAGGCGCTCAAAAAATAAGTGTATGTGTCAAAGTATAAAGTCACTGTTCTCCATACATCGAGACAGATGTCTCGCAAAACATCAAAAAGAAACCTAGGCGACTACTGTGCTGGGTTGTGCTCTCTATAGCACACAGCCGCTCGTGCCACCCGCCTCAACAGGCGGTGCACCCTGGGTGCTACCCCCACTGTATGGATCTGGTGCTCTATGGGAACCTCCTCGACTCCCTGATAGTCTGGCACGCCCACCAGCAACCCCTCAAGGTTGCGAGCTATGGTCTCGGAAGTATCTACTCCTGGAGGGACCAAGGCAAGGACATCGGCTCCCTGCCCCTCTCTTCGTGCCTCTGGGGCTAAGCCGACGGGTCTGACAGGTCCCACATCTGCACACGGTGACATTTTTTAAGACATATGCATTAAAATCAAAAAACAATTAAAAAACTCAGAAAAAAATCAAAGTGTCATACCTCCATCATCCCAGTGGTCTCCCGGCAGTAATGGCATGTCTGGATCGTTGCGGAAATCCATACCTGCGTATGGCCAATCCTCAACGAAAACAATCTGATGCTCTAACCACTCTCGAAAAACCACTCCCCAATGAGCTGGCCGGCCACCACCCCCGCGTGGCATGATGCGAGCCCATCGAGTGGCCCGCGTCTCCTGAGGACTCCTGGGAGGATCCACGGCTATAGTCTGCAGCCGCATGACTGGTACCCGCTCCAGAATGAGTGGGAGTAGGAGCGACCCATAGCCAAACTGTTTCGACTCTCCGCGTCGACAGTTGTTGAGCTGCCTCTTCATGTTGTTGGTCACCGCAGTGGCCCAATCAAACACTGTAGGCTGTAGACAGTCAAGAGCTAGCAGCAGGTGGGTCTTCGAGGCCTCATGGTTGGCCAAGCTTCCCGCTGCCCGGGTCACCATAAACAGGATGGTGCGAAGAACTATGTCTCTCACCGTGGGAATCGACACCTTCCCACTCCGCGTCTTCACGGCCTCTGGACATACTCGAGCCATGAGTTCGTCGAGAGTCTCGCCGCTGGGCCGCTGCCCCTCCAGAATGGGCCTCGCACCCCGGCGTGACAAACCGGTCAAGAAATATATGTCCATGAAGTCGAACTCGATATCTTTACCACGGATGGTGAATTTACCGTCTATATGGTTCCATGACCGGATCAGGAACTCCAGTAAGTCGTGATGAGCTCTTAGGCGTGGAGTCAAGAAGAATTTTAAAAATCCGCATGCCCGCATTGCATCTCGACAATCCGCTCTTGCAAAAGCGGCGATATCCTCAACATCATGAGCCCTCTCTTGCCACTGGAAGGCCATTGTGTCCTACATAAACAATAAGAACAATTAGAATGCTGGTAGATAAAAATTTCACGTCCAAATTATTAAAAACAATATTTGGCTGCGCCAGCGCGGCTGTTTCTAAAACAGACGCGCTGAAAATGGCGGCCCTTTGTATTTTCTTCAGGTCAGCGCAGAAGAACATGGGTTTTCCGCGCTGACCCGAAATTTGGTATGTGTTATTTTCATCGGTCAGCGCGGTCCCGAGCGGGAAACCCGCGCTGACCGAGAGCGCACCCATGGCTCAAAAACTTGCCCAATTGGGCCAATCCCACCGTTAAATTACGAATGAAAATGCTCAAAAAAGGGCGCGTGGCAAGAGGAACCTACCTGGAGCAAGCCGTTCGCCAAATGGTGTCCGCACGAGGAAGAATTGGCTCCGTCAACTTCACAGCTTCACAACGTTCTCAGAGGCTCAATTTGGTAACAATGGTGAAAATGACTATTTACCTTTCTATTTATAGTAAAAATGGCTTAATTGACTTTAATTTTTGCGAATATGGGTTTATGGTCATGTTTTTACCACGGATTTTACGCTTCTGTACTGTTTCATACATGATATGTTTTTAACATGTCGAACGGATTTATGCGGGTGTTTTTGTTGTGTAGGTCCTTCGAAACGGTGAAAATCATAATGATCTTAAAATCACTTGATCGCGAACTATCGTCTTTTAGCTCTTTTCTGACACAAAACAAGAAAAGATGGCCGAGTCTCCTTTCAGCTCGTTAAAGGGAATGAAAGGCGGTCATTTTAAGCTCTTCTTCTGACCGTGTAAATTAAAAAGATTGCCAGGTGTTTGTCGTTTCGTACTCGTTATCGGCTCTAAAACGACATGTTTCCGACCGCTTTTTTACTTTTTCAGGTCGAAAGCGCTATTTACGAAAATTACTCCTCGATCGTAATGGTCGGGCGGTTCTTTCGGGCATTGTTTTATACTTTTTCGGGCTCGAGAGACACAACTGCACGAAAAAGGACCCCCCCGGAGTCTCCTTTTCCGCTGTCTTTTCAGACTCTCTAAATAAGAAAAGGCGCTGAGTTTTTCCTTTGTCAGGCTCATTAAATACTTGATGACATCGGACATTGTCAAAATGACACTCTTCAAGCATATGCTATCCCCGTCAAGCTTGTCATCCAAAAATAATCGGGGTACCTGCCAGAGATGGTGGGGAAAAAGGAATTGTAATCATAGTCGTGTCGGCAGTATGTCGCTCTTGAACATGGCACTCCTCTGCTTCGTGTCTGGGTGGGACCATCTCATCTCGCTTTTCACTGGCTTCCGTGGGTTTGGGTTATCCTATTTGGCTTATCATCTGCTCATTGCCATCGTTATCATACCCTTTGCTCATTTGATGTCAAAATACTGCCAAATCCGCTATAGTGCCGCCGATATGTTCAAGAGAAGTTGACCTCTGCAATAATACAACCTCATCTGCTATCTCACACAAATCATGTTACCTCTGTCTCGTGTCGATGATGTGGGAAACATTATGGCCCACCTTCGGTCAAGGTCACTTCCTGTCGACTTCAGCTCATCATCCGGGAAGGTGACCTAGGGACTCCCTTCAGGTGCCTTAGAGCCTGCATGCCTCAATGGCAGGTTCTTCGTGTTCGACGCGAGGTTTTCATCATTGGCCTCCGATCGGATGATTCCGTGGGTGTTCGACACCAGCTCATTGATTCACACTCCACGGGTTGTGCCTATAGTACCTTGAGGGCCATTGACATTACTGGTGGTACCTCTCGCGTCTGTTAACAGTTTTCATCATTGGCTGGTAATCAGACGATGTTCACGCATGTTCGACTTCAACTCATGTATTCACATGCTTGAACTTGTACTTTGTTCGGGTCGGGACGGAGCACAAGACCCTGGATCCCTGTCTGTTATGGTCCAGGCTGCGATTTTGTGGATGATCATTACATGACTCATTGATGGATGGCTGCGACCATACCTTATAATTATTCTGGTCTCCTTAGCTGGGTGGCTGCGCCCATTCCACAGACCTTTTTCGCATGTCTTTTGGATGGCTGCGCCCATGCCTAGACTGCATGTACTTGATTATCAGAGATATTCGGTCCTTCCTGGTGGTGTTCCAGTTCGGCGACGTGTTGTAAAGCATTTCACCCCTCCCACTCTCTCGGTCTTCATGCTTTAGGGGGCATCTATTACACAACAATTTGTCACTTTCTCCCTCTCAGTCACCCTGCTGTGCCAAGAATTCACACATAATCAAGTTCATGCCTTCTGAACTGGCCCAAAACCCACTTTTCCAAAGTTTTTCTCATCAGCGCGTCTGTCTCTAAAATTTCTGCGCTGACCGACGGCTCTTAGTGTATTCAGAGCGCTGCCAGCGCGGAAGCACACGAATTTTCCGCGCTGGTAGCCAGCGCGCCTCTGCTTGTATTGAGTCGTGCTGACATGACTTTCCCAGTTATCGAGGCGCGACGTCAGTGCGTCAGTTGCCTTATAATCCGCTCTGATCCTGTTTAGGCGAATTTGTTCCAACAGCCAGCCTTCCAGATTATTCCAGGCCTGGTTGTTGGCTTTGTGAGTATCGACTCCCTTCTATGGCATGTCTGTTCGACTCTTTGCAACCACTTCCCTCAAAGATAAGCTCACCTTTCCACCTTTTTAGGAGGCTCCTTCTCCTATATAAACTGCCACCATTACCATGAGCAGCTAGTTTTTGAATAGCTTGGATTGTGTAGAGCTTATAGTGCTCAGATAGCTGCTACTATAGGTGTTTGGTGTGCTAAGTGTGGGAGTGATTGATAGCCTAGGGAAGGTTGTTTTGTGTTGCTAGTGTGAGAGAGAGTTTCTTGTCTTGGGAGAATCATTTCCAAAGGTGAATGCTTGAGACGCTTGCTGACTGGCCCCTCCTGAGAAGGATACCGACGTTAGAACATTTGGTTGTACTCTTCTCTATTTTGATTAATAATAGATGACTGCTACTATTGTTCCATTCTCATTTGTATATGCGATGGTTAAATGTGAATTACATCTTTTCTGACCGATGTATGGTTGCTTTTACTAGATTTCACGCTTGCGTTTGTTTCCTCTTCGTGTGTGCAGGTATCTATTCGCGGAGATCGCGGAGGATTGTGACCAGCCGAAGCGAAGGAGCGAAGGCAACATCTCTTCGTCAAATGACAGTGCAGGAATCCAAGTAGGTGCCCTTTACCTCTTGTTTAATTGTAATTAGGAACATGCATGGCAGCATTGTGTGATTGTTGCTAGACCCTTGCTAGGCTAGTAGGGATCGCCTCTATCCGTAGAGGGGATTTACCTCTCCAACACTAAGGTTTCTCTTAGGGGGCTTTGCCTTCCTCAGGATTACTACACAATCCTGCCTGATAGAGTTTTTAATATTATCAGGTAAACCTTTAATCCCGAACTCTATGTAACAAATAATGTCATCCACAGGAATCTTCGTAGGGGCTAAGGAAAAATTTAACCCTTTACTTAAAACATTAAACACAAAAGGGGGAAAGGAGAAAGTGGACAAATTGATGACCTTATTATTTATACTTTGATTCTTTCTACCCCTATAATTATCATCTGTAGAACCATACAACTCATTATTATTATTATTATTATTATTATTATTATTATTATTATTATTATTATTATTATTATTATTATCATCATAATGAAAGTTGTTGTTAAAGTTGTTGTTATAGTCATCATTATACCCATCGTTGTTTTTATTATAATTATTATCATTATAATTATAATTATTCACATTATTATCATTATAATTATAATTATTATTATTATGATTATTACCATAGTTAAAAATGTTATTATGAAAATTGGGGAGGACAGTGTTATCACATAAGCCAGTTATATTAACGAGCGGAGCCAAGTCACCAATCTGTTATTCAGAAAACTCAGAAGCAGATCTAACGACTGGAGCCAAGCTATCAATCACTTGTTCGGATGACTTAGGAACAGATTTATTAGCTGGATTAGAGAAAACCAGCATGGGAGAACCTAGAGAGGATATTGGTGAACCATCTCCGTGCCCTGAGGAAGAGCTGCACACAGCGCTATCCTCAAGTTTATCTATGGGAGCCCGTATACCTGCATTACGATATTCCTTTCCTAGACTGCAGAAGGAAGAATAGTCTGGTGGACAGCCAGTAGTGGAAACCTGCGTATCACAACTGCGTCCTGGACAGCCAGTAGTGGAAACCTACATAACACAACTACATCCTGGAGAAAAGATGCAAACAACGTCGTTCTTCAAACCATCTATAGGAATCCTTAGACCTGAATGGAGATTATCTTCACGCAGTTGACCATCTGAGATAAGAGAAGAAATAATTTTATAGTTAGGTTTGGAGGAGACCAGATCTATTGCTGGGTATAGATCGGACTGCTGGCCACTCTCCTTCATGTTGGAGCAAACAAGATCTGACGATGAGAGTGGATTGGCCTCGATGTTAGCGATTGCAGATTTATATTCAACCTTGAGGCAAGGGACCAAATCAGAAGAACCACCAGATACCCAATCCTTCAACGCAAACTTCTGAATAGCAGAGACATGGCTGTGTGAAACAACTTCTAAAGATTTCAACGCTAATCTTTGAAACTTAGAGGCCTGCTTGTACTTTCGAATCTCTTCTAACCATAGAGATTTTAAGGCCGAACACGCATCTATTCTGGCCCAAAGGGAGGCAAGAATTAAGTTCCCAAGAACTAGATGTAAACCCATAAGATTAAGAGAGATTTGATTCAAGGATCTTCTGACCTTGCTGATTTCAGCCCTTAATAAAGCCAAACTAGCCCTAAGGAAAATCTGATGGTTCTGAGGAGTGTGAAGGCGATGATTAATTTGAGCAAAAACCAGGATGACGGAGGAGTCCCTGCATCTTTTAAGAAACACCAAATCTGACTTCAACTTTGAAACCTGCAAGCGTGCCCATCTAAATTGATGAACCTTGGTTGCAATGGGTCTTCCGTGCAGGGATTCAATTGTTGAATTGAGGCTTCTGTGATCCATATCAAATTTATGAGAGGTTCTTCAGCGTAAATCACGTGAAATTTCATTTGTCAACGCGTTTCGAACCAACCAGTGTGGTTCATCATCAAGACAAGTTGAAGAATCAGATCAAGCTTTACATATTAAATAGTCAGAGCAGAATATCAAAGGGCTATATAATGGCTAAATTTGACCAGGAGACGTTAGATGGACAGGATTAAGGGCAAGACCTATATTTTAATAATTAAGTTAATTTAAAAAAAAAAAAATAGATATGTTCCTATTTAAAGGGACTATATAAAATAAATAAATTAATTTAAATTAGTAGTTAGTTAAAAAGTGAATAAATGAATTAATTTAAATTAATAGTTAGTTAAAAATTTATTAAATGTACACAGTTATTTATATATATATTAAAGATAAGGGGAATTATTTTATAAATTAATTATAAAATAAAATATGATAAAATTAATTTAAATAGATTATTACAAAGTTAGTTATAGATATATAAAGGGACTCATTAAAATAAATTAATTATAAAAAAAAATCATTTTTAATTTAGAAGTTATTGATAGATATTATGGAAAATTTTAGGGGTTAAATTATTCTTATTTATTTATTTATTTATTATTTTATTTTTATTTTTTAAGGGTTAAGCTATCATAAAATCCTAGATTGATATTAGGTTATTATTAGAGTTATGAAAGGATTAATATAATAGTGCTATCATAATACTCCTAAATATCCTATATAAATATCTTATAATAAATAACAAAACCTTGAAGAGCGACTCGAGAGGTTAGGGCCCGGACTCAAAATCCCATCAAAGACTAAAGGCCCAAAAGAGAAGGATATGGACAAAAAGCTAAAAAAGGAGGGAGGGGAGGAAGGGAAGAAAATGACTAGGAAGAGAGGGCTAGGATCCAACAACTG
Source organism: Pinus tabuliformis (assembly GCA_031772625.1). Classification (NCBI taxonomy): domain Eukaryota; kingdom Viridiplantae; phylum Streptophyta; class Pinopsida; order Pinales; family Pinaceae; genus Pinus; species Pinus tabuliformis. Next base: position 707,299,206 of record CM062819.1, read on the forward strand.
TTGATCTTCCATCCGTCTTCTCTATTGAGATTGTTCGGTCTTTTATCAATCTCAAGGGCTTCCCTAAATTTGCGGTGATGGAATTTCGAAACCTTAGTGATAACACTCGCCTCCTCTATGCAAACATGATGTTTGGTACTCTCTGCATGCTCAGCTAAAGTGGAAGACTTGTTTCTCCTATGCTTGAGGTTAGTTGCATGCTCACTAATCCTTTGATTAATGGAGTGACCAGTCTCACCAATATAGTGGGTCCCTCAGGAACAAGGAACAATATAAACCCCTTTCATGTCCTTAGGGTTGATAAGATCCTTCACAGATTTGAGGGATTTGATGAACAAAGCTTTGAGAAAGAGAAATCCCACATCCTTAATGTCTTTGTTGAGAATGGTTATAGCAAGTACCTGGGTCAGAAAGCTTTCCTCAAAATTTCCAAAAATTCATTAGCTAAAAGAGAACCAAAAGAGCGGGTCCCAGGTGTCCATCTTCCATATGTGCAGGGGACCACTGATAAGATTGCTAGGATTCTTTAGAATCATAATGTCCCCTCGACCTTAAGACCCCTCAACACCATTCGTAAATCCCTCAGATCTGTGAAGGATCCTTTCGACCCTAAGGACATGAAAGGGGTTTATATTATTCCTTATTCTTGTGGGACCCCCTATATTAGTAAGATTGGTCACTCCATTAATCAAAGGATTAGTGAGCATGTAGCTGACCTCAAGCATAGGAGAACCAAGTCTTCCGCTTTGGCTGAGCATGCAGAGAGTACCAAACATCATGTTTGAATAGAGGAGGCAAGTGTTATCGCTAAGGTTTCACAATTACATCACCGAAAATTTAGGAAAGCCCTTGAGATTGAGAAAAGACCGAACAATCTCAATAGAGAAGACGAATGGAAGATCAGTATTTTTTGGATCCTAGCCCTCTCTTCCTAGTCATTTTCTTCCCTTCCTTCCCTCTCTCCTTTTTTTAGCTTTTTTCCCGTATCCTTCTCTTTTGGGCCTTTAGTCTTTGATGTGATTTTGAGTCTTGGCCCTCTCCTCTTGAGTCACTCTTCAAGGTTTTGTTATTTATTATAAGATATTTATATAGGATATTTAGGAGTATTATGATAGCACTATTATATTAATCCTTTCATAACTCTAATAATAACTTGATATCAATCTAGGATTTTATGATAGCTTAACCCTTAAAAAAATAATAATAATAAATAAATAAGAATGATTTAACCCCTAAAATTTTCCATAATATCTATCAATAACTTCTAAATTAAAAATGATTTCTTTTATAATTAATTTATTTTAATAAGTCCCTTTATATATCTATAACTAACTTTGTAATAATCTATTTAAATTTATTTATTTATTTTATATAGTCCCTTTAAATAAGAATATAACTAATTAACTTAATTATTAAAATATAGGTCTTTCCCTTAATCCTGTCCATCTAACATCTCCTAGTCAAATTTAGCCATTATATAGCCATTTGATGTTCTGCTCTGATTATTTAATATGCAAAGCTTGATCTGATTCTTCAGCTTGTCCTGACGATGAACCACACTGGTTGGTTTGAAACGTGTCGACAAATGAAATTTCATGTGATTTATGCCGAAGAATCTCTCATAAACATTGTCATTTATTTTTTTTATTTTTTTTGGTAAAGACTAAATCTATTAAGTAAAATATGGTACAGACAGGACAAGCAAAAACCGCAGACCGGTAATGATGAATACATCAACCCCGGTCCCGGAGGAAAGATACAAACACAGAGCTATAGGAGAAGCAAAAGACCGACAGACCGGAAATGATGGACAGATCAACCTCGGTCTCGGAGGAAAGATACAAACTCAGAGCTGCAACAGAAGATTCGAGAGCAGAGACTGACTATCAGGATATTACCCCAGCGGGTCAGTAACTACACCACAGTGTTTCTTCCCTTTCTTTTTGTTAACTTTTGTCCAGCCATCATGGGGAGAATGGGCTAGGACAACTTGAAGACTGGAGATCTCTGTTTCCGGGGGCTCCTTCTCTGAATCAGAGGATGAAGTCTCATGGGGACGTTTCTGGGAGCTAGCTGTGACATGGATGGGCCCCATATTGTCCTGGGGCGGAACCATCGGCTGAGGCGTCTGATCTGGTTCTGTCGCGCTTTCCTCCTTTTCCTTACTTGGGATGCTAGAGCTGTCAGCTGGTGGCGGTGGACAGGGAGCCCAACGCTTGGGCTTGGAATGAGCGAAGAGGCCCTTTTTCGTTCTCGCAGACAGCGATGGACAGGAGTTATGCAGGTGCCCTGTTAGGTGACAATGGCGGCATCGGAAGGCAGTGTTTTCGTATTCTATATACTGGGTCCAGACAAGGTCCTTGATCTTGAGATTGATGTATTCTGGTAATCCCTTGCTTAGATCAAGCTCCACACAAACTCTGGCATATGTGTAAAGCCCTTGTCGTTGTCTCTTGTAGTCTCTCGTTAGAAAGGAACCCAAGGCGTTGCCTATTTGCCTATATACCTCAGTGTGCCACAAGTGAACTGGGAGATTTGGGAGTCTGATCCATACAGGGGCTTTAGTGATGACTGCTGAAGCTGGGTCAAAGTCTGGAAACCATGGGGTTAGGAAGAGTCCAGCTGAACCCATGAACCAAGGGCCTTCGTCGAGGGCAAAGTAGCAGTGCTCGAGGTCATCGAACAGCACTATGAAATAACCCTTTGCACAGAAATAAACCTTGCATCGATCAGTCCAGTTTTCCTTAATCCAGTCGTAAAGATCCTGTGAGCGCGGCCATAGCCCATTAAACCGGTAGATGATGGCCCTTTCAGCAAATTTTTGGTTGTCATCTTCAAGATCAGGGTAGGAAATCTCAACTGAGGGGATCTCCTCCATTTTGTCAACCAAAAAAGGCTTGGGCGAAGTCTGCATTGGTGGATCTGCCTTTTCAGTCTTCTTGGCATGAACTGCATCTTTATACGAAAACGCCTTAGCTGAGGATGGCTCTCCCACAGCTCCTCCTCTCAAACGAAGGGTTAAGATAATAGATGCGTCTTTCTCAATACCATAAAAAGAAATAGGAAGGAGATCCTCAAGATGTTTACCTTTGTAGAGAAGCCGTTGAGCTGCAGAGGGGATCCCCAGTCTGGTTTCCAGTGCATGCTTAAGATTTTGTACTAGATCCGCCTGGCGAACCCATTGTAGCATGGTTTTGCCGTTAAGGAGCCGGATTTGAATCTGGAATGATGAGGCCGTTTCTGCATGCCTTTTTCCCCATCCGATCTGTGGAGAGGGTGGGCCGATGTCCTGATAGGAATTCGAATCCTGTTTTTGTCTCAGGAGCAGGGGCAGCGCGCTTCTGTTTGGTGTCATCCCTTTCTTTCTGGAGGCCATGGTCGGAGGAAAAGCTAAGGGATCAACCAGATCTTTCATATCCGTTGCTCCATTAATCAGAAGGGGCCTGAAAATGCATGCCGTGGTTACAGAGGGACGGGTCCAGGCTTTTCTTGAGATCTCTGCAAAGAGGTTTGCATGCCTTTTTGGATCTGCGTCCCCAGTGATCGTGGCGAGGGTATCATGTGTGCCTGCCTCTGCGTGGTAAACCCTAGATCTTTGCCCATATCTCTCCAAACCTTTCGCCGCCTGAGCAGTCCGTGACCCAACTGTTGCGTGGGGCCTGGAGATAGCAGAGCTGGGATTCGAGCCGGTGTACATGGCGAGATCATGATGCGGATCTGCTGCAAAGAGACAGCCCCTTGGTCTTTGCCCAGATCCTTCGAACCTCTTCACGCTCAGAGCGATCCAGGAGCCGACGGCGGCCGAGGGCAAGGAGACGGCGGAGCTAGGGTTCGCCATTTTTTCTCACGTATTGTCACTTGTTCTCCAACATTGTCATTTATTACTATGCTCCTAAAAATTTAATGTTGAGAACAAGTGCCCAAATTCCCGCATTACCTTTATGCTAAAGATAAACCATGTACATAAATTTAAAAATTAATGGATTTTTAATTATTTACATACATGAATGAGTAATTTAATCGCCATTTATGATTTTTTATGGGATATTATACCTCCATGTGAGATTATATGTATCAAGAGGAGGGAGAAACAGACATAAATGGTGGAAAAGATTAGCAGGAGTAGGAGAGGGTGGAAGTTCGGGAGCCTGGTTGAAGTGCCACAATAAATCCTAGCCATCGATTTTATTTCCAAATGCTGATGTCACAAGTAACTACGGGGTTCAGCTATTTGTAACTCGTGTGCTAGTTGAAATGTCGCAGACCATAGGATTTAAGTGCCTCCACTATTGAATGGATATTGTGTTTTAAAGTGGTCGGAGGTTAAGTCTAAAAGCAGCCCTGAAGTTTTATAGACCATGGTTTATAATCTATATCGGCTCTGAGAAGCGGTTAAGCATCGCACAAGTTCCCAATGTGATGTTGTGACAACCATAGGATCAAGAACCAGATCGACGACAGAGATTTTATCACAAATCGCATTTAGTAAAATAGTCTGGTCAGTGATAAACCCAGATTTGTGATATTGTGATGAGCTGAGGTTTGCGATGTTGCGATGGACTATGGATTGTCAGATCAAAGGGTTGATTCAACAATGGAGGTTAACTCTCGCATTTCGTAGGAATCAAGTGTTGGCAGCTTGCGGAAACTGCAATGTGCATTAAGTCGAGAATGTGATGAAGGGTCGACCATTGGATCATGAAGCTAATCAATGGTGGAAATTCAAGAACAACAAAAAGGCTTGGGAAAGAGAGGAACCGAGGAAGTCTAATTTTGTTTTTGAGTGTAATGTTTTGGGTTTTGTTGACCTTGTTGTTTGTTTATCATCAACGGGTTTGTCCTTTGCTGGTATTTAGACTTGTAAAGACGTGTACCATATGTAATCTTTTTTGTAGTTAATTGAAAATTCCATTCTTACTTGACCAAAAAAATAAGTATTAAGAGGAGGCATCTTACACTAAAGACACATATTACAACCATGAAATTGGTCAAAATATCAAATCATGGACTTAAGACCATAAATAAAATTCGTTGAGTTAAATGGGCAAGGACAACGCATAAAACTTCCGCACATAATCTCTTTATGCATCATTATGAGAATGGTTAAAAATGATTTTGCACCAGTACATGTATTAGGTTCATGAAAAGGGTTAGGCAAAAAAATCAAATTTTTTGTACCTTCAATATGAGGTTATGCACACATTTTTGGAAGGTTTTTAATTTATGACAAAGACAATTGCCTTTATTTTTATTATATTTGTCTTATATCGCAAATATTTGTCTTCAGTTAACAAAATGAAGTGTTCTATTTTTTTAATGGAAGGTACACCCCGAGGGAACTTTTTATTTAGATTGCATATCTTATCTTTAAGACAATTATAGTGCATTGTTAATTCTTTGATGGGAAATTTAAGTAATCAATATTTAGTAATTTGAGATATCATTTTTAGTCCTATTATTGGTATGATAATGATATGGTTATATAACTAAAAGTGATTGATATGATTGATATCAATGTTAATTTTTATTTTTAATTAATATCATCATGTTTATATATATTTATTGCTTTTAATTATATGAAAAATTACTATCATCATGTTTATATATATTTATTACTTTTAATTATATCAATGTAATTGTTAATATTCATACATGTAAAAATAAATAATAATTTTTTAAATAAAATTATTAATATCACTTAAGTGCAATTAATAATAATTAGTCACAAAGGAATCATGTCCTATTTCGAGCTCTAAGACTGTGAAACCATGGAAGTCGAGGGTTTCTGTCAAACCCTTCCACGGCAGTAGCATACGTGAGGCAGGCCTCCAATGAAGTGATGTAGTCTTTCAAGCATAGGTTTAGTCATGCTAACAAAGTACACACAATGAACATTCAAATGCGGGAGGCCCCACAGGTAGCAATGAAAAATGCAACCCAAACATGAATAATGATTAAACTGAATAGTCCTTGCCCGGGAAAATGGTACAACCGCAGAACCAATCCACCCAGTAGTAGGAGGCGGAAGAGTTGAACAAAGGGCAGGAGAAGACCTCCATAGGACCTAAAGAACCCATGAAGCAAACATCATCCAGATGCAAGCCTATCGCAGTAGATCGCCCCAAGATTGACCTACCAAGCCATCAAATCAACGCCCAAATATAGTTTATGAAAGATCATGCGCTTATCGGTAAATTCATTGGTTACTGGCCAACCGAGAAAGCTCTGCAAGGATGGATAACCTCAAAATGGAAACCAAAAGGACATGTTACCCTACAGCTAGGACCAAAAGGATTTTTCACTGCTATCTTTAACTGAATCGAAGACAGGAATAGAATCCTAGACGGCGGCCCTTATTTCTTTGATGCAGCAGGTCTGTATCTCAAGGATTAGATTGAAAGATTCAATCCAGATAAGGAAGACTTCAGTTGGGCGCTAGTCTGGATAAGAATGTATTCCTTGCCTCTATAATACCGAGATGAAGAATCACCCAATGCCATAGGCAATGGGCTAGGAGGATTCATAAATATCGCAGACGAAACAAAGCTCCAAAGGTACACCTCATATGCTTGCATTTGCATATATATGAGACTCGGAAAAGCCCTCATGGATTCCGTAAGCCTTCTTCATGATGATTTTGAATGGATACAACCCATAGATTATGAACATGTTCCCTTTAGATGTAGAAGATGCCATGCACACAACCATCTATTCCATGACTGTCCTTTCAATGCCTCCTCCAAAACCAACGATCACTCGGAAAAATCTGACTTTGAAGGGTTCACCAAGGTCGCAAATCGAAAGAAGCACACCAAAAAACCCCCACATGGTCTCAAAAATTCCCTGCCCACATTCTTTGTACCCTCCACCAATAACAGCTTTGATATTCTATCACAACATACCATGCCAGGAGCCAATATGTCCAAAATGGTTGAACCATCAACCATGCCATCCAACTCACCTAAACTCAATGAGTCAAGTTTTCCTTCGCAGGCTAAAAAAATTGATCAACAGAAAGCAGCCTCTCATTCCATCCCTTCCCAAGAGAAAGATACAATACTAGGGCAAGCGAAAGGAATGGATATCGACAGTTTTTTATTAGATCCAACCAAGACAACTAACTCCATTCTTGAGAGCAACCAACAAAGTCACATGGAAGAAGAACCAGATAGCTTTGACCTAGGAGACCCAGACATCTTCAGTCTTGAACAAGCTTGCAAAAAAAAGAGTTCGACAAAATTCCGGATAGGTAGCTCGAAAACATGGAAGTAGTTCTTTCAAGAGTGCATCAGCAGATAACCTTAGGCATACAACCAGGAAGTAGCTGGGATGGGAAAAATATAAACAAATATGGTAAGAAAAGGGGCAGAAAGACAAATCTGCAATGAACCATCCTCATTGGGGAAATACTGGTAGAGTTAGGCAGATGCTCCAAGTTATCCCACTAGTCACCCATGAAGCTCATCTCATGGAGTTTAAGAGGGCTCAACAATCTTGGGAAATACAGAATGATAAAAAACATGATACAGCATGAAAAACCCCATGTATTCTTCATGAAAGAAACAAAATGCAATAGCAGAACATTGGGCTCTAATCTATCCAAAGCTTGGCCGAGATGTCAAACCGTTATGGTAGATGCGTATGGTGCTTCAGGAGGACTTACCATCACTTGGAATACACAAGCTATTTCACTCACAAAACTTCATGCCTCCCATCATCTTATAGAGACCACTTTTCACATCAGGAACCAATATACTAGTCATCCATCAAATGTCTATTTTCCTCTGGGCTATATGCAAAAGATTGCAGTGTTAAACAATTTGGAAGCTCTCAATTCCACCAGAACACACCCACTATGGATTACAAGCGGGGCTTTCAACATGATTACTAAACTGGAGGAAAAAAAAGGCGGTAGAGTCAAGTTGGACAATGAAAGTAGATGCTTCAGAGATTACATACAAAATAACTGGTTGATATACTTGCCATTCAGTAATGGAATCTATACTTGGAACAACAAAAGGTCAGGATCCCAACAAATTGTATCTCGACTGGACAGATTTCTAATTTCAGACAATTCCATTCATCTGGGAGGGGACATCACAACCTCAATCCTGCTTCTGTCAGGATCAGATCATTGGCCCATTTCACTTCAATGGCAAAGACCAGGAGACTCTACTAGAAAAACCTTATGATTCAAAGCTTTCTAGCTCGCACATCCAAATTTCAAAAATACAGTCAACACAGCCTAGGAAAACTTCACTCCCCCTGAAGGGTCAATCATGTATCAATTCCAACACTGGCTAAAGAATCTCAAAAATCAAATCAAGTAATGGAATCACTCTACCTTTAGTGACATTTTTCAAGCTCAAAAAATTCTTGAACAAAGCATGACTGAGCTCCAATAGAGAATTATTAAGGGCGGAAGAACCGAAACACTAGCAAATCAAGAACAAGATCTCCTCACTCAGCTAGAAGACAGAAGGAAGAAAGAGGAGTTACTTTGGAAAAAAAAAGCGAGAATCAGATGGTTAAAAGAGGGGGAAAGGAATACCAAATTCTTTCATCACACCACCATCCAAAGACGAATGCATAATAACATTGCACATCTTCATAATCAACAGGGAGAATGATTGGATGAACATGAAGACATTGAGAGAGAACTCCTCACCCATTTTAAAGCCATACATCAAGAGCCTTAAATAGATAGGCAACCTGCAATAAACAAAATTCTTCAACATATACCAAAAATGATCACAGAAGAGCACAATCAGCTATTACTTCATCCTGTCACTCTCATGGAAGTTGAATCAGCAACAGCTCAATTGAAATATGGGAAATCCCCTGGACCTGACGGCTTCACCTCCAACTTTTTCCATCACTTCTGGGATTGCATCAAACTGGAGGTCTGAAAGGTGGTGGATGAGTCTCCAACTATGCACTCGTTTCTTCCATCTCTGAATACTACCTTCATAGCTCTCATCCCTAAAAATGAATAGCCCAGCACTCTTGAGAAGTTCACGCCCATGTCTCTCTACAATGTTATATATAAAATCATCTCGAAGGTCATCACCAACCGACTCAAGCCGCTGCTCCCATTACTCTTGTAGGAACAGTCAGGATACATGGAAGGACATCAAATCCTTGATGGCATAATTCTGACGCATGAGATCATTCACTCGCTAAAGCACAACAAACAGGCAGGTATGCTTCTCAAAATTGATTTATCTAAAGCATTTGATAAATTAAGCTGGACATACATAAATCAAATGCTTACTGCCTTTAGGTTCAGCCCGACTTGGGTCCAATGGGTTATGAATCTAATATCCTCCATTTTCTTCTCCATCTTAGTAAATGACATCCCTTCACGCCCCTTCTCCCCTTCCATAGGAATTCGTCAAGGAGACCCCCTCTCTCCCTTTCTTTTTGTCCTCATGGAAGAAGGCTTAGGTCACCTCATCAAGCATGCTCCTCACTCTCAAGACCTTAGAAACATCACTGTCGATGGAACCTTTTCCATCACTCATCAATAATTCGTGGATGATAATATGTTTTTTGGGCACCCTTCAGTCCACGAAGCTCATACTCTCAAAATCCCTATTAGATACCTTCTCTATGGATTCAGGAAACAAAATCAACACTGTTAAGTCTCAAATCTTCTTCTTTCACACTCCCCCTGCAACCCAAAGAATCATTTCCTAAATCCTGGGCTTCTCTACAACCAATCTACCCTCCAAATACTTGGGTGCACCACTGATAGACTTTTCTATAAAGCACACATCCTGGCAGCTTCTCCTAGGAAAATTGAAGGCCGCCTATCTCTATGGACTTACAGAGCCCTCAATATGGCAAGCAGGCTTGTTTTGGTCAAAGTTGTTTTACAAACCATGCCTCTATACCTTTTTTCAGTTCTCACAGCACCGAAATGAGTGCTCAAAAAGATTAAGGAAATGCAGCACAACTTTCTCTGGGGATCCTCAGGGCAAAATCGCAAATGGTCACTAGTGAAATGGTCGACAATTTGCACACCAAAAAAGAAGGGAGGCCTTGGATTGCAGGATCCTCAGCACAGTAATGCAATGATGGGGACAAGACTATGGTGGCAATGGTTATCAACCCCACACACACCATGGGCCAAAATTGGGACTAAATAATATGCGAATAATAGACCGACAGAAGAGCTAATCAGACTCACCAATAATGATGTAGGATCTCTAATTTGGAATGCAACAAAATAGCATAGGGCAATGAGACAACAACACAGTTTCTGGGAGATAATAGATGGAGGCACTGCCTATTTTTGGGTTGACTCATGGCAACAAAGACCCAAAATGGTAGAAGCCATCCCACTAAAAAATCTAGAGGAAAATGACATTAACCAGAATGAAAAAGTCTCTCAGCACTGGACTTACCATGTCAATCAAGGATTGAGGTAATGGAAAAAATCTGAACAGATAATTCATCAAGAAATGGAAGACTACTACAAAGAAATGCACACAGAGCTCACCAATAGGAAATTCAGATACTCAGACAAGAAAGACATCTTAAGATGGGGATACACCCCGCGGGGGATATTCACCACAAAGGAGGCATATGGGTTGGTGATACAAGCACAGGTACTAATGGATCCTGTTTGGGAATGTATATGGACCCCTGGAATATGGCCCAAAGTATCCACTTTCACATGGCTGCTATATCATAAAGGAATTCTTACATGGGCCAATCTCATCAAAAGAGGGTTCCATTGACCTTCATATTGCCCCAATTGTAAGTAGCAAAGCAAAACCATTCAACACCTTATGGATTCATGCACCTTGGCCAACAAATTATGGGAAAAACTCAACTTTAGGTGTCAAAGAGCTTGCAAAATCTCAGGGGACATCACAAGTACCTTTCATAATTGGGCACCCACTCCTTATAACAGTAAGCTTCTAAATTCTCTATGGACAATCCTTCTGGGTCTACTTCTTTGGACAATTTGGAAGGAAAGAAACAAGAGAATATTCAAAAATCAATGCACTCCCCTGGACATTATTTGGAGCAATTTCTACTAGCACATTAAAGAAACCTTGGCTCTATAGAAATGGCAAGCGGAGGACTTACCCACTCAGGCACAGGAATAGAGTATTTGGGAGAATTGGAGTATACAGATTCCGCAGGTTCAGGATGATCACAATATCTCTACTATCACTACTAGATCGTCCGCTCAATGGAATCCCCCTCCCCTCCCCACCCCCCACAACAAATATGATCAAAATAAACTTCGATGGGGTATCAAAAGGCAACCCAGGCAAAGCAAGATATGGAGGCATATTCAGGAATCATGAAGGCAACCCTCTATTACTATACTTTGGATCAATTGGTTGAGATATGAATAACTCAACAGAATTGGAAGGATTATGGTAGGGACTGTGTTTGGCTCATCAACAAAATTTCCACCCTATTATAATAGAATGGGATTCCCAAATCCTCATCAATATGGCTACCCAAATACAGCATGGAACCTCAACTTTGAAAGTGGATACTAGTTGGAGACTGGCGGCTCATTTAGAACTCATAGAGTAATGGCTAAAAAACAAGAGAGCTATCACCTTCAATCATGTCAAGAGAGAGGGCAACAAGTTTGTTGATCTTTTGGAAAATATAGGGGTAGGCTATGATCAGGTACTCCAATCAGGATCCCTCACCATCCTTAATGATAACACTCAATTGCAGGAATGAACTAACCTGGTGCACGAAGAAGCAAAACTACCAGATGCGGGTGTACGTAAGGGCTGATCTGATGATAGGGGAATAGGACAGCAAGTGGCATAGCCACATGGCCACCCATAAACCTACTCACAAAGCCATAAAATCATCTCGCAGCAGGAGTAAATTCCATTCAATTCGACACTCAAATCAACTCGCCAATGCCAACCTGTCTCAGCTCTACATCATGGAGCCCTCAGGTAATATACGACCCACCTCCTTTGTTTCTACTCCTATGCCTCTGAGTTGCTTTTGCCCCTTGGCTGTAGTGGAGCCAAGTTCACAAACAGCAACGGATAGGCGATGCAACATTCTCTGCTGCATCGATTTAGGACAGGGCAACCATTACTCTCAAAGCCTAATCTGCAACTTGACTTTCAATTCTACGCCTTCTGAGCCTTCTGAGCCTTCTGAGCCCCACTTAGTGCCAACCTCACACAATCATTCTCTTCATCCCCACGCCAATATGACCCGTTTACACCATCGAATGCATAGTAGAAGGCGTAGTAGCAAAGGAAAACTGCCCCGTTTTCCACCTTCAACAATTTCAGACTCCTCTTCCCCCAAGGCAAATTATGTCTCAGGTCGTTATCCAAAAACTCACGGTGATAGAGGTCGTTTAAGCGCTACCCACTCCCACCCTTCACAAACTACCATTCTAGCTACTGACATCTTCTCCAGCTCTCGGCATCCCAACCATTCGAACCAATTCATCTACCATTTCTCTCTGAACCGACCACTCATCAAGGCGACCATCACAGTCACCCTCCAAGAGGAGCCATCCAGCGACGAAGGACACCCTACTAGCAGAATGGAGGAGATGGATAATGCTTAAGGCAAGACCATTGAAACAGAGCAAAATCAAGAACCTCGGGCGAAAGATGACACGGGTGTGCTGCAGAATGACGAGGAAGGCCTTGATGCCTATAGGTGTTTCATCATCGAAGAACACCCGTCAGCACCACATGACACATAATTCTCCACGCGTCTTCGGTTTTTAGGTTCACGGCAATAAATTTTATGGGTTTATTTTTTGAATTTTTGAGAAAAATCGTTAGCCTTGAAAATGAAGTCAATAGAATTTTGCTACATGATTCAACTGTTGGTTTCCCCTGCATGACCAGCAATCTTATTTTGGACTGGACTAGTTTCCCACTTCTGGGTAGTCTTGATCTTGCTTTTGATGTATTATGTCATGAACCTTGGCACTGAACTGCATAGGCCAAAGCCTCCTTGTATTATTTTGTTACAGTAATAGATATTAGACTTATTTAGCAAAAAAATAAAATAATAATAATTAGTCAGGGTGTAATTTCATTGTTTTTTTAACTAGAATTACCTGATATAATTATTTAATAAATCATATTTTTTGTTTTTAAATTATATTTAAAAAAATTAATTAAAAAGAGAAATGAATTCAATTATGCACTAATATAACATGTATTCCTTATTTAAGCACCTCATTCTTATAGTAATATTGGTTTTCAATGGCTTCCTTTTTCCCTCTTTTTGGTTGGGTTCCTTTACTTTAGGTTATATGGACTTTAGTTTATATTGAGTTTAACAATATCAATGTCAACGAGAAAAATGTTATGTACAATGTGATGAAGATATTATGTGTGGATATTTGTGTAGGTTCTTTCTTTTTTAAATGTAATTGTTCATCTCCTTTGAAAGAGTGGTTTTTGTTACTGTTTTATTTTTATGTCTTCTGTTTGTCGAGCATTATGTTTTACTTTTCAAAGGTTCATCTGTCCAGAGATATTGTTATTTGGTTGGTATTTGTTGAAAAATATCCTCTATGTCATAAATGTTGTATGAGAAGCCTTCTACGAAAGGTTGCCATTGCAATCTAAGCAACTTAATATTTTTTTAAAACATATTTAATTTTAAAAGTTTCATCAGCCATGTAATACGAAAACAATGCATACTCTGAATCGTTTGTGGAAACTCCTTTTCTGGTTTTTTTATTCACAACAATTATAGGTTAACAGAAACTGTGTAAGGGGACCTTCACCTTCGTAGATTTAGAGACCTTCACCTGTGTAAGGGGAGCTTCACCTTGCTTTTGGCAGACATCTAATGGTCCTGTGTTGGTTGCATATAGAAGGTTCTTTGTTGAAACTCTTGTTGAGCATAACATCGAAACATATGAAAGTTTGCATATGTTGTTAAAGTTGCGTTTTGTTGTTTTTAGCAGTAAAATTTTCCCTTTGGATGTTGGGAAGAAAGTTTACCAAAGGCTTGTTGTACATTCTAATGAAATTTCTTGTGGGAACAACTTTGTAGAGGTTTATCAAACAAGGCTGCATTTTTTGGCCCATTTGTGCTTAATTGGAACAGTAAGATCATGGAACTTTGATGTTGGTCATAAATAAGAGCAATGGAAAGCACGGGATGAGCATGATATCTTTCATGTCTAGCCATGTTTTTATGCTATTCCAGATGAAGAATCTGAAGAATACGAAACATTTTTTTGGTCGGAGTTGTTGTATAAGACATTTCATGACATTGCTTTGGATATCGGGAACACAAGAGAAACAATCATATAGAACTGGAGGAATTTCATATATAATGTATGGCACGTTGATCACACTCTTTTGCAAAATGAGAGAAATGAAGAAGATGTTGAACCCATAGTGCATGATGAAAATGTTGATCAAGATTCCGAAGAGTGGCAAATTTTGTCTCGAATAATCCCCCCAAACAATGTGCACATTTCAGATCTTCAAAACCTTGTTAGAAGGGACTTTGATATTCACCGTAATTGGCAGGAAAATTTGTTGTCAGATGAAATTATTCAATAAGATATTGATTTTATAGAAGACAAAAAGTGTTATGTTGTTCTTAATATAAATTATGTTGGGGAGACAATTTTTTGGCCTTGAGAATTATCGGAGAAACAATGTATTGCTTTTGAAATTGTGTTTCACTACTTTGCTAATGCTCCAGAAGATGACCCTTTGATATTGATTATTCAAGGAACTGCTACAATAGGAAAACCCGCTCTCATTCATTGTATTTGACATGCTCTTTTAGCTACAACGATCGGTGGCAACATTCCCATATTATTTAAGTATGGGGGTTTACGCAGTGCATTATATTAGATATCATTTTGGGATTCAACTGCGTTAAGTAAGTCATTCACGTATGACCATTTCCATGAGAGGTAGTCGTAACTGGCTAATTTCTCATGATTTTTGAATAGTTCACTTAGCACTCATTGCATCAGGTGATGCTCACAGGGGTGAAGAAGTGGGATTGAAACCAGTGAAATGAATCACATAGCATCAATCATCACTTCTGGGGCTTGCACCCGGTAACTAGGACTTCCCAGGAGGTCACCCATCCCAGAACTCCTCTGGCTCAAGCACGCTTAACTGTGGAGTTTTCCCCACAATCAAGCCCACTTAGCTTGCTACCCCATTTGCAAAACCTTAGCAAGTATTGTAACTGTGGAGTTTTCCCCACAATCAAGCCCACTTAGCTTGCTACCCCATTTGCAAAACCTTAGCAAGTATCATGAACCATTCAAGTAGAGATCCCTTGACTCTTTTTGAATTTAAGTATGGGGGTTTACGCAGCGCATTATATTAGATATCATTTTGGGATTCAACTGCGTTAAGTAAGTCATTCACGTATGACCATTTCCATGAGAGGTAGTCGTAACTGACTAATTTGTCATGATTTTTGAATAGTTCACTTAGCACTCATTGCATCGAGTGATGCTCACAGGGGTGAAGAAGTGGAATTGAAACTAGTGAAATGAATCACATAGCATCAATCATCACTTTCAGGGCTTGCACCCGGTAACTAGGACTTCCTAGGAGGTCACCCATCCCGGAACTCCTCTGGCTCAAGCACGCTTAATTGTGGAGTTTTCCCCACAATCAAGCCCACTTAACTTGCTACCCCATTTGCAAAACCTTAGCAAGTATTGTGCCTCATGAACCATTCAAGTAGAGATCCCTTGACTCTTTTTGAATTTAAGTATGGGGGTTTACGCAGTGCATTGTATTAGATATCATTTTGGGATTCAACTGCGTTAAGTAAGTCATTCACGTATGACCATTTCCATGAGAGGTAGTCGTAACTGACTAATTTCTCATGATTTTTGAATAGTTCACTTAGCACTCATTGCATCGGGTGATGCTCACAGGGGTGAAGAAGTGGGATTGAAACTAGTGAAATGAATCACATAGCATCAATCATCACTTCCGGGGTTTGCACCCGGTAACCAGGACTTCCCAGGAGGTCACCCATCCCAGAACTCCTCTGGCTCAAGCGTGCTTAACTGTGGAGTTTTCCCCACAATCAAGCCCACTTAGCTTGCTACCCCATTTGCAAAACCTTAGCAAGTATTGTGCCTCATGAACCATTCAAGTAGAGATCCCTTGACTCTTTTTAAATTTAAGTATGGGGGTTTACGCAGTGCATTATATTAGATATCATTTTTGGATTCAACTGCATTAAGTCATTCACGTATGACCATTTCCATGAGAGGTAGTCGTAATTGACTAATTTCTCATGATTTTTGAATAGTTCACTTAGCACTCATTGCATCGGGTGATGCTCACAGGGGTGAAGAAGTGGGATTGAAACTAGTGAAATGAATCACATAGCATCAATCATCACTTCCGGGGCTTGCACCCGGTAATCAGGACTTCCCAGGAGGTCACCCATCCCAAAACTCCTCTGGCTCAAGCGCGCTTAACTGTGGAGTTTTCCCCACAATCAAGCCCACTTAGCTTGCTACCCCATTTGCTCTAACTAGTTTGGTTGCTTTTAATAAACATGGGAACACAATACACTTTGCTTTGAAAATACCTATTAAAGATTTGAAACCACCTAATGGTTAATCTCTATCAAATTTCCAAGAAGAAATGAGGAACATTCATTATATTTTAATTGATGAAATGAGATTTCTTGGGCCTTGGTTGTTTCTGCAAATAGATTCTCATTTGCAGGAGGCCTTTCCAGAAAAAAAGGATTCTCCATTTGGTGGCAAGTTGATGATTCTTGTGGGTGATCTTGGGTAACTTCTTCTAGTTAGGGATAAACCCTTTTATGAAAGAAGAAAAATTGGGAAAGTGTTGTGGGAAATATTCAACCTTGTTGTCACATTGGATAAAATTTACCGGCAACAGGGAGAGATCCATGTAGGCCTCTTTTCACAAACTTTTAACTAATATAAGAAAGGTTGAGCCTTTTTTGGATGATTGGGATCTTGTTATGATGCGTGTTGATAACTTCTTTGATTCTCAACATAGGGATTTATTTGATTCTTCAATACACTTTTTTGCAGCAAATGATATCGTTAATTTGTACAATCACAAAATGCTCAAATCCTTGAATTTCCCAGTTGCTAGATGTGTTGCGGAATGTGCTATGGGATCGGGTATTGTTGACAGTGATGATGATATGTTGGATCATGAGGTCTTATTGTGTCGTGGTCAGCGTGTCATGCTTATGTGTAATTTGTGGGTGGAAGATGATTTGGTAAATGGTGTTGTTGGGTTTGTAGAAGATATATTTTATTCACGTGGTACACACCCACCTCAAATTCCACAGTTTGATTAAGTTATTTTCGAGAAGTACATTGGTCCTCCATTTGATAATGATTGTCCTAATGTTGTGCCAATAACACCTATTGTAAGAGGGAACCTTAGAAAAATGTCATTAAGAATGGCTTGGGGCTTGACTATACATAAGTCACAAGGGATGAATTTGCAATGAGCCACTATAGATATTAGAGAAAGGGAGAGGCAAGGATTGACCTTTACATCCATATTGAGAGTGAGATCGATTGATGGTTTTTGGATTTCACCTCCTTTTTCTTATCAACGCTATGCAAAAATGCAAAATAATGCTTATGTCACACTTAGGAAAAAAGAGGAGGAGCGATTGAAGTCTATATCATTTTGAGGTTTTTTATCCAGAATTGAGTTGACGGGTTTGGTAAAGTGGTTGGAAATGCTACAAATGGTTAATGTTTTTTCCCTGCCATGTGTTTAGTTGTTTTAAGGTTTTTTTTTTTTTTCTTTCTTATGTTGAATGTCTGAAGAAAAAATTGTGTTCATCTTGTGGTTCATCTACATTGGGTTTCTTATCTTTGTCCATTGGGTTTAATATATTTCCCTTCGGTTTACAATGCGTTTCGATTTTTACTATTGATCCCTTTTCTTAATTGTTTCATAGCATTGCTAATATTTTTGTTATGGTTTATAAACCTTGCTCTATCATATCAATTTGTTACGTTTGTTAATGTTTTAGACCAGTATTGAAGGGTTTAATATTGTTTGAATGGTTTAGTGTTTATGCATGTGTTTCAGAAAAATATCAATACTTCTATATAAATCTTGTTGTTTCTTGCAATTTATGCTTATAGTAACATTGGTTTTCAATGGCTTCCTTTGTCCTTTTTTTTGTTGGGTTCATTTACTTTAGTTTATTTTGGGTTTAACAATATCAACCATGTAGAAGTGTGCAATGTCAATGAGAAAAATGTTATGTACAACGTAATGAAGAGATTTTGTGTGGATATTTATGTAGGTTCCTTCTTCTTTTCTAAATGTAATTGTTCGTCTCCTTTGAAAGAGTGGTTTTTGTCACTGTTTTATTTTTAGGTCTTCTATTTGTCGAGCATTATGTTTTACTTTTCAAAGGTTCGTCTATTGAGAGAGATTGTTATTTGGTTGGTATTTGTTTAAAAATAACCTCTATGTTGTATTTGTTGCATGAGAAGTCTTATGCGAAAGGTTGTCATTGCAATTTACGCAAGTTAATATTTTTTAAAAACATATTTAATTTTAAAAGTTTCATGAGCCATATAATATGAAAACAATGCATACTCTGAATTGTTTGTGGAAACTCCTTTTTTGGTTTTTTTTATTCACAACAATTATAGGTTAACATAAACTGTGTAAGGGGACCTTCACCTTCATACATTTAGAGACCTTCACCTATGTAAGGGGACCTTCACCTTCGTAGATTTAGAGACCTTCACCTATGTAACGGGAGCTTAACCTTGCTTTTGGAAAACATCCGATGGTCCTGTTGGATGCATATAGAAGGTGCCTTGCTAAAACTCTTGTTGACCGTAACATCTGAGCACATGAAAGTTTCCATATGTTGTTAAATTTGCCTCTTGTTGTTTTTAGTAGTAAATTTTTCCTTTTGAATGTTGGGAAGAAAGTTTTCAAACGTCTTGTTATACATTCTAATGAAATTTCTTGTGGGAACAACTTTGTAGAGGTTTATCAAATGAGGTTGCATTTTTTGGCCCATTTGTGCTTAATTGAAAACGTAAGATCGTGGACTTTTGATGTTGGTCGTAAATAAGAGGAGTGGAAAGCACATGATGCACATTTATTTTTCATGTCTGGCCATGTTTTTATGTTGTTCCAGATGAAGACTCTGAAGAATTCGAAACATTTTGTTGGTCGGAGTTGTTGTACAAGACATTTCGTGACATTGCTTTGGATATCGGGAACACAAGAGAAATAATCATATAGAATTGGAGGAATTCAATATATAATATGTGGCATGTTGATCGCACTCCTTTGCAAAATGAAAGCAATGAAGAAGATGTTGAGCCCATAGTGCATGATGAAAATGTTGATCAAGATTCCAAAGAGTGGCAAATTTTCTCTCGAATAGTTCCCCCAAACAATGTGCACATTTCAGATCTTCAAAACCTTGTTAGAAGGGACTTTGATATTCACCATAATTGGCAGGAAACTTTGTTATCAGATGAAATTATTCAATAAGCAATCCATTTTATAAAAGACACAAAGTGTTATGGTGTTCTTAATATAAATTATGTTGGGGAGACAATTTTCTGGCCTTTAGAATTATCAGAGAAACAACATGCTGCTTTTGAAATTGTGTTTCACCACTTTGCTAATGCTCCAGAAGATGACCCTTTGATGTTGATTATTCAAGGAACTACTGGAACAAGAAAATCCACTCTCATTCATTGTATTTTTCATGCTCTTTTAGCTGCAACGATCGGTGGCAACAGTCCCATATTATTTCTTGCTCCAACTGGTTTGGCCGCTTTTAATATACATGGGAAAACAATACACTCTGCTTTGAAAATACCTATTAAAGATATGAAACCACTTAATGGTCAATCTCTATCAAATTTCCAAGAAGAAATGAGGCACATTGTTATATTTTAATTGATGAAATGAGATTTCTTGGGCCTAGGTTGTTTCTGCAAATAGATTCTCCTTTGCGAGAGGCCTTTCTAGAAAAGAAGGATTCTCCATTTGGTGGCAAGTCGATGATTCTTGTGGGTGATCTTGGGAAACTTCCTCCAGTTAGGGATAAACCCCTTTATGTAGGAAGAAAAATGGGGAAAGTGTTGTGGGAAAGATTCAACCTTGTTGTCACATTGGATAAAATTTACAGGCAACAAGGAGAGATCCAAGAAGGCCTCTTTTCACAAACTTTTAACTAATATAAGAAATGTTGAGCCTTTTTTGGATGATTGGGATCTTCTTATGATGCACGTTGATAATTGCTTTGATTCTCAACATAGGGATTTATTTGATTCTTCGGTAAACTTGTTTGCAGCAAATGATATCATTAATTTTCACAATCGCAAAATGCTCAAATCCTTGAATTTCCCAGTTGCTAGATGTGTTGCGGAATGTGCTAGGAGATCGGGTATTGTTGACAGTGATGATGATGTGTTGGATCATGAGGTCTTATTGTGTCATGGTCAGCGTGTCACGCTTACATGCAATTTGTGGGTGGAAGTTGATCTGGTAAATGGCATTGTTGGGTTTGTAGAAGATATCTTTTATTCATGTGGTACACACCCACCTCAAATTCTGCAATTTGATTAAAAGTTTTTTTAGAGAAGTACATTGGTCCTCCATTTGATAAGTATTATCCTAATGTTGTGCCAATAACACATATTGTAAGAGGGAACCTTAGAAAAATGTCAGTAAGAATGGCTTGGGGATTGACTCTACATAAGTCACAAGGGATGACTTTGCAATGAGCCACTATAGATATTAGAGAAAGGGATAAGGAGAGGGAGGGATGAGGGAGAGAAATAAGCGGAGAGAGAGAAAGGGAGTGTTGGTAAGGTAAATCCCCTCTGCGGACAAAGGCGATCCCACTAGCCTATCACAGAACTAGCCACAAACAAACCACGCTGCTACGCAAGTTCCTAGTTATGCATCAAAGGTGAATCAAGAAGACTAACCTGGAGTCCAACGCTATGATTGAAGCAAAGTTGATATCCTCGCTCCCTTGCTCCAACAGATCATAACGAATACCTGCACATGCAAAGGAAGAGACAGATACCAACATAAAAACTACCAAGGCACAACTATATTTCAGTCAGAAAGGAAATAAATCAACATATCACCATGATAGATAATGAGATTGGAACTATAATAGCAGTCGCTCATCAATTAATAAACAGGAAAAGTTACAACCATTGTTCTGACGTCGACCCTTCTCCTGGCTGGGTGAGTAACTATATGTGTCTTGAAATGCATCTCCTCTCCGGCAGCATAACCTCTCTAGCACTCACTAGCATTCCTCCAAGAACTCAACATCTAACACTCCATGACCAATAATCATCACTACTATCACTCAATCACCAAATCACTAGCATAACACTAACACCAACACTAGCTTGTCCAATGCATAATGACAAGCTTATATAGATGAAGAAGGGAGGAGGATGCGATGAACTGGGACACCTTTCGCGGATTTAGCAAAAGCCATAAAGATGGATAAAGCTCGACAAAAGACTGATTTTTTATCCTCAGAAAAGCTCCATGTAATGAAGGAAACAACAGTCAGACGTGCATTAAGGCAAAAAGCACGACTAAATTTGGTTGGCGCGACTGTTGCTCTAAGACAGAGCGCCAATGGTCGCGCCCTCTTTTGAGGATCTCCACCATTGGCGTGGGTAGAATACTGTGGACTTGCGCCAATGGAAAAATAGCACTTTTTAGGGATGATCTGCAGAAGGTGTCTTTAGGGAACATGGAGTACATACTCAGGGGAACATAATGCAAGTGGTTTTAGCCTTTGTCACTTCTTATAACTCCCGGGATGTGTCCTCCAAGGTACGACAAGAGGAGTAACAGGGATGGTGACAAATTACTGTGTAACAGATGCCCCCTAAAGCATGAAGTCCGAGAGGTGGAGAGGGGTGAAATGCTTTACAAGAACACACATAAGAGCACATATAGTTACTGTCGCCGAGGAGCCGTATTAAGAGACATGACTGATAGTTCAATTACAAGAAGTACGTGGTATGGTCACAGCCATCCATAAGAGAGTACATAAATAATCTAGATCCATAGTATGGACGCAGCCATCTGGTTAGGATCAATGAACTGACTCAGGTATGGTCACAGCCATCCAATGAATGAGTCAAGTACCAAGAATCACGCCTGGATTACAACAGACACAATCCAGGGTCTTGCGCTCCATCTCGACCCGAACAAGAGTACAAGTTCAAGCATGTGAATATATGAGCTGAAGTCGAACATGCATGAACATCGTCTGATTACCAGTCAATGGTGGAAACTGTTAACAGACGCGAGAGGTACCACCAATAATGACAATGGCCCTCAAGGTACTATAGGTACAATCTACGGTGTGTGAATCAATGAGCTGAAGTCGAACACCCGTAGAATCATTCGATCGGAGGCCAATGATGAAAACCTCACGTCGAACACGAAGAACCTGCCATTGAGGCATGCAGGCTCCAAGGCACCGGAAGGGAGTCTCTAGGTCAACTTCCTGGATAATGAGCTGAAGTCGACAGGGAGTGACCTTGATCGAAGGTGGGCCATAATGTTTCCCACATCATCGACACGAGACAGAGAGATAATGTCGTGAATCAAGATTGTACGAACTATCAGAGGGAGGTTGCTTATTTGCAGAGGTCAACTTCTCTTGAACATATCGGCGGCACATTAACGGAATTGGCAGTATTTGACATCAAGGTATCAAAGGTCATGATGATGAGGCAATGAATGGATGAGAGGTCAAATAAGGTACCCAAGTCCATGGGAGCAAGTGAAAAATATGAGATGAGATATCCCCACCCTGGACACGAAAGCAAAAAGTGCCATGTTCAAGAGCGACATACTGCCGTTACGGTAATAATTATGGTTCAAAAAATTTATTTTCCCCCCACCATTTCTGGCGAGTACCCCAGTTATTTTTAACAAGCTTGATGGGGATAGCATATGCTTGTGTTGTGACAAAATCCAATGTCATTAAGTTTTAACGAGTCTGACAAAGGAAGAACTCGGTGTCTTTTCATGTTTAGAGAGTTTGAAAAGACAGCAGAAAAGGAAACTCCAGGGATGTCCTTTTTCATAAAGTTGTGTCTCTCAGGCCCGAAAAAGTATAAAATAATACCCGAAAGAACCGCCCGATCATTACGATCTAGGAGTACTTTTCATGATTAGTGACTTTGACCTTAAAAAGTAAAAAAGCGGTCAAAACCACGTCGTTGCGTAACCACTAACGAGTTTGAAACGACAAAAACCCGGTAATCTTTTTATGTTTTAACGGTCGACAAAAAGAACTTAAAACGACCGCCCCTTATCACCATTTAACGAGTCAAGAGGAGGGACTCGGCAATCTTTTCCTCTTTAAATGGTCAGAAAAGAGCTAAAAGCGGACCTCCATTTTTATTTTCTTTAACGAGTCAAAAAGGGAAAAATACTCGGCAATCTTTTCATATTTTACGAGTCAGAAAAGAGCGTAAAGGCGACTCGTCCTGAAGGAATGAGTGGTATAAGGGATAGCAACTGGTTCCGGTAATGGTGGAACTTTACTTGAAACACGTAAAGGTTAAGAGGCTGGCTAATAAGACCACTCATCGCTGCGGTTCCTCAGGAAAGGAGAAACAACCAAGTGAAAGCATATGATCGGCCAAAAAGATGATGGCGATGGAATGAAACAACCAAGTCTCATCTAGCAGAATTTTAGCGGATAAAAGGCAATCACGGGATGTAAATGGGTTCATTTTTACACAAGCTTGAACCATGGAGAACTTTGCTTGTTAAAAAAAAATTTGTTGCATGCCCCCAGCATGATTATACCAATCGAGGTACATGCCCCCCAAGCGTCATGGCATTCACGGAGTGGATGGAATGAAGGTTTACTTGGAAAGACTCGATTGGAGGATGCCCCCGGGCTTCAGTCACGTGCCCGGGTGAGCTGCCGTCATCAGAATGACGGGGTGGGTGCTGGGGCATTTCCTGTGGAAATAAGACCATTTAGGAATGGCAGATGGCTATATGTGAAGTGTGAACTGGGGAATGAAAGTTGGTCTACGACTTTGATCGTTCTTCCTTCATGCGGAAAACACATCACTCTGAAGAGTGAGGACACAATAGCACGTATGCGATAAATATAGTCTCGTCCAAGGAGTAAATTGTAATCTGACGGACCTTGGACTACCATGAGACCCATTTGGATAGTCTTCCCTTCTAACGTGATAGGTACATTGGGAAGAATTCCTAAAGGTCGAGTGATTTCTCGATGGAAACCTATAAGGCTTCTCATCTCAGGCAGAAGCAATGGGGAACCAAGTGCTTCCCAAGCTGTTGAAGAAAGGATACTCACAGGAGATCCTTCATCAATAATTATACCAGTCATAACCATGCGATAGACTTGAACTATAATTCGAAACGGTATGGAGGCTGGTAACCGAGGATTGACTAGTTGATCTCAATTAAAGGAAATAACTAGGTTGCTCGGAGGTGGGACTGGATAGACAGCCGGATATGCCTCTAATGGACTTTCTTCCTGTTGTGAAGAAATGAGAGGGATTCTCACTTGATCATTAACGTCTATGTCAATGAATAGAATTTGGACGGTGGGTTCGTCATTCTTGGCAGTGATAACATCATCTGAGGAGGTAACTTCTGAAGGCGAAACCGGGTCACTTGTAATCTGGACCGTTTGACTGTTGTCTGGTTTGGATTCAGATGTAGGATCATCTAGGGGTGGAAGTTCTGAAAGCAAAACCGGGTCACTTGTAAGCCGGACCTTTTGACTTTCATCTGGTTTAGATTCAGATGTAAGAGCAGCTAAAGATGGAACTTCTGTAGGCAAAACCGGGTCACTTGTAAGCTGGACCTTTTGAAAGACCGGGTTACTTGTAAGCTGGAACTGTGGACTTTCGGTTGGTTTGGACTCAGGGGGTTCATCTTTGATGATCAAGTGGTGCGTAGATGATGAACATAAATCACTTTTTCCGACCAGGGACAGGTCTGGAGGAGGCGAAGCACAGGTAGGTTCAGGAAGAGAAAGCTGGACCAAAGAGGAATCATGTTTGATCACTTGGTTAGTGGAGAGACGCTCTGCAGGTGTAAAAAGACGCTGATATCCAACGGGTAGTTGGGGTAAGGGATCCGACAGAGTTTCCAAAAGACGGGAAGCCTCATCCATAAGTGGACAAAGGCGAAGGAGATGATTACCTTCACAAAGTCGACAAGGGAAACGAACCTTCCCTTTTCTGTTACCAACTAGTAAGGTATCGTCGATTTGTGACAGCAAGGGGCGAGTCGGGTCACGGGACCATATATCTAGGATCCTGGGAATGCCAGGACAATCAGAAAGAAAATGGTCCCCTTTGCATAATCGACAAGGAGACCGAAGCTTCCGCGGAGGAGCAGAAGGTGATTCCATTTCTGATAGTTTCGTGGTAGATACGACCTTCCCCTTAGAAGACTTCTTCTTGTTGGTCTTCTTCTTCTTCTTCTTAGTCACCTGGTAAGTGAAATCCAAGGTTTCACCAGGCGAAGTAGAAGATGAGGACACAGCAATAGGCGAAGAAGGGAAGGGGTCCACCTTAGAATCAACATGGTGTTGTCCGGGTGGAGGAGGTGGTGGTGGGACAGGAGTCATCACACTTGAGACCACCGAGTTTGAAAACAACCATACGGGTAAACCAATGGTCAACCCAGGTAAAGACAATGTTGTGATATACTGAACGCCAACATTTCCGACAGAAGGAAATGGGCGAGGGTTCCCATCAGGAGGAACACCTTGGTCGGTGGGCACCGGAAAGTCTGCCATTGAACGAGAAATAACCCTACTCAAGCTAACGCAAACAAAATCTAATTGGGTAATGTTATCGTGGCCAATATTTTTTAAGACACTGAACTTAACCTTTTCATTTTTTAAGAGTCGAGAAAAGGGTAAAAGATGACTCTAGTCTCCTTCGAATATTTAATGAGCACGAAGTGACAAGACGCTCACAGGCACCTTTTCGTTTAGGGAGTCCGAAAAGGATCAAAAGTGACTGCTCTGGAATTCTAGGTAGAGGGTGTGCCAAACTTTTCGCAAAACCACAGAATACTTTTTAGGGTACGGGTGGTCGATCTTCGTGAATGTTGTGTTCACTGCATTGCGAATCGTAGGGCGGCTGACACGGCTTCCTATGGATAAAGGCTTTATTCCTATAGGGGTCTCCCAATATATACTCGACGGTACGTGGGAGCACAGTCCGTATTGGCAGCTACTGTTTCACCGTGGAGGAATCACCCAACCACTCGACGATAAACTACCAGGTTTAACGACACCGGAACAAATCTCTAACCTAGACCTCTAGAGTGTTTGCATTATGTTCCAATGCGTTGTTATGTTCATTTGGTTCATTTTGAAGTTTATCTTTGATTATGTTTCAGTTTTTTGGTCCTACCGTATCTGATATCTCGAAAACTTCTTACATGCAAACTATATGCCGAAATTAAATCATTTGATTCGATGAATTCTATCTACAGGAGGGTTGAGATCTTTTTCACAAACGAAATGATCACTTCAACAAACAACAAAGATCCTAATGCAGCTAATAACAAGAAACGAAATTTTGTCTTTTTCTTTTTAATAGCAACAAATAACAATAAATGCTAACTACTATGATGCAAGAGATTTTTTTTTTTTCTTTCCTTTAAGATGGCATGATGCATGTAAACAAATTCTAAGAGATATGCACAATCCAAGTTCAGTCAATGAAATAGAACCAATTCTAAAACACAAAATGAACCATGCAAGCAAGGAAAAACACAAAGACTAGTGAAATCCAAAGAAGCTAGAAGTGAAGTATTCAGAGTATAGAAGATCAAGCTTTAACAAATCACTGGATAAGTGCAGAACAATCAACAAGCTGACTGGATAATCAAGAGATCGAAACTTCCCACAGAAGGCTAGACATGCAAAGTCACTGGAAATAAGCAAACAACTGAGGGATACAGGCTAAGACCAGTCAAGCAGAGGTTCAACACAGTTCCAGAGGCCGAAAGAGATATATAAAGAGACTGAATGAGCTTTCCACCCACACACAGGCAAAATTTACAGAGCTGGCGCGACTGTCAGCCTGCAACTTGTGCTACCACAGAATTGGCGCGAGTTGCTTTTGAGCAACGTGTGCCAACTGGCGCGACTGTCAGAGAAATAACCGCGCCAATTAAGCTTTCCAACTAAAAAGATAAAAGATACGACCTCTGGTCGGGTTGACAGTGCTCAGATGGGTCAAACAGTAAAGAATCAACTCAAAACTGACTCAGGAAGCTCATGCACTCAAGCAAGCAGAAGAAAATTAACATGCAAGACAGAAATCAAAGAGTTACTCCCCAGCAGAGTCGCCAATTTGTTGGTAAGGTAAATCCCCTCTGCGGATAGAGGCGATCCCACTAGCCTATCACAGAACTAGCCACAAACAAACCACGCTGCTACGCAAGTTCCTAGTTATGCATCAAAGGTGAATCAAGAAGACTAACCTGGATTCCAATGCTATGATTGAAGTAGAGTTGATATCCTCGCTCCCTTGCTCCAACAGATCATAACGAATACCTGCACATGCAAAGGAAGAGACAGATACCAACATAAAAACTACCAAGGCACAACTATATTTCAGTCAGAAAGGAAATAAATCAACATATCACCATGATAGATAATGAGATTGGAACTATAATAGCAGTCGCTCATCAATTAATAAACAGGAAAAGTTACAACCATTGTTCTGACGTCGACCCTTCTCCTGGCTGGGCGAGTAACTATATGTGTCTTGACATGCATCTCCTCTCCAGCAGCATAACCTCTCTAGCACTCACTAGCATTCCTCCAAGAACTCAACATCTAACACTCCATGACCAATAATCATCACTACTATCACTCAATCACCAAATCACTAGCATAACACTAACACCAACACTAGCTTGTCCAATGCATAATGACAAGCTTATATAGATGAAGAAGGGAGGAGGATGCGATGAACCGGGACACCTTTCGCGGATTTAGCAAAAGCCATAAAGATGGATAAAGCTCGACAAAAGACTGATTTTTTATCCTCAGAAAAGCTCCATGTAATGAAGGAAACAACAGTCGGACGTGCATTAAGGCAAAAAGCACGACTAAATTTGGTTGGCGCGACTGTTGCTCTAAGACAGAGCGCCAATGGTCGCGCCCTCTTTTGAGGATCTCCACCATTGGCGCGGGTAGAATACTGTGGACTTGCGCCAATGGAAAAATAGCACTTTTCAGGGATGATCTGCAGAAGGTGTCTTTAGGGAACATGGAGTACATACTCAGGGGAACATAATGCAAGTGTTTTTATCCTTTGTCACTTCTTATAACTCCCGGGATGTGTCCTCCAAGGTACGACAAGAGGAGTAACAGGGATGGTGACAAATTACTGTGTAACAGGGAGGGAGGGAGCAGGGGAGGAAGAGAGGAATAGAGATAGAGAGGGAAGGAGGGAGGGAAGAGAGAGAGGGAATGAGGTAGGGAAAGAGAGAGAGGGAAGGAGGGAGGGAAAGAGAGAGAGAGAGAGGGAGTAGTTTTCGTGGAGCCAAAGGGAGGGAGAGAGAGAAAGAGGGAATAAAAAGGAGAAAGAGAGTATAGGGGAGGGGGAGAGGGTTGTGGAGAGAGAGGGAGAGAAAAATAATGGTTAGAGTGAGAGTCAAATGGGAAAGAGAGAGAGAGGGATACAAAGATGGATGTAGGGAGACAAAGAGTGAGGGGGAGAGGGATGGAGGGGGAGTGAGAGAGAAAGTAAGGTAGGGACAAAGAGAGAGAAGGTGGGGGATTGAGGAGGGATAATCATAAGGGGAGAGAGGGAGGGAGGGAGGGAGAATGACTAGGATAGAGAATAAGGGAGAGATGAGGGAGGGAAAAATAACTAGGGGTATAGAAAGAAGGAGAGGGAGTAGAGAGAGGGAAAGTGTAGGAGAGAGAGGGGGGAGAGCACGTGTTACACAACATTTTATCACTATCCCTGTACTCCCCATTCCTTGATCCTGGAGGACCTCTACAATGAATCATGCATGCTTTGCCTTCGTGAATAAACTCCCATTGTGTCCCTCTTAATGAGAAGATCATTTCCCTTTTGCACCATTTCCTATGAAACTTCTATTTTCCCAGTTTACAAGATCAGCACTAATGGCCTTTGTCTCCCCCGCACTGATGTGCAGATATTATCACTACTCCTTGCGCCAACCAGAGCGACTGAGCTGTGTTTCAGTCACGTCAGCCCTATTATGAAAAGCTTTTTAAATTAAAGCCAAAGCTTACAGCCCTAGAAGCCCCGTAATGGAGGTCCGGTAAATGGTTTGGCCGAATGGTGTTGAGGATGACAGTTTGGGATCCTTTCCCCTATAATGATGGAACTACCTCAAGGGATAAGTCCTTCTCCCATGAGAATAGGATCTATCTACCATCCATATTTCCTATATAAACCTCCCTTCTTCCCAAGCACAAACTAGTGTGAGTGTTATAGTTGCAAAGTTTTGATGCTATTTTGGAGTAGACAAGCAAGTTATTACTAGTTGTAGTTATCTAGTTATGTGAGGGAGAAATGTGTTTTGGTTTGGAGTGAAGCCTAAAGGGAAGAGCTTTAAAACTATTGATGTTTGAAGCCATCATGGAATGCTAGCAGAAGTGTACGGGAACCTGGTCTTATGAAATGAAGACTGCAACGTCAAGACAAATGGTTGTAATCTATCTTTGATATTAATATATGCAACTATCGATAGATTTCCTACATGTTTTGTAATATTACATATTCATGGCTTAATGTTTCTTGACTTGTTAAGTAGGTTCAATTGCAATTTGTCTATTATTATGTTTGTGTGTTGTTGTTGTTTATTTGTTTTAGGAGCTTGAAGAAGGAATCAAGAGATTGCTGGAGCGAGCAACCGAGGACATCATCAAGCAAGATAAGTGACCAAGAGGTAGGCCCTCATGATTGATTCTAACCTAAGGAAATATTCCATAGAATGTATCAATTATGGCTAGACCCATTATCAGGCTAGAGGAATTTGTTCGTGTCCGCACTTATAATTTTACTTCACCACAAATTGGTGACTCCGTTGGGGATCCCAATCCTTTTGTTTGTTTTGGATTTCATGATTTCGTGAGAAATTTTCTAGTTCCACTTTTTCCCTTTGTTTCTGTTTCTTTTCTCTTGTTGACTAGTCTAAGTCTAAAATTCATAGTAGCAGATCTAGTCCCTCTTTTATTTTTTTATTTTTTTCCTTAGCTACCCCGACCAACGTGCTTAATCCACTGACAGTCATGCCAACTAGTGCGAATTGCTGAGGAACAGTTGCGCTAACTAGCCTCATGCACTTGTTGTCAGTTAAGCAGTTGCACCGATGAATGTAAGTGAATATTAGGGCTTGACCCCAATCTTGGCCAGTGTGTTCTACTCTTTTGATTTTGACCTCGTAGGCCTTTTTGACCATCTTCTCGCTAATTATAAGGCTACTTTTCATTTGGTTGTGTTTGTTTGTTGGCTTGTCATCTTTCTACATGATTGATTGGCTCATTGAGTGGCCAGTGACACTAGAGCATCTAGTTGGTCACACATTCAACAGTTTGTGAACTCACTAAGTCAAGTTGTAGGTGTGTTTGTTCTTTGCATTTTATTTTTGGTTCATTTTATGGCTCTGACCTCTTTTGCACAATTTTGAAAGAGTTTCATTTGCTTTCCTAAACATTTCTTTTTCGGCATAGATTACATTGTTGGCCTTGTGTTTGGTGAAGTCAGTGTTTCATTGATCTGAATGAACTTCTCTTTTCATTTTTTCATTTGCTTGAAGAGCTTAATGTCTTGATAAATTTTTCACTGAAATATTGTATGCAAAATTTTTGTTTCATTGTTTCATGAAAAGGTATAAAATTTTAGCTTCTTGCATCATTATGTTACGATAATTTGCATCTTTTGAAAGACTAGAATTGCATCAGCATTTATAAAAGGAAGAGAATTTTTTGTTTTTTAAAGGACTAATAGATAAGTGCTTGTCAGGGAATTAGGAATTGGAATGCATTTTTCATTAGTTTATTTTTTGAAAAAGTAAGGTAGTGAAAGATCATTTTGTTTTCAGTTGCTTGATTGTTTCCATTAGATTGAGTAGTTTCTGCCCTCTCAAGTGTAGGCATTTCATCAAATTGAAAGAGTCTTGTGTCATTTAGCTGCATTTGAGGTTTTTTCAAGTAGCATGGTTAAGGCCTGAATATTGAAACTTAACTTAAGATCAACTTTAAAATGAATTCAATTAACCTGAGGCAAATTTAACATTAATGATCATATCTAGAAGTTCTAGGCTAGAGACATGTTCCGACGTCTTTTAAACCTAGCAGTTGTCATTAGCTTTGGCATTAGACAACATTAGTACAGATTTGTGCTCCCCATACCGTTGAGCATATAACGGGAGACCCCACTAGGCTACACTCCTTTTATCCATAGGAAGTTGAGTCGGACACCTTGAAAAAATGATACACCGAACACAAGATTCGAGGAGATTGCCTACTCGTACTTCTTGGTTCGCCAGAAGGTATTCTACAATTCATGGTTGCCTGGTAATCCTATTTACCTAGATCATCCAGAGCAGTCATATGATATTTTTGTCTCATTAAACTTAAAATATCATTCAAGAACTTGTCCTTTCAAGCTCCTTTCAAATCAAAAATAATAGAGTCATCTTTATTTCTTTCTCAACCCTTAAAAAATGAAAGAGAATCAGTCTTTTATGCATCTTAATAATTGATTTCCCATAATCCAAAAAATCTTGTTAGTATTTTTAACCAAATTGTGAGTTCCCTTAAAAGGACATTTTGAAACGTTGAAGTTATTTGTTTCGTCAACTAAGGAAAGGTCATCATGATTGAACCATCCGGTTCACCCAATTCCTCTTCCTCTCCTCCGTCTGAAAGATTGTCTGAGGAGTCATTTTCTGAGTTACCAGAGTCACTCGAGGACCAAGATGTTGAACTCACAATTGTTTTGAGGGTTCAACCATTTTCATCTCGTCCTCTGCCTACTTTCAATACAAGGTCATCTACTGATCTTGGCCCAGAATCTCTAGACAATACTATTCAAACTCCAGAGAACTCGCCAACCACTAATGGTCAGCTTGGACTGGTTATTTACCCTCTGAACCCCCTGTTTGACGTTGTTGAGATATCACTGCAGTGGCCTTACAATCCATATGACCAGCTGGGTGTTCCTTTAGAACTATCCCTTTATACTCGTTCATTCATTCATCGTTGTTTGTTTTCAGAAAAGGAACTCGAAGATGATGCTCTAGTCACATCTCCAGATGAGTCCAAAATTTGTACTCCACACACTGTTGAGGAGGAAGAATTGTAATTGGAGTTTCCTCCCGAGGGTTTCCCTTTTTCGATTACCACTCAGCTATGTGTCTTTGGGGCACTTGGTTTTAGGCACACCTAGTGCCTCATCACTTTACCATAGTCCTGTATGGGCATCGGGCATCAGGCCTACATCAGGTCCATTCATCACGAACACAACTTCCCAACAGGCTGTTACTTCAATCCCAATGCAACCCACTGTTCTGAATACTCTTGTATCATCGATCCTAGTCACACATCAGCCACAACCGATAGTTTTGAAAATTGTCTCTATCAGTTCCTCTGTCTCGTTAGTCAGTGGCCAGATTGTGCCACCACCTGGGGGGCAGAACCTGAATGTATCTATGGTGTCAAGTGTCACTAATGTGAGCATCTCACAATCTCACATGCTTGGTGTAAACCAACCCTCTTCTGGTATTATTTACAACCCTTCTAGTCCATCTAGATCAAGCAATGTTCAGTATTGGCGGCCCTATGGGGCTCAAGTCCAATACCAAAATCCTTATGTTCCATATGGTTCTCAAGGATTGGTTAATCAACCTTACACCATCCAATCTGAGCAGTACATCCAGCCTGGCTACAGTCAGATTCAGTTCGGTAATTTCCCAGGCACTGTTCAAGTACCCTTGCAACAACAAGGACAACCTTTACAACAACCAAGGTAGCCTTTGTTACCACAAGGTCAACCTTTGCTGCAACAAGGGCTCTCCACACAACAGCAAGGGAAAATTATCCCACAACAAGGTCACCTGTAACAATCACAAGTTCAATACTTACAACAGTTGCAGCAAGCCACACAGTGGCAAATGTAAGATGCTCCACACACCTCTTAACCCATACCCTCGCAGGGCCAACCTTTGCAACCCCAAGGACAAATTTTGCAACTGCAAGGTCAACCCTTGCAATAGCAAAACCACAAGGAAGCAGCAACCCTTGTATACATACCAACAAGGCCAACCCTTGCAGGGGCAGGTTCAAGGTCAAGTCCTGGAGCAGCAGGTCCAAAACCCTCATGTCCTAGGTCAACAGGTTCAAAATCCTGCCAGCCAAGAGCACTAGGTACAAAACCCCTACGTCCAATTGCAACAAGTGTATCAACCTTATGCCCAAGGATTGTAGGTCCAGAATCCTCTTGTCCACAGACAACATGTTCATCAGCCCTATATTCCAAGACAATAGGTTCCATGTCTGTATGTCCAAGGTCAACAGGCTCAACAAACTTTTAACCCATATGTTGCTTATCAATAACCTATGCCTGGACAATTTCAAGCTATTCAAGGTCAAAATCCTCCCTATGGTCAAGGTAATCTGCAATAGGGGTAGCCTCAGATACCATATAGCCCAAATCCCCCATTGTGGGGCCAAAATCATTACCAGCAAGGGTGGGATCCTCCCTATGGGCCCGATTCTCAACCTCCCATGCCTTTTAACACTCAATTACCTTTCTTGGCTACAATCAAGTTGTCGGATGTATTGCGCCTTACGAATGATCTGATCCTTCATTTTCCATACTAGCCTCCGGTGCCATCCAAGATACCAAGTGATTTCCCAAAGTTCGATGGAAAAGCTAAATAAGATCCTCTGGCCCATATGATGACATATCACCTCTAATGCTTGTCGAACTCATACATGGACGATTCCATTCATCTTCGTCTTTTCCATCGAACCCTCACGGGTGCTGTTGTGAAATGGTACATCGAGCTAACTCGAAGTACTTACCATGACTTTAACTCCTTATCCATGGCTATCCTCATGCATTTTCAATTGTCAGTTCACTTGAAACTGGCACCTATTTTCTCACATCACTTAAGCAAGATACTGCTACACACATCTTTGATCACATCCATGAATGGAGACATAGGCGTCACCTGATCAAATTCAAGATTGTTGATTATTTTCTCGCTGAATAGTTTACCAAATCATTTGTAGCCCCAATTGCTCACGATATATCTATGGGTGGATTCGTTATTAAAGAGTAGGCCATCACTCATGCCCAATACTTGGATCTACTTTACTCTCAGTCTGGCACTTTATATGAGTTATTACCAAATGCTCTGCGACCATCATCTGATCCCATAGCATCAAAGTCACCAGTGGTTCCTCCCATTGATAGAGTTATTGATTTAGTATCCCAGACCCCTGCTAAAACTTCTTCCAAATAGAAGTCAGCCTCAGATGCTGCTCCTAATAGTTCATCTTAGAATCCACCTGGCCCTGGTAAAACCTCAAAGATCCATGCTGTCCAGTCTACCACAGTGAACAAATCCTTGAAAGGAAAAAAGAAAGGCAAAGGAAAAGCTAAAGTCGATGCCTCAAAACAAGGTCCTCCCAAATCATCTGCTGGTGAATCTTTACAATGGAAACCTAAGTATCCTTGCCTCATTTGCAAGGAGGATCACTACACTAAGTATTGTCCTCGACGATCCGAAGTTAGTCACCTGCTCAAAGGGACCCCTGTTGTCCTCAAAGAGCCATTTCCGTCTTAGAAAACCCAAATGGTAGACCAACCCTGATCTACTTCCTCTGGATTCAAGTGTTCATGATGAGCACACTTATTAATGTGGCTAACTGATCGAAAGACTATCAAACTCCAACTTTAGCAACTGGGAAAGAGAAAGAAGTTGCACCTTCTTCTTCTACCCCGAGTTTTGGCCCTCTGCAAATTGAGCACCCTAACCCTGATTCTGCTACACGGCCACCCTCTTGAGGTGCGATGCAGAAATCCTTCTATAATCCCAACGCCCGAGCCACTCAGCACTACAATATTGTTTAGGATTTGGTTCAGGCTCTCGAGGTACTTCAAATCTTCCCATCATAGCAAAAATATTTGTTGTCAACTATCGGGGGCATCGATCCCACCAATTCCAATTTGATATGTTTCGATCCGGAGAATGATGTTCCACATCTCCCTCATTAGATTGCCTTTCTCATTCAGGTAATTGTTAATGAGAAGACCATCCACTGCCTGTCATCGATGAAGGTGCTTCCACCTTCATCATGTCAACTGCATGTTAGAAGGCTATTGGTTCCTCTACACTGAACTAGTATCCAAACACTTTGGAAGCTTTCGATGGGTGCAATTCGCGACCCTTCAGTGTCTTACCTAACCTTTCCATCACCCTAGAAGGCAAGACAGTGCAAGTTGAAGTAGAAATTGTTAACACTAATCTTAATTACAATCTTCTACTCAGCCAAAGTTGGACTCATGCCTTGCATGTCGTGGCCTCCTCTTTGTTTTGCATGATCCATTCTCCCCATCAAGGGAAAATTGTCACCGTTGATCAGTTGTCTTTCTTTGCCTCTTCCTCCTCGGATGGTAATGTTCCATATGTCAAGCACTCTAGTGCTCCCTATGAGAGTGTGGGGGCAGGTCTCTTCAAATATTTTTCCTTAATGGGAATTTTTCCACTCCCACCTCCTCATGTTTCCTCTATCAACATGATCTCAATCAAATCTGATCCCTGGGTCATACATGCACCAAATCTTGTTGATACTTGGGGTGAGATTATACTGCCTAGTCCTGCCGAAGTCAATTATGTGGAAATTGTTTTGGCTTCGAACTCTAAATCCTTTGATTCTTTTATGTCGAAGACCTCTTTCAATACGTACTCTCAATCCCTATGGCTTGGCACTTTAGAATCGCCTGATCCCTTAGTCGAGACCTTCCTTGCTGAAGAAGGTATCATGAAGTCATGTCTCTCAAGGAACTCCCATGGATCAATACTCATCATCACTCCTCGTTTTTGCCTCACCCGGTGGTCATGTATACTTCTTTTGAAGAATTCTCTTCTTTGTTGCTCATTGATGTGTCAGTTTACCCTGACATGATCAAGATATTTCAACTGAGGGCACCTTTATCCCTTAATGGTTTCAGGATTTTTCACCATCCCCAAGTTTTCACTGATTTCCCATTATTGCAATGGGGTTTCCATCTGACTCGTAACTCTCCCTTGCCCAGGGGGCATGGGGGCAAAGCCTTATATGCGTTCTACTCCATTCTTTGGCCGATTCGATGCTTACTTGTAATGACAACAGTAAAGCTCTGATGTCCTTCTATGTTGATTGATTTCCCGAGTCCCAGCATGGAATCCCTCATGAAGTACTATGCTTAGGTCATCTTGCATGGTTACTTGTGTACATTAGTGTGTGATTCATTTTTGTACAATGTTGTTTTGTGTGATAGTGCTCAAACAACTTTCCTGTTTATTATGATTTTCTTGCTTTGTAGATGTCTGCAACTCCTCAAGTTGGTTTCGTTGATGGTGCTTGTTGTAGTACCCGAAACCTATCATCCGCGGCATTGGCTATCTATGACCCTAACGGTGAATTGATTGACCTTCAAGGTATCTACCTAGGTTGCACAACCAACAACATTGCTGGATATAGTGAGGTCATCAAACATTTGTCATAAGCCATCACTCTGGGCATCAGAGAATTGGTTGTCAATCTAGATTCACAGCTTGTCGTCCTTCAACTCAATGGGCAATATTCCATCAAGAGCCCTCAAATATTGAGAATGTATCTCCATATCTGTGTATTGGAAATGAATTTTTATTATAGTACATATCATCATATTCCTATACACATGAATACATTGATAGATGCATTAGCTAATTACGTGTTGCATAGACATTTATGAAACATGTAAAAGATAAGGAAAACCATTTGTAGCATAATAGAAAAGAAAATACAACACACACACACACACACACATATATATATGGTGAGAATGTTTGATACATTATAACACCAAAAAATAATATGTGTGTTAGTGGCTCGTAGGCCTCATACATCAGTGGCACGCAGGCCTCAAAAAATATGTAAGTGTTGGACCTAGAAACTAATCAGCAAGGTGATCATGGTAGCACAAGACAGCTCATGCAACATGACTCAGAAATCAACAGATCCAATATGAGACTCCCACCATGTGTCTCTAGTACCGACGGGGCATGTCTCCTATCCAAGCATACTCTAGGATACCATGAGTTAACCCCTCAAGGTTCCTCGCGATCTCCTCCTCGTTGTCGCTCCCTTCTTGATAAGGGGAAACAACATCGATAAGACAGGGCACGTACCTAGCTATTGGGGACATCTCGGCTGGCCGCTCTGGTCCAACATCTGCATAAACAAGAGAAATGTTATAAGCATGCATATACCAAAAATAATTAAAAATATGAAAATTAAAAATTTGATTTTTTACCTTCGTCATCGAAGTCCTCTCCATCTGGTAAGGGCATATCTGGATCTTCATGAAAATCAGTGCCATTGTATGGCCAGTCCTCCATGATGATCTTCTGTCATTATAGCCATGAAAAGTATGTATGTTAATACGACATATGCTGAGCCCTAGTGATCCTGGGCATCAAATGACTCTAGCGGGTTATCCGTGGATCATGTGGCATGGGAGGATCCACCTCAGTTAGTTGATACTAGAACAATGGCACTCATTCTAGGAAGAAGGTCACAAATACAAATCCGAAGCCAAATTGCTTCAGATTCCCCACCTTGGCCTTGGACAATTGGTTCTTGATCTTCATCTTGATGAACTCAGCCTAGTTGAAGATCATAGGAGTTGTGCAGTCAATAGCATAAAGGAACTTCGACTTGTTAGTCTCATGTTCCACCTAGGACCTCACCACTTCATTGATAGTCAACATAAGTACCCTCAGTGTTAGATCCTGCACACTAGAAATCTCTATCTTCCCACTCTTAGATTTTAGGCCCTCAGGGAAGTGTTCGGCAAGCAGGGAAGATATGCTTGCCCCAATCGGACGTGACCCATACAAGTTCACTAGCTCACCTCTGCAACACAATCCAGTGATGAAGTAAATATCTAAAGTTTTCAAATCCAACTCATGGTCGCCAATGACAAAAATCTCTTGATTAATGTCCCAAAGGCTGATCAGGTATCGAAGCAAATTGGACTGCGCTCACATCCCTGGTGTAAGGAATAATTTGAGGATCCTACAAGCCCTCAAAGCCTCCAGGAAATTTGGGTCATTCATTGCCAAGTTGTCAACATCTTCATGTTCTCGTTCCTTCCAATCCACCATTTTCGGTGATTCTCTCCTCCAAAAGCCATTAATTTGAGTCAATAATCATCCTTGGCACATAAAATTCAAGATTAAACGATCAGTTTTTGAGAACATAGGGTTTTTCCCTACCCACAGCACTGATGTACATGTTTTAAAAATAGTTTCACCGATCAGCGCAGATGGCTTTGCTAATCACCCTCGGCTGGCGTGATTCCGTGCCCGAAAATTGCGCCGACCGAGGGTGAAAAAGATTTTCAAAAACCTCCTCAAAATTCCAAAAGAAATGGCTAAAAGCATAAAGAAATAGAATGAAAATGAAGCTCAGGGCTTCAGCTATTACCTGGAACCGACGACTTGTTGATTGACCTCCCGGATCACCCGTAAACTGCTCCGGAACAACTAGGGAAAAAGTGGGTAAAAAGTATTCACAGCAAAGGTAAAATGGTAAATGATGGAAATATATTTACTTTTCCACTTTCTATTCATTTTTTTGTCAAAAATATCAGGTTTTGTAAATATTTTGACCTATTATTCCTCAAGGACTCAATAATACACTTTACTTTACTTGTGCACCGACAAGTGATGGACGTTCGATGATGATGGTGAGTAACATTTCAACTCTTTTCTTGACTCGTTAAACTCATATGAAAATATTTCCAAGTACTTTTTCCCCTTTTGACTCGTTAAAGAGAATAAAAATGGGGGGTCCACTTTCAGCTCTTTTCCGACCCTTTAAAAGCAAAAAGATGGTCGAGCCCTTATTGTTTTGAACTCGTTAACGGATGCGAAACATCATGTGCCTAGTATAAGTTTACCCATTTTTCACTGTGGGAGGCACTATTTATGAAAAAGGTAGTCCTTGACTGGAATGATCAAGTGATTCTCTCAAGTATTGTTTTCTACCTTTCCGGGCTCGAGAGACACCAATGTACGAAAAGGGGCCATGTGGAGTTTTCTTTTACATGTCTTTTTCAAACTCTCTAAACATGATAAAGATACTAAGTTACACCTTTTTCGGACTCGTTAAACTTTTGAACGACATCAGATGCATCACCATGACGAACATCAGCTTCTCCTTCCTAGGGCTCGTTAAACTTACTAGGTCAAATTCGTCTGAAGGATGAACTTATAGTGTAAGGATATGCTTTCCCCTTCAAGCTTGCGATTAAAAAATAATTGGGATACTTGCCAGAAATGGTGGGGGGGAATTTGGAATTCTATCATTCATGTCGACAACTCACAATTCAACATGACGCTCTTTGCTTCATGTTGAGTTGGGGCATCCTCCTTCGCATTGTTGACCTTCCTAGGTTTTGGGTCGTTCATTTTGCCTTCCATTTGATCTTTTCCACGTCATCATGACCACGATCCCATGGATCCAAAAGCTACCAAACCTCCAGTTGTGTCATCGATATGTTCAAGAGTTGTCCTTCTACATTTACAATTACCTCTGATTCTCTATATCATCCAAAATTACTTTGCATCCTCTCGTCTTGCATTGATGATGTGGGATTCATTATGGCCCTCCTTAGACATGGTAATTTCCTGTCAAATTTGACTCATTATTCGAGAAGTTGACTGAGAGACTCTCTTCCAGTACCTTAGAGCTTGCATGTCCTAATGGCAAGTTCTTTGCACTCGATGACAAGCTCACATCATTAGCTTTCGATCGAGTGATTTCACGGGTGTTCAACTTCAGTTCCTTTATTCACATTCCGTCAATTGTACTGATGGTACCTTGAGGACCATTATCATGATTGGTGGTTTCTCTCACTCTTCTTAACAATCTACATCATTGACTAGTAATCAAGTGACTTCCTAACATGTTTGACGTCAACACATCTATTCGCATGCTATGATCTGTACTTTGATCGAGTCGTGTTGGAGCGCAAGACCCTGGACTCAGATCACAAAAGTCCATGTTGCGAAGTGGTGTGTCATGGTTATGATGATATGCATGTCTCTATCAGATGGATAGCTGCGACCAGGCCATGAGTTATCATATGTGATCCTTCTGATTGTTGGATGGCTTCAACCATACCTTGGTTTCATTATGATCCTCTTTGACAGACGGTTACGCCCATACCTGGATCCATTTACATAATCATTCTCTAGATGGTTGCGTCCATACCACGATTCATGTATCATTTGACATAGATCTTAGTTTATGTATACATATTTGTACTTGGTTGCAAGTTTTCCGGTGGCAGAACGGTTCCCCGCATTGATTTATAAAGCATTTCATCCCTTGCTCTAGCTAAGCCTTCACGCTTTAGGGGGCATCTGTTACACAAAATTTTGTCATTGTCCCTGTACTCCCCATTCCTTGATCCTAGAGGACCTCTACAGTGAATCTTTCATGCTTTTCCTTCATGAAAAAACTCCCATTGTGTCCTTCTTCATGAGCAAATCATTCCCCTTTTGCACCATTTCCCCTGAAACTTCTGTTTTACGCAGTATACAAGACCAACACTAATGGCCTTTGTCTCCCCCATGCTGATGTATAGAGATTATCACTACTCCTCGTGCCAACTGAAGCGTCTGAGTTGTGTTTCAGTCCTGTCGGCCCTATTATGGAAAGTTTTTAAAATTAGATCCGAAGCTTCCAACTCTAGAAGATCCATAACAGAAGTCTCGTAAATGGTTTGGCCGGATGGGGTCGAGGATGATAGTTTGGGCTCCTTTCCCCTATAATGATGGAATTACCTCAAGGGATAAGTCCTTCTCCCATGAGAAGAGGATCCATCTCCCATCCATATTTCCTATATAAACCTCCCTTCTTCCCAAGCACAAACTAGTGTGAGTGTTATAGTTGCAAAGTTTTGATGCTATTTTGGAGTAGACAAGCAAGTTATTACTAGTTGTAGCTATCTAGTTGTGTGACGCAGAAGTGTGTTTTGGTTTGGAGTGAAGCTTAAAGGGAAGAGCTTTAAAACTATTGTTTTTTGAAGCCATCATGGAATGCTAGCAGAAGTGTGTGGGAACTCGGTCTTTCGGAGGAAGACTGCAATGTCAAGACGAATGGTTGTAATCTCTCTTTGATATTAATATATGCAATTATAGATTGATTTCCTACATGTTTTGTAATATTACATATTCATGGCTTAATGTTTCTTGACTTTTTAAGTAGGTTGAAGTTCAATTTATCTATTATTATGTTTGTGTTCTTTTGTTGTTTACTTGTTTTAGGAGCTTGAAGAAGGAAGCGAGAGATTGCTGGAGCGAGCAAGCGAGGACATCATCAATGATCCAAAATGGATCTTGGATAGACTTCTCAGTCTAAAGTGTTCATCACAAATGAAAATTAAATTCCAAGGATGCTTCTGGAAATAGTCCCATTGCGTATATCTTTTCATTCTGAATCTACTGCAATTTGAATGGGCTAAAATGGACCTCGGATGTAGAAGTTATTGCAGAAAGAAGTTTCCCTTTTTCCTTTGAAAAATAGGAAAAATATACAAAAAATGGCCTAAAAGGCCTTATAAAAGAAAATCACATCGGAGTGGTCCAAGAGGTAGGCTTAAAGCAGAGGCAGAAGAGACCCCGATTACTGATCCCTGACATATCGAGTCGGAGGCAGGCATATGCAAATAATATAAGGAAAGGACCCTGGGCCGATGCGATATTGCAATCGTTGATATTGGCGTCGACGATGCTATGAGATAAGGGAAGGAACCCCAGGACTATGCGACGTGTGATTGCGATAT
Organism: Pinus tabuliformis; assembly: GCA_031772625.1. Classification (NCBI taxonomy): domain Eukaryota; kingdom Viridiplantae; phylum Streptophyta; class Pinopsida; order Pinales; family Pinaceae; genus Pinus; species Pinus tabuliformis. Next base: position 707,341,348 of record CM062819.1, read on the forward strand.
ATCGCATCACAACATTGTATCACGGTGATATAAAAGGGGCCAATACCATATGTGACATGTGATTGCCGATCTGTGGTGTGTGATCTTAGTTGTCGGATCGGAAATGAGATCAACGGCTAGGATTAAATCGGCGGTTAGGAGATCAGAGATCCTCGACATAAAGGGCCGATGCGATAGCAATATGTGATTTGATCTAGACCGTCCGATCGGGGATCAGATCAACGATCCAGATTAAATCTGTGATCGGCAATCCCCAATAGAAGGGCTAATGCGATTGCGATAAGCGACAAGGGCCAGACCCAATGGGGATTATAAGCTCGATTACATAATTCTTTAAGTTTGGGAATTCAAATTTTCTGTGTTATCCCATGTATTTTGGATTTTGGCCATGTGATGATGCAATAGTGATATTGTGACTAATGGCAGAACCAATAGGGTTATAGCAGTGATTTAATGAAATTTCAAGTCTAGAATTCACGCCCGATAGTGTAATTCCGGAAAAATCTCTATGTATTATATTTTTCTCCATTTTTGGGTTTTTGCTTGGAAGAAGGCCCTGATCCCTCTGTAACAGCCCCCGATCACTGTGCCATGTTGCAAGCAGGTGATTTTGGTAATAATGATGCATTTGAAGCCACGGAGCTGCAGAGCCAGATGGCTAGTCGAACAGACAATGCGTAGAGAAGCCACAAAGCTGCAAGGGAGTAATGACACGTAGAGAAATGGCTGTGGAAGTCACAGAGCCGAGAAAATGCCTCAAAGGTGCCAGAAGGCCCAATTGACATGTTGTTGGTGAGGGCTGGAGGTCGCTAAACGAGAGTTGTTAGCTACGAGAGAAAAAAGCCAGAGAGCACGATTGACAAGTAGAAAAGCTCCTAAAGGTTGCTGGAAGGTTGCTAAAGGTCGCTTGGATGTCGAGCAAATCATTGATGCACATAGAGGTCGAGAGAGAGCTCAGAGAATCTAGATCCAAGAGCCTGAGCCAGAGCCTGAGACAGAAAGTCGAGAGCTTCAGAGCTAGGGATGACATGGTGTTCTAAACCCATTGTGTTCTGTGTAAACCAGTGGAGTTGAGCATGGAGCTTGTAAAAGAACTACTGCCATAATCCCAGAGAGCCTAGTCGAGTTTACTAGAGCTCAAGGAGACATAGCCCAAGAGTTTTGGGTGAACTCCAAATTAATATTGTTGTTATGTGTGTTGTTTTATTGTTGCATCTTGCTGCTATGCGTGTGTTGCTTATTTGCTGCTTTACTTAATATCATATGTATTTTATACCAGCATAAGAAAGTTAACTTATAGCACATTATGGTTTTAAAACAAATATAAGCATACACCTATTTTCAAGCACGTTATTAATTATGCATTTGGTTAATCATAATATCTTGGGAGTATTTAAGCTTTGGAAGTGGGAGAGGTTCTTGTAAGCTGATAAGAAGCCTTTAGTGCCCCATTTTCAGATCAGGTGGTATCAAAGCCTAAGATTGGTTAACCCCACCTTCAAGGAAGGTTATATCAGAATGCTTGATTGACTGAGAAAAGATTGCTTGTCTGAAAGGTGTTTAAATAGTCAGAGGTTGATTGTATGCTTGTTTGCAGACTGACTATTGTTTGAGTTTGCATAGGTGAAGGGAAAGCTATTGATAGCTCAATCCAAGAAGGAAAAGAAGGAATAAGGGCTGAAGGCATTCTTCTTATCCCAAAGGACCTCAAGGAAATCCTTGAAGCATAAGAGGTTTGTTGCAAAAGGTTTCCGAATAAGCTCTTTGTTAATCTTGTTTGAATTTCTTTTATTCATTGGCATAATGACAACTTCTACAAGTGAATCCTGAAATTATTCTTTCTTCACAAGAGTCTTTGATGAAGACATGAAGCAAGACTTGTCCACCATGATGGATATGGTGAGAGAAATGTATGAGGATGGAAGGAAGAGCAGCATCTTAGAGAGCAATTGAATTCCTTAGAGGAAGAGAAGAAGTTGCTTTCTGACAAGTTACAGGAAATGGAGAGGCAACTTCATATTGCAAATATGAACTTGAAAAGGATGCATGAGTTGGAGTCACAACTATTTGTTGCCAAAGAAGCCTTGGTCAAGTATCAGCTTGAAGAAGAGTTAAACCATTCCATTTTGTTTTCAAATTCTTCTAAGAATGTTTATATTGGTTCTTTTGAAAAACATACCAGAGGCATAGGTTCCAAGCTAATGTCCAAGATGGGCAATGAGGGAAAAGGCTTGGGTAAACATGCACAAAGTATTGTTGAACCAATAATGGCTGAGGAAAGGCCTAAGTATTTGTGTCTTGGATATGGACAGTCTTATGGAGAAAGTTCCAAAGCTTCCATGAAGGCCATTGAAACAATTCAAAGAAGGAGTTTCATTTCAGGTCCTCTACCTCAAGAGTGTGAAGATTGTATTCAAGAGGAATGCAATAGCTTGAAACATCATTTGCAGGATGCAGGTATTCAGAAGCACAAACTTGAACCAGAGAGTTATGGAGACCCTAAAATCCTTGAAGATATTGATGGTGTTACAAAGGGAGCCACTTCTTCATTTACTTCACCTCCTCATGAAGGCAATAAAGGTAAAAGAGAAAGGTATAAATCTGGTTCTAATCTTCCTTTCGATTTTTCAAAGCATGATAAATTTCCACATAAATATGGGAAAAGAATTGCATGTTCCTTTTTTGGTTTGGATAACTATAATGTTTCTAGATGTTGGAAGAGAATGGCCACATACAGGAAACTTTTTAAGGAAAACAAGCAAGAAGAAAAAGGTCCATTGGACAAGGAAAGTCACATTGTCAAGAGGATGCACATGTAGTGCACTTACTGCCGTAAGCAAGGGCATCTTAATGAAAGGTGTTGGACTCTAAATCCAGCAATGCTTCCACAAAAGCTGAAGAATGTGGAAAGAGAAGATGGCAGAAATGGAAAGGAAGTTTCCATGGATGATGTGTTTTAGGACAATTCACATGTTGATGCTGATGTGCAAACAAAGGGAAGACCTTTGAAGTGGATTGGTAAGAAATGGTTAGAGTTCTTATCCAATTAAGATTGTATGTCTATTTATGCATCTGTTTGCATTTCTTTGTTAATGGAATGCAAGTTGTATGATTTTACCAAGAAGGTGAATGGAGAAGTTGAGTAGGAGACTCATTTTGTTGCTACAACATTATATTTCATTTCAACTTCGAAAGTACAGTGTGCTTAAGCGAAAGTTGAAAGATGAAATGCATGAGCTTGATGTGCATGATTTGAACATGTGTGTGTGATTAACTTGAAGATTTGATTGCTTTGACATGCATGTGATGCAATGTTGACTTGGGAGAAGTTAACTTGGTCTCCAAGATGGAGATGATGATGAAGTGGTTCATCTTTTGAAAAAGAGTCCTAATGGTCTTTTTCTACATGCTTGACTTGAAGGGTCATTTGTTTAAAGGCATGTTTTTTGGGCTTGTTATCTAGTCCATCATTTGTATGTAGATGTAAGACATGGAGGTGTCCACAAGATGTGAAATCTGTTTCTTTTGTTGAAGCAGGAGTTTGGGCCATCTAGTTGTTGTCTGTATTTCGGTTGTTGTTAACAGTTGTTATTGGTAGCTTTTCAAACATGTACAAATGAAAATTTTGTGAAGCAGATGTACTTCACATTTGTTTGAGCCACCTTGGATCAATGATCAAGGTAGAGAAGTTCAAACTACCTACTATGACCATCTCAGCAGGATTTTTGCATGAAGTCAAGAATGAAGATAGTTTTTCCCAGGAAGACTAGCACATCCAGGAAGGAAAGTGGTCAAAGGCTTTGGTTCAGAGGCACTATGCAAGGCAAGTGTGTGGAGGCTGAAAGAAGAGGATGTTGTTACTCTCATTTACTGTTCAGATCAGTATATCAGTCTTTTGGAGACCAAAAGTTATTTAGTGGGAAGGCGTGATCCAAAATGGATCTTGGATAGACTTCTAAGTCTAAATTGTTCCTCACAGAGGAAAATTAAAGTCCAAGGATGCTCCTATAAATAGTCCCATTGCGTAGATATTTTCATTCTGAACCTACTGCAATTTGAATGGGCTAAAATAGACCTCGAATGCAGAAGTTATCGCAGAAAGAAGTTGCCCTTTTTTGTTTGAAAAAGAGGAAAAATCTTCAAAAAATGGCCTAAAACGCTCTATAAAGGAAAATCGCATCAGAGTGGTCTAAGAGGCTGACTTAAAGTGAAGGTGGAAGAGATCCCACTTACCAACCCCTGACATATCGGGTCGGAGGCAGGCATATGCAAATAATATAAGGAAAGGACCTCGAGCCGATGCGACATTGCGCTCACTGATATCGGCATTGGCGGATCAGCATCGGTGATGCTATGAGATAAGGGAAGGAACCCTGGGACTATGCAACATCGGATTGCGATATATCGCATCACAACATCATATCACAATTATATAAAAGGGGCCACTACCATATGTGACATGCGATTGCCGATCCATGGTGTGTGATCTCAGCCATTGGATCGGAAATGAGATCAACAGCCAGGATTAAATCGGTGGTCGGGAGATTGATGATCCCCGACACAAAGGGCCGATGCGATAGCAATATGAAATGCAATCTAGACATCCATTTAGGGATTATATCAATGGTCTAGATTAAATTGTTGATCGACGATCCCCAATAGTAGCGCTAATCCGATTGCGATTGCGATAAGCGTCAAGGGCCAAACCCAATGGGGATTATAAGCCCGATTACATAATTTTTAAATTTTGGGAATTCAGATTTTCTGTCTTATCCTGTGTATTTGGTATTTTGGCCATGCCATGGTGCAATAGCGATATTACAACTAATGGCAGACCCGATAGGGTTATAGGGGTAATTTAATGAAATTTCAACTCCGGAATTCATGCTCGATAGTGTAATTTCAGAAAAATCTCTATGTATTGGATTTTTCTCCATTTTTAGGTTTTTGCCTGGAAGAAGGTACTAATCCCTCTATAATGGCCCCTGATCATTGTTCCATGCTGAAAGCAGGAATTTTTGGAAAATAATGATGCATTTGAAGCCACAGGGCTAGATGGCCAATCGAATAGACAACGCGTAGAGAAGCCACAGAGTCGCAGGGGAGTAATGACAGGTAGAGAAATGGCCGGGGAAGCCGCAGAGCTGGGAAAATGCATCAAAAGAGCCAGAAGGCCCAATTGATAGGTTGTTGGCGAGGGCTGGAGATCACTAAAGGAGAGTTGTTAGCTACGAGAGCGAAAAGCTAGAGAGAATGATTGACAGGTAGAAAAGTTGCTAAAAGTTGCTGGAAGGTTGCTAAAGGTCACTTGGAGGTTGAGTGAACCATTGATGCACGCAAAGGCCGAGAGAGAGCTCAGAGAAGCCAAAGCCAAGTGCCAGAGCGAAAGCCAGAGCTAGAGCTAGAAAGACGAGAGCTTTAGAGCTAAGGATGAGATGTTGTTCTAAACCCATTTTGTTCTATGTAAACTAATGGAGTTGAGCGTGGAGCTTGTAAAAGAACTGTTGCCATAATCCCATAGAACCTAGTTGAGTTGACTAGAGATCAAGGAGACGTATCCCAAGAGTTTTGGGTGAATGTGTGTGTTGCTTATTTGTTGCTTATTTGTTGCTGCTATGCGTGTGTTGCTTATTTGTTGCTTTACATATTGTTATATGTATTTTATACCAGCATAAACAAGTGAGCTTACAACACATAATGGTTTTAAAACAAATATAACCATACATCTATGTTCAAGCACATTATTAATTCCGCATTTGGTTAATCATAATATCTTGGGAGTATTTAAGCTTTGGAAATGGGGGAGGTTCTTGTAAGCTGACAAGAAGCCTTTAGTGCCCCATTTTCAAATCAATCAAGCAGCATAAGCAACCAAGAGGTAGGCCCTCTTGATTTATTCTAACATAAGGAAATCTTATAGAGAATGTATCTATTGTGGCTAGACCCATTATCGGGCTAGAGGAATTCATTCATGTCTGCACTTATAATTTTACTTCACCACAACAGGGGAGGTAGATAGAGGGATAAAGAGAGAGGGACAAAAAGAGGGAGAGAATGAAAGTGGGATAGGTACAATAAGAGAGAGAGGGAGGAAGGGAGTGAGGGGTGGGAGAGAGTGACAGAGGAGGAGGACAGGAATGGAAGGAGAGAAGGATAGGGAGGGGGAGAGAGAGAGGGTTGGGGAGAGGGAGGAAGGGAGAGAGGGGAATGATTTGGATGGGGATCAAAGAAGACTGGAGGAAAAGGAGTGAGAGAGAGAGTTATTGGGGTGGGTATGAGAAGTTGCAGAGAGGGAATGAGAGAGAGAGTGGATGGAAGGAAAGCAGGAAAGAGAGGGACATGGAGGGAGAGGGAGAGAGAGTGGGTAGGGTAGAGGTGGAGAGCGAGTAGGGGTTGAGGTAGAGGAAGAGAGAGTGGGGTGGGAGGGAGATTTAAGGAGGGATAAAGAGAGAAAGAGAAGGGGGATGTAGGGAGATGTAGGGAGATTGAGAAAGACTGAGAGAAATACTAAGAGGGTTGGGAGAGGTAGTGTGGGAGGGATTATGGGAGTGGTAGAATATGGGGAGGAAAGAGAGAATTAAGGGGAGAGAGAGAAGGATATTAAGGGGGAAGGAGAGGGACTAGATAGAGAGAAAGGGTGGGAGAGGGGGAGATATGGAGGAGGGAGAGGGAGGGAGAGACAAAGGGAGGGAGATAGGGAGATAGAATGAGGGGGGTAGGGAGAGGAGAGGGAGGGAGGAGAGGGAAGAGATAGTGGAAGATGATGCTGAAGGAGGGAGTGAGAGAGAGATACAAGGAGACATAGAAGGAGGTAGAGAGAGAAATATATGGAGGAGAAGGGAGGGAGAGAGGGGAGGGGGGAAGTTGGATGGGGAGGGAGGAAAAGACAGTGAGAGGGAGAGGGAGAGGAAGAGATTCGTTGGGAGATGAGAAGGGGGAGGGAAGGAAGGGGATAGAGAGAGAGAGTGAGAGAGAGAGGAGGTAGGGGGAAGAGAGAGAGGGCGAGGGGAGGTAGGGAGAGTGAGAGAGAGAGAGGGAGGTGGAGGGAGAGTGATATATAGAGAGAGGGAGGTGGAGGGAGAGTGATAGAGAGAGAGAGAGAGGTAGAGGGAGAGGGAAAGGGATAGCAGGGAGTGGAGGGAGATAGAGTGGGGGCGGTAGAGGAGGGAGAGGGAAAGGGAGAAAGAATAAGGGAGGAGGGAGAATGGGGGGGAGAGATAGGGAGAGACTATAGGGGGGGAGAGAGAGAGAGAGAGAGAGATGAGAGAGAAAGGGAGAACTAATGGGAGAGAGAAGGAGAGGGAGGCGAGAGTGAAAGGGTGGGAGAGAGAGAGACGTTGAGAGGGGGACAAAGTAGGGAAGGGGGAGAAAGGGAGAAAAGAGAGAGTGGGACGAGGGGCAGATAGAAGGGGAGTGAGAGTTAGGGATAGGGAGTGAAGGGTGGGAGGGGGAGAGAGAGAGAGGGGGAGGGGGTAGTGGGAGGTGGAGGAAGAAAGAGAGAGGGAGAGAGTGAGAGAAAGGTGGGAACAAGGGGTAGGGATAAATGGATAAAGAGAGAGAGGGGAGGGTGGGAGAGAGAGAGAAGGAGGAAAGTGGAGGGAGAGGGAGAGAGAGACTAGGTGGGAGGGAACAAGAGAGAGATGGGGGACTAGGGAGGATAGAGAGAGTGGGGAGATAGAGATTCAATGAGGAAGAGAGCAGGAGAGAGGGCGATAGAGAGGGAGATTAAAGGGGATATGGAGACAAAGAGAGAGGGGAGGAGGGAGAGTGGTAGAATATACAAAGCAGGAAAGGGAGGGATGGAGAGAGAGGTGGGATGGATGGAGAGGAAGGTGAAGAGAGAGAGAGATAGAGAGGGTGAGAGGGGTGGGGAGAGAGGGAGTTAGGAAGATAGGTTGTGGGGTAGTAGGAGGGAGGGAGCGAGGGAAAATGAGAAAGACAAAGAGGGGGAGTGAGGTAGAGAGAAAAAGGGGAGAGTAGGAGAAATACAGGGAGGGAGTGAGAGGGAGAGAGATAGAGAGAGGGGGAGAGAGAGTGAGGGGGAGGGATTATGGGAGTAAGTGAGATAGGGATGGGGGTAGAGAGAAAGGGGGATGGAGAACTAGAGGGAGAGAGGGGTAGAGTGAGAGAGAGAGAGAGAGAAGGGGGAGAGAAAGGGGAGGAGGATGAAAATGGGGAGGGAGGGAGAGAGAGGTAAAGGAAGAGGGAGAGGGATAGGGTGAGAAAGTTGGAGAGCGATTTAGATATGGAGAGAGGGAGGTAGGGAGAGAGATAGAAAGGGAAGGAGAGAGAGGGCGGGGAGGAAGAAAAATAGTGGGAGGAAGGGAGGGAGAGAGGGAGAAAGGGGGGATATTTTTAACAATCAAGGAAGGCAGGGGGAGGGAGAGGGGGAGATAGATAGCGAGGGAGAGAGAGAGGGATGGGGTTAGAATGACGAAGAGATGGGGGAGTAGAGGAAGAGAGAGGTAGAGTGAGAGAGAGAGTGAGAGGAGGAGGAGGAGGATGAATATGGGGATGGAGAGAGGGAGGGAGAGTGAGGTAGAGTGACAAGGAGAGGGAAAGGGTGAGAATGATAGAGAATGATGGAGAGAGAGAGAGATGGGGGGGTGGAGGGAGACAAAGAGTGAGGGGCAGTGGGAGGGGTAGGCAAGAAGAGGGATGAATATGCATAGGGAGAGGGGGAGACGGGAGAGAGAGTGGGAGAAGGGGTGTGTGTGTGTGTGTGTGTGTGAGAGAGAGAGAGAGAGAGAGAGAGAGAAGGGCAAGAAGCATGAAAGAGAGAGGGGAGTAGGAGGAATGGAAGGGAGGGACAGAGGGATATAAATATATATGAGAGAGAGAGGGAGAACAATGGAGGGGGAGTGAGAAGGAAAACATGGTAGAGAGGGAGAAAGCAATGGAGGCTTGAAGGTGGGGAACAGAGGGATAAAGAAAGAGAGGGGGGGTAGATTAGAGGGGAGAATAGATAGAGATACAAAGAGAGAGGGATGTCAAAGGGGAAGGGGAGAGAGGGAGATGGAGAGAGGGGGGAGTTATTGAGAGAGAGAATTGGAGAGGGGGAGGGAGGAGGATCAGGGGAGCGATGGAGAGGAGGGGGAGAGAGGGATAGAGATCAAATGAGGGAGGATGGGGAGGGAGAGATATGGAGAGAGGGAGAGGGTGGGAGGGAGAGAGGGACAAGGAGGACTAATGGAGGGGGAGTGAGAGAGAGATGGAGGGAAGCATGGAGAGGGGGAGAAGTAATGAGGGAGGAAGGAAAGTGGAGGGAGAGAGAGAGAGAGTGGGGGGAGAGGCAGGGGAGGGAGGAAGAGACAAATAGGAGGTAGTGAGGGATAATGTGAGAGAGAGGTGTGGTGGATGGAGAGGAAGAGAGAGAGACTGGAGGAAGGGTGAATCAAAAGGGGGAAGAGGGAAGTGGGTAGGGAGAGGAAGAGGGATGTAGAGAGAAGATGAGGTGGTCAGAGATGGAGTGGGATGGAAATATAAGTTAATTTTGCATTACCTCAAAATTTCAAAATACATCATCCCAATCAACACAGTTCATACAATTATCATTCTCAATCTACCACAAGGGAAACCATATATGTTGACCGATAATTTAATAGAAAGTATCAAAATAAATTCTCTACTAAAAATATAACTATCAAAGATTAATTTAGATACATAAGAAAAATAGTTAATGAAATACATATTATGTGATCAAGAATCTAAAGAGGTGACTGGATTAGGGTCCTCAACTTTAGTACTAGTAGGAAAAAAAGGATTGAGCTCATATTCAATATGAATTTCCAGATGAGTTGGTCAAGCATCTAGCCTAGTGAAACATGAGCATTGATGTCATTGCACCTACTTAATCTCATTGAACGAAGAGATTATATCATTATGATTCATGTGCTTCTCTTTCAATACATTTCCCAAAAGAGTTTTCATCTACTAATGGAGGGCGATGGAGTTTAGATACTAGATTTATCTTCTCTTGGCATGACGAGGGTTATGAACCCAATAAGCCACTTCCTCTAGGTTCTCAGAGTCAAATTATGCTTGATGGTCATTTGTGGTGAGGGTTTCAAGCTGAAGTAGCAAGGTGAAAGATGGTAGCATTTTTCTAGGCCTGGGCCTATGCGCATGACCATGCATGCAGATGTCTACCCCTTATACCCCTGCAAGCACACATATGTTTATGGGCCATTTTACACTAATAGGGAAAAAAACGAGGAAGAAAATTGTCCTATTATAAGCCTATACTGAGTATATTGAAACCAAAATGAGCCAAAACAAAAGAAAAGCCAAGATGTACAAAGGATTTGAGGCGAGCCAAGCCAAAAAGAATAGAAAGGATAATACACCAAATGCATATAAAAACACCTCCATGAAGGGACCAACTCATGCCAAGAAGCACCAAAGGGAAGGTCACATTAAAACATCGATAAATTTAAAAGGAAATCACCAAACTTATACCATAAAAACTCAGAGCCATACTAATAGAAATTATGAATATAGAGATAAGCCTATAACACACTATCAATATTTTCTTTGTTGGAGCCAACAAAATCTCAGACATTGACTAGAAGGTGGTTGTAGCGTCTTGTCCTAACTTTGGTCCTAAATCTAACATCCCATGAGAGAAGCTATTCCTTTTGGAGTTGGAGGTCAAATGAGATTTCATATAAAGTGAGGTCATTTCCACTTCAATTCTAGAGGTCATTGACCTAGTCTCATGTAAAGGATGAGGGTCATACCATGGTTCTATAAACGTTCCTCTAAGCACATGCCCAACACTACTAAATAGCCAAGGCAATAATCTAGGCCCAACATAAATTATGGAAAGCCTAGGGTGGGCTAGCCATGCCACGCACCCCCTATTAAATATTGTGGTAGGCATTTCTATGGAATAAGGGACGATCTACACACAACAAGTTAACTTCTAAAGTTGACCCACTTTAGATTTGAACATGTGACTTTTTAGGAAGAACCACATCCTCTTAACCATTAGATCCACTTAAGGTGTATAACAAGATAATTAGAAATACAATAATAATATTTTTTTCTCAAATTGAATATATTATTTTATTGTTGTTTATTACACTTACTGTAGGCATGGTATTAGATTCCATTTTTCTTTTGACGAGGTATTATTTGTTTTTGACCAAAAAAAAATTCAGCTTCTCCATAGCTTAACATTATGGATTGAATTTTACTAATTTTTATTAAAATTAAAATTTATTTATCTTCAATACGATTGGTTCAAGTCTTATTTTGTAATGATTATTCTTACAGTTTTTGCACAACACAATGTCATGTGGATAATTGCCTCATAATTTTTTTCCCATAATTTTTGGATGCAATTGCAATATTTGTGCCGTGATTTGTAAATACTTTTAGATTTTTCATTTTTAAGCTTCATAAGAAACCACAAAAAATTAAAATTCTTGAAAATGGATTGGAACAAGATGTAAATAATTACACTTACGAGGAGTTGTTCTTTCCCACCATTATTTTTGTTTTCTTCAAAGCTTTAATAAGTAGGAGCAAAAATGTAAATGTGCAGACTTACTAAGTAGGAGTAAAAACGTAAATGGATGGAGTTTTTATTTATTACTCACCACCAAATTATTTATGCAAGTCTTTGCCCCTTAGTAGACAATCAAAATTTCACTTTCATATAATAACAAAATGAACTTTTATCAACAATTAATTAATTAAAATGTAAATTAATTATTTTTTAATATTTAAAATACTTCTATAATAAATATTGTTAATTAATAAGTTCAAAATTAATAAATATGGTCACTTAAAATATTGAAAGTTTTAATAGTGGATTTGAATAACTTTATTAGTAAACAAATACAATGTGATAAACTCATTAATAATTAAGTGAAAAATTGATTAAAAGGATACATTTTAAAATATATATTAAAATAGTTAAACACTTGAAAATTTGATTTTAAGAAATTAACTAAATTATATATATATAGATATATAAGTTTACCTAATACCAATAAAAAAAGTATTAATAATAAATTAAATTAGTTTTCAATTCAAACAACAAATAACGAAGTAAATAAAGCAACTCCATTTTTTGTATTTATAATATTTTTAAGGAATATATTCCATTTATCTTTCATAGGTATATCTCACAATAACAACTACCCTTTAAATTATATCTATCTATACTTTACACAAAAAATGTAAAAACATCTTGACAATCTTTTTGACAAAAACATTAGCACTACAATAAGACATTATTATGGTTGCTAGGTAGGATTGGATTCTCTACCTCCATAATGCAGAATTAAATTAACAAGATACCTCAATTTACTAAACATAAATTGATTAGATTCTAGACTTTCACTATTTTTATCCTAATTTGCCTATATTTAAACTTTGCCCATGTACTCGCTACTATATAGCACTTGTTATAATATGATTGTATTGATAGTGATAATCATGATTTATGAAAATCATGATTTAAATTTATGATGTTTGTATAATGATAATTCTTAAATTATGATTAATTTATATTATTGTGTTAAAAGAAATTTTCCATAATATAGTATATGAGATATGAAAAAATCATATTTCAAAATAGATTATCAATAAAACATTTCATTTCCCATATAAAATAATTTATGTTGTACTAAGGAATCTGTTTTTATGTCATGAAAGATACTTATAATTTCTTCCATGTTTAACAATAAAATTTTCAATATCTACATTAGTTAAAATAATTAAAATACTTTTATGTTATATTTATTTATAAATCCATTGCAATAAAGAAAACTTGTTATAATTAAAATATTTTAAATCCTTTCAAATTATATACATTTTCTTTAATCTTTAAAAACACCTTAAAAACATGATTTCTCTTAAAGTATAATAAATTTCTCACTTAAATGAATTTTAATCTATACTTTTTATTTAACAATTATAATACGAGTTAAATTAAAAAATCAAAATATCAATTAAATTAATAAATTAATTTAATATTTCAAAAAAAACAACAATTATATTGAAATTAAAACAAAACAAAACTTATTCTTATATTAAAAATATTAAATATTTCAAAACAATAATTAAATTAAACATTAAAATGTGATTATTTTAATTATATCTATCAAATATTAGATAATGAACTGAAGTGACTACACTAAAATTAATAATTCCAAAAACAATTGTCCTTTTACTTCTAAAATAAATTAATGAACTGAAATGACTACACTAAAATTAATAATTCCAAAAACAATTGTCCTTTTACTTCTAAAATAAATTTTAAACTCTTACTAAAATGTTAAAGTTAATTTAATAAATATGTTTCTTTCCCAATGTTAATTATCTTTTCTTTTTTATAATTATATAAAAATTATTTTGGAACCAGAGTTGAATATGTAAAGAACTTTCTATTGGATTGCTTAACCCTTACATACATTCTCCTTTCCAAAACATTTTCCAAACTACCAACCTTCTTGACTTGTTAAGTCAACAAAACTACATTGTTCTCGAAATGCTTCTCTCCCTTGTTTTTTTCTTGGAAAATGTTTTACATTATATTAACAAAAATGGAATACATAGAGTACAATCAAAGAGGCATGTTGAATCACTACCCATAGGTGCCATATGGGTGTGTAGAAGGGAAACCATCTGCCCCATGAAGGGGAAACTATATAGTCTTCCCGAGAAGTGGAAGTCTAGTGCCATTTTGATAGCTAAAAAAGTTAGAAAAACAAAAGAAAGAGATTTGGGTAGAGATATTGATTGAGAGAAAAATTGGTAACAAAACGTACTAGTGACAAAACTGACACAAAATGGACCTGGTTAGGCTAAGTTGGTGCCACGTAAGCTAGAGGGAGTGTGGACGTGCAACTATTGTGCACATTCACAATTGGTAGGACATGTAGCCTTTATGATACTAGGGCCGAAAGGGCCAGCTTCAAGCGGTTCTTCCATGATGAAGCAATCATATGGACTCAGGTGAGGTGGAGAGAATTTGTCACCAATTATGTGTACGTTCTTGGATGCATGAATTGGATAATTATGCCCAGTTATGTAGATAACAGATGGCAAGGAGGCGCTGGGAGGGACCAAAACAAATGCAAAAGGACCATTAGGGTGGGAGGTGGTAAGATATGAAGGGAAAGTTATGCCAAGTTCGTGGGAGAGACAATGAAGGGTAGAGTAGAGATGATTGGAGTAGGCATTGACTTGGGAAATCCTTCTGGAAATGTTGTCACAATATCATTTCTATGTGAGGAGGTGGTAGGCAAGGAGATTATGAAGAGCCTAGAGGGAATTCCCCCCTTGATGAACCTCCTTAGCTTCCATACATGTCACCTGTCAATGGATGTGAGTAGGGATGTCATTATCAAAAGGAGCCATTTCTACTTCCATTGTTGGGGTTGCAAGTGGGAAACCTCGTCCCCATCCATGAAAATCACATTGAGCTTGTCCGTGTTCTCGAATCATGGTGGTGAATATGAAGGTTATGCAATTTGTTGGAAGCACGGGGGTAGTGGGGGGAAATGGAGCAGAGAAGATTGGGATAAAAGAATGGGCATGGAATGGGACAACCAAAGAAGAACGAGGGATACTCCAAATCTCTAACATGTCTTATAACATTAATGTATAAAGGGGGTGGCCAAGAGTTCATTTGGTTGAGGCGTGTGATGATGCGGTGAAGGACAAAAGTTAAAGGAGGGTAAGGGCATGGGTGGGTGAGCCATGGAGAGAGAATGTGAGGTTGAACCAATGTGCACACCTAGATCTGGGAGAAAATGCTTCTTTCTCTTCTTTGTGATCGTATAAATAAAATATTAAAGAGTCTGAGTTAATTGCTTACATTCTTAAGGTCCTATAGATCCTATTGGTCTTAGGAAATTAACCATAATCATCACCATCAGATAATTGTTGTTTATTATTAGGATATGTAGATTGAAATAATCATGATTTATCTAAATTAATATATATATATATATATATATATATATATAGATATATATAGATATATATATTAATTTTTAATGGATTCCATAAGAAAATTTAAGTTCAATTTCAATATTTAAAAATTACAAAATTATCGTAATTTTATTTCATTTTCATTTTGAATATCATAAAATGTTATATAACATAATTAGTATATTTACAAAAATTAATATATTTTTTCAAAATTAATTGCTATTTCCCTAATAATCAAATTATATTAATTATCTTAATGTAATTTGTAAATTTAAATATGTTGACATGATACAACCTACTAAACATATTATAGTATTTATTCTTAATATATCATTTAAATTAAGTAAATTTTATTAAATTTAAATTTAATCCAATATATTTTTAATAATATATAAATGATATGTTGTAAAAATAATTAATATTTATTCAATAAACAAAGTGCATTTTTTAATTTCATTTTAAGTATTTAATTTAGAGCTATTTTAATAATAACATAGTTCATCTAGCGTATTTTTATTACTCTAATACTTGATATTATATTATTTAATTAATCTATTTTATTTCAATAAGGGTTATTTGAAATTATTAAAATTTTAAAAGCTTGTAAATGTGATTACTGATATCGAAAAACATTATTGTGATAAAAATAAAATTCCAAAAAAGCTAAAAATCCTAGGTAAAAAAACATAATAAGTGAGACCAGATTTGATCATGCTTTTTTCTTTAGCTTTATATCTCTATCACTTACATTTTTTTTTGTTTATATGTTTATGAGTTATGTGTAAGTGGAGGAAAAGATATATACATAAGTATAAAAATAATCTTTTTAGTCAAATGAGTTCAAGATTGGTATTGAGGCCATATGAATTAGGAATGGCATCATTTTTTTATTATTATTTGAGACTTTATCAAATGTGAGTGTTATTAGTGTAGATTTGTAATTTTTACATTTATTGTTTGGATTTAAAACTAAATAATTTATGCACACATTTCTTTATGTTGCTTTTAATTGGACTAGTTTACATAATATGTAGGAATGTAAAGAGATAATGCAGAGGGATGTCAACTCAAGAGGATATTTCAAGAGGTAAGTGTTAGAGTTGGTCTGGTCATCCCTCCGTCAGAGATCAAAACTTTTTTTGCATTTCATTTTTAGGTGTCTCGCTCGATTCACTCAGTTACATTCCGCTAGGAGCATGCCATAAATCTGACAGAAGGGATTTGTCATTCATTCCCCTCATGTATTGTACCTGCTGGCTTAGATTTTTTCATCAATGTTTATTAATTTCCATGACAGTCAATGTTTGATCTTTTAATGGGCAAAGAGTCATGTCAATCATACGTCTAGGGTTTCACAAATTGAGTCGTTAAAGTGTCCAAATGCCAACAGGCCAGAGGGAGGTTCTACACATGTTTTTTATTTCACGAATTTCATCATCATATGGATGGATTATCACTGTTCTTCAAAACTCCGTTTTGAAGAAAAGTCAACATTTTGCCCTTTATAATAATTTTCAAAAGTTTTCAATTGTTGAATTCTTCAGGCACAGCCCTGGTCTCCTTTGCCAAATTCCATGTCAGCTATCCCTGCAAAAAATTGCAAATAATTTCATCATTTTAGTCAAAAATTCAAGAAGGAAATTTAAAAACAGAGTTGTATTAAAATGGAAAAAGTGTTAATGCCAAAACATTACAAAGATGGGTCTTGGAGAGTCAAAAATCTAATCCATGTCTTTATAAAGATATTTTCATGAAGATCAATGTCATTTGTATGCCAAGACCAAAGAGAAGCCATTCTAAGAAAATTGGTAGAGTTAGTGTGTGATTTGGGTGAAGTTGGAGGAAATTTGGCCGGCGCGGCACACTGGTAGAAGTTGTCCAGTGTAATTCTGAACGGGCGCGGCGCACTGGCACGGCATAGCGCATACACCTAAAAGCCCGAATTTGCTTCAAATTTCTCCAAATTGCCATTTATTTGCATGGATTCGCCAGGTAGGGTCGACATCTTGATGTTTCATCCATTTTTGTGCTAAGTGATGGTGGTCTATGGATGCTAATGATTGAATCAAAAATTCAAACCCTTTCATTTTGAATTCCTCACATGTAAGTTGCTACCTAGGGTTTCAAACTTGTTTTTCACCAAAGGTTACCCTTTTCCATTATTTCTTTTGTCCTTAATTCCCTTTGTTCCTTGACTCCATTGTTCCCCATCCCCTAAAGTTACTAAACCCCTATCCTAAATTCCCTTTCCCAAAACTTTCAAACATGAAACCCTAAACCCTATCCCACACATAAATCCCTCAAACCCTCTCCCATATTTCCCAAACAAATCTCTCCCAATAATTCCCATTCCCTTAATATTATTTCCCCTTCCTAACAGTCCTTGTTTCATTTGTTTCCCCTTGGTGGCAGAATTTGAACACATCACTTAAAGAGCAGTTCTGCACAGTTTTCATACAACAACATCTTTTTCTCCAAGGTAGTTTGAATAACAGCAGTCATGGCATCTGAGCATTCATCAGATTATGAAATGGAAACCCAAAGTGACTCACCCATGGAGGAACATGCACCCTGGAGGCCTCATAGAGGAGGTAGGCATATCAGAGAAGAACCAATCACCCTCACTGAATTACAGGCCTGCCCTCTTGCCATGTTTTGTTTCCAACATCAGTCATGCTATGAGTTTTGTCAAAAGGTGGCTAGTGTTCAATTTCATCATGAATTGGCTCGTCTATTTGTTCTGCATTTACATGGAGATCAGGCTACCTTAGCTGGTGTCACTTTCACACTTACACCAGAATCTGTCGCACTAGCAACCGGCATACCAAACATTGGGGAACCATGGACCAAGAGGAAGAAGATTGACCGACAGCATTATGAGCCATATATTAAAACCGGTTTCTTGAGGCAGCTCAAGAGAGTGTTCCCATTCCGATATCTGAAAGATGAATATGCTCCACTAATGAAATTGATCATGAAATATTTCAGCTGTGAGGGATGGTTCTCTCGTCTCTATGCTTATCACATCAGGTTGCTCATGCATTTCACCAGGGTACGGATGATGAACATTCTGTATTTCATTTGCCGGAACATTGAGAGGATGACCACCCTTGGGCAGCACATAACTCCTCAGCAGCAACTTAACAATGTTTATCATTTTTCTCTTATTAAGATTTTGGTGGTTCATCAGTGTGGATTACAGGGCATCACTTGGGATGATTTCATCTCTCGTGACTTCTTCAGAGCTTCACAGGGATTATCAGAGGTCAAGCATGAAAAAGGTGGGCCTTCTCATTAGTATGAGTGCCATGAGACCGCTAGTGTTCCGATATTCCTCACATATTAGAGGGGCACCAGACATTTGTTTGCAGCAGCAAAGCGAGTGTTATCTCCACCTGGTGTGGAAGGGGCCTCGCTTCTGACATCAGCACCACAAGTACAGGACAAAGGCAAGAGGCCAATGCAAGATGAGGGGCCATCAGGTGAACGAGAGACTGACTTCATTCTCCTTCATGATGATGATACAGATACGGGTCCGCAAAGTGCACAGCTTAGACAGATCATCCAGGAGCAGCAAACAGAGATCCAAGCCTTGTCCCTTGACTTAGAGAGGGCTAAGTGGACCATGAAATATTTGGAGCAGAGGAACAAACAACTTGAAGATCATCAAGCAATCATGGAGCTGCAAAACATCCGCGAGAATTGCCAGGCTGCACAAAGGAGAAGAATTGAGCTCACTTCATTGGAGCAAGAGATTAATGATGATTGGGAGTCTAATCTCGAGAGAGTTAACATGCACTTAGAGAGGATGTTGGACAAGGCTGATAAGGACCATGCATTTCTAATACACATGGCTTTCCACTACATGGCACGGAACAAGGTCTGCAAGGCACGAATAAGGAATTTAAAGGCAAAATTGAGGAAGGTAATAAGGAAGCAAAAGAGGCAAAGGGAGCTTGATCGTCTTCAGATATTGGTTGAAGCCTCTTTAGCCCAACATAACACTTAATGAAGAAGATCCAACCCAAATTTCAAGAAATTTTGGGCATTTTTGGCATTTTGGTAAATTTTGGTACAAAAATAGGGTTTTTCTCCCTATGCGCCACGCCACGTGGCGCGCGCTTTTGCTAGGGAGCTCCAAATTGCAACACGTTTATATTTCTGGATTTTTCATGAAAAATCATGGTTGGTGGTGCATGGCCAAGAATTTTGGGCAAGTTTTGAGTCCTCAGGAGGTCAAAAACACTCAAAAAATGACCTCACAACCCCTATTTTGACACACAGGAAGCAGTCTTGGGAGATTTAAGTTTTGGAGGGGCAAATGACATCCAAATTCAGAAATTCCACTTTGGTTGGAAAGTAGACAGGCAAGGCTTTCCAATGAGCTATCTTGGGCTCAATTTGGACTTCATGAAGTGTCTCAAATTCATCCTCAAATTGGCACGACGCATAGAGGATTTGGCACGGCGCATAGAGGATTTTTGCTCAATTTTTCACCTTCCAGCTCAGAAATTCGGCCAGTTTGACTAGTTTTGCTTTGTGATGTAATTTTTTATCTATCTTGATGTAATTGGATCAACATGATGTAATTTTGGCACTTATGTACTTGTTCTAGAGGATTCACTCACTAAAAAGTGAAAATTTAATGAATGAATCAGTTTCCTACCTTATAGAGGCAAGTTGTTTTGATTGCCTAGATTTTAGTGCTTTGTTTAGAATTGGTTGAAACAGCTCCTAGAATGATGAGCTCGACCCCTAGAGGCAAGGGAATGGGTTGGGCTAGTCTATATCATGTAATTCCTAAGTCATTTTTAGGTTTGGACACTTGGGATTGCTTTGGCATATCATTGTACATTCTATCTCTACATTTTGGCTAAGGAAAGACCAGGGTTTTGCAGCACTGTTTGGGATCCATGTGGCTTATGTTTTGATGGTGTGCTTCTCTAAGTAATTGTAAGTTCATTAGTGTTATGTGTATCATTTTCCCGTCTCTTCTTCTGAATTTTAACAAATGAGTGATTAAGGTAGAATCCATTAACTGTTATGCTCTGCCTTTGAATCTGTTTAAATTTCCATGTTTTCATCTGTTTAAGGAGAATTCTTGAGACTCTCTTGCTCTCCTTAGCTCATCACCAGTCTGATTTATCCATTCACTCAATTTTAAGCATCAAAACGATTGCCTTCCTTGCCCCAATCAGAACTCTGCAGAAACTGTGCCTCATCCCCAAGCCCAATTTGCCTTTCCCTGTTTCCAACACAAAACCCCCGAAAATTCATAACAAACCCTTGTACTTCATACCTAGCCTAAATTTAGCTTTTATTTCAGTCATCTCGAGCCCCATTGCTTGTCTTTGCCGAGATCGACCCAGAGAGAGCCGTCTCCTGTCCTCGTAGGGCTAGCTACGAGGTTGAGCGTGGTTTGATGTAGACCTAGAACGTTGTCTTTTCAGCCTGAGGCAAATCTAGGCTCTAACAGTAGGAACACTTTGCGTATATATTTTCCATCTTTAGATACTGATTGTTTGATTGTATTTTTTAGTCAATTGAAAAAACCATAAAATAATTTTGACACTTTATTTACTTTACTCACTTGATACTCGCATCAACCCATCCCTTCACTGCAATTGTGATCCTCGTGATCTTATCTAGATTTAATTGATTATTGTTGTTTATTATTTAAAATTTCTCTTAGGTTATTAATAAATTATTTCCTATTATCATTATCATTTCAAGCATTTTGAACTCCCATTCTTGGGTTTTGATCTTTTTTATTCTCGCCCACTTGCAAAGGAGGGGAGAGAAACTAGACTGCAGTGGTGAAGGAAATACAAAGAACCCTCCCAAGGAGGAGGACTTTTGAGCCAAGGGTCTCACTAGGCTTGCTCCATCAGTTGTATTGCTTTCTTATTAATAAAAATTCAGCTACTACATTAGGTATAATATATGCAGTTTTTATCTCGCATTTTAGTTTCTATTATCACTTTTTCGCAAGGTTTTATTTATCTAATTTTGCATATCTGAAGTTGTGAGATGAAGACTATAGAATATAATTTCCTTTCTTGGTTGTTAGGGATATTTGTCTCCAATAGCTAAAGTGGGGATTTTTGGTAGGACTTCCAGTAATTTCAATACTAGAAAATGGCAACTCCACTTTGTTGAATCAGATCCCTAGTGATTTTGTTGTAGTGCCAATTATTTTTGTCTTCCTTCATTCTATTTTTAGATCTACAGTGGTTTTTGGAAAATAACTTTATGTTTTTGTGCTTTTGCTTCTTTTTTGCAAGTCACAGGTACTGACCAAGCTCGACATGACAATTTATGTTGTTGATATATGGAGCGAGAGCCTTGGGAGCATAATGCACATTTCTAGGGATTAATTGTGTTGGACAATGTAGGTTTTAGGCTAGAACTAATGTTAAAAAGCTGGAACCAGGTCAATTTACGCATTATCCATTTTTCAGTATTTTGCAATTTTTTTCCAGGATTTTCCAAGTTTAGGTTCTGGTTATCTATCAGGGGGGTTGTTCTTATATTCTCGTCGAATACATTACACCTTGTTCTCTTTAGGAGGAAGGAAAAATTCCTCCTAGGGGTTTCAAGTACACCTTCGCTATGTTGGGTAGTCTAGTGTTCAAAACCTATATCTGCTTCTTTTCTAGCATAATAAGCCATTTTTTTATGTTCCTTTTACGCATTAGAAACATTATTTTGGATTCCCTTTAGACCTTATGTTGCATCATTCTTCTAGGGCCTTTCTAGGTGTCCTCCTATATTCAGCTCATTTGTTGTTCTTTTCTAGAATTAAATCAGTCTTATTTACTAGCATTTGCTGCATAAATCCAGTAGTGTAGACCTTAGATCTTGGCTCCACTTGGTTTTAGATCTCTTTATCTCATTTTTCTTCATGTTTCTCATTTTTTCATATTCGTTTGTGTTGTTTTCATAGTCTCTTAGGTGGGAATTAATGTGTCTAGTTAAACCATTTTCTTACTGTCCATTTTTCAGTATAGTTTATAGTTTCATGTTTTATTTTATAGCAACACATGGAATTTAATAATATGCTCTAATTAACCCATTGAAACATACTTTTTCACAAACATTTACACACCCTAAGGAAATGGGTGCTTGGTTAGCACTTCCAAGCCAAGACTCTTAAACATTCACACTAATAACTTAACAACAAAATTAGATTTAAGCCCACTTGCACACCAGGGAAGAAGAATCTATTCATCATGTTAGGATTGGTGGGACAGGCATCCCAATAACACCCATCGATAATTTACATTGAGATATAGAAGTTGTGCAATTAAGGAGCTTAAAATGCTCCAACTTCCAACAACTAAAACCAAATTCATGTAGAAACCCATGCAAGAGGGGTTTATGCTTAGGCCAAAGAAACTAGCAGTTCCCCTTGAGGCTACCCAACTCTTGGTGGGTAATCTGGGTCTGCAACTGACTACATAGAATCCCAAGATTCACTCACCCCTATAGGATGAAGGTAACCTAGTGTCCATTCTTAGGATAAACACCCTATAAGTGGTGGTTATGGGAAGCAACCTTCCCTCTACCTTACCTTCCCATCAAACATTATACTTGTAGAGTTGAGATCCCACAAGTAAGAAGTTGTTTGGAAGGCCATCAGAAACATAATACTAGGACTTGTTTGATGAGTAGATAACCTTTAGGCTAGGAGTCATTTTTCTCTTTATAAGCCAGTCTTGTTTGAATTAGAGTAGCAGTACATTGTAGTTAGCCTTTAGTTTGCATCACTACACTAAGCGTTTTCTTCCTCTATTATTATTTTTCGTCAACCTTTTCCTCTAGCCTTTAGCATTTTATTTATCCTGACATCATACTGCCCCTAGGAATTTATTGCATAGAATCCATGGTATTCACCCTTAATTCCCATTAGGACATTGATTAACACCTACTCGATGAGTCAGGGTCCCTCTCCCTAGTCCATCATCAGGCTCTAGTATTTTGTTTCATCTAGTTCATTCTCTAATTTTGAGTCCTCTCAACCTTGAACGACTATGACATCAAGTTTCGATGTTGGTAGTAATTTCAGTCCCAACACATGCACCAATAGTGGAGGAAATTCCAGTGATAATGCTATTAATACTCAAGGTCCTTATCCCAGAGGTAACATTGGAACCTCATAAGGAATGACACCTTCCCAACCATTGCTCCCTTATATGGCTATTTTAAGACTCCTAGATTTGAACTAATTCATTAATGATCCTCTTAACCATGATTTGAGTTGGCCATCTATTCCAACCAAACTCCCATCTAATATACCAAAAAATTGAGGGAATTCTAGAGTGGATCCCACCAACCATGTCCACTTATTTCACATGTGGTGCTCATGTAACTATATTACAAAGGATTCCATCCACATATGACTTTTTCAACAGACCCTTAGTAACACTACCACAAAATGGTATATAGACATACCCTGTCCATCTCATTAGACATTTG
The DNA here is from genome assembly GCA_031772625.1 of Pinus tabuliformis. Taxonomy (NCBI): domain Eukaryota; kingdom Viridiplantae; phylum Streptophyta; class Pinopsida; order Pinales; family Pinaceae; genus Pinus; species Pinus tabuliformis. The sequence goes on from CM062819.1 coordinate 707,364,775, forward strand.
TGGCCCTTTCCAATGCATTCTTATGTTATTTCCAACTACTTATCTATTGCGATAATGGTACCAAACTCTTGACATCATTTCATCCAACTTATGTGACCTACCTTTCCGACCATGTCCAGGAATGGTGTAGAAGACAAAGATTATGTAAATATTTGGACTTGAAAGACTGTGTTTAGATGGATTTTTTGTTACACTCCCTCATTGCCCCCGTTGGTAAATATGTTGTGTCCCATTTCCCTCAAACTGAAGAAGAAGTCATCTAAATGACTTTGAAGTATGATCTTATCTATGCCCAATTGGGCTATGTCTATATCGTCCTCCTTGACCTCCCTAAGGTTGGTGCTTCATCTGCATCAAGGTCATCTCATTCCGCTAATAGTGTTGTAGGGTTTTGGAATCCAGGGGAAAATCTCTATGTACCTTTATTTTATGTTCTCACCATTGTATATTTTTCTATTTTAAGAATTCGTTTGTAGGTAATTTCTGTATAGGGTTAAAACCTATAGGATCGATGGCTTAGGGGAGATAGGGATGGCCGCAAGGAAAGGCCAAAATATTACATAGGAAAAGAAGCATTGAATGCTTTCGTAGAAATCTACTACTTAAAGGTAGGGGAGAAAATCAGGTATATGAGATCCCATGCCATAATCTATATTTACCTAGGTTTGGATTCTCATGAATCCACTCTTAAATGGTGGATAAAATAGAAGTGAAAAGTTAAGGTAATGTGGAGCTTTTCGTACATGCTCAAAAGAATGTGTTACTATTTTCATTCATGCAAAAGATCATGACAAGGTGCTCTAGGACAAATCATACTTCTACAACACATCACACACACACATGTGATATTGGACAGAATGATGTGATCTACATAAAGAAGACTACTCAAAGGATTTTGTATGGATTCAAACACAATATCCTCCACAAAAGTCTTGGCATGAATAAATATTTGAGATATATGTAATACTCTAGGAATATTTATTAAAACTTATGGTCTAACCTCTTCGCAATATTATACAACATATGTTAGGTTATACACAATATTAAACCTTTTAAACCCTCTCTTAGAATCAATCGTCTATGATAAGGGTTTTTCCAAACTTTGATTATGAAAATTTATCATTTTGATGCTGGAATTATCGTGAAGAAGGCAATTTTATGAAGAACTACCCACTTATGTCAAAACCTCTAAAAAGGAAAAATAAAGATGATATTTACAAAATGGTTAAAAAAATAATAATTAAAAAAATAAATAAGATAAAATGCATAAACTCGAAAAGAAGGGAAATGATTTTATCTTTTGGTTTCTTTGAAGTTGCTTTTACCTAGCTAGGAGTGTTCTTCATGAGATGTGAAGGGTGTGTCCTCTCATATCTCCTTTGTTTATTTTACTCACACTTTAATAGCTTATATTAAATATATGATTCCTTTGAAACCAATTCTAGGGAAGCACACTTCTTGATCCCGAAGAAGTGTGTCACATCATAGACGATACATGATTTTCAAAAAGCAATAACACCAAACACTCTTTGACCCTCGATATATATTAGAAAATAATGAAATATAAGCTTGTCACATGGAACCCACAATTCCTTATAGAAAGACATCAAAGAAGAACACATATGATTATTCTTCAAAGATTTAATTATACTTATGACGAATTGTAATAGCCCATCTATAATGAAGAGGAAGAATAACATGAATAAACTTAAATTCAACTTTATCTCTAAAACCCCAATTTTATATATTTTATTTTTATTATTACAATAATATGTATTCTAGTGGCACACAATTAAACTAATTTAAGAATGTTATATTTTATTTTTAATAAAAATTAAAAACAAATGATATATTTAAGTATTAAGTTTATAAAATAATATATAAAATTAAATAACTTATTTTTTTATAAAATTTCTTATAAAAAATAGAAATAAAATAAGAAATCATGTATATAAATAAATATTTTTTAAAAATATTTATTTTATTTAATTATATATATATATATATATAGATATTTTTCATCTCTGTAAATCATAACAATAAATATATATATATATATATATATATATATATATATATATATATATATATATATATATATATATATATTCCATAAATTATATTTTAAAGATACAAATACTTTTAATAATATATTTATAAACAAATTTAAATGTATTAAATACAAATTCTAAATCTATATAACAATATAATATTTTAAAGCTTCGATCATTTAATATTTAATACATATCTATATAAATGATTAATATTTAAATTCAATTACAACTATAAATAATGTGTTCAAACCCCATTACAAATACACATTTAAAATTAATATTACTTTAAATAAATACATTGCTATATTAATATAATAATTGAAGAATACACCTTACTTAAATAAAAGAAAAAAATAAATATAAACATAATTATCCTTTTACATTTAAAATATAATATTATATATGCATCAAACTTGTTTTTAATTTACAAGTTTGAACTTAAACTATGATTTTATTTTTTTTCCTGGGGAGAAAAATCGTAATTTCCATTATTGTTGAAAATTACATGTTGTACATGTCCATAAGCATATGCAAATATTGTGACCGTAGTCAACTGTTTATAGTTACAAAATTGTGAAAAATAGATAGACCCAGTTGGGTGTGTTGTACATATATAAGTAATTACATATTCAAAAAATCACCAGTAGGTGATCGTTGTTCTGTTGCCAAAAGTTTGCTAATTACAAGATAATAAAGAGGTTGTAAAAGAGACAAAAAAATATGTTGCGGATATTAGGGCTTGTCTGCCCTCCGAAGTTCTTGATCTATGTATGGCCTGTGGAAGTACTGGTAGGTCCTCTCTGGCGTGTGCTCTGTGATCAGCCATTCTCCTCAAGGACGATGTGTTGCCTCTTTCAAAATCTTGTCCGCACTTTCATTATGCTCCCTGTAGATATGAGTGCATGAAATGTGATCAAAATGTGTTTTAAGAAAAACAATTTCATCCATAATTGTTCTGAGTGTATATGCATGGCATAAAGTTGTGTTGTTAAACCCATTTATGACTATTTTGGAGTCCCCAAATATTTGTAAGTGTCTGCATTGTTTGAGGATGGAAAAATGTAGTAAGTGTCAAAGAGTAATCAACTCTGCATAATTATTTGTACCCTCACCCAGACCCATGCATATATGAAAAAAATGGGCATTTTATAGATGAAATATTATGCCTCCCCCACATCCCTGAGCTTGTGCAACCCCATCAAAATAAGTTCAGGGGTGGGCTTTGTCAATCTGTTCCTATGTGATGATCTAGGTTCTATTGACAAAATCCTCAATTGGGAGTTCCTCATAGCCCGAGCAGATTTTTGCAGGTATCAGGGCCCATTTTATGTTCTAGTCTTGAAAGATGATATTGTTGTGTCCCATCCATATATACCAAGAAACCAGTAGCGGCAGATTTCTAGATTTTGGTTCCGTTGCAGCTACCCACCAATTGTCCCAGGCACTTGGGATATCCATGCCACTCCAGGTTTGCTTAATATTTAGAGTATGCAGTACTTGTGTCCAGAGTATTTTGGATGTAGGGCAAGTGAGAAATAAGTTTTGGTTTGATTCCTCCTCCTCGTGACATAGAATGCACCAAGTTGGACTAGGAAAAGTCATTTTTCTGAGATTAGCTCTTGGTGGGGTTTTATCCATAATGATATTCCACATTAATAATATTGTGCCTAGGGGTGATTTTAACTTCCAAATTTGACTCCACCAGCTCATCAATCTGTTCGGTTTGTGCTCAGCATGAATGAGATCGTACCCATGTTTGGAGGAGTAATGCCCATTTTTAGTTAGACGCCAAATCAATTCATCCTCTTCTTCATTGAGGCGAACATGGGATTCTGATAGAGCTTGCAGATAAATTCTCCACTATCTTTCCCAATGGATCGGTATATTCCAAACCTCTCTTGTGTGCCATGCTTGCTGAAGAATGGTTGTATTACAATGATCTCCTAGATGTGATATGAACAGGGCTCCATTGTGGTTGAGGTGAGTGATCAATTCTTGTGGTAATTGATAAACATTCCCACTACCAATCCAAGGATCAATCCTAATACACATTTACCCCCCATTTCCAATCCTCCAGATAAGTCCTCTTTTGGTGATGAGCAGGGTGTTTAGAATGGCCCTCCAAATAACTGAAATGCCTTTCCTGTTCCATGAAGGTTGCCTTATCCAATCAAGTATAGAGCTAGGACAAATGTATTTATGGGTGACCACCTCCGACCAAAGAATCTTATTTTTTAGAAGTAACCAACCTTGCTTTGTATCCAGTGCTTGTGAAAAATCCGGGAGATGCTTTAAGCCCCAACCTCCCCATTTTTTGGGGGGTCGTAATTCTACTCCATTTGACCCACACATAAGGCTTTCCATCCTTTTGTCCCTTCCATAGGAATGGTTGCAAATTCGTTGGATCCTATGAAGAATCCCTAAGGGAATCTAGGCCAAGGACATCCAAAAGGCTATGATTGCTTCTATTACTGCTTTTATGAGTACCAATATTCCTGCCCTACATAGAAGGCGATGACACCAAATATTTATTCTTTTCTCCACTTTTTGGTCAACCAAATCCAATCTACTATTTTGTAGCCATCCACTTTTATCCTGAAGCCCAGATACTTCAATCTGTCCTGTAGATACAGTATTTGGTAGGGGAAATTTTGTAGGGCGAGATGAATATTTTGTTAGGTACATTCAGAAAAAGATACAATGGACTTTTCCCTGTTGATTTCCATTCCTGTAGCAGCACTAAAGAGTTTTAATGACTCCCTAAGAGTAATGATATCCTGTATACCCCCATTGAGAAAGATGAGGATGTCATCAACAAAGAGTAGATGGGTCAATAGGAAATGATCAATAACCATAAGTCCCCTGAGTCTCCCAGCGCACTTCTCTGATGCTGTCAGTCTGCTCAACCCTTCCATAAAGAAGGAACAGAAGGGGGATAAGGGGCATCCTTCCTGATTCCCCTTTCCACCTGAAAGGAATGGGAGGCTGACCCATTGATAATAATTGCAAAGGATACTGAAGTTATACATCCCATTATCCATCTGGCGAACTCCATAGGGAAGCCCAAATGTGTAAGTATCATCCTTAAATATAACCAACTTACTTTATCAAATGCTTTTGATAAGTCTGTTTTGAGTGCCATCCCTTTTAGTTTTCTCAATTTAATGGTGTGGAGGGCCTCTTGTGCAAAGCCAATGGCTTCATGAATATGTCTATGGTGGAGGAGGCGAATTGCACTTGAGAAATGTGTTCTAAGAGCATTTCCTTTATTCGGTTGGCTATAATCTTGGCGATAATTGTTTAGAGACAATTACAGAGGAATATGGGGTGAAAGTCATTGAAGGAGGTGGGGAAATCATTCTTGGGAATGAGGGCAATGAAATTGGAGTTTAAGGGGGCATATATATGACCAAGAGACTGACTCTCTTCTATCACTCCTAGCAGGTATGGTCCAATGATGTCCAAGAAAGCAATATAAAATTCCACTGGCCAGCCATCCGGCCCTGGACTTTTGTCTTTCTTGAGCCATTTAAGTGTGCTTTCTAATTCCCCCATGGAGACTGGTTTTATAATATCATTAATTCCATCTGGTTCCAAGTACGCAGGGAAATGGCCAGCTAGGTTAATGATTTCAGGAAGAGAAGGGGCAAGGGGAGCTTTGAAGAGCTTCTTGAAGTGGGATATACCAAGTTGGGCAAGCTGAGAGTGAGTGGTGGACAAATGATCCTGTTCCAAGGGCATCTTCCAAATAATTTTGTTGGCCTTCCTTTCATTGGAAAATTTGTGGAAGAATTTTGTGTTTCCATCCCCCGCCTGCAGCCATATTTCTCTGCTTTTGAGTCTCCATAATTCTTCCCAATCCAGAAGGATCTTGGATCTCTGAGATTCCAGGTCCACTAGATGAAGATTTTTTTCAGTGCATAAGTAGCCAAGCCCACTAGAATCCATTAAGGAGGCCAACTGATCTTCTATGTCCACTAGGGATTGGTCATTCCTTGCTTTTTTCCTTTTAGTCCAATCAATGGTTAATCTCTTGAGCTAGTACAGGTTTCTGCAGAAATTCGCAACCTTTCTCTGATCGTTGAGGGGAGGCTAGGCTTGCCAGAAATCCGAAACCATCTTAACATAATCCGGATCCTTTAAACAAGAAGAGTTAAATATAAAAGGGACCCTTGGTTTCCTAAATGGACCAGCCACTTCCAAGAAGATGGGGGAGTGATCTGAGATTCCCCCAAGCTAGCCCATTATCTTTATAAGGCGAGAGAACTGAGTAGCTCTTCATGTATGAGGTATCTATCCAGCCTTCTTCCAAGGGCATCTTTACCAGTATGCCTATTATGCCATGTGGGTATCTTCTTATTCATGGGTATATCTATGAGCCCATATTGATCCAGAAGAGAGCTCAACTAGTAGACTAAGAGAGGGTCAAGCTGCAAGTGATGCCCCCAGGGCTCCTCATTTCCAATGGAGAAGTTTAGGTCTCCCCCTATAATGGTGGTACTATTAATCAAGGGGTTATTCAATAGAGATGGCCAGAAAGCAAGTATGTTTTGGTTGGGGGCATAGAAATTAATGATGCGAATTTGTTTAACTAAATCTACAAAGAGAATGTCCATGCCCATGAACCCTGGGACCCCCCAGGAGGATATCACCTTAATTGATTTTGGCTTGATGCCAGTGGCTAGACCCCCAGATTGGCCCATAGCATCCAGGCCTTGGAAGTGCCAGCTCAGTAGAATAACTTGCAGGATCCTAGTGATCTGATGAGAAGGCCCTAGGGTTTCCTGAAGAAGAATCATGTCACGGGGGGACAGTTTAAAAGGCGCTTGAGGGCCAATTTTTATTTTTTGGTTAGCCAAGCCCCGACAATTGAATGAAAGCCAAATCATTAGGGAACATAATCAAGGGTTTCAGGTGCTCTAAGTGTCATTTCATTGGTGGTCTGTCGACCCTACTCCACATCTACCATAGCAGATTTGATGGCTTTGGAAATATTTGAAGGACTGCCTCTGGAGGGTTTAATCTCGGAACGGGGGGATGCCGAGACCAAGCATGGGGGAGCTGATAAAGGGACAAGATCAGAGGTTGTAGGAGTGCGAACCCAAAGCAGAGGGGGAGGGAGGAGGTTGAAGGAAAGTGTTTAGAGCTTGTAGAGACGGCAGGGTTGTAGAAAAAATGGGGGAAGGGGGCTCAAGCTCATAGTTAATGGAGGGATGAGTGCACGATAGGGATACAGAGTGGGAAACATGAATATGTATAGATGCAATTAAATTATTATAAATAAGAGCAGAGGTAAATGAAGTAGGAGCATTACCCATTGTAAGAGCAGCTTCCACCGCAAACCAGGATCGAGTCAGTGGAGGGGATGTAGGTGGTATCTGTGGAGCACTAGATTGTTGAGGAGTGACTCCATCTGCATTCTTTGAGTGATCCTGACCTAAGGGTTGCTCGTCCACAAGTAGGTATTCAGACAGACAATATTTCGATCCCCTTACGGCCTCTTGAGAAGTAGGAGTGAGCAGCGGAAAATCCTTGAATAGATGGCCGACCTTGTGGCATCTTCGGCACTGAAAGGGCACTCCTTCATAATCCAGGTTTTGACGATGCGAGAAATGCCTCCAGTGGAGGGTTATCTTTTCCTTCAATCCCTCCCTAGTATCCAAATGAACCAGGATCCGTGCCATTGTCATAATCCCTAACTTTTCAAAAGATAGGTAATGTTCTAAGTAGGTAACCGATGCATCTCTAATGCGCTTGAACACAACAAGGGTCCAAAACTACATTGGTCGGCCCAGCAGACAGACCCAAATCGGCCCTGCACCCAACTATTCTCACTCTAGGTCAAATAAAGGGTCCCATCTTTCTAACAGTACCAGAGCAAGCTCGATGTGCCAGAAGTGAGATAGTATCCAGTCGATGTATTCTTCCCTATGGAAGCGTAGGGAAAACCACCCACGAGCCAAGACCCTGATAATGGGAAGTTCTTTGAGAAGGGAACCCCAAATCTCCAAGGTCCAGAGGTGAAGATGATCCACTGAGTAGTTTTTGCCCCTTACACAACCCACTAGGACCTTCTTTGCCATATCTATGACTTCACCCATCAGAATGTCCTCGCCTAGGGTTAGGTTGATGTCCCTGTCAACCGAGTTTAGGCACATGCCTTTCTTGGGTTTATCTAAGCGACGAGCAGTTGGATGGTCCTTTAGAAGACCCCAACAGCCTTGGTTGGCAATTTTGGGAGTGGACAGGCCAGATTTAAGGTTAGGGATCGGGGAGCTGAAGCGGCCTGAGCGGATGGGGGTGTTAGGGTTTCTACCTCCAAGAGTTAGGGTAGCACTTGTGAAGGCAGGGATGGTGATCGAAGGGGGTCCGGATGGGGGGATATGGGAGGTAAAGGGAGCACAATGGGGCTTTGAGATATGTGGAGGGTGAAACAAAGGAGCATCGAAGGTGGGAGAGGGTTGGAGACAGGTTCCCAGTAGATTCAAGGTTGCTGGAGAGAGTGGTGGACAGTCCAAACTAGGTGCATCATCAATATGTACATAGGGCGGGGGATGCTTTGCAGAAGGGCTCGGACGAAACTAGGTAGACTGAGCAGATGACAACGGTTGTAGAGTGGCAGCAAAAGGGCCAGAGCCCGTCACGGTCCGGTGGTGCACCAAGATAACCTGGTCAGGGTGAGGGTCTGCCTCGTAGTCAACATCGTCCAGCTCCATTGGAACCGACATTCATGGTCAAGGGAGCTACAGTTGTCGAGGAGGCAAAGTAACAGGATGAAGTGTAAACCAACTGTGACTTCTCGGTGAGTCGTTGTTGCAAGGTAACCACCAGCTAAGTGAGTGTAAACCCCAGGAAGATAGGGAGGAGGGTGTTTAGATTAGGCCAGCCAGATGCAAGAGCTATGGCCATCAATCCCCGGGTTTATGGCCCCTGAGGCCTCCATGGTTGTCGGCTGCGACCTTGCAGAGCTCCATCATTGACTATACTTATCCTTGAATTTTTCTTAAACTATAATCTTCTTATGCATATACATATTCAATGTTTTTTTATAAATTGTTAATTTTTTTTTATAAATAAAAAGTATTTTAAATAAATAATCAAAATAGAACAAATATTGTTACAATAAAATTAAACTTATGTACAAAACTTTTCTATTTTAAAAGTTAAATTTATATATGTTTCATATTATTTTTCTAAGGTATAAAATTACGAACCAAACCCTATCCAAACTTTATCAATGTTATATATGACAATCTTCCAACTAAGTTATAAAATTAACGCAAACTGAACCACAAAAATAAAATTTATATCGCTTTCATTGTCGTTTATGGTTTACCTATTCCATTCACGTATGTTAAATCTTCATTTCCGTTTATGCTTTACATATTCCATTTACATGCGTTAAATCTCCACGTGAGTACATGCATAAAGGCGAACATATTTTTTTTTACAATTTGATTTGTAATTTCCAGTGTCTCATATAAAATTTATTATTTTCCAAACTTTCAGTGTTAATAATATAAAATTTATTATTTTCCAAAATTTTCAGTGTGGTATAGAATTTAAGATTGAATGGCTTGTCATGTCAATATTGTTAATTTTTGACTCATTTTCATGCAATAGGCCATTTTTATAGATAATATTTGAATGGTTTTTTATATCAATATTGTCAATCTGATTATTTTAACACTTAATTTATTAAAATATTTTTATTACAAGTTTTTTAATTATTAAATTAAAAAGTTAGATAAATTTATTTAGAGTGTTATATTATAAAAAAGAGTGTAAGTTGTATTATGTTTTTATATAAATATGTTTATTTTGAAATAATAAGATAACTAATTTTTTAAACTAGATTATCATGAATATTGATTACAATTTTAATATATTTTTTTAATATAATCTATCTATATATTCAATAGTTTTATTTTAATTGATTTATTATTTTAATATAATTTTAAGTTTATATTTAAACTTTATGATAATGATAATTATTATAATAATATTTATATATCCCAAGTGACTAATAAACTTATGAATACTAAATTTATGTTTATTATATAATGACATGAATATCGGGGAAAATTTTAAGAACCACTTTAAATTTATATGTATAATAAATCAACGAATCTTCATTATAAATAGGAAAAATAGGAGGCGATTTTATCAATAATATAATATGTATTATCTTGTAAAGTCATGGCGAATCTTTCACTGAATTAAAAAATCTTGTAAGATCTTGGAAAATCTTTCACTGAATAATAAAACATTGTAAAGTCTTGGCGAATGTTTTGTTAAAGTATGAAACCATATATGATAATTGGAAATCATATTCATTAAACTTTAACATACTAACATACATTTTTGGAAAAAAGAAACATAACGTTCTCTTCCTACAAAAAAATGTTGCAAGTTTGAGTTGTCGTGTTTGAAGGTTCTTACTATACACTCTTTCATATCCTTTTATTAATTTTGATAATATTCCACAACAAAGTTCTTGTAGGTGTTGATCTTGACCACCAATTCTGAGATTAATCTTTTCTCTACCACTTTTGTCAAGCTATCAAATTTATTTCGTATTCCATAGACTCCAACTGTGAGATAAAAAAAAAAAAAAAAACACATCAAGTTTGTCTACCCCAACATGCCAACAAGTAGCAAGCCTCAACTATATAATATAAGAAAGTAGTAGGTATCCCAAAGGCCTCAAGGGGATCTAGTGGAAAGAATTGATTGTTTTCAAAAGCCTTCCATTCAATATATAAATATATAAATGTAGATTTATTATTATTTTAATTGGAAATATTCAATTGAATCATAAAATTTAATTACGTCTCTCCCAATCTAAATTGCTTATTAACATAATTCACTACCTTCATAAGTTTTGCATTTTTTAACACTGTTGTAACATGTAGATTAATTTCTTTTTTGGTGCACAATCTCCACCTTTTAGGAAAATATGGTGCAGACCCCTACAAATCATTACGACAAACTACGAATAATAGAGAAGATGAAAGGTTGTACAAACCAACATATTTTTCAAACAACTAATCCAACATTAGTACCTTAATTTTTTTATGAAGATATCATATTGAGAACGTTTGAAAAATGGTGGGAAACATTAATTCTTTTATGAAGATATCATATTGAGAATGTCTGAAAAATGGTGGGAAATCTGGGCAACGACTATCTCTCTTTTGAGGGTGATGCGGAAAGAGTGATATGATTTCTCTCTTTTGAATTTTTTTGTTAAATCAGAAAAGCCAATATTAATGGAAATATTGGTATTTTTTACTATATTTTGTGAAGTGACTAAATGTAGCTTTAACCATTCACCTTAATATGTCATTTACAATATAATTTCCCAAGTCTATTTAATATCTTCATTATCATAAAAATCAACCTATATCCATCTTAACTCCACATCTACCACTCTTAGAGGGATGAAATCTATTTATCCCTCTCCGCACTTGGTAGACCTGGAATTAAGATGAATCTAAGTTGATAGAATTTCCCCTTTAAATAGTCTATGTTCACATGAATACCATGGTATTACCATGGGTCAATACCATGGGTTATCATAAACCTCGAGCTTAAAAACTACTATTATTAATTTATAAAAATTAATAAAATTAATAATTGATTTTTATTTTATTTTTTTATTTTAAAGGAGTTAAAATGTTTAAGTGACATTAAATTACAAGATCCATTAGAGTAAAGATGCATCTATGGTGGTTTAATTCCCCCTTTAAATAGACTACATTCCACGTGAATACCATGGGTCAATACCATGTCCATCTTTATTTTTATTAATACTAACATTAGGGTTAATAATGTTTTTTGCATGGTATTAATAATAATTTGGCCCATATGCTTCACCTAAATATAAGGCATTTTTTGAGTGTTCGTAAATATAAGGTGACTTATGGAGTAAATATAAAAAAATGTTTTATTTATTTACCATACCTCTCGTTTAGTTATATTTTTATTAATTTACCATGCCTCTTTTATAAATATGGTATTTAACCCATAGGATTCACTTAAATAGAACTTTTCTTTGAGACTTCTTAAAACGAAAGAGGGTAATGGACTAAATATAAAAAGAGGCTTTATTTATTTACCATACTTCTAGTTTATTTATATTTTTATTTATTTACCATACCTTTGGAGTAAGTATAGAAAAAGGTTTTATTTATTTACCATACCTCCACTTTATTTATATTTTTATTTATTTACACCCTTGTGTGTTCGTATATATAAGGTGACTTATGGAGGAAATATAACAAAATGTTTTATTTATTTACCATACCTCTCGTTTATTTATATTTTTATTAATTTACCTCACCTCTTTTATAAATATGGTATTTCACGCATAGGATTCACTTAAATAAAACCTCTTTTTTGAGCCTTCTTAAATAGAAAGAGGGTTATGGACTAAATATAAAAAGTGGTTTTATTTATTTTCCATACCTCTAGTTTATTTATATTTTTATTTATTTATCATAAGTATAAAAAGATGTTTTATTTATTTACCAAACCTCCACTTAAGTATACAAAAAGGTTTTATTTATTTACCATACCTCCACTTTATTTATATTTTTATTTATTGGGACTAAATACACCTCCCAAACCAGAAAATGGATTATTATTACAAAGTAGAAAATCAAGCAATTGTAATGGAATATAATCTCCCAAACTAGGCGAATCAAGTCAAATGAGTCTTTTCATAGTTTATCCTCCCCTTTTTTTGGGGCTAAAATGAAAAAAAATAATTATTTTTTAAATAAAAGTTGGGTTAAATATATGAAATGGGTGTTTTATAAAAAATTTGCCTCTCTAAAATGAAAAACTCCTTAAATTTCACACTTGGGCTAAAATTCACCCCTAAAATTTACCATGATGAATATTATTGCAATCTTGCTATATATATGATTCTCTTTTAATTTTCTTAGGAAGGTTTTTTGCCATATTTTTTTATTCTAATTTACCCATGGCAGGGATTTGATGGAATAGCAAGTTTGAGTCGTAAAATCTCTATAATCCTAGCATTGTTGGGGTTTTTTAGGGTTTTGAATGTGTGTATCTAGTAAAAAATTGATTTTAAAAAACAAATATCAATATTTAAGATTTTTTTTTTCCAAGAATCTAGTGAAAAACTCCAAAATGTATAATGTTTAGACAATGCCTATCTAAACCATGTTTTGTGGTCATCGTGAAATAGCTTGATTGACCATATTATGAATATGGGTAAAAAGGAAGCTATAAGGGACTTGCTGAATATCTCTAAACCGAGTAACACAAATTGCAAGCCATGCCAAGTTGGTAAGCAAATTCAAGTGCCCTTCAAGAGCAATGAAAATGCATCCACAAGCCCTTACAACTAGTCCACATGGACTGATGTGGTCTCACAATAACTCAAACTCCAAGTCGTGAGCTATATTATTGATGATTACAACATAATTACTTGGGTTGCATTCTTAAAAGAAAAGTTAGAAGCCTTTGAAAATTTTTAAATATTTATCTCCATGGTTGAAAATGGAATTGACTAGAAATTAAAGTGTTTCATATGAGGGGTAGAGAGTTTACTTCAAACATATTTGATGATTACTGTAAATAAAAGTGGCATAAATAGGTGTTTCATATGAGGGGTAGAGAGTTTAATTCTAAAAAAATTGATGATTACTATAAATAAAAGTGGCATAAATAGGCAATTCACCATTGCAAATACTCCATAAGAAAATGGCATGGCATATAGGGCGAATAGATCGGTACAACAATTGGCAAGAGAAATGATGGATGAAATAAAGCTCACTTTAGGCCAAACAATGACAAGACCCTCTATGAATTGTGGTATGAAAAACTAGCAATGGTAAAGAATTTCATACTCTTTGGTAGCAAGTGCTGCATTAAAAATAATGATGATAATATTGGTAAGTTTTTTTTTTTTTGTGTGTGTGTGTGTGTAGGCTTGGTAATACATACTCTATCAATATTTTCTGACTATAATAATGTCTTTAACAAAAATTGTAGGTAGCCTCAACCTGCCCGTAGGAAACCAAATCTGTTGGCTACCTGTCTACGTTAAAAGTTGTCCAAAATTTAAATAAAGTTTTCAACACAATCTAGGCAACATTAGCTGTTATAACTATTATTAACTTCAACTTAGAAAAGTAAAGGCTAACTAACATATAACAAATTCTGATTAGAGACTTGTTTCACTCATCAAATGAGTCCATGGGGTTGGGGCTTTCACACTAGGCCCCGAGATTTCTCTCCTCTTCGTGTCTTGTATGCTTTCCTCGATCCTGTTTAGTGCGAGATTGTTTTTGTACACTTGTATATGGACTGCAGTAACCTCTCTATGAAGATCCTTCATGTTGGGCTCCGTTGTTCAAGCCTCCTCCTGTACCTCTTGTTCCTTGTATATTGTTATTGTCCGGGCCACTATGTTCTTCATAACCCAGTATTGTTGGATTGTTTGTCGAAACAGCGTGTGTCAGCCTCTAGTGTTCCTCAGATCTTTCACCATAGTTTCCCATTCTTTTGTCTTTATATCCTAATTGGTTATGTTGTCATTAAGCTCCCTCACCCACTCTACAATTTGAGCTCTTACCTCTGGCAGATTTCCATCCATATACGCGTTTATGAGGCTCTGCATGTGTTCCTTCCTAGTCCTTGTGCCCCTTTTGTTTGGACCTCTGTTGGAGGTTGCTTTCCATCCTTTTGTCCTTTTCCCTGCCGTCCATGTTCCTCTGGTTCGTCTTTTACCTGCCTCTTTTCCCTCTTTTGCTATACTATCTTCATTCCTGCTTTTTTTTCTATTCCTGGGCAACTCGATAGTACCGAATTGCTTTCTGTAGCACGATATAGGATATGAAACTCCAAACGGTGTTACACCCTGATTTTTTTAATACCTAAAACATTAACAAAAGAAATTTCTTTATCAGTCAGAATTCGTTTACATAGAGTGGTCTTAATTTTCTCTAACATGGGCTTGTCCACTCACTCCATACTTTGAGACTTGGTGTTGCCCTCCTTCTCCCTTGGTTTCCGCCCTTCCTTCCCTGAGACTAATAGGCTTCAACATCCTGATTCCTCTCCTCTCTGCTTATCCCCTCCTCAACAAACAAGAACATGTAGGGCAGCATTTGTAGTTCTGCAGGTGTCCCAATTTTGGGTTTCCTTCTCAGCATTCAAGGTCATGTTTGAGGTTCTAGTCCAGGAATCTCTCCTCTCTGGTGCCCTTGCCTGGATTCTACCCCTAGTTATCCCATGAGGCCCACAGCCATCATCGGGGTTTGGGCTCAGTTCGAGCCGGGCTAACCACAACCTTGCTTCTTTGTCCATGGTGGTTTTGAGCTCCCTATCCCTGATAATTATTTCTTCCTTCACATGCCTCAGGTACCACCTAGCTGAAAAGGCAGACTTCCTACTCACCCCATTGTAGAATTCCCATCGGGCCTCATTCCCTCTATTCCTATCTACATAAAGATACACTATAGATTTCCCTAGCCCCCTCACTCGAGCAACATTCTCGTCATAGACTCTCCATTCAACTGGGTTAGAATCCCAAACAACCTAGGTCTCAACTCGTTCTGAGTCTTGACTTCCCTCAGCCCTCACCCTGAGTTCCTTTGTAAAATTCATTTTTTCGATGCAGGCAAGAAGGGAAACCTAAGTAACATACCAATGCTTTTTAACAAAAATGTTTTCATCTCGACATCCTCTAGCCTGCATCCACCACCTTTTGCTACACGTTCTTTCTCCTTCTCCCTTTGCATGAAACTACCTTCTCTCCCATCTACCTTCACCTCTTGTTGCTTTGTCCAGCTACCACACCTAGCTTCCATATGTCCCCCCGCATGCACTCTTCCTCTTCCCATCACCCAATCCTTCATTCGATTTCCTTGGAATGAGGTTCCCCTAACCCCTCCATTATTGCCTTTCATTACTTCACTCGTGCTGCCAACTGTTGTTGTGCCACTTGATGTGGTTGGTCTGCTCGCCCTCTCACTTGACCCCAAACGTCTGTCACTCCCTTCCATCCTTGGCCACACCTGTACTAGCTCCGTGCCATCCTCTGCCCTGCCCTGTCTTGCGTGTTGCCCCACCTGCCTTCGCATCCTCCCACTTCCCAATACCCCATCTGTCCTTTGGCCCAGGTGGTTGGCTTTTAGCGCCTCTACCTCCCAACCCCTCTGGCCCACCTCGTCTGTCATCTCCACTTCTCCCTTGCCACACCCCGATTGACCGGGGGGATAATATTGGTAAGTTTGAGGCAAAAGAAGATGAAGAAATATTTCTATGATATTTAACTAAGAGTGAAGGTTATATATGTTATAAATTAAGCTCAAGAAAAATAGTTGACAAAATTTATGTAAGAGTGGATGAGTCTATTCCTCTGAGAGATAAGTAGCCAACATATATCAACCCAAATGAATAGGCCAACAATGAAGATGATGATGAATAGCTTGAAGAAAATCAATGAAGAGGTCGAGAGCCCAATCCAAAAGACCCCTCAAGGTATGTTCAAAAGCATCATCCTTTGAATCACATTGTTGGTAGTTTGGATGTAGGAGTTCAAACTAGAAGAAGAGTAACAGATTCTCCCAATAAAACATATGTTGTTATGCAAAAATATTTATCTCAAGAAAACCAAGATGAAACACCACGAATGAAGAACTAGATAATATTGAGAAAAATCAGACATAGGAATTGGTTCCAAGACTAGGAAACAAAAATGTCATTGGCACCAAATGGGTATTTAGGAACAAACTAAATGAAGATGGAATAAATTAAATGAAGATGGACAAATGGTGAGAAATAATGTTAGATTAGCAAGCAAAGGCTATGCTTTAGTTGAAGGTTTATATTTTGATGAACCTTTTGCTCCTGTAGTCAGATTAGAGGCTATCAATTTTTTTTGGCATTTTCCAATCATAAAAATTTCATGGTATATCAGATGGATGTGAAATCAACTTTCTTGAATGGTGATATTGAGGAAGAGGTTTACATTGAAAAACTTGAATATTTTCAGCTGTCAAAAAATTCTAAGGAAGTATGCAGGTTAAAAAAGGATTATATGGACTTAAGCACATATGTCATAATTAGATAAATATATGCTACAACATGAATTCAAAAGAGGAGAAACATATAACAACTTGTATATAAAATCTAAAAATGAAAGTGTTTTGATTGTTGTTGTTTATCTTGATGACATTATTTTTGGTAGTGATGCATATGCACTTAGTCAAAATTTCGTAGCTGATATGTGGGTTGTATTTGAAATGTCCATGCTTGGGTAACTTTCCTTCTTTTTTAGCTTACATGTTACACAATCAACAAGAGTGATTTTCATCTTTTGATGCAAGTACCTCAAAGAAATGCTGAAGAAATTTGGAATGGAAGAAAGCTCACTTGTGGGTTCTCCAATGGTCACTCCACATAAGCTCAAGAAAGATGATGTGTCAGCTAAGGTAGATCAAAAAATGTACATGCCAACAATAGGAAGCCTCTTATATTTAACATCTTCTAGAGTAGACATTATGCAAGTTGCTAGTGTTGTTTCCAGATATCAATCATTCCTCAAACAAAGTCATCTCTTAGTAGCCAAAAGAATATCAAGATATTTGAGAGCTACAACGAGTTATGGGCTATGGTATCCATGATGTAAAAACTTCACATTATTTTCATATACAGATGTTGATTATGATGGAAAAATAAATGATAGGAAAAGCACAAGTGGAGGTGTGTTTAGTCGCTTGGTTGAGAAAAAAGTAAACATCTCTCTCTTTCTACTGTTGAAGTGGAGTACATTACAACTGCAACTAGTCGCACTCAGTTATTATAGATGAGGCCAATATTAAAGTATATTAAGATAACTTATGTAGATCATATTCCCATTATCTATGATAACACTAGTGCTATCATCATATTTAAGAATCTTCTTCTGCATTCAAAAGCCAGGCATATTCCCATAAAGAACCACTTTATTAGAGAATAGGTTTCTACTCATATTATGAGGTTGGAGTATATTTGTACAAAAGAACAAGTTGGTGGAATCTTCACCAAGCCTCTTGCGTGAGAACTCTTTCAGTATTTAAGGCACAAGTTGGGGTGAATCTCTCTCTCCTCTCTTGAGTAGCCTTATTCATAAGCAAAGACGGAAGTTTTCCAAATATGTGTAGGGATAGCTAAATAATAGAGATACAGATTAAGGGGAGTGAAGTCTACAAAAGTAGAATAAACTTAGGGGGAGTTCCTAAATCCATTTCCATTGATGTCAAAGCGGGAGAGTCAGAAAATATTGGCATGATATGATGCCTTATGATTATTTATTTGAAGATATTCAGGGGGAGGGTAGGCATATATTGGTAAGGTATGATGAAATATGGTTATTATCTTCACAAAAGAAAAGGGGGAGAGTGAGAAAAACAACAAAATTAAAGAATGTGCAACCAGTAGCAAGATTAGTTTCCAAGTGATGGAGTTTCCATTAATTACCTACAATGTGTGGTAACAATGTTTGGTGGTATTTCCATCAGTGCCAAAGCTGGATATTTTGGAGAATAGTTTTGTCATTGATTTCAAATCTAGTCATTGATGTCAAGTGAACAAGTAAATATAAGTTCATGGAGATTTTGTTGATGCTTATTTATGATCAGATGTATATTATCTATAGGTAAATTGTTCAAAATAATATGCAAAGTGTTTAGTTGGATACCCCTCTATGATGTATAATGTTTAGACAATACCTATCATAAAATTTAGAATGATCAACAAATAATTTATGTGATGAAATTGATTCATGAATTGAATTTTCTTGAGTTTTCTTTTGTTGGTTGTTGAATTTTGTAATTGCAACTGTAGAGGAATAAATATTTTGTATACAATTAGAAATCAACCTATGATAATTTGTTCTTTCAGCGTTAATGGTTTCAGATTTAATGGTCTCTATATAGTAAGGATTGGTGTGGAATATTCATCATGTGCAGGAATCCATAATGGTTCTTCAATTTATTCAATAGATTTTGCAAGATAGTATAACTTTATTTTCTTCATTGATTCTCCTTGAGAAATTGCCATATTTACTTACCAACATTAAATATAAGAATTTATGGTTGCTAACCCATGTTATTCTAATATTAATGGATATCCTCCTTTATTGGTTTTGGTATGCAATATAATAAAATCAATAGGATATTCTCATGAATATGTAGTAATAAAGATATCTTCCAAAATACCCTCTAGCTTAATAATGGACCTATTAGCCATTTGCAATAAAGTTGGGGTTTTCCTCATGAGATTTTGCAGGTTTAAACTCCTCATAATTCCATTACTCATCAAATTAATGGCTGTCCCAAGATCAACTTGACTAATTGTAATGGATTTCTTTCCTATTTGTACTTGGACAATATGTATACTGAGATCCCCATATTTTAAATTAAAATCTTTTGGATGGAAATTTTCAAATAATTGACGAGTTACTTGGATATTAGGAGCATCTCATTTCTTTTTACCTAGTTTCCTAATACATAAATCCCTTATATCCTTGTTATGTATCGATATATCCTTGATTTCTTGGATTATATGTATTTGTATATTCACATTTTTCAATTCTTCTAAGATATCAAAGACCTATTGCATAGATATTCTAGTCTTTTCAAGTCTATCAAGAAATGGTGGAGATTGAAAATGATCATATTATTACTTTTCCATTCGATTTCAATCTTGATAGTTCAACAATAAATATTCATCATTTTCTTCCTTAAATTGTTACTTTTATTCACTCACATCCTTAACTATAAGTGTCTTTAGATCTTCTAAAAGTATCCCTCATATTAAAGTTGTGGCTTGGAAAAATTAGTAAGGGTTGAAGATTCCCTAGTGTGATTGGTATAAATTTTTTGAATTGATTGAACACAAAATTTGATTATGGTTGTTGACAGCCCATCCAAAGATTTGGTTTTGGATTTAGTTGAGTTGTCAATTGATTTTTCCTATGTGGTTGATTGAATTATACATTTGTTGTGAAGGGAAAATTTATTGTTGTGGTTAGTTTTGATATGTTTCATTGAATTCTTGGGTAGGCCATTGTTTTCCTTGTGTAGGAAAGGAATGTGGATTATAATAAAATTGTTGGTTGTAAGGAATTGCATAATTCCAAGGATTTGGAATAGATGCTTTTTAAGGTTATGGATTATTGGAAAATTGAGAAGAAGATAATTGTTGTCCTTTGTTGATCTGAGGATTATACCAAGGTTAATTAAAAGATCGAGGATCTTGATTTCCTCGAGGAAATGGTGACCAAAACTGTCCAAATTATCGTTGATTAACAAAATAAATTTCTTTAAATTATCGTTGATTTCCTTGAGGAAATGGTGGCCAAAACTGTCCAAATTATCATTGATTAACAAAATAAATTTGTTTAACATGTTAATTAGCTATATGGTAAACTCCATTCAAACATGAAAATTGTGGGAACTTATTGACATTATGATTTTTAGAACAAATTTTGTAGACTTCTAATGCAGCTAATATACACTCATTCTTGGGATTTTTCTTCGTACAACAAGGGAGAAATATATACAAATATTTTTTGTTATATTCTTATTTTTTCTTTGTCTGTAAAGCATCTAGCTTCATAGACAATGAATTCAATATATTAGTTTTCATATCCTCCAAAATAAATCGAATCTTAGTATTTGTTACTCATGAACTATTCCCAAATATAAAAGTTACTAAACTTCTTGTTCCTCTAGATTACCTCATGTTTTCTCTTGATTACTTCTTAAATATTTCCCTAATATCATCAAAAGTGAGTTGATAAATGTCTCCAACACCTATAATATTTAAGGGCTCTATTAGTTCCTCCCTAACTTTGTGACATCCCTAGTAGATTTTCCCATGATTTTTGGTAAATTTGAAAATAATCTGAATTGTAAATGAGTATATTTATATGTAATGGCCTCAAGAATGGGACCAAATATCCATGATGTGATGGGCGAAAGGGAAGAAGAACCTAAGGGGTGTTAGCTAGCACCATTTCTTAATTAAATGTGATAGCTAGCAAGAAATATCTTGAAGAATGTTCCATGAGGAACATGAAGAGACACACAAGAATGTTCCATGAGGAACATGGAGAGACACAAAAAAAAGGAATTTGAACAACACTAGAGAGGTTGGTTTGAAGAATTCAAGTTGGCCTTTAGTTGAATGAAAGAAGCTTGAGGACAAAATTGGAATTTGGGCAAGAAGCCAAACTTGTGAATATGATTTCCAATTGAGTTTACTCGAAGAATCCCCTTAATCCCCTTTATCATGGATCTGTCCTAGGGGTGACAATTGCAAGAAATATAGGCTACAACTAGCCTATGGTTGGGTGGAAAATAAAAGTCCCACCTTCAGTTCTAATCATTGTTAAAATCTCATTAAGTGTAATTAATTTGAGTTATGAATATGATGATTAGTACTTTGTTGAAATTTATGTATGACTCTATGATAACTTTGCATGTCTATAGGAAAATGTTGTAGGAAATTTAATAGGAAAAATGTCTTGACTGATATGTGAATTATATTGAAATTCTACCTTGATGTTGTAAGAAATATGTCTTGATTTTTATGTCCAAGATAATATGCACATGTGGACATGCAAGACTTTATGAGTATAATTGTTTTCATTTCTATTATAAATTTTCTTCTATTGGGTTTCAAAAGATTAAAAATTGTCCACATTTATGGGAAATCCCACTGATAATGTGCTAAAAATTTCAGATATTGGATCACAATATTTTAAGGGATATGAGTAGAGGAAGTCAAGCCTCCTAAATTCTCATAAAATAATGTATCAAACAGATGATGTTGGAATTTATAACTTTTCTTTTGGGAGGTCCCAAAATCTTAAATTATGTCCATGTTGGGGAAAATCCCATTGATCATGTGGTAAATTTTTTAGATATTGGGCTCCAATATTTTAGGAGATATGAGCAAAGGAATTTGATCTTCCTGAATGTTCCTAAAATTGTACACCGAATAGGTTATGTTGGTGTTTCTTCTATAGATTTTCATGTAGGAGGTTCCAGAAATTGAAACTTGAATCACAGTGAGGGGAACTCACACTAATCTTCTGGTTTAGTTTCCATAACTAGTACTACTACAATTTAGGAGATATCCTCTGAATAATTTTACTATATTAGTTTGCATGCAAAGTGTTTGAAGAAATGCTCAAATGGTTGAATGATTCATTACATATAATTTTTTGGATGAACTTCCCCAAGGAGTATGTTGTTTTGTGGTTGGTGATAGTATTGCTATATAATAGTATTGTTGTAGCTAATGTGTTCTTAATTTCATGCAAATATTCTATTAATTTGTATGCATAGTGTTTGAAGAAATGCTCAAATGGTTTAATGGTTCATTACATAAAATTTGTTTGATGAAATGCCCCAATGAGTATGTTGTTTTGTGGATGCAGATAATATTATTGTATAATAATATTTTTGTAATTGATATATGCTTAATTGCATGCAATAAATTTTACCATATTAATTTCCATGCAAAGTGTTTGAATAAATGCTTAAATGGTTTAAAGATTTATTGCATACAAACTGTATTGATGAAATGTCCTAATGAAAATGTTGCTTGGTGGTTGAAGACAATATTTTTGCGTGAAAATATTGTTGTAGTTGATCTATGCCTATTTTCATGCAAAGAATTTACAAAGTTGCATTCAAAGAATTTGAAAAGTTGCATGCAAGGAATTTAAAAAGTTGCATGCAAAGAAATGGGAAAGTGGCATGTTTTATAATTAGTTTGTTACAAGTGGAATAAATGCAATGTTTCTAATTTAATCACATAAAAAATATTTGATAAAATATATACAAGAGAAATGCTACTCAATTGTTTGTATACAACATATTTGAAGTTCTTTACAAAATGTATGAGAAATTAAAATCAAGTTTTTGAAAGTGTGGTTAGTATAATTTTAATAGGGGTAAATGGAAAAGTGATCTCATATGACCGAGGAGTAATTTGTAATGCCATGAATTTTTTTCATCTAATATGTTTATATTTGTAAATTCAATTTGGTATTTTTAATTTTTGAGACCCCATTTCCCTAACTGGGCATTGGAGATCAGATCATTATAGTAGATTATCTTCTACCTTAGTGTGGACCATGGGTGCTAAGAGGGTATGTTACAAACTCCTCTTAGCAAAACTAACTTGAGTGACTCATCATCCAATTTGCATGTTGACCTTTTTTAGTTTAACTAAAAACATTTAGTATAATCTTCCAAAGTTTCAAGGCTAGCATTTGAGCCATTCTAAATATTTCATCCTTAGTCTCTCATGCTTTACAATAATCATTTTATTTGGAAAGAAAGATATTTTTCATTTCTTCCCAAGTACTTATACAACATCCTCCTAATCCCATAAACCATATTAAAGTGGCATCTTTCAAAGTTGAAGGAAATAACCTTAACCTCTAAGACTTTGTCTTATAATCATAAGTTCTACATAGAACATCAAATTTGAATAGGATTTTTTTAGGATCTTTTGTAGATATTGCGTAGAACACTGGAAGAACAAAGACCTTAAATTAATATTATTTATTTTGGCATCATCATTACTTTCTCTTAGCAAAAATGGATTATTCCTCTTCTTCTTCATCTCTTCATTCTTCTCTTCTATTTCCTCCTCTATTTCTTTCTCACTATCACCCATATTGAAATAAATGGAATCTAATTCAAGGTCAACATGTTCAGATTCCTCTTTTATATCCAATCCAAAAATATTGTATTCAAGAGGTCGTATATAATGATTGCTTATGTGTCTTCCTAAAAAACTCTTAAAATAAAAGCAATTTCTTTCTTTACTTCTTTCTTTGGAATTGGTTTGCAAGGTTTTTTTGGGAGAAATCATCCCAACTTATCCTATTTCTCCCCATTCATTATGAATTCACTCCTCTAGTAGGTTTCTATACCAAAAAACCCAAATTTGGTGTTTCCCTAACGTTGTCACCCAAAAGTGATGGGCTTTTACAATGTTCTCATAAAATCCTTATTTCAGTATCAATTTGGGGTCTTTTAAATACAAAACACTCAATAAATATATGCATTTTTGGCTTTATCCATTTCCTAGCTCAAGAAATTGGAAAAAATAACTATAGTTATTTGTAAATAATTAAAATTAATTACAGGAAAAATTCTAAATCTTTATATGCAAAAGTGAAGGAAAACAAAATTAACTCTAGCAATGCTAAATAAACTAACTATCAATGAAACTAATTAATGAAAAAGAAAAATAACTATCAGAAAAACCAACTAATTGATTGTGTTGAAAGAAAATAAATCCAAATAAAGTTGCTATCGAGATCAAATACAACTATCTAAAAGTAAAAGTGTAAATGAAACAAAGGATGTTGTTGAAAATGAAATGTTGTGAAACTGAAACATACATATAGAAATGATTTTTGCACTATGAAAATAGATGAAATATGTCTAAAACCTAAAATGAGTAAATACGTGTAATGGAAAATATGTGTAGTAAAAGAAATTAAGTAATAAGAAAGTTTAGATTGTATAAGAGAAAGGAGGCCTATAGACAGCTGGTGGATTTCATATTTTTTGTACTCATAAGAACTAAAATAGCTAATTTCTATTTAACAAAAGATAATAACAACAATGTCCAAAACATCAAACCCTATGAGCTCGGTTCTCATAGCTTATATAAAAAAGTTGACACAATTGCTTGCTACTTTTTAGTGGTTTTTTCCAGGAATAAAGGAGGAAATGTTTTTTAGTTATAGTAGTGAGATTTCTCAAAACATAAACCAACTTAACTACTTTTCCTTAATTTCCATTCCACATCCTATTTTCAAGCCCTGTGGAATGAATTCCCTAAAGTGGGTTGAGACAAATTCGTAAGGATGAGTTGAAACTAAAAAGTAGTAATAATAATAAAAAGTAAATATCTACAAAAGAAAAAATGCATAGTTACTAATAGAATTTTCAACAATAATGGTCTATTTTCTTGAAAATTCTTTTAGCTACAGAGAATATCTCTAATATGGCTATAAAGATGGTATGAATTTTAATTCTATAGAGAAAAACCTCGACATGAGTATGGTATAAAAGATTTGTTGAGTTTCATGATTAATGATGAAGATTTTTGCAATTTTTCTTCCCACAATTTGAAATTGTAAAAGGGTATCCCACTTTACCTGGAAACTCATAACCAACCAACACTCATAGAGCCTGTATAATTGTTAACTTATTATTAAAAAAAATCATTGTCACTAGATCCAATCACTCTAATTATGATGAATAAGTGGGATGTAAATGGATGAAACAAGTGATTTTATAAGGAAAATGGTGATAAAAGGGGTGATTAGGAGTGAAAAATCCAACCCTCGTCACCATGCTTGAGGGTGCTTCATGTGATTTGGAGTGTATGGCATGTTAACGATCAATGGTTGTATTATGATGGACATACACTTCAGAGATAGCTTACTACATGGATTATCTTACCTTAATGTGATGCATATGTAGTACACCTCCTTAAGTGGTCGGAGATGTATGTTTCATGCTAATAGTCTTCATGACATACACATCAACTCCTTGGTTTTTTATTTGGGAGGATAACCTATTTGGAGGAGTGTTGGGAATTTACGAGGAGGGTGTTGTGTCATACGTAGAATGGGTACACTTGGATTCTTAATTAAAGGCTTGTGCTTTAGTTTTGTAAGCTTGGGTTAAGTAGTGGTGATGGAGGTGTGGTGGACATGATTGTGTGTGTGGTCTAGCAGAGAGTAGTCAATTGTTGGATACCTTTAGAAGAGGAATGTTGGGAACTTACTATGTACTACTCAGTTGGGACCCTTTCTTTAGGGATTTTCCTACCTTACAACTTGACATGTGTTCATTAGAGTTGGAGTGCTTTGCATGTTGGCCTATCAAATATTTATTTAGCTTTCTTAGAGGAGTGACATAAATTGTTTCTTTCACTTTTACTTCTTCTTTGTGCTTTACTCTTAGGTCTCAAGCACTAGGGTTCTTGTGTTTATGCAAGATAGGAGTTAGGGTTATGGTTTTTCAATAAGAAGAAAAGGGATGAAATGGTTTGGGAGAAATGCTAGAGAAGAAAAGAGAGGACTTGTTCTTATGGTTCCTATGAGAGAAAATCACTAGGATTTTGTGGCATTGGAAACTTAGTGCTACTTGGAGTGATAGATGTGGAGAAGATAAAAGAGTTCTTTTTTTTTTTTTTTTACTGTACACTTGTGTGATGTAAGTACAAGTGCCAAAGAGGAATTTCCAATGTGTATACTTTCTAGATGTTTGGTGGAGTGACTAGCTTTGGTTGGGAGTAATTCTTAGATAAGAGTTGTGAGCTAGGGTTTGTTATTTATGGTGGATGCTTTAGCTAGGATTTGGAAAGCATCACATGTGATAAATTCTATTAGATATTGGTATGAACTTATAACTCCATCTTATGTATATATGAAGCATGTCTTTTTTCCAAAAATATGTGTACTTAAACATATGATTTTCAAGTTACATTCTCGTGATGATTGAGTAGTTTCTAAGAGTTTCTTACACAATTTTATTTACATAAAAATGATAATATTTTGTTAACTGAATTTAAGAACACATAAAATCTAAGTGGCTATATTAATAGTTGTAATAAATCTAGTATTTTTTTTCATATTTAGAAGTATGCCCTAAGTGGTGAAAACATTGTTCCTTTGAAGTACAATCAATTCGTGATTATTGTTTTGGCCCATATTATGTAATCAGTTGGATAGAATTGAAATATACACCATTGTAATGTATATCTCAAATTCATCCCTATGACTAAAATTCTACAAGAAATAAATTAAAGGAACCTCAAATTCAAAGTGAAAATATTGAATTTGTATTATTGTGGAAACTCTCGAAATTTCATCACTTTCTCCTACTTCCTTTATCCCTATTCACCATTAAATTTAAGTGTTGAAGTATCTGAATGAAACAAATTTGACCTACTTAAAATCCATAATTCTCTCCGCATTTTTGTGTGTGATTTATGAGATATTATTCCTACATCTTCTTCCCATAGCATATAAGTGGAAGAAACTTTTATTTATATCCCATCCTCTTAATGATATAATTTTTTCTTTGAGTCTCCAACATCTCTCATCTCCTTAAGGTTTAACTAAATTTGAGTATATGAACTTGTATGTGGTTGAAAGAGAATAATTTAGTATTCTACTCTCCTTCATAGGGTTGACTCCACAAGCTTTTGTAAACTTTTTATTTCTTCTATTATATTTTTTTTTTGCAATTTTGTTTATTTCTACTATTAGCATCTTATTATTTGTCCTGTGTATAATATGTAAATAGATTACAATGAGGTGGACCAATATTCTAAACCAATGTGTTGAGTTTTTGTTAACCAACCCAAGAAATATTATATCTCACTAGAAATGGACCCAAATCCTTTGTTTTTCCAATTAATAGGGTCATAGGTTTGTCCTAAAATATGGAAATAAAGAGAATGAATAAGGTTAAGGAGGCATGCTCTACTAGGAAAGTCTCAAACTAGGAATTCATGTAACCTTTCTTCTAAAATGTGTAGACCTACCCTTTTCTTTGACCATGTTAATTTCATTATATTTCTTAAATCCAATTACCATAGTTAGAGATATTATCTACTACAATCTCTTTGAATGTGCCTCAAATATATTCACCCTCCCAGTGAAACAACTACCAATTGTCTCTCATCTTCATCCAAAATGGGATTAAATTCCTCAAAAATGATTTGATATTATTATCCGAATGCCCCCTCCCCCCTCCCATTACCAATAACCCTTTCTCATTTTCATCCAAAATGAGATCAAATTCCTCAACAATGATTCAATATTCTTATCAAAGTTCCTCCAATGAGACTTTCAAAGAGTCCCAACATGCCCTTTTTTCCCTATTATAGTATGGAGATTAGAATTTAGTTATTTGGACCATATAATCTATTCCCTCAACAACAAAACCCATAATCATCTAGTGATTCGCTTTAATCACATGTCCTTTCCGAAACATTGTAAGCTCCCCTGCAAGACCTTCGAATATTTTGACATTATTTTCTAGAAAAAGCATTGGATTCTTTAACCATAACTTGTACAATTTCATTGCCACTTAGATATAGATCAATTGGAAATAGGGTGCACTATTAAGGAACTCCTTACCACCTCATTGGTTCAAACCTCAATAAATCTTATGTCATTCTTATCGAGTAGCATGGGTACACCTAATGGTTATAACATTGGTTATTAGAATTAACCCCATTTCATGCAAGTACCATTTTGAACTAATTTTCGATTCCGCCTATCCCAAAAAATAATGCACAATTTGGTTATGAGGAAGATATTGTGTTTTTTTCATCATTTATTAATAATTTTGCAGTTCCATTTTTTTATTACAGCCTAAACCCAGGATTTCATGATAGAATTTCCAAACTTGAATTTTTTTGGGATCCTCATCATAAGCTCATAAAATTTGTAGATTTATTTCCCATTGCATTTTCACTATTTTTCTCTTGTTTTCTAGTCTACTTAATGAATTTTCACTCTTGATTCACTCTACAACCCTATACCTTGAATAAAACATCCATGTCCCTCTTGATCATTAGAAATTTGAGTTGGCCCATATTTATGGGGTCCCTTAGAGACTTTTCTAAGAGATCCTTCAATTGTGTTTATGAGGGATTATTATGAACCATCCTTGCAACCATCAAGGTTCTCATCAGTGTTCAACCTTATTGAATATTTTTCTTGCTATAATTTATTTGTCCCATGAGTTTGGACTTGGTTCTATACATATATTAGAGTGCCTTACATTAGCATTTCTCCTTCTTCCATTTTGAGAAGGGGTTGGAGGTTCTGTTTTTGTTGTGTACACCCTTAAGCTTTTCTAAACCAAAAATAGTGAATCTATTAGTAGTGCCATGATTTGATAAGTTTCCCATTTTCCTTTTTTGTTACTACCAATTTTTCTTTTACCACCATTTTTCTTGAGAGTGAAGATCTTATTTTTCACTATCTCTTCACCTAGGAGAGTTTCTCAAACATCAAGAAGTAGTCCTAGGTAAAATTTCCATTCATATGAAAAAAATTGCACTGAAACAATAATTGTTCGTAGTCCATTTGTTTAGGTGAATCTAGACATAAATTGGAGTTTGAACACATCGAGGAGGCCCTTATACAAGTTAATTACTATATATAAGCTATCAAATGCATATTTTTCACCTTATCGAATGTTGTGTATGTATCTACCTAAATATTTACTCATCATCTCGAAAGTTTTCAAGTTTGGTAGATTGAGAAGTGAGAAGGGATGCTAGACCCACATAGAGGTACTAATTGGAACCTCCCATTTTGGGTTGAAACCTAACGGTCGAAAATTCAAATAAATGTCACAAAAGCTTCAAATCAAGGGTCTATTTTAAAAAACAAAATCATTTTCTTAGAACTAGAAGTGAAATGCATAATAGAATTTTTGATAGAAATAAAAGAAGGCATTAGCATTCAAATTGTGCGTCCAACTCTTATTGATCCAATCCTCTAAATTTCTAGTATTGGGTAATATCCTTGTAAATCACACAACCAATGCATGGTACAAATAATGAAAATCCCTCCTCTTCAAGTTATTAGAGCGGATTATAAAATTGTGCATTTCTTCCATTCAATTGACAAAGCTTCTCTTAAAGTTTGTTAGGTCATTTTTAGATTTCTCAATGACTACAATGGTCATTTTTTTAAAATCTATTAAGTTAGCCTCAAAGCACTAATTTAACCAAGAAGTAGAACCACGAGAAAGCATGGGCAAAGCCAAAATTCATTTTGATTAGAAAAAACAAGAAAAACTCACCACTTACACTATACTTTTATTTCTACTCGGTGTGATTTAATACAAATAAACTTTACTATCAAAGAAATTAGTTTCCATCTAATTCTATTTAGTTAAGAAATAATGGTAAAACTAATTTCAATAAGTGAAACAATTATAAATCCATCATTTGTGCACTTCACCATTAGAGTATTTAGGAATTTTGATAAGTAGTACACACATTTCTTACAAGCTAGAAATCATTATTCAAGGCTTAATTCAAATTCCATTTCCATATAAATGGGGTGATAAGCTTTCCAACACTTTATCAACATAATCTTTCAAATTTTATTATAATATGATCACATTTCATAGAGATAAAAATAAAAAATACATTTCATCATTTTATTTTCCTTTTATTTTGTATTTAACTTCATCAAATATCTAAAAACTTTGTATCCAATTGTCCAATATCTTGTGAAATCAATTTTCACTAACTTTATAAGTCCCTTATTTGATTATTTTCATTTTTTTTGTTCAATGATGGTTGGTAATTTCTAATGAAATGTCTTTTTCCACTATGACATTTTTAACAACTATTTTTCTTAACTAGAAATTCAGTGGAGCTATTACCAAGACATGTGAAAACACTACATCCCACACTATGGAGACACTTACCCCTTGAGTTGCATCACAATGATTTTAAATTTAAAGGAAAGTGAGTTTCGGATGTTAAGGAACTTTCCCGCAATTTTTGCATGCATCCTCTTTACCACTAGTACTTGCACTTTCTATAATCTCTTTAAAGAATAATGGGTTTAGGGAGTGCTTAAATTTTGCTAAACTAGATACAAATATTCTACTTCTCACTAATATTCATCATGGAATACAGATGCATTTTGATTCACCATCACATTTAATTTATTTGTAAATATTTAATTATTCACATCCACACAACATGCTCCATAGAACAAGCATACATATTGTTGAAAAGCTCCAACAAATCCAATTTTTGACATTGAAACTAAAGCCACGAAGTATTAAAAAAATCTAAATTAAAAAATAAGTGAATAAATTTTTCATAAAATATTCGATGTTATGTATTAATTATGTGGTTTTCTTTACA
Organism: Pinus tabuliformis; assembly: GCA_031772625.1. Lineage (NCBI taxonomy): Eukaryota > Viridiplantae > Streptophyta > Pinopsida > Pinales > Pinaceae > Pinus > Pinus tabuliformis. The sequence goes on from CM062819.1 coordinate 707,395,815, forward strand.
ACAATGTGCTCTTTGACATCTCTATATTTCTTGCACTCGCATTCCATTTAATTAATATTATTTTTTAATTTGGATCATTTTAATGTGTTGTGGAATTAGTTTCATATAAATAATAGGATTTGTTTGAGCTTCCCAACAATGTTTACTTGCTCATAATTCACCCAGCCCACTAATCCTTAGGACATATTATGTGGACATATGTCAACAATAAACATGATGACAAGTAATATCTGTGGCTTGGAATACTTTCTAAGTATAAAATTTATTCTCTAATGTTTTATCCCACAATAGTTGTAAATTTTGGTTTAGGGTAGCATATACATCCCAACTTACCATGATCATTATGCCAATGTAGGTGCCAACAATGCTACCAACACTCCTACTAAGATATTAATTTGTTGTAAGATGAATTTGTATTGTTTTCTTGAACCCCCTCATCTTCACTCTAGGGTGGAGATGTCATGTGGATAGTGTGGATATTAAACAATTCTCTCCCCTCTCCAACTATATTATAAACATTATTTTAGTTCTAAAGTAGTTTTCAAGCATTGTAATCAATTTTTCACAAAATCCTCTCTAACAATCTTATTTCATTTTGTTAATGAGTAGAAGGGAAAATGGAAATAAGATACAAAAGGCCAAATTAATGTAAAATAAATAGATATCAAGAAAGCATTGTGCAAAACATAAAATATTTAACTATCATGTGACTAACAAGTGAAAAACATAATGAAGGAGTTTTAGAGATATAGGTTGAACAGAAAAAGTGGTTGAAAATGGACTATTTTATTTCATGCACAAAACATGAAAATAAAGTACAAACAATATCAACATCATACAAGAAAAGAGTGTCAAAAGAAGACAATAAAAGTCATTTTTAAGATGCATATTCCAAAATAAACCCAATATATCAAAAAGAATGAGTTACATATGAAGAAGCCAAGTTCAATACATTACAACTCTAATACAATGCTAATATAAGCTATCATTTTAAAGAGTCCACCAGGAAATAAAGTATAAAATATTTGCTTCAATGTTCAATCTTTCTAAATTATAAGGTTGTGAAAAGCATTTGCACACATACACACACACACACACATATATCATGTATGGAAGGAAGAATGAGAATATGTCAAAGGCCAAATTGACATAAAGTAAATAGATAAAAGGATAACATTTTGTAAACATAAAATGTTTAATTCTCATGTGACTAACAAGTGAATAATAGAAAGTTGAAATTGTAAGAGAAATATGTCAAAATGGAAAAGTTGTTGAAAATGGTGTTTTATTTTATGTGCAAAACATGAAAATAAGGTACAAGAATGTTAAGAACATATAAGAAAAGAGAAAGACAAAAGAAGAAAAAAACATTCATTTTTAAATTGCATTCTCCTCAATCTTTAATGGATCTCAATTAAAATGGCTATATGATAGTAATAAGAGTGTCTTATTAAAAAACATATATAAAACATATATATATATATATCTATATATATATATATATATATATATATATATATATATATATATATATATATATATATATACAACGAATTGCTTCCCCATTTATATCTTATAGTTTTGCATTTATTCATATTTATATTCCTTTTTATTTTTAGGGTGCTTTCCTATCGGTTTACTGATCTCATTGTACTTTTATTTTGTTGCGGATTTGCAAGGTAGACTACCTTATTTCTGAATTTTATCCTTCTACTTCATCATTAATTTTCTCAATAATGTCTACTTATTTTCACCATCTCTTCCACATCATTAAATCCCATGGCACTAACTATGTATAAAGGGCTATGCTCTCAATCAAGGATTTTGGTATATTGTCAACCAAGACACATCAAATTGATTTTTTCTAGGTAATGTTCTTGTATGTAATTCTATGTAATTATATAGACATGATAAAATGTCATCCTTGAGAGATGCTACAACCACATATTTGCTTGGGTTTAAAGAAAAAATTCTTCTTACCATAGGTGAAAAGAAACAAAGGGTACTAAAACCCACATTAGTGATGTGATTATAGGACCTCTAAGGATATCCACATTGAGATGTAACCCTATTAATTTTTAAACTCTTTCTACATTAATTTTGGCAAGGAGTTTTGCATTTTTACAAGGAAAAACTTCTTGTTTTCTTAGTTTTATTCTTCTACTTCCTCTCTCTAGTTTTATTAAGAATTTGTACTTAGTTTGACAATCTCTTTCACATTAGGCATTCTCATGGTACCATCAATATTTAAATGGTTTACACTTAATCAAGAATTTTTATATATTCTTAGTGAAGAAACGTTAAATTGATTTTCCATGAGAAACATTTTTCCTAGGTACTTCCACACAAATATGTACACATAATACAATGCCATCCTCAAAGGAGGCTACAACCTCAAAGGTAACAGTTCTTCTTTACATAGGTCAAAAGAGACAGGGTACTGCAACCTGTGCTAGTGCTTTATTCCAAACTTTCTCCAAAGCTACCACAAACAAGAAAAAATTAAATAGAAACAATCATCTCTAAAATAAAAGAGCTACAACTAAAATTATTTTCCACTCCTCCCTATCAAAGTGTAAAAATTTCATTGTCAAACCTGATTAGACTCCATGGATTTACCCCCTAAGGTCTAATAGCAAACTATATGCTTTATAGTCATTCTTATTCAGGTAGGCCACAAAAACATTATTCCAAAGAATTTTTCCATTTTTTCCTAATTTTTAGTGATATGTGACTTCACTAGCTAGACTCTATGGATTTTCCAACTAAGGGCTAACAAATCAAGTACTCTATATAATTAGATTTACCAAGTCTAAAACCAAGTCCAGTATTTTACCCAATTCATGGCTTCTATATTTATCATGATTTTTTGGATTTGTGTACCAATAGAGTTTTAAAAGGCTAGAAACAACACTACAATGCCTAAAGGGAAAATTCCATTTAATTCTCTATATTGGGCTCACTCGAGCCAAAGCTCCCCCAAGCAAGGGCATGCCTAATTTTTAATGATCAAAATGTTCATTGTCAAGGATGATCACCTGTGACCTAATAACAAACCATGTGCTTATGAGTCCTTCCTATGTAGGTGGGTGACAAAAATATTTTCCCAAAGAAGTTTTCCATTTTTGTCTAAATTTTAGTGATTTAAGAGTTTACTGTCCAAGTTATCCAAACTCCATGGACATTTCAACTCAGGCTTAACAAAAGGAGTACCCTATATAATTAGCACTACTAAGTCCCAAACCAACTCCAACATTTCACCCAATTATTGATGTCTATGTTTGTGAGAATTTCTAGATATATGTATCAAGAGTTTTTAAGAGAGTAAAAAAATTGTAATGACTAAAGGGGAAATCCCCTTTAAGCCTCTCTATGGGAGTCACCGGAGCCAGAGCTTCCCCAAGCAAGGGTATGTCTAGCTTTTAGTCATCAAAATGTTCATTGTCAAGTCTAATCAAACTCCATGGATCTATTAGCCTAGGCCTAATAACAAATTATGTGCTTCTCAATCCTTCCTATTTAGGTGGGTGACAATAACCATCTCCCAACCAAAATTTCCATAATTTTTAATGACCTAAGAGTTCATTACCTCGATGGATTTTCTAACAAACCAATTACTCTACAGATTTAGCTTTACTAAGTCCCAAACCAAGCCCAACATTTTACCCAATTCACGGCTTCTATGGTTATCATGCTTTTAGGATGTCTGTCCCAATACAATTTTAAAAAATTAAAAGAAAAAAATCTAATGACTAAAGGGAAAATCCCTTTAAGGCCTCTCTATGGGAGTCGGGGAGCTAGAACTTGGGAAGCAGGGGCATGAATGAGTATGATATCTTCGACATAGGGGAATGTAGTTAAAGCTAAAATTTGGTGCCAAATCCATTATGTCTCCATTCACACAAGGTACTTCACTTTATCTAATATATAACTAACAATGAAGAAGCACACTAATTTGGTTGTTAATTTGGATGGGGACCTAGAAATCCCCAAGCAAGGGCATGAACCATTATGATCTCTCCCACATACGAGAATGTAATAAGTATGTTGAAAGCCAAATTTTAGTTCCAATTCAATTATCTCCCCATTCACACAAGGTACTTCATTTGAACTAATATATAACTAACAATGAAAAAAAACACTAATTTGGTTAGTAATTTATAGGGTTACAATAAGAAGGTATCGAAGGATGATTATTTTCCCATATAAGTAAAAATCACATCATGCACAAGTAATCTAAAGACTATTTTTTCAAACTTGTTTGGAATGGTGCATAATACGAGCTCAATAACATAATATAACATAGAAATCTACACTCATTACAAGATGACCTATATTATCCCTCAATATATAGAGGATGGGAAATTGCGTTTCCGAAATATATTTCTATTAAGAAGGATGTGTAGATAAATAATCACTTCATCAAATCCATAATGACTTCATTTTTAATCACTGCTATTTTACATCAAATAAATGGGCAACTATAACCTCACAACCTTGTTACAACAATAATATACAATCTATGTGTCTGTGGGCTTGAATAAATTGGTGGGTGTCAACCTTGTTTTCCTATCCATCAATTGATAACTAAAGTGTTTTTTCTCTACAAATAAAGTAACTATCTAGAAAAATTAATGGAAAAATTAAGCACAATAATTTGAATTGAATTGAGTGAAACTTGAAAAAGTATTCATGTTTTCACAAAAGAGTGTGGCACCTAAAGAAAAATATAGAATTGTATCAAAAGATTAGAAGGGACCAACCATAAATCTAAATGAGAAGCTTAGAAGAAACCAATCAATATATAGACAATGATATAGATATAATATATAAGCTAAGAAGGAAATGAATTCTTCATAAAACTATTCAAACTAAAAGCTTTTGAAAAGTTTCTTATATTAAAACAAAACATATATATATATATATATATATATATATATATATATATATATATATATATATATATATATATACCTTATTTATATTTAATATGTTTAAAAATTGTTTATGATATAAAATAAAATTTATTTATTATTATAAAAAATATAATTAATTTAAAATGGCATAAAATATTTTATAAATTTTAATTATTCATATTCTAGAATTTATCTATAACTTCAATTATAATAATACTTAAATATCATTAATTATATTTTACATTAAGTCCTAAATAATTGTTTATTCAGTGTGACACAATCAAGAAACTAAATTTTAAGTCAAAACAATTTTCTTAAATCCTAACTAAAAATTTATTCTTACCCAGAACTATAAGACCCATGAAACTATTAAAAATGGAAATGGCACAACATCTCTAAATCTGGAACTCTTCTACAAAATTTAAAGGTAAGGAACGGAAAGTCAACTCCATTAGATTTAAAAATCCATTCTCTATATCATCATTTTTATGGTTTTCTATCTCTATTTCGAAACCTAAATGAAGAGGCAACAATATTAACTTCAATATTGTTGTTTTCTTACTTCAGTTTTTAGATTCAAATAAATAACTTAGAATGTGGTGATCTCTTATTTGTTTTCTTCTTTATTTATGTGGTGGTCTTTATGATGTATATTTTTCTTAGTTTCAATTTTTGCCTCATACATTTTAATAATTTGATTTTACCAATATAAAATTATTTTAAATTTTATATTTTGTATATTTTTATAATAAAATAATTATAAACCATGTTTTATATTTAAAATAATTATACATTTCTACCTCACATTACAGTTTAGAAATCACATATTAATATAATCATATGCAAACTAACAATGCTTTAATTTAGACAGGATAGTAGACGATGAAGCCCATTTCCACTAGTCGGTGTAAAATTATTTCTAAACCTGCCTTGGAAACTCCATTACCTTCTACAAGAGGCCAAGTCACATCAATTCTAAAACTGTCTTGGAAACTCCATCACCTTCTACAGGAGGCCAAAATTGCCTGGAAACTCCATTACCTTCTCTGAGAGGCCAATTCACATTAGAGGAAAGTTTGTAGAAATTTCAGAATGAGAACTGTGTAATAGATAAGATAACTGTGGAAATCTCAGATCTTTTATCAGAGAAAATGTTAATCAAACCCGGTTCCAAAATGGCGGTCTCATCACATAATGAGAGAAAACCGCTAAAGCCAAACAATACATCAAAAACCTTCAACTAGATTTGGTTGTTGCAGCAGGAAAACAATTTGCCTCTGGATCGACACAAAGCCGTTCTTTCTTCCATACGTCAGTGTCAGGTACAATGAAAGGTACCCTATCCATGGTTCAACTTGTCGATTCCGAAGAGGTAAACTGTAGGTTAGAGACACCAGTTTTTACAGATATACCTACAAACCCTACCATGCTCCCATTCTACAAAGATTCAAAGGCACTCCAACATGAGTAGTGAATGGAGGCCGAAACTTTGACCAAAACCCTTCCGCCTTTCCTCTCTGCATAATGGTTTACACGCCTCCAAATTTATTAGAATCTGATATTCTGAATCGACTGGTATGTGGCGTTCAAGCTAAACTGAAGGAGGTAGGACCTTTCGACCTGCATGGCGCTTTTTCTTTCTCAGGTTAAGGTCGCGCAGAACTGGATATGTGGGTTATATCTGGCGGCATATACCACTTCTCGGTTATGCCATCAAATTCAGTCGAATACGCGGATTATCGTCTCAATATATGCAATTATCGCCGCGAGTTAACCGCCTGGGATATGCCATTATCACTATGTACGCGAATTATCAGCTGATTCAACAAAATATTCCACTGGTTATCACCAGTCGTTACGCGAGTTATCGTGTGAAAAGTGAATTATCACCGGTGGATTCGCCAGTAATCGTTCGATACGCGAAGTATAACCGCAGAATATTCGCATCACTAAGCTGATATGCCACTAATCCCACAAGATAGGCGCGTTATTCAGTGATACGCGGTTATCAGTGTATGATATGCGGATCATTACACTGATATCCGACTTGTTTTTACCGTTTATGCGAGTATTTCAGCCGGATATATTAGTATTCGCGGCGGAATATGCAGATTAATTCTCGTTATGCGAGCTCTCACAGGAGTTACGCGAATTATCATCGTGTGGTACGCGACTTATAATCTGATACGCGAATTATCATCGGATATGCGAGTTATCAGCCGATCTGCGACTTATCAGCATCGAATATGCGAATTATCGGTGTTTAAGCGGGTTATCACAGCAAGATCTGCAGTCATTACGCTGATAGGCAAGTTATCTCTGTTGTTTATGCGAGTGATCGGATCTAAGACTAATCACCTGTAGCGAGCTACCCCGCTGGATATGCGGATGCGAAGTCTTAGCCATTTATGCGACTGATCCGCTCCCCTGGTATTGTATGTACCGATTCGCTTGGTCGCGTCCCTAGTTTGCCAGGTAGGTACGAGAGGATTTTCTTCATTCAGAATTGGTCCGTTCGGATTTTCTTCATGGTTGAAGTCATATAGGAGTTGAGAAGTCCACAGTCGATTGATCAATACTCTTTTTTCGTTACTTTCATTATTTCCCGAGTGCTAGGGAAGAACGCTTTTTTGGTGCTGCTCCTTCCGTGATGCATTGGTTGCCCCGGGACGAGAGACCTCCCATTCCTCACCCAAAGCCTCAGACATCGTGCCCCTTAGACCATAGTTAGTTATCTAACATAAAAAGAGTCGTCCAATAAGACGGAGGAAGGAAAGGTTTAGACAAAAAGATTTCAAAAAATTTTGTTTGAATTATATTTTTGATGGTGAAAAAAGATTCAGCGTTATCAAAAATATTTTTGAAGTTTAACAACTATAACTTGAATTTACAAAAATCATTACAAAATTTTCCCTAAATATAACTGAAATTTCCATAACTTCCCTAACAACTCCTCCCACTCCTGAAAGCCTGTTTTAAGTCTGACATCACCTGTCATTGTCTCCGCATTAGCAGGGAGCTCGAGGCATGTAATTCAATTCAATTCAATGTAGACAGCTACAGAGCCCCGCGGATGCCAGCCTGTGCGTTAACGTATTTTAGTTTAAGAAAAAAATATTAATAATACACGATTAAAGGGTACGTTCACTCGCGGGGAAGTCAATTAATTTATTTTTATTGAAAATTTAAATAACCTTCAATATTGATTTATGGAATCTCGATTATAAAAATTAATGGTTATTAATACTGTAATTATTATTGATAATTGTAATTATATTTTTAAAATTTATAAAAAATTATCAATTTAAAATAGTAATATTATTTTTCATAAAATTTGCAGTTTTTTTTTTTCAATTTTTTTAATTTAATGTTATTTTCTATATTTTAATAAGTTATTTTTGTTTGGCATTCTTTATCTCGTGAAAATCTTTGTTATGTAATATTTTTGAACTTTTAATTTAAATTTTAGACCTATGGGTTATAAAAACTACACATAATAAGTAAAAAAACTAACCAATTCATAATCAAACAAAACCATTGTATAGTGGTAACCCAAGGATGATAAGGCCCTTATCTGCTTAATGCCCCAATACCTATGTCCCTATTGTGCAAAAACTCCTTATCATGTCCATATCAATCTTGTATGACAATGATGCATTTTAACGAATCCATGGTGTGTTCATGGCCCTGATCATGGTCCTTTAGCTCAAGAAACTCAAGTTATTGTCCCTCAAATGTTTCCTTGACCATGGTCTCAAACTCAACCCTAGTTCACAGCTTTAGATTATCCCTAGTGCACAAAACCCCATATCCCACATTAAGAATGATGATATCCTATACACCAATATATTTTGTGGCTTGAGGCTTCATTCATGTCCCTTGGTCCCTAGAGACCTCATATAGAACCTAAGGGCCTTATTTTTCTCCCATGCTCATTGGCAAGGCCTTGAGACCCATTTTTACAATACAAGGCATTTTAGGAGCAACCATATTCCACTTAAAGGCGAGATATCCTCATTTTCCAAACTTTCCCAATGAGGACCACCACTAGTATACATAGATAATATGTATTCAATATATGTGTGTTGGTATATATACTAGATATAATTATGAATATGTTGCTAGAATATATAAGAATAATATGTCAGTATATATACTTATATGTGTGTGTTGGTATATATATATATATATATATATATATATATATATATATATTATGTTGATATTTATACTATTATGTGTAACAATATACATGTAGTAATAATATATATATTGAATACATAATGTGTTGGTATACTAGTGGTTGTCAACATTGGGTTAGCACAATACATAGACAAATTAAGAGATTAACACTTTAGTTTAGGGTTGTAAAAGCATCTTAACTTGGTATATTTTAATTCTTTAATCATTATGTTAATTCATCTATTAAGAAAATGTTATGTGGTTGTCCCTAATATGCTATAGGTTGTCCTTACACCATGGTCAGGGCCCTAATACAAATCCCTAACTTGCCAAACCTCTAATAGTGTCCCTGTTATACTTGCAGGATAAATATGTCATTGTGTGTGTGATGGTCCCCATTTTGCTACTGACATAATATGTATTCAATATGTGTGTGTGTGTGTGTGTGTGGAAAAATCTACCAACATAATATTAATATATCTATAGGTATATACATGGACATATTTACCTAGTATATATCTACATAATATGTTTCTCTCAACTCCTTATGAAAGCATCACTTAGACCATTTGCTAAAATACAAGATATGTTCATATTGATTTCCATTCTTATTGCTTTACACAACAAGTCTACGACAATTTTTAAGTAACTTGTTTTCCCTCAAATTCCTTCTACCAAAAAGTAAAATGCTATCTATAAATGAAAAGTGGGTTACCTCAATAGATTCCTTAACTTGTATATCTCTGAAAAATCCACTTCCCTTTGTTTCGATAATCAATCTACTAAGAATTTCTACTACCAAGGGAAACAAAAATGGTGACAAGAGACATCCTTGCTTGTGACCCCTAAATTTCATGAAGAAACATAAAGCACTGTCATTTATTGACACTTCAAATTTTGTAGATTCCACACACCCCATAATTGAATTAATAGATTGAAGTGATAGACTTATTCAAGGAAAACCTAATATGAGAAGGAGTTGTTTCACTTTGTGATGTTCCTTTGAATGATCAATTTTCATAACTATTATGGGTTGTTTTATAGTTTTTATTTAATGAAGCTCTTCCTATGTTTCCCAACAACATAATGAATCTTCTTATTAAAAATAAATCCAAATTGTTCTTCTAAAATGTAGTAGATGGTGTTTGTTTCATTTTGTTTCCAATGGTCTTCAAGAAAATATTGTAGATAAGGTTTCAAAGGGATATTGTTATGAAATCATTGAAGGTTAATTGTCATTCTTTTTTTAATCGAGTCTTATATAATCCTCTAATATCTTTCCATATCTTGTTCCTTTCTAAATCACCCTAAGAAACTTATTCTACATGAAGTTGTAGAATCCTAAGAACAATTCCACAATCCAAGCATCAAGGTGTGGAATTTTGGCCATCTAAAAAGTCTTGAGAATATATTTTAATTATTCTATTCCTATAACTCTGTAAATTCATTCATATCATCATTAAAGAATGTAGGAAATAATCTAACTATTTTCATAATGTCCCCTATATTAGCTACATCGTTCTCCTTAAACAAGGATTGGAAGTGTTGTTTACTTACATGGGAAATATCCTTAAATGATGAGACCTGTGAACCATATAGGCCTATCAACTCCATAATATAGTTAAATTTCCTTTTATAGAAAACATATTTTTGAAAAAGCTTCATATTATTATCTCCTCAAGAAAACCAATTTAGGTGGATTTTAAATGTTCACTTAGTTTCTTCCAGCTTCAGAAGGACTTTCTTTTACCTTTAAGGTATTTTAACCATTCATCCCCATTGTCAATGAAAATACCATTGTTATTTTGGTCAAAAAGTTCCTATGTCATTGCATCCACAACCTTCAAGTCTTCTTGGTATTATTTTGCTTCTACCTTTTCCCAAACTGTATCCAACTTCTTAACTCTAACCAAGTTGTTAGAGAATTGAAGCATTGCAGATTCACCAATGAAAATTTTATACTTTATTTAATTTCTTAGAATTAGATGTCTAAAGATTTCCTCCAAGAGCCAAGAGTGATTAATATTAAATGGAAATGAGGCACTTTGATTCTCCACCTCAAATTAAAATAGGGTAGGTAGATGGTTATGATTCCCATCAAAACCTACCAAATGATTTTCATCGACAAATCTCTTGAAGGGTCTTCTTAGAAATACAAAAAAGGTTCAATTTCTCCAAAACACCAACCTTGCTACTTTTGGAATTTCACCAAGTTTAAACAGCCTTAATTGGTTCAACATCCATCAATATTAAGTCTTCAAATACATGAGTGAAATATTTTTCTAGTGGATCTGATCTACCATCCTCACCCTACTATTCTCTTGAATTCAAAGTTAGATTTAAGTCAATTCCTATGATCACAAACTCAAGGTTCATTGATATTTTAAATTGTTCTAGAATGTAACTAGTTTTTATATGGAGCCTACAAGTTCACAAGTTTAATTATCTCATCTATGTCCTTAGCCCTTCCTTCTACCATAATTCTAGAAATGAGATAGATAAAATTAGTAGCCTTAAATCTATCATTATAACTAGTTACTAGAAGATTAGAGAATCCTTGTGCATTCATACCACAAATTTTTTTCTCCTTCAAGATAGAGCAAAGAAACTCAATTTATTTAGTGTTATCCAAAGGAGAAGCATCCAAACATCTTTGATACTCATTAATTCACAATGGGGGTCAAAGCCCGGCTTCCAACTGTGCAATACCGAAGTGGAAGGCCCCTACATCTAGGCATTTTTAAATATTATAGTATTATCCTATTCTCTATTGAATTTGAAGGTTATCCATCCCTTGACCATCAACTTATATTGGGAGGAATATCCAAGAATATTTCACAATCTCGCTTCTAACCAAAGTATCATAGAGTCTTCTTTTACCAGTTTCTCAATAATCTTGTTGATCAAGGGTTGGTTCATCAAGACTTCGACCCTATCCACAATACATCAAGTTTGAGCACTAGTTTCACCTCATCCTTTCTATATAAAATACATTTTTTTCCTTTTCTAAGTGTTAACTCATATTGGATTGACTTTGTCTCTAAGATGCAGACTTCATGATTTAACCTTAGCTCCATCCCTAATAACACCTCTCTCACTCTTTCCACAACTTGACTAGAGTTAAGGACTTTAAACTTTACAATATGATCTATACCCAAAATTATAGATATCAAAGGCTCTAACACTTGTAGTACATCAATCCCTACTTCAATGCCTTTATGGTTGGAGTGAGATGACCTTATCTCATGATCCCTATCATTGATCAATAGAATGTCTAGCTTGATCATTGACTTGCCATCTTGCACTATATGTCTAGGAATTCAAGGCATCACCTAATAGATTAGGTCCTCCTTAAAATATTATGTGTTTCTCTAGATTTTAACCAACCAATTATGCATCTAAAAGATGAATAAAGAATTCCATGAGCCATCCTTCCCATTGACAATCATGTCTATATTGTGAGCCATGGCTTTGATGATAGAGTAGGAAAAAACTCTAGAGTTTAAATCCCTAGAAAATGATACAAAAACCCTAGGATGACCCATTACCTTCATTAAAAGCCTCCAAACATATCCCCCAAGTCTTTAATTCTTAAAATGGCCACCATCATCTAATATAATATACGCATAAATGATAACACAATAAATGTTATAATAATATATTTACTAACACATTAAATGATATACATTAATAATCTACAAATAGATATCATTTAATACATTAATAATTATTTATTTATATCTTTACTAAAGTCTCATAAATTTAGTTTTAATGATAATTTTAACATTGTCATTTTAATATTAACTAGAAAACTCTTTTTAATATTTTACAATTTCGTGGTTTACTAGGTAAATGTAAGTATCTTTTATCCCAATGATACATTTTCGTTATTTATTCATCAAATCCATTATCTTATTCTTTCTCTCTTAATGGTGAAGCTTGATATGGATTTAAAATGTCAAGACTATGGCTACCAATGTGGATAATTTAGAAGCCTTACATTCTAAAACAACTCATCTTGAAAATAAGAAAACACATCATTAAACAATAGATATTTTCAAAACTTGCGAAATTTTTGAAAAACAACATTTGAAAAAAAAATGTTGATACATTATAACTAAGAAGATTCTAAATGTCAAAAGAATACCTTGAAAAAATAATGATTTGAGAGTACGCTTGTTAAACAAAGACAAAGGTAAAAACAATCAATAAATATGACATTCCATCTCAAAAATCAAGAATTCTAAAAACTTCTCATCAAATAGGTATCTATGTTATTCTCAACTTTTATATCTAAATAATATATGTTTTTGCTAATGATTTTCCATATATTCTTTTTTACATCAATTTTCATTTTTCATTTTTTTTTAGTGAACACTATTGTATTCTTAGTTTCTAGTTTAGCAAGAAATATTTTGACAAGATCCTTGTATTTTCAAAAAAAAAATTATGATAACCTAAAACTTCACTTTAATTTTGTTTGTGTTTATGTAATTTTATTCTTCGTTGCTAATTTAGCAATAAATATTTTGACAAGATTCTTGTATTTTAAAAAAAATAGTTATGATAACATAAAAGTTCACTTTAACCTTGTTTATGTTTATGTAATTTTATTCTTAGTTAAATATTTTGACAAGATTCTTGTATTTAAAAAAAACAATTATGATGACATAAAAGTTCACTTTAATCTTGTTTGTGTTTATGTATGTTGACAATGCCTGTTATTGGCACAAGGAATTTGTTTGAGGAAGGCTCACCAACACAAAGGCTTGATGCCATTTTATATAATAAGGGTTTATGGTAATGTTATATGGATTAGTGTAGTGTTCATGCACACAATATAAATAAGCATATCTATAATAAAAAGTTACAAGTTTTTTAGATTGTTTTTTATTCAAAAACATTTTTAAAAGTTAACTACATAGTCTATATAAAAAACTAAACTTTAATTAAAAAAAAGTACAACATTATAAGAGAAAAGCATTATCAATATTATTGTAAATATTTTTCCTATAATATTAAGATATTAATTAACTAAAAAAGAATTGATAAGTTATTTGAATTTATAATACACACACTTCATACTTTATAAGCATTAATTACACCTATAGACGTGTTTATTTTGGAATAAGGCTTTCTGAATTTTAATTAAATTATCAATAATCATTAGGTGTGAATGGTAGAGATTTAATCTCCATAGAATATTCATGAGTATTTATAGTAGTATACACGAATTAATATTTGAAATCGATCTCCAAAGTAGTTATGTTATTTTCACTCTTCTAATTAAATTGATTAATTAGAACAAAATGTCATATGAGAAGTGTCATGTGGAGTGAGTTGTCGCTTTTTAGGCATGTGGTATTGATAAGCTATGATATTGTAACAAAGTTTATTTACAAATTAAAAATATCCATGGTAAAGTGGAGGTAAATATCTATGATAAAGAATTTTGTTCTATATTTTTTAAAATCTATATGTTTAACATACACATTAATTCATTTAATAATAATAAAGCTATAATTTAGTTAGGGTTTATTATTATTAATTTTTTTTTTTAACAATGTGAGATGTATCATGAAGTAAGTGTTATGATGCAAGAGTTTTGATGCTTATTTTGTATTGATGTCTATCTGCATGATTTAATCTATATGGTTGAGATAGTAATATATCCAAATTCATATGTCAACTTCTATCCTATTAATTTCGAACTTAATATATAGAAAGTTATCTGTGTCACTCATAAAGTAAACTTTTTTGTAAAATCATTAAGGTTAAAAATATGGTAACAAAAAAAAACATAAAATAATAAAAAATGTTATATGTTTTTTCAAATGTAGTGCTTTAATTTTAAATATATTCATTCACAATGTTTTTTTGCACAAGTATCAACTAGTATAACCACATTAATAAAGCGTTTGATATACTTTCACAAATGTCATTTTCTATATGTCAATTGCCATATGAAAAGTAGAAAATGACACTAATGGGTATATATCAACCACTTTATTAATGTGATTGTGCTAATTAACCACCAACATATCTCGGTAAGATTAGTAAACCATAATTGACTATTATTAAATATGATCAAACTATACTTAATGACCATTGACCATAATTAACTACAACTAATAAAAACTAAACTATAACAAGTATTGATTGATTACCATTGACTATAATTAACAAAAAATAATTATAATTAATGAACACTTCTATCTAAATTGATATATCAACTTATTTAATATATAAAATATATAAAAATAATAATAAAATTATATCTAATAATAGCGTCATCCACAAAGTTAATTTTATTATAAAAAAATCAATAAGATTATATCTAAATTGATGTAACTTACTTAATATATAAAAATAGTCAAAAGATTATACCTAACAATACTAGCCCAAAATACCTAACAATACTAGATGAAAATACCTCCTTTCTATATATAGGAGTCTAAGTGGTCCCAATACAATCAAAGCCTACATAACAATAATAGTGTGGGGCACAACAGTAACAACGGTGGGCTTCTATGTGGCATAATAGTAACAATATGGGCACTACATGGGTACATCAATATAATAAGTGGGTTATACTAATAACAATAAGGGGTTACACTAGTAGTATAGGGGCCTAACACCCATTCACAAAGTTAACCTTCTTATACAAAAATCAATAAGGTTAAAAACATGATAGCTAAAAAGAAATGCATTTTTAAATTAGTGCACAATAATTTTTAAATATACATTCAGAATATATTTTCTTTCTTAATGTTAATTTTTAAGCAATATCCAAGAAAGTTAAAAGCACAATAATGAATGAAATAAAATTACTAAAATAGTGAAAATTTGGACATGTTTTCCTGGTGCAAACTACCCTACACTCAACACATACATTCCATAGTGCACCCAAAGTAATATGCAACTTTATTCACACTGCTTCAGACCTGTAAAACATATTCTCGCCACATTGTTAGTCTATTTGGCAAGTGTTCATGTGGTGCGGGCGGGGTGTTCAAAATTCAAATTTCAAACAAGTGGTATTGCGTTTAGAAGGCTTTAATTGCGTTCAGTTGAGTAGCGGGAGAAGGTACAGATACGAAGTGTGAAGTACATTGAAAGATAGAAGGCAACAGAGGCTCCGATTACAAATTTCCATCAGTTTTCCGACATTGGCAACAGAATAGGTTTATCTTTTATGTAAACGGATGTCAAGGGAAACGGAGATGGCCCACTGGCCACATCGACAAGCCCGACTAATGTGCAATCAAGATAAGCTCGACGCACTATTGCATCTCTTTGGTTCCCTTCTCTTCACGGTAAATACCTCCATTCCATTGACGGCACTAGTACAACGGTTCACACAATAGGGTCGTCAAGCTTCCATGTACCTTGACTATCTGCTGATTCAGAAAACCACTCTTGTAATTCGCATGAAAAAGAACAGAAGAAAATTTCATGCTTGTCGGTATACATATATCTATTTAGCCACTCTTCCTTGGACAAATTCCAACTCCTATTTTCTTGAGCCGTGAATTCATGTAGCTTTCGATCTATCCACTTCTCGACTTCTTTCTTAGTTGGGAACCGTTTATTTGACATCACACATTCCTCAAATAGATCCCGGTCCCGGAAATAGAAACATTTTTTGGTTGAGGGTGTTAGTGTGAGTATTGTTAGCCTGTCACCTGGATCAAATGTGCTTTTACTATGCTTGTCCAGACTAAAATCAATTTTTTTATGTTACTAGGTTTACACAGCAAAATTTGGTCATTGTTTGGTTAGTCTAAAGATGAAGTCAATTTTTTGGAAATTCACTCATGCTGTTCACCTACCACACTTTATGGTGTCACAATAAAAATGGGTCAGTCATCATCATCATTCCATTTGGTCTCAGGTAATTCATTAGGTTGCTATGGTTTCCAAGGTCCATCATTTTCATGAATAAAACAAGCAGTGAATAAAACATGACAAAGAACTCTTGGGAATTGATTTTTGAATTTTCACACATTCCTCATACTCTCATGTTCAAAAAGTTCTAGAAGGAGTTCCAGCACTCAGGGAAGTAAAAGGCAGCTCAAGTTTTCAGTGGTAAAGGTAACTTTGTTTTCATAAAGTGAAAAATCAGTTTTTAAAGGAGGGTGGGTCCCATTTCTTTTCGAAAAAGTGAAATAACTCTCCCTATATAAACTCAAAATCCCCCAAAATCCTTCATTTACCTCATATTCACTCTTTTTTATCGAGCTATACCGTCCAAGAGAGCAAAAAAGTCGGTTTCCTAGGCAAAACAATTCAGGCGTTGCGCTTAGAAACATTGTGTTGCGCTAAGGAGGCCGACACTGTGCTCAGAAGATCTGTGTTGCGCTTTGGCACTGTGCTTAGGAACATTGTGCTGCGTGCAAGACAAAGTGCCCAAAAATCCTTCCAAACTCTCCCAAATCTCATTTTTTCACTTCCAAGCTTGATTATATTGACTTCCAAGCCAAGGGACAAGTAAGTACACCATCATTATCCCTCTTTTTATTTTCCAAATTCATCTCATGTCAATGATTCTTCAAATTAGGGTTTGTAGTGAAATTTTCTTGGGAAATAATAGGGTGAAAATGGCCATCTTTATTTTTAGTTTCTAAAACATGTAAAATGATATCCTACACCTGCATACATGTTTCAATAACCATTTTAACCATTCAACCCACCTCAAAACAAATTTTTAACACTCAAAAAGCAAAACCCTAACTCATTTCTAGAGGATTTTGAGCAAGTTTCATTATAAACCCTGTTGTTTCTCCACTCATTTTATCAGCTTCCAAAGTTCTTATTCACATTTCCCAAGACCCCTCCATCATTTTGTCAAAAACTGCCTTCATATCACTTCATTTCCATTCACACCTCACACTTTATTTTTCGCTGCTTGCTACTAGGATTTTGTGTCATCATGGAGGCAAAATATTCGCCAAAGAGAAAAAGAAAACATAAAGGAGGAAAGATCCTCATATATGAGCCATCAGACTGCAATGCAATCAACTCCTATCCTTTCATTAAACAATGCTTTGAGGATGTACATTGCCTGGAATTTTGCAAAAGGGTGAGCAAGATGGGATTTCATGAGCAATTAACAAATTGGGTGGCAACCCAGCTGAAAGGTGAAATTGTTGTCATCGCTGGTGTTGAGTTCAGTTTTTCAGTGACCTCCATCTGACTTGCAACAGAGTTACCAGACAATGGTGAATATTGGTTCAAAGGAATAAGCCTAGACCTTGGACACTACAAGCCTTTCTTAAAGACACCATACAGAGAAACACATACTAACCTTATGCCTTTCAGATATTTATTGCAGAAATATGTCCCTTTGATGAAGACTGCCATGAGGTTCTTCACTTGTGAAGGTATATTCTCTAGGTTGTATGCTTATCATATTCGCCTCCTGATGCATTTCACCTCTCAAAAGCCACTCAACATGTGTAACTACCTATCCAGGAGCATTTCAAAAATGTCTAAAAAAATACAATTGAAGGACAAAGAGAACTCCCCAAGCTTGTTTCATCACAATCTAATCAAAACCATTGTCCTTTACTAGCTGGCACAAAAAGGTATGGCTTGGGAAGCCTTTTTGGAAATAGCCCTGAAATGGCATGAAGAAAATGCAGCATCTCAGTCTCCTAGTGTGCCAAAACAACAAACAGAGGTCGGGTCCTCTAGCAAAATAATGGAGAAGAATCAACTACCCAAACCTGAGGTGACTAAAGTGTATAAGAAAGGACAGAGGCTTGTGTTTTCTTCTCATGGAGATAAAGGGACCAAGCCTTCTTCATCGACAAAGTAGGAACCAGCAGCAAAAGAGAAAGACATAGTTGAGCATGAATTTGAATTGGTTGATTTAGAGGCTGAGGATCAAACTTCAAACATGTGACACACAATCAAGGATAAGGAATATCAAATCAAGGCACTAACAATCAATTTGGAAAGAGCAAAATATGTCATGTCATTCCTTGAACAGGAAAATAGTTAGCTCAAAGCAAAGGAGTTGATCCTAGAAAAGGAAAAAGCCAAGTTATTCCAACAAGTTGGAAAAGGCAAGGAGATCATAAATCAAGCGAGCTTGAAGCATACAAGGGGAAAGGAAAGAGGAAAATACCAAGAACAAGAGGCCTCAATAAAGCTTTGCAAGAAGAGAAAGAACACATTCTGTTGAATGAAAACCTTGACCTAGAGGATAGGATTGCCCTTGAGGTCCATCACGACAAGGAATTTTGGCTCAATAGGGTAAATGAACACTTAGAGAAGCTCCTTGAGAAGGAAAACATGCATAATCAGTTGCTCAGACACATGGCGCACCACTACCAAGCTCAAAACATGATTGCCAATGTCAAAGTAAAGCAACTTGAAAATAAGCTCAAGGAGGCCAAAAAAGACCAAAAGGATGAGGGAAACTTGGAGATGCTTGTTGAATAATCTATGAAGCTCTAACAAGCATGGTTTTACACCTTCCATCCAATGTTGAGCAAATTTTGAGCACATTAAGTTTTTTGGGAAATTTTGGTCTAAATTCATAAATTTAACTGCTCCAGAAGGCGCTGCGCTTTTTCCTCGCGCCTCCATTTGAGTGAAGGTACACATTTTTGGAAAGCTATTTCCATCCTCTAAAAACCCATTTTCTCATATTTTACAGAGGTGGCTCAGGTTTGGAGAAAATTTCAAAAAAGTGGCAAAAAACTAGCATTCTGGACCATTTTTGATAGGCGGTGCACTTTTGGAGTGATCGGAGAATGGATATTTGAAGGCCTTTCCATGGTCCAAATTTAGAAATTCAAACTATTCTAGAAACTAGACTTGAAGGACTAGTTAACCATTCTCTCAGTTTTGCATTTAGACCCATGAAGGGCACCTGGAAATCAGCTGAAATGCAGTTCTATGCTTCTACACTTTTTTGTGTTTCAATTTGTAAATTTCTAGTTTCTAGTTTGACTTAGTCAAAGTCAAGATTCTCTATGTAATGGCACTAGTTTCGAGGCTAGGTGATGTAGGCATGAATAAATGTACATCATAGATTGTTTTTGATGTTTATTAGGCCTCATAAAAGAAGAAAACTCCTAAACAAACTCTCCATGAAGTGTTTGAGTTTCACCTTCTCACTCTCACTTATTGGTTGAAAAAATCTTGGAGTCAATTCCTCCACCAAGGAATTCAACTCCTAAAGGTGGGCATGTGGTCTAGGAGAGTCTATATGTATTATTTCTCTTGAGGAGAAGGGGGTGGAACTTTTTGTGAAGGACGCTGGCATGTAATCATCTTTTAGCTAATACAGAGATAGGTTGCAACTATTTTCAAGGAACTCTAGCCCAGTGAGTTCATGGTGCTTGTAATTCATTCTTTTTGTTTACTAATGGTCTAAACATATTTATCTACATTATATCTCTTCTTTCTATGGATACCTTACAGTAAAATAAACATAATTCTTGTTTTTTAATCTCTGTTATATGGTTTTCATAGTTATGTGTATGTCTTCCTAAGCTAATGAAACCATGTTTACTTATGCTCATTAGTTTCTTCCACACTATATACTCTATACTACACTGAAAATATTCAAAATACACCATGGCTTCTGATATCTAGCTCCTCATATTTTCTCCTGCACTCCTACAACCTAGACCTATTTGTGGCTCCAAACCCTAATTTCAACAAACCTTAAAACTCAAATTTTTACAAACAAACAAACAAATACAGATATCTAGCTTAAAATTCATTTTCTTTAAAGTCATATCACTTATAAGAGTCTTAGAGAGATCCATCTCATGCTCATTAGGGCTAGCTACTAAGCTGAAGTGGTTTGAGGTTACCCTTCTTGATTTCCTTTTCAGCCTAGGAGATTGTAAGGACTAACAAAGGGGTCCTGACCCAGGTTCAAAGTTAGTTGTGCCAACTAACAAAACCTTAACTGCTGGCCCTTTCGGCAACAACCCGCATAGCACAGCCTGCAGTCTCACCCGAAGTAGTATTGGGGGATGACACATTGCCAAAAAGTTAATATTCAAGAATTCATTAAGTATTTATATTGTGTGTTATAGAGGAGTGGTTAATAATGATAAGGACACATTGTTTTAGTAAATTTCCATAACCATATTCTAAATTAACAA
The DNA here is from genome assembly GCA_031772625.1 of Pinus tabuliformis. Taxonomy (NCBI): domain Eukaryota; kingdom Viridiplantae; phylum Streptophyta; class Pinopsida; order Pinales; family Pinaceae; genus Pinus; species Pinus tabuliformis. Next base: position 707,417,044 of record CM062819.1, read on the forward strand.
ATTGTACTCTCTATTTGACAATAAATTGTTTCATTGCGTGTAATTCAAGAGGTTAAATCTTCACATTCATGGGGTTGTTCGACATAGCTTCTATGTCGTCTACCTTATTTTCATTTTGTGATAGTATTTCCTCGCATTTGGGAAATCCTTCGAAATAATTTTCATCCATTGAGGCCTTGATATCCTTCAATTTTCCCCACAGAAGAGCGTAGATCCCTATCATGATCATAACTACGCCCAACACGTTGTATTCAATGGATCAACGCTATTTGTGCAACTATTAATCTCCATATCCATTTAAATTTTAGGAATGGTGCAACTATTTTGTTTCCTAAATAATATTACTCTATTAACATTAAAGGGGTAAAATTACATCTTGACCGAAGTAAAAAACAACTGCCCTGAAGGAGAGGCAGAGAATATCAGAAACACTGCCCATGACAAAGAACTTAGTCGAGAACCAGTTATCAAATCCCACGCAGGGGAACAAGTGTTGGCCTTCTTGATATTACAGAACTTATAGAAATTCACAAAAACTTGGATTTTGAACCATAGTGCAAAGATGAACCCACGAATCAGCTTGAACAAAAATTTTCCCACTATTATGGGCTGCATGACATGAAACAAAAGCAACAGAGAGCGAGCTAATCATCAGGAGGCTCTTCCACAATTCTGCACCAACCAAAATCAGGTAGATCCCTTGCACAAGCAGCTTCAGTTTCAGAAGGACCAGGATCCGTCAGCACCATCACCACATCAAGAGCATTGTGAGCTTGAACCTCCGAAGCCTGCAAAGAGAACAGATTCGGCGCAGAGACAGAGCCAGGGACCTCCTGATGTGAGCTAGACTCTCCCACCTAGGCTTCCTCATGAAAGAACACTGAAATGTGAGTTGTAATCCTTGGACGATTCAGAGAGCAATCGAAGGTGGAAATCGCAGAGCCAAATGAGGGAGAAGACGTGGAGTCTGGAGAACAGGGCTCAGGGTAATGGTTGGGCAGATGAAGACGCCCTATCCCACTGTGAGTGCGAGGGTAATGACCTGCTATGAATTCACTGTAGAGGGAGGGAGAATTGGAGGACGGGCTGGAGGGCGCACGCCGAGGAGTACCCCTACGGCACCTCATTTTATGGCGAAGACGGGGCATAATGAAAACAGCAGTGCCGCTATGAAAAACAAGCCTAACAACCACATGACAGAGCATGGGCGAATCAAATAGTCATCCAAACGAGGGCCAGAGGCTCTAGAGAGAAACCACGGAATAGACGGAGGTAGCTCCTCAGGATTACCAGAGCCTAGCTCCAGCTTAGTCGCCCCTTTCAATCCACTAGAGCCAGCACCATACAGACCATAACCAGACTGACAAAGCAACAAAGGCTCCTTAGCAATCCCATGGCTGAGCCTAGATTTATCTCCCTCAGTCGTGCCTCGAATAGCACCCGCCATTACTATGGCATTAAATAGAGCCAAGTTCCAGTGTAGTCCACAGCGTGCGGAGGCGATAGACATATCGGAGGACAGGCTGGGAGGATCAAAGCCACTTGAGGTGAAGCTAGGGAACCCTGCGATCCCCAAATGCTGAGGTTATTCCTTCATTTGGCGATTATCTGTGTGGTATAGGGCAGACAACTGTCGTCCCACCTCGCCCCACCCCTGTCCCATCACATTAACACCATGCCATGGCACCCGCATCCAGGGGGAATGGTGCAAATATTAATCTCCATCTCCATTTCAATTTTAGGAATGATTGAAAAAGGGTTAAAATATATCCTTTATGTTCTATAAATTCAACATATTAATATAAATTCAATAATATATCATTTCAACATAGTGAGTAGGCAGTTAAAAATGTTAATATTTTTTTTATGTTAGGCCTACCACCTACATATCTCCTCATAATGAGATGTAGAGAGTTTCTCCACACAACGATTTATATTTTCAAATCATAATGTAGATAATGAATAAAATTATTCATTTATAAATTACATTTTTTAGTTACAATTTGTAATTCTTTTTAAAATTATTTATTTTTCATAATAAATTTATGGTTTTTGGTTAACGTCGTTTGATGCCTCAAAATTCTCTCAAAAGGTTTTAGACGTCGATTTGCCAAACTGGTTCCTACTGATAGAAATGGTCTTGTGAGCTGATTTCTCCACTTTTTCCACTCTAAAAGCATCGACATGAATGAAAAACAATATAATGATCCAATCTAGGTCAACAGTGTGGATGTTGAGGATTGAGTTACAATTTCAATGGTAGATGACATGGAAGTACATATTTTTAACATACTAATAAGAAATCATTAACATCAGAAAACCTAAAAATCTTTAAGAATGGGATATGACTGCAGGAAGGATAAAATATAAACCAAGATTTGGATATGACCTAGCAAGCCAAGGTGTCTGGCTTACAAATGTGGTGCAATATCATGATGAGACATGGGTGTAAGACTACTATGTGTCAGTTGTATGAATGTTGATTTGGCATAAAATGGTACATCTTTTGAGTTCCATAACATTATTCCTAGAGCTTATAATGAGATGACAAAGCTCTCGATGAGCAGAAGATGATAATGACCTCCGATTGGGTGTGTTACGTTGTGTATGCTTTGAAACCTTGAAATCTTTGGCATTATGAAATAACAACCCATATTTGTTGGGATTTGGCCATGAACCACTTGGTGAAAATATATTATATTGTTGAGATATGAATAGACAATATGTGAGTCATATTAAATTAAGGTCATCACAAATCAACGGGGTTACCCTATACAATGATTGTCCTACCCATGGGAGTTATCTTCCTTCTCTTATTCTATCATAGGATCAATCATTCCATAATGTATGTAGAACAATCTATTTGTGCACACAATAATAACAATATATGAATGATTTTCTTCAACTAAATAATTCATAATATAATTTGAGTTTGTGATTCTGAGCACAAACACAAATTGTCCACACATAATAATGCTTCTTAAAGTCTAGGCTTCCTTTCAACTATACTATGTTACCAAATAACATTATTTCTATGAAAGCATAAACTCATTCTTATAACAACTAAATTGGCTTGTTACAACTGGATAAATTAATTTGTATTGTAATTCATTCATTTGAGTAAATTTATGTCTTCTCAATTTGTTAAAAACCAAACTTCTAATATTAGTTTTGAATATCCTTTATAATGAAAACTCAAGCCATGAAATTTAATATAAGTTGATGTTTGTGAGACCTTTGTAATATAAGTTGTATTGTAATTTAATTCATTTGAGTAAATTAAAAAATTATCTTCTCCCCTCAATCACGGTGTGAGCTGGCGAACAGAGCCATTAAGGTTGTGATAATGAAAAGCACAAGAAGGGATGGTTCCACTGCCTCCCACACGTTTGACACGCAGGGCATGGTGGCCATTGGCAGGCTTAAGGCAAGTAAGAGGACGGAAGGTGGCCTTTGCATGAAATTGAGTTTACCGATTGCAAAGGGAGAGAATAATTTGGAGGGTGTAATCCCAGAGGTGACGACGATGAAAGAGGAGCGATGACTTTAGGAAAGAGATGAGATGTGACGTCTTCAAACATAGATAATCGAGTATGTTAACTGGCTCAGCGTACATTCTGTTATGCTTCCATACATTTGGTCTAGTACCTCGGGCTTTCATGGGGGCATGGGGTTTGTGTGGGCAAGTAACTAGGGCGGGGGAATTAGCTTGGAGGAGGTGGTCTGTGGAAAAAATCCCAATTCCAGGGGGCCTGCTTGGTTGTCTCTTAATTTTGGCATTCTGTTATCTCGCATGGGGATTATAGGGATAGGATGTGAGGGAGTGTGCCTGAGTGAATTGTTGTTTATTGTATGCCTGGCAAACCTGGGAGTTAAAGGTAAGGAAGTGGCAATTATCGTTGCGGTCAGACCACTCCAATTCCTAAAATGCTCTAACGCCAAGCCCCTAAGGAGCGTTAGGTGAGGGAAGACTGTCGCGAGTCAGGGTCTTCATTAATGGGGGATTGGCTTGCGGAGAATGTTGCTCGGGCTAGCTTAAGCTAGTCGCTGGGAAGCCGGGTGGTGAGTAAGCTAGGGGCATGATGCCTTGTGGGTGTTTGGGTTCAGATGTCAAGTCGCGGGGAGGATCTGAGTCATGCTAAGTAGAGGCTAAGTCAAGGGGAATGGGGGCAGAGGCAATCAACAAGGGGCAATGGAGATGAGGGGTGTGGTTCCTTTAGGCTTGACCTCTAGGTTATAAGTTTGGTGGGTGGCCATGCACCTCGCCTCGAAGACCACGGTCACAGCGCGAGCGAGGCAGGGGTGTCTCGAGAGTCTCGGGTGGAGGTCCCTTACGCTAGGGGGTTATGCGCATAAATCCTGGGTGACATATTTGTTGCATTTTCAGAACCATGGGATGAAGGCAATTCAGAAATTAACATTTTAGAAATTATGGTTTCTTGCTCCCACAACAGGTCAGCCGGGAGGTAACTTTCCTTATCCAAGAAAAGCATAGAGGTTTATTTCAGACCAATGTTTGAAGGTGCCCGGAAGGTACATGGGTATTGTGGCTATGGTTCGAGCAGCGATTACCAAGGGTTGCAGGAAGATACTACGAGGGAGCGAGGCCAAGGTTGAGTCGAGCACTGTGGGCAAATGTCGAGGCAGGAATCTTGTGGCCAATATGATCCAGGAAGCGGCGGTTGTGTATTCAGGGGACACCAGAGGGGAAATCAAATGGCTCATAGCCGAATGGGAGGAAATTATAAATAAAGCGAGTGTGGAGCCAATAGACACAAAGGATTGGAAGATCCTGATTTCGAACCCGGGACACACCAAAGGTCAAGAGGAAAAATACAAATAGTCCATTTATCTGTATTGGCTCATGAAATGCCTTCTGGGCAAGGCCATGGAGCAAATCTAGATGATTGATGTCAAGGACTTTCCAAATTATAAATAGGACTTTCAAAAACTGCAATTTCAATTGCAGAAGTAGGATGGCCACCTAGATCATATAGAGAAACATTTCCCATGCCTGTTCGTGCTAACTGAGATTCCAGGCTCCAACGTGAAAGAACTGGCCCCGATGGCTTTGGCTTCCACTAAATAGGAGGAATAGAATGTTGACTCTTAGTCCCTTTTTTTATTTGTTTTCATGCGGATGGCTTTTAATTTACAGTTTACAGTGATATTTATGTAAAGACAACTAGAATATGGTTGTGGACATGTCTATCAAGTTTATATAGCTTGGATAGATAGAATAAGTATTTTTTGCTACTAGAAAACTTAAACTACGATTAGGTGGTCAACAAACGTGGTTTCTAGTTGGGCAAGTTGAGACCACCTAACCAGGATATGTGTGCGTAACTTGCTTACCTATTTTATAATGAACAAGAAAGATCTACCAAGCTTAACAAAAAAAAACTATCTTCTCAATTTATTAAACACCAAATTTCTAAGCTTAGTTTTGAATTTCATTTATAGCCAAAACTCAAGCCATGAAAATTAATATAAGTTGATGTTTGTGAGACCTTTGCAATATAACTAGAGTACTTGTCTTTCAACAAGGTTCCAGTAACTCCACTAGGTGTTTCTATGGTCTTCTTACCTATTTTATATTTGATTAGTACTTGATTTTTGAAGTGAAATAAATATCTATATGCCTTCATCTTAACCTTTGTATGGTTGCAATAAAAACCTCATGCTATAAGGAAATAAATTCCAAGCATTTGAACTTCCACTTCAAGTTTAAATGAATGTCTAATAACTCATAGATTGTTCAATGCAATTTAATTGCTAGTCTTTATTGCACTTGGAAAAATATTTGAGATGTTGGCCTTGATATTTTGATTTATATTCTTAAAAGCTTATCTTTATGTTATGTTAATATTGTATCTAAAATGGCAAGGATTGGGAAAGTAAAGTGCACATGCTACCATCTATTTGTTTCCTACAGAAGAGTTGTAGACTTTGTTATAGTTATGCAATTTGTAAGATTTTATGATCATGGTGATCTTTTACGCACTTTTCAAAATGATAAATTAAAAATTATAATTGATAAATAATAATTTAAATTAACATAAATTATGAGAGTTTACACAATTTTATATATGATATTGATACATATAATTAATAATAAAAATAAGATATATATATATATATATATATATATATATATATATATATATATATATATATATATATATATTATTTTTAATAAATATTAATGAAAATAACTCAAACCAGTTATTATATAAATAAAAGAAATCAATTATTAATAAGATATCTATTTCCTTATAACTATCTATTAATAATGGTTCGTAGTGGAGTGTATATATAAAGTATCTTTCAATCTATATAAAATATTTATATGAAATAAATTATTAATATATATTGTATTAATAAAATATCTATTTTTTATAACTATCTATTAATAAAAAATCAATTTATAAGTTTTTATGGTTATTTATAACTATCTATTAATAAAGAAAATCAAGCTAGGGTTAGTTGTAGAAATCAAGCTAGGGTTAGTTGTAGAGTGTATATATAAAGTATTTCTTTCAATTTATATGAAATATTTATATAACAATATAGATATTTATGTGACTAAAAATGCTTGTTTAAATAAAAACATTTATTATATAATTATTCATTAAATTGTTATATAATGCTGGAAAATATTTTATCATAATTTAATTAATTAATTTTAATTTTATTATATTTTATTATAGCAAAAGAAATTAAATTAAACATAAATTTGATATAATTAAAAAAAAAACATTTCATATATTTTATTATAGCAAAAGAAATTAAATTAAACATAAATTTGATATAATTAAAAAAAAAACATTTTATGCATTAAAAAAAAACGCTAGGGGAGCTTTCTTTAAGCCCTAGTCTAACTAGGCGGAGGAATTGCCCGGAAAGTTATAGAAATTCCAGTTATATTTAGAGAAAATCCCGCAAGGATTTTTGTAAATTGAAGTTATAGTTGTTAAACTTCAAAATTTTAGGTGTCTTGGACGTTTTTGATGGCGCTGAATCCATTTCCACCATCAAAAACATGATTCAAAGACTGCCTCTAGAAGATTTTTTGAAATTTTTTTGCGCGGGCCACTTTTAACCGTCCAGACAATTCCTCCACCTCGGTAGACAACTTCGACTTAGTTCTCTAAACGTAACTCTAACTCTACGATCTGTAATTATAAACAATAATAATAATAGTAGCCACCACATAGATGTGTAATAATAATAGCCTCCACATCGTTCTCTAAACGTAACTCTACGATCTGTAATTATAAACAATAATAATAATAGTAGCCACCACATAGATGTGTAATAATAATAGCCTCCACATCGTTGAAAGAGAGTAGACCATCTAGTTTTTGCATCGATATATTTGGCTTGCAGTGCCTTCTAACATAATCTTCTGGAATATAAACATCCATAGCCAGGAGCCATGGAAAACTTGCAAGACGCAAAGTGCCTGCTGGAGGTTATCAAAAAAATGAAAAGGGCCAAGCCGCCATAAAAGCTTAATTAATTAAAAGCACTGGATATTGGAATAAATAAAATAGCGCGGTTTGAAATTCAAATTTGAATTCACTTCAAATAGGTTTTCAACATTAAATTTGCCACACTGGATTACGTATTGTATCACTAAAAATATTATTTATTGCTGTAGTCTAATTAGACATTCAAATTTGAATTTATTTCAAATGGTTTTCAACATTAATTTTGGCAGAATGGATTACTTATTGTACCACTGCAAACATGTTTAATTAGCTGGAGGAATTGTCGAGAAAGTTATGGAAATTGACAAAATCTGGCAAAGATTTTTGTAAATTCAAGTTATAGTTAAGTTATAATTGTTAAAATTCAAAATTTTAGGTGTCCTAACTGTTTTTGATGGTGCTGAATCCATTTCCACCATTGAAAACACGATTCAAACACTGTCTCTACAAAAATTTTTGAATTTTTTTGCCCGTAATTCTGCTACTTTTCACCATCCGCCCAAACAACTCCGTATTTATTGGCCACCATGCCCATGGGATCATTGCATCAGCCATAGATGATGCGTCATTTATTGGCCATCATGCCCATGGGATTGCATCAGCCATGGATGATGCCTCATCCCGCAACCGTTGACCGGAAAGTGTGTTTGCCGGAGAAATTTTGTACACGGGTTTACGGTGAAAGCAAATGTCAGAATCCTCCGCTGTCATGGTCACTGTCAAGGCATTCAATACCTTATAGCGTAGGAAGTATGGCTCGCCCCTTACCATCGTTACTTACCTCGTTACTCCATGGCTCCTCCCGGAAACCCTTATCTCGATTGCAGATTCACCTAACATAACATACGTGGTTGTTTGGACCCACTAGGCTTACCTTTCCGTGTCCGTTTACAAAGACGGATGTTGATATTCATTATCGGATCTGTTTACCGTAGGAAGCCACCATCTGTCATTGTCTTCGCATTAGCGGGGAGCTCGAGGCATGTAATTCAATTCAATGTACACAACTACAGAGCCCCGCGGATGCCAGCCGGTGCGTTAACGCATTTTAATTTGATAATACACGATTAAAGGGTTGGTTCACTCACGGGGAAGTCAATTAATTTATTTTTATTGAAAATTTAAATAACCATCAATATTGATTTATGGAATGTCGATTATAAAAATTAATGGTTATTAATATTGTAATTATTATTGATAATTGTAATTATATTTTCAAAATTTATAAAAAATATCATTTAAAATATCATTTATAGTTTTTTTTTGGGTCAATTTCTGGTAATCTAGTGTTATTTTTTATATTTTAATAAAAAAAATTGTTTCGCATTTTCTATCTTGTGAAATGTGTATTGCTTTTTTTTTTAATAAATTTTTTTCTAAATAAAAAATAATGTTAATTATAATTATAATATATATCTATATATATATATATCTATTTGGTTAATGGTTATTTTTAATTAAAAGCATTTTAAAATATCAATAATCTCACTTTTATTGTGTTTGGTGGGTTTGTTGTTGACTTTACAACTTAGAAAATGTAGTAAGAATATTTCACTCTCAGGCATAACCATAAATAAGATATTTGGATGTTCATGTATTAAAAAAATAAAGATAAAAGTAATTAGAAATATATATATATATATATCTGTGTGTGTGGGCGCCCGCAGAGCTATAGTCCAATATAAGAGAAATGTGTATCAAGTTGATCCTTTTTAGAATAAAAATAAAATATTTTCTAAATAAAAAAATGTCTATTATAGTTAAAAACAAAAATGAATATACCTTTTTTGGTCATTTTAAATTAAATGCATCATAAATAATCTATAATTCTACTCTCATTATGTTTGTAGGATTTGTTGTTGACATTACAACTCAAAAAATATAAAAATATTTCACTCTCACTCTCAACCATACATAAAATATAAACAAAATTCTATATCAATTTTCAAAAATAAAATAATTAAAATTATAAAAAAAATTATATTTTCAATTTTAAGTATGGAAGACATATAATCTTAATACTCATTAAAAATATTTCAATACAGGGTTTAAATAAACTATTTAAATATAGATACGCAACGATCCATCTATATATATATATATATATATATATATATATATATATATAAAAAAAAATCAATTATTTCTTAATAAAAATAATAAAAGGGAGGTGTGTAATTCGTTTAAGTCTTAATATAAAATTATTATGTGCCATTTAAAAAATATTAATAAATAAAATTGTAAATAAAGTATTTCAATTATTTTGGCTTATTTTAGATATATATTTGGTAAGTTTATGTAATCTACACAATCAAAATGCTCACACAGATTTTCAAGGAGTTGAATCCATTTATACATTAAAAAAATGCAATTTAAACCAAGAATTTGTTTATATTGCACCATAAAAGAAATTTGCACTTCACGAGATTTAATAAATCCATGGAATGAAACTATTTTATCATCGTTATTTTAAATATGTAAACATGGAACACTTAAGTTTATTACTCTATGGTATTGAAATTATTTTATCATGGAGAATATATCAACTTTTTTATATTTCCAAACAATTCCATGAAAAACAATGATATTTAAATGTATACATATATTATTGATTATTTTAAATATGTAAATATGGAACACTTAAAATCATTTAAGTTTAAGAGTAATAAATAAACACCAAAATTGTTGTATAAGACACTTGTTTATGGGAAAACCCTATTTAGAGTTGAACCTTTGACTTCTTAAAAAGAAGCACATGTCCTTGACTATTAACTACTTTTTTATTATTTTAAAAAATGTAATATATACTTAAGATATGTTATTAAATTTATGATCATAATATAATAAATACGTATTATGTAATACTAGTCATATGACAAATATTATGTAATAAAATCATTAATATTTAATATTGATTAGTTATAGAACCATTATTAGATGATATTTATTTACTACATCATGATAATATTTCTAATATTATACCTTAAGTATATTACAGAATCATTTCTTTGATTTAAGAAGATTACTTAAATTTGATGAGATTTTTTGAACTAGTTAGGAAAAATGAGTATTTTTGTATATTTTTTCAATTAAAAAGTATTTATTATGAGAGATTTGTCTCCTATTAAGATTATATCCTTAAACTAGAATCGGTTCCCAGATTTTCAAAAGTTTATCTACATAAGATCTGAGGAACCTTAAATTTGATTTGAGGAGGTTGTTCAAAATTAATTATATACAACCTCCATTAGCTTGAGAAGGTTATTTAAAAAAGATATTGTGTCACCTCATACTCTTAAATTTGGAGAGGGTTCTTAGATTTCTAAGAGTTTATCCACGTCAAGTTTTAGGAACCTTAAATTATAGTAAACCTCTTTTGATTTGAGGATGTTGCTCAAAATTGATTGAATACGACCTCCTTTAGTTTGAGATGGTTGTTGTCAGGAAATTTAATTGTTTAAATTATGTTACATTCAATTGTCAATATGTGGTCACAAACTTATAAACACCAATATTGTATGTTTCAAACTAATACATAAATGATTCTCAAGCTATGAATAACCTTTACAACCTAATTCTATAAGACATGCATTGGCAATAAAATTATATCAAAATGAAAATTAAAAAAGTTTTTTGGATCATTGAGCTTATGTTTTCAAGTGCACTTTTTGAACTCCAATCATAGTCCTTTCTTTGGCATCAGAGGCATTAAATGGTTCTATGATTACTTAAGAAACACTTTCATTATTCAACCTTTAGTGCCTAACTTCTTTAGACTTAAAAGATAAAATTCAATTAGGAAGAAAGCAAAATGCTACAAGTTTGTTGGATCACTATGATTATGTTTACAAGAGCATTTTATGAGATTTGATCACATTACTTTATTGTGCCTTAAAGGCATCAAATAGTTTTTCAATTCCTTAAAAATCACTTTTGTTCTTCAACCTTTAGTGCCTATCCTCTATAGGGAATCCACACTTTTGCAATTTACATACGAAAGTTCAAGAACTAAAACGATAGCGATTTAAAATATTTATCTATATAATAAAAATAGAAATAGAAATATATATAAGTACCTAATCTAACTAAGAAATAAATGAATTTGCAACACAAAAAAGGTAGGGTTCATACCCGTTGACTTGCGCTACAAAGGAAAACTATAGTATAAGTCCTTTTCTATGAAATAAAACTCATAATAGCATCATTTTTATTAAAATAGGAATACACAAGCTCACATTACAATTATAAAGGTAGTCTAGATAGACTCAACATGAATCCACATATACTATGTGATCGAACTACAATATACACCAACATATGGCCTTTAAATTGGACCATTTGAACAATTTTGTAATACACATATTGATTATTTTCTTGGTCAATCCTTTAATATTACAATCATCGAACTTCAGCCTTTAATTTTTATAAATGTTATAATATAGGGGGTGGTGTATTGAACCATGAATAACTCCCAAGGACATACACAATTGTTAATTGTTTACATCCAAAAAATAGAGTAGGGGGAAATGCAATTAACATATATAAACTTTCGTTAACATGGATAATTGGTTGGAATAACATATTTACATGGCATGGCATGAATGAAAATATCCATGCCACTTTGCAAAACCTTGAAATTGATTAACTATTCAATTATTGTTGTGGTGTATGCATTGCCACCCTACATTTGACTTGAGCATTAAACGTGATTTCGTGTATTTCTTGTCTAATTGGAAGTAAATGAAAACCGTGTGGTATATTTCACCTTGGGGTGCATAGATATGACAAATAATGATTTGGGTTACTAGATTTTGACTAATGTTACAGGATCTGATCCTCACATTAGAAAAGGAAAGCTTGAGCTCAAATATATTTAAAAATAAGGGAAAATCATTGAATTTAACAACATCACAAATTATCATCATGTGATGACCATAATTCAAATGATTGTGTCAAAAGGGAATGATAATAGGCTACATGAGGGAGTAGAAAGGGAAAAACTCACACTTTTGATAGTTGTAAAGGCCTCAGAATGAAGGCCCAATTTCTAACCCACCCCTGAGATTTTGCAAGTCCTTATGAAATCTTGGGTGAATAGCAAAAGCTAGATCCAACAAGATCACTCAAAACAAATGAAAATTGTGTTCCCATCACCTCCCCTAATTATCATAATACAAGGGTATATTTCACATATCTCATCTTACTTGTCTGTTTAATCTAGTTTATTGCATTTGTAATATTTTTGAACTTTTAATTTAAATTTTAGACCTATGGGTTATAAAAACTACACATAATAAGTAAAAAAACTAACCAATTCATAATCAAACAAAACCATTGTATAGTGGTAACCCAAGGATGATAAGGCCCTTATCTGCTTAATGCCCCAATACCTATGTCCCTATTGTGCAAAAACTCCTTATCATGTCCATATCAATCTTGTATGACAATGATGCATTTTAACGAATCCATGGTGTGTTCATGGCCCTGATCATGGTCCTTTAGCTCAAGAAACTCAAGTTATTGTCCCTCAAATTTTTCCTCGACCATGGTCTCAAACTCAACCCTAGTTCACAAAGCTTCAGATTATCCCTAGTGCACAAAAACCCATATCAATTCCCATATCCCACATTAAGAATGATGATATCCTATACATGATATTTTTTGTGGTTTGAGGCTTTATTCATGTCCCTTGGTCCCTAGAGACCTCATATAGAGCCTAAGGGCCTTATTTTTCTCCCATCCCTATTGGAAAGGCCTTGAGACCCATTTTTACAATACACAGCATTTTAGGAGCAACCATGTTCCACTTAAAGGCTAGATATCCTCATTTTCCAAACTTTCCCAATGAGGACCACCACTAGTATACATAGATAATATTATTCAATATGTGTGTTGGTATATATACTAGATATAATTATGAATATGTGTGCTAGAATATATAAGAATAATATGTCAGAGTATATATATATATATATATATATATATATATATATGTTGATATTTATATTAGTATGTGTAACAATATACATGTAGTAATAGTATATACATTGAATACATAATGTGTTGGTATACTAGTGGTTGTCAACATTGGGTTAGCACAATACATAGATAGATTAAGAGATTAATACTTTAGTTTAGGGTTGTAAAAGCATCCTAACTTGGTATATTTTAATTCTTTAATAATTATATTAATTCATCTATTAAGAAAATGTTATGTGGTTGTCCCTAATATGCTAGTGGTTGTCCTTACACCATGGTTAGGGCCCTAATACAAATCCCTAACATGCCAAACCTCTAATAGTGTCCCTATTATACTTGTAGGATAAATATTTCATTTCTTGTGTGATGGTCCTCATTTTTCTACTGACATAATATGTGTGTGTGTGTGTGACAAATCTACCAACATAATATTAATATATCTATATGTATATACATGGGCATATTTACCTAGTATATATCTACATAATACGTTTCTCTCATCTCCTTATGAAAGCATCAGTTAGACCATTTTCTAAAATACAAGATATGTTCATATTGATTTCCATTCTTATTGCTTTGCACAACAAGTCTACGACAGTTTTTAAGTAACCTTTTTTCCCTCAAATTCCTTCTACGAAAAAAGTAAAATTTTATCTATAAATTAAACGTAGGTTACCTCAATGGATTCCTTAACTTGTATATCTCTGAAAAATCCATTTCCCTTTGTTTCAATAATCAATCTACTAAGCATTTCTGCTACCAAGGGAAACAAAAATGGTGACAAGGGACATCCTCACTTGTGACCCCTAAATTTCCTAAAGAACCATAAAGCACTATCATTTATTGACACTTGAAATTTTGTAGATTCCACACACCCCATAATTGAATTAATAGATTGAAGTGATAAACCTATTCAAGGAAAACCTAATATGAGAAGGAGCCTTTTCACTTTGTGATGTTCCTTTGAACAATCAATTTTCATAGCTACTATGGATTGTTTTATAGTTTTTTTTAATGAATCCTTTCCTATGTTTCCCAACAACATAATGAATTTTCTTATTTTAAAATGAAGTAGATAGTGTTTGTTTCATTTTGTTTCCAATGGCCTTCGAGAAAATATTGTAGATAAGGTTTCAAAGGGATATTGTTATGAAATCATTGAAGGTGAATTGTCATTATTTTTTTAATTGAGTCTTATAAAATCCCCTAATATCTTTCCATATCTTCTTCCTTTCTAAATCACCCTAAGAAACTTATTCTACATGAAGTTGTAGAATCCTAAGAAGAATTCCACAATCCAAGCATCAAGGTGTGGAATTTTGGCCATCTAAAAAGTCTTGAGAATATCTTTTAATTCTTCTATTCCTATAACTCTGTAAATTCATTCATATCATCATTAAAGAATATAGGAAATAATCTAACTATTTTCATAATGTCCCCTATATTAGCTACATCGTTCTCCTTAAACAAGGATTGGAAGTGTTGTTTACTTACATGGGAAACATCCTTAAAGTATGAGACCTGTGAACCATATAGGCCTATCAACTCCATAATATAGTTAAATTTCTTTCTATAGAAAACATATTTTTGAAAAAACTTCATATTATTATCTCCTCAAAAAAACCAATTTAGATGGATTTTAAATGTCCACTTAGTTTCTTCCAGCTTCGGAAGGACTTTCTTTCACCTTTAAGGTATTTTAACCATTAATCCTCATTGTCAATAAAAATACCATTGTTATTTTGGTCAAAAAGTTCCTATGTCATTGCATCCACAACCTTCAAGTCTTCTTGGTATTATTTTGCTTCTACTTTTTCCCAAACTGTATCCACCTTCTTAAATCTAATCAAGTTGTTAGAGAATTGAAGCATTGCAGATTCACCAATGAAAATTTTATACTTTATTCAATTGCTTAGAATTAGATGTCTAAAGATTTCCTCCAAGAGCCAAGAGTGATTAAAATTAAATGGAAATGAGGCACTTTGATTCTCCACCTCAAATTAAAATAGGGTAGGTAGATGGTTATGGTTCCCATCAAAACCTACCAAATGATTTTCATCTACAAATCTCCTGAAGGGTCTTCTTAGAAATAAGAAAATGGTTCAATTTCTCCAAAACACCGACCTTGCTACTTTTGGAATTTCACCAAGTTTAAACAACCTTAATTGGTTCAAAATCCATTAATATTAAGTCTTCAAATACATGAGTGAAATATTTTTCTAGTGGATTTGATCTACCATCCTCACCCTACTATTCTCTTGAATTCAAAGTCAACTTTAAGTCAATTCCTATGATCACAAACTCAAGATTCATTGACATTTTAAATTGTTCTAGAATGTAACTAGTTTTTATATAGAGCCTACAAGTTCACAAGTTTAATTATCTCATCTACGTCCTTCAACCATAATTCTAGAAATGAGACAGATAAAATTAGTAGCCTTAAGTCTATCATTATAACTAGTTACTAGAAGATTAGAGAATCCTTTTGCATTCATACCACAATTTTTTTTCTCCTTCAAGATAGAGCAAGGAAACTCAATTTATTTAATGTTATGCCAAGGAGAAGCATCCAAACATGTTTGATACTCATTAGTTCACAATGGGGGTCAAACCCCGGCTTCCAACTGTGCAATACCAAAGTGGAAGGCCCCTACAACTAGTCATTTTTAAATATTATAGTATTATCCTATTCTCTATTGAATTTGAAGCTTATGCATCGCTTGAACATCAACTTATATTGGGAGGAATATCCAAGAATCTTTCACAATATTGCTTCTAACCAAAGTATCAGAGAGTCTTCTTTTACCAGTATCTCAATAATCTTGTTGATCAAGGGTTGGTTCATCAAGACTTCGAACCTATCCATAATACATCAAGTTTGAGCACTAGTTTCACCTCGTCCTTTCTATATATAATACATTTTTTCCTTTTCTAAGTGTTAACTCATATTGGATTGAATTTGTCTCTAAGATGCACGCTTCATGATTTGACCTTAGCTCCATCCCTAATAACACCTCTCTCACTCTTTCCACAACCTGACTAGAGTTAAGGACTTTAAACTTCACAATATGATCTATACTCAAAATTATAGATATCAAAGGCTCAAGCACTTGTAGTACATCAATCCCTGCTTCATTGCCTTTATGGTTGGAGTGAGATGACCTTATCTCATGATCTCTATCATTGATCAATAGAATGTCTAGCTTGATCATTGACTTGCCATCTCGCACTATATGTCTAGGAATTCAAGGCATCACCTAATAGATTAGGCCCTCCTTAAAATATTATGCATTTCTCTACATTTTAGCCAACCAATTATGTGTCTAAAAGATGAATAAAAAATTCCATGAGCCATCCTTCCCATTGACTATCGTGTCTAGATTGTGAGCCATGGCTTTGATGATAGAGTAGGCCAAAACTCTAGAGTTTAAATCCCTAGAAAATAAATGATACAAAAACCCTAGGATGACCCATTACCTTCATTAGAAGCCTCTAAACATATCCCCCGAGTCTTTCATTCTTAAAATGGCCACCATCATCTAATATAATATACCCATAAAAGATAACACAATAAATGCTATAATAATATATTTACTAACATAGTAAATGATATACATTAATAATCTACAAATAGGTATCATTTAATACATTAATAATTATTTATTTATATCTTTACTAAAGTCTCATAATTTTAGTTTTAATGATAATTTTAACATTGTCATTTTATTATTAACCAGACAACTCTTTTTAGTATTTTACAATTTCTTGGTTTACTAGGTAAATGTAAGTATCTTTTATCCCAATGATACATTTTCCTTATTTATTCATCAATCCATTATCTTATTCTTTCTCTCTTATTAAGGAGACAACTCTTTTTAGTATTTTACAATTTCTTGGTTTACTAGGTAAATGTAAGTATTTTTTATCCCAATGATACATTTTCGTTATTTATTCATCAAATCCATTATCTTATTCTTTCTCTCTTAATGGTGAAGCTTGATATGGATTTAAAATGTCAAGACTATTGCTACCAATGTGGATAATTTAGAAGCCTTACATTCTAAAACAACTCATCTTGAAAATAATAAAATACATCATTAAACAATAGATATTTTGGAAACTTGGGAAATTTTTGAAAAACAACATTTGAAAAAAAATTGTTGATACATTATAACTAAGAAGATTCTAAATGTCAAAAGAATACCTTATGATGATTTGAGAGTACCGCTTGTTAAACAAAGACAAAGGTAAAAACAATCAATAAATATGATATTCCATCTCAAAAATCAAGAATTCTAAAAACTTCTCATCAAATAAGTATCTATGTTATTCTCAACTTTTATATCTAAATAATATATGTTTTTGCTAATGATTTTTCATATATTCTTTTTTATATCTATTTTCATTTTTCATTTTTTTAGTGAGCACTATTGTATTCTTCGTTTCTAGTTTAGCAATAATTTTTTTTGACAATATCCTTATATTATAAAAAAAAAATTATGATAACATAAAACTTCACTTTAATTTTGTTTGTGTTTATGTAAGCAATAAATATTTTGACAAGATTCTTGTATTTTAAAAAATAGTTATTGATAACATAAAAGTTGGCTTTAATCTTGTTTGTGTTTATGTAATTTTATTCTTAGTTAAATATTTTGACAAGATTCTTGTATTTAAAAAAAATAGTTATGATGACATAAAATTCACTTTAATCTTGTTTGTGTTTATGTATGTTGACAATGCCTTTTATTGGCACAAGGAATTTGTTTGAGGAAGGCTCACCAACACAAAGGCTAAGGGTTTGTGGTAATGTTATATGGATTAGTATAGTGTTCATGCACACAATATAAATAAGCATATCTATAATAAAAAGTTTCAAGTTTTTTAGATTGTTTTTTATTCAAAAACATTTTAAAAAGTTAACTACATATTCTATATAAAAAACTAAACATTAATTAAAAAAAATACAACATTATTAGAGAAAATCATTATCAATATTATTATAAATATTTTTCCTATAATATTAAAATATTAATAAACTAAAAAAAATTGATAAATTATTTGAATTTATAATACACACTTCATACTTTATAAGCATTAATTACACCTATAGATAAGGCTTTCTGAGTTTTAATTAAATTATCAAAATTATCGAATATTCATGAATATTTATAGTAGTATACACGAATTTATATTTGAAATTGATCTCCAAAGTAGTTATGTTATTTTCACTCTTCTAATTAAATTGATTAATTAGAACAAAATTTCATATGAGAAGTGTCATGTGGAGTGAGTTGTGGTTTTTTAAGCATGTGGTATTGATAAGCTATGATATTGTACCAAAGTTTATTTACAAATTAAAATATCCATGGTAAAGTGGAGGTAAATATCCATGATAAAGAGTTTTGTTCTATATTTTTTAAAATCTATATGTTTAACTTACATATTAATTCATTTAATAATAATAATAATAATAATAATAATAATAATAAAGCTATAATTTAGTTAGGGTTTATGATTTTTTTTTTTTTTAACAATGTGAGATGTATCATGAAGTAAGTGTTATGATGCAAGAGTTTTGATGCTTATTTTGTATTGATGTCTATCTGCATGATTTAATCTATATGGTTGAGATAGTAATATATCCAAATTCGTATGTCAACTTCTATCCTATTAATTTTGAACTTAATATATAGAAGTTATCTGTGTCACTCACAAAGTAAACTTTTTTGTAAAATCATTAAGGTTCAAACTATGGTAACAAAAAAAACATAAAATGATAAAAAATGTTATATGTTTTTTCAAATGTAGTGCTTTAATTTTAATTTTGCACAAGTATCAACCAGTACAACCACATTAATAAAGCGTTTGATATACTTTCACAAATGTCATTTTCTATATGTCAATTGCCATATGAAAAGTAGAAAATGACACTAATGGATGTATATCAACCACTTTATTAATGTGATTGTGCTAATTAACCACCAACATATCTGAGAAGATTAATAAACCATAATTGACTATTATTAAATATGATCAAACTATACTTAATGACCACTGACCAAAATTAACTACAACTAATAAAAACTAAACTATAACAAGTTATGATTGTTATGATTGATTACCATTAACTATAATAAACAGAAAATAATTATAATTAATAGACACTTCTATCTAAATTGATATATCAACTTATTTAATATAAAAAATACATAAAAATAATAATAAAAAATTATATCTAATAATAGGACCATTTGTCATTCACACATTCACACAGTTAATTTTCTTATACAAAAATCAATAAAATTATGTCTAAATTGACGTCAACTTACTTAATATATAAAAATAGTTAAAAAATTATACCCAACAATACCAGGCCCATTCACAAAGTTAACCTTCTTATAAAAAAATCAATAAGGTTAGAAAGATGATAGCAAAAAAAATGCATTTTTAAATTAGTGCACATTAATTTTTAAATATACATTCAGAATATATTTACATTCTTAATGTTAACCTTCCGGCAATATCCTAGAAGGTTAAAAGCACAATAATGAACGAAAGCAAATTACTTAAACAGTGAAAGTTTGGACATGTTTTCCTAGTGCAAACTACCCTACGCTCAAAACATACGTTCCATTTAGAAATGATGATTCAAGTTTTGGCATGTTTTAAATTGGTGCAAAATATATTTTCATTTTATAAACTTTATGTATCTCATACACCAATTGTTGCTCATGTTGGTCGAGGTCACCGGCGTCGATGAAAATCTCGTCAATTGTGGCTACATTTCGTGTAAAATGATCGGATTGTTGTTCCGCTTCTGTTTCAACAAAATTACCATCCGTACTATCAAAGTTGATGTACTCAAAGTTAGTTATTTTGCAGAATAATAAGTTCCTCCTCATTGGGGAATGGTGCACGCAAAGGAATATGCAATTTTATTCTCACGGCTTGAGACTTGTAAAACATGGTGTCGTCTTGAGGAATTGTCTCGATGACTAAAAGTAGTTGGAAATTTTGTAAAAACAGTGTTTGAATAGTACTTTTGATGGTAGAAATGGATTTAGTGTTTTTGATGGTGGAAATGGATTCAACACCATCAAAAACGTCTAAAACAGCTTAAATTTTAAAGTTTAACAACTATAACTTGGATTTACAAAAACCGCAATTTGCATAACTTTCCAAGCAATTCCTCCAACTAATTAAACTACAGCGTAAAACATGTTCTCACCACATTGTTAGTCTATCTGGCAAGTGTGTGTTCATGTGGAGCGGGCGGGGTGTTCAAAATTCAAAATTTCTAACAAGTGGTATTGGGTTTAGAAGGTTTTAATTGCGTTCAGTCGAATAGCGGGAGAAGGTACAGATACGAAGTGTGAAGCACACTGAAAGATAGAAGGCGGCAGAGGCTCCAAATTGGAGTTGTTTATAATGCGACTTTTTGGAGATTCCAGTGACGGAATCCGGGGGAAGAAATTGAGGTTAAATCTTGATTTGTTGCAGTTAAAATGATTTTTTAACTGCATATTTGGATTCAGCACCCTCGAAAACCCCTGGGACGCTTTCATTGTGCAGAAACTAGCTATCAAACTTGCCATTCCAATAAATTTCTACCGGATTTCGATCGGAAAAACCTGCCTAAAAAACTTTCAAAAAATCGCGTTATAGACAACTGCCTCCAAATTTCCACCAGTTTTCCGACGTCGGCAACAGAATAGGTTTATCCGTTTATGTAAACGGACGTCGACGGAGACGGAGAGGGCCCACTGGCCACATCGACAAGCGCGACTAATGTGCAATCGAGATAAGCTCGGCGGGGGTCGTCTCATGGTGGGCAACGTTGGGGACACGTTGGGGACTCGCAGATAGGTGAGCGGGGTGATGATCTTTATCTTGGGTGAAGGGGGTGATGAATGGATTAAGATCTTTACTTTGTTTCGGTTAGAAATTGTAATTGTTTTTTACATGGAGTTGGTTAAGATCAGAAAGTCATTTTAGTGAGTGTTGAGTTAATTGAGTTAAGTATATGAGTATGTCAAATATTTTAGGTAAGTTGTTAATTGGAAAAAGTTAAATAGCCAGATTTATTATAAGAATCAAATTTTATGTGAGCAATAAATAAAAGAAACACAGCTTTGTGTGAGCAATAAATAAATAAAAGGGACGCAGCTCATATGTTTTATATATAAATTCATGCTTTGTGTCTTCTGTCTTTTCAACAAATTAGTATGAAAGCTAGATTGCACAGAGTCACAGAAAACGGATTAACAACCTTCCGTGATAAAAAATGGAAAGAAATAATATTTTCTATAACCCACCTTACTTTGGTATACAGGGCGTTATAAGGCCGGTAGGCTTAACAGAGAGCCGCGTCACAAGTCTTAGACTTACCGTGTTTCACATGCACGCGGGTTCCTTCCGTGGTTGAAAGCTCTAAAGAACTAACGCAAATTATCGTTTTCATGGAAGGCATTAGCACGCAGGCCGCAAGCAGTCAAGGCCGCGTTAACAAAGTCAGAAGTTTTTAGCTGTCGTAGCCACCGTCTATGAGTAGCCTGCAAAGCTGCCTTGAGAAAGTTCTGCAGTCGAGCTGTAGCTCGTTCTTAAGACAACTGTGAGAGAAAACCCGCATACCGTGTCCGTTGTAACTCTTCTTACCTTACACGCCGAGGGAATAAGCTGAACTTCCTGTCAAAAGGTGCGTGGGCCCGAAAAAAGTCAAGAACTTGCGTAGTCAAGGTATTTCGCTGGTGAGAAGTCAAAGCGCGCGGGAAAATTTAAAGGCCAAGACCATACGAAGGCAAGTTTAAAAGGTAAACTCATAAGAGTTTGAACGAGCTATAATGAAAAAGGAAATTTTATAAAAGGTTAAGGAATTTATGAAAAAGCCATTTTATTGAAGGAACTTTTATTACAAAACAGATTTTATTAAAAGTTTATGAAATATTTGAGTTTCATAAAAGGGTTTTTATTAAAGTGGTGTTTGAAAAAGGTTAGGCAAAGATTATAAAAAGATTTTTGGAAAGCGAGTTTGGGACTTTGTAAAGGTTTGGTATGTTACAAAATAATTTTATTTGTTTTGTCAAGCATGATAATTTTTTGGTGAAGATTGTGCTTTATAGGGGTGTATATTGAAAATTATATTTTTTTCGGGGGCGATATGGAAGACAACCTCAAGCAATTAGTAAAGTAGCTATATAAAAAAAGAATGACGACAGTGATGGGTTGCAAAGCACAACTGAAGAAGACTAAGAAAAAGAATCGAAAAGAAGAGGCAAAGATTGTTGCAATGGTTAGAGAGGTTTAGGCCACAGCCATGAAACTCAGAAGTCTAGCAAAAGACAAAGAAGAATTTGGTGCAAGGGGGAGTGACATGCAACATTAGGTTATGTCACAAGCAAATAAGTCAGCCACAGATTCGTGAGCAGATGAGAAAGACTCTAATAGAACAATAGAGCTTGGAGAATCCCACTCAAAAGTGGATGATGGTTATAAAGACCATAATATTGAAATCTGTTATGCAAGCATGCATATGGATGAAAAACATGCAACAATGATTGCAGAGAGAGAAGCAGAAGCCTCTGTATGTGACGCAGAGCAAGAGCATATAAATTCTCAAGGAATCCATGGTAACGTGGATGGTGCAGATGATGGTGAATCCCATTGTGATGAGACACATGTGGATGATGTATGCAAAGTTAGATGTGAATTGGTGAATCCAGTCACAGCTGATGGATTTGGTAAAGTTGAAATTGTCAATGAAGTTGACAATAAGCACATGTATACTCGAATATCCCACCATAGTGTAGATGAACATTATGTTGATGATATGTGTTGTTTCTTTTTTGAAACAGGGGTTTATTGTGGCAATATGGTAAGCGCAATGTTTGATGAAACATTGAAGGTTGAAGTTGCCACTCTAGTAGCAAGATATGAAGCAATTGGAACTGCTCATGAAACAATATGTCATCTAACAATAGTTGATGATCAAGAACATGATAAAGTGATTGAGGAGTTTTTTATGAGAATATCCACTAATAGCATAACAATGGAAGACAACCTCCATGTAGTTAAAAAAAAGGCAGATATAGAGTAGGAAGCTCTCATTGAAGAGTCGTATTGAAGATGTTTTTAACATTATTTTTATTATGCATGTGTTCATAATAGCATAGGAAATGAAGTTGAAAGCAAGGCTGTTAATAAATTTGATGCAGATTTGAAGCTCATTGAAGATTGGATTCAAAAACCAATAGAACAAATTGATGTGAATCTTAAAGCAGCAACTGGAATAAAAGAATTGAATGAAATGGTGAATAATGATCTTGAATGTGCAGATTACAAGAAAAAAACAGCATTACTTGATGATGAAAGTGAAAATAATGACATGGATGTTTTTGAAGACAAAGATGAATGCATTCAAACCATTTTTCAGCAATGGGGTCATGAAGAAATAAGATTTTTCTATCAAGAAATATGGCAGAAAGAAAGTCGGGAATATGAAGCGCAAGAAACAAAAAAAGTAAGATAGTTTGAAGATGCAATGTTGTGGCAGTAGTCCATGGTTGAATGAATATTTGAAGAGGAATATGTAGTAGACAAGATCAAATTGTGTTTCAACACAAATTCAAGAAAAGTCAAAGAAAAATTGTAGCAACAACAAGTAAAGAAATATGGAGCCTACAACAAGAACCCACAACAGAGAATGAAGCAATTTCGAGGATTTAAAATTTGGAAGAAGAGAAAAAGAAAATGCAAAATTGTGAAAGTCTTGAGTCATTGTAAGCCTAGCTGAGACATAGACCAGTAGGCATGTTTGAGTGATAATTGAGTCAATTTCTATTGTAAGCCTAGCAGACATAGTTGAGTCATGTTTGAGTTATGTTGAGTCATACAGTCGTAATTAAGGGGGAGTGTTAGAAATTGTAATTACTCCCGCATGTGGAGTTAGCTAAAATTAGAGAGTCAGTTAACTGAGTGTTGAGTGTTGAGTCAAGTAGAGTGATGGATAACGAGTTAACTATAATCCATATTTAGAGTATGAGTTAACCGAGTTAAGTATGTGTGCATGTCAAGATATTTTAGGCAAGTAGCTAGTTGAAAAAGGTTAAATACCCTTCACCAGGTTCATTTTAAGAATCAAATTTTGTGTGATCAACAGAAGAGTCGCAGCTCATGTGTTTTATGTGTAAATTTGTGTTTTGTCTCCTTTGTCTCTCTAACAGTTCCGCCGCTACTAGCTATTGAACTATGAGAGATGTCGGGTGCTATAAAAATGGATTTATGTCGGACCGAGCTAAATAATAGCCAGCGCATCAAACACCATGGTTAATGCAATATTTTAGCTAGTTCTAATCCCCGTAAAACACATTTACAAGTAACAGATTTCAAGAAGCCACCCTACATAAATGACTATTTCAAAATATAACGTTTGTTCCACACACAATATATGAATTTCATAGTGATATTCAAGTTAAAATTATGATAAGGAAGAGTAATCAGATAGCTTACTAACCTTTTCAATCTAGACAAGGGTTAAAAAAAGCAAAAAAGACATAGACAATGCCACTTCCCAAACGAAACGTCCCTACAACAAGCGTGACCAGCTCTGCGACAACGACCAACAACCTGGAACAGAATTTAGTTAAAAACCATGTAACAAATACTTCAAAATAACAACTCAACGGACTCAAAAGAAAGCAGCTGAAATACCTCGCAAAGCACTCCAGCTTTGCAAAATTGCAAATATATATATTTTTTAATGGAACCTTCTAGTGAAAGTTTTGTTCCTTGCATCTCGGATAATCACAAGACAACTCTTGACCATACCTTCGCTTTCTCTAAAACATTACCCACATATCATACCTCAGCTTTCTCTAAAGCATTATCCACATGAATTCCTCTTGACACTAACACAGGAAAAGGCGGAATATTAAGCTTCATTTAATCTATGTTTAGACCAAGCATTGTCATCAGATGGAATATCGCCAAGCATTAGGTTTGGTACTAGTAGCACCTAATGTCCATCGTCATTGTTCGCTGCAGAAAACAATGATGCCATACAAATCATTCAATGGAGAAATGACCTGCATATCTCAAAGATCTCAAAAATAAACTTGGCTGGACATGCATTTAAGGTGTCTGATACGAATGGGTTAGCTCATTGAAATAACATTTAAAACACTTAGGGTAGGGCTGTTGAGACTAGTTGGCCATGCCTTCGAATGTCTCCGGCAAGCACTCCCTCAAAAGACCTTTTCGTCGAGGCTTCCAAGTCGTGGTTCCCTAGTTGCGGGAGGGACAAATCTAATATAACCCCCAATCACACCTCACTTTGCAATTTGGTGAGCTCGCTATGCCATCAAGTTAGAGCTATACTAACTTAACCAACATGGAAAATCTTGTGGAGACCATAACCTAACGACTCACTGCTTCGTTCCCACAACCTTTTAGGTACAGTTGACCCATTGATTTGACGTAGTATTTTCACCATGCAAGTGTCTCATCTCATCCAGATCCTACTATCCAGATCTTATTAAAGTAGAATAAAGTTATTAGGACAGCTAATTCTCAGGGTTAATTATAGGGTTCGTTTGGGTAGTTATTGGAGTTTACGGTTCGAGAATTATTTCCTATATATTTATATGTTCTAGAACTAACTTAATTATTCATTATATTTATATGTTCGAAAACTAACTCAATTATTCATTATATGTACAAGATGTACATAATTTTCTTTTGAGATTGGTTAATATAATTATTGAGATTGGTTAATATACATTTGATTTTGTTCATCTGCCTTATTGATTGAATTGAGCAATTAGTTTTTTTGTGGCCTGAACTTGTATGATTTATTGTTGATAAGAAATCTCTATACGGTGAGAGGCGGTTGATGTCAAATGGTCTGCACCGACAACCTGTGAAGGAAATATTGTGTTTTCTTAAGGTGGCCGAGTGAGTTAAAAGGGTTGCACAGTTATTAATTCGGATGGACCGTGTCTCAAGCAACCAGGAGAATGCCACGTCGTCTTCTTGAGCGCGTTCCCATTGCATGAATGTGAGCAGGTGAAGTCCTGAACATGCGAGACAGTGAAACTTGCGAAATATTTAACATTTGAAGGAGTTGTTGCCTGGAACTCTCGCTGGAAAATGTTAGGGTCATTTTTTGAATGGTATGAATCGTACATCCCAACAACCCTTGAATTTGTTGTTGATATCATAAACTTGCAACTGTTTTTCGTTCAGTAATAGGATGCTTCAAATTTTTAATGTAACGTTTCCAAAAGAAGCGATAAGGGGCGACTTAAAACCTATAGTTCCAAAATCTGTTTATGTATTTTCTTTTAGGGTTCTACAAGTAGAAAATTGAAAGGGGTTGAGAGTAAAATATCTATCGTACTCGATAAACTGCCCATTGTGTGATGCCAATGATTGAATTTATGACGTGGATGGTAGGATCGTTTTAGTGAGGCCATTCCATTTGTTAATGGGAAATAATCTGCCACAGCGAATGAAGATCTGCTACTTTTTCATTGTTTTGGTGGTTAAAGGTATTCAATGGTGGCTAAATCAATTAAAAATAAGTTAATCGAGATTTGAAGATATCGCAACCTGGTTCAATTGCCTAGAACATTTAAAGCTTTGTTACCCGACCATTCAATCAGGGTTGGACAATGAAAACTGATGATACATCACATGCTGCAACATATGCATTTTCTTTTACAAGTTGTTGTTTGTCTCCCGCGAATAGAGAATAGAGGAGGCCTGTGAATTGTGGTTTCTTCCCGCGAATTGGCGGTAAGGAAGATTGCGCAGAAGAAGAACTATGAACTTTGTCCTAATCAATAAAAAAATAGAGACAATTTTTAATATACGGTTTAAAAAAAGAGACCAGAGTGACATAATCATTTATGAAAAGGAACAATTTTTTAATATATTTTTATAACTCGAGGTTGTGCATCCATTTACGTAAACGGTGACAAATTAATCTGATTTTTTTATTTTTATTTTCTCGATTGTGATTTTTGCATTGATCCCTGCAAGCATGTTTACTGTGTAACCATGAAAACGCTGACTTTTAGAATCAGTGGATGGGATGCCAGTGCCAGAGCCATATTTTGTGCAGCAGACTTGACATATTACTGCATAATGTGATGTTTTAATTATTGCCCACACTATATTTCTTAATAAATATATTGGATATTGTTGGTTAAGAGTTCACAAATACACATTTGTGAGTAGTTATGACAAGAAATGCAAATTCTTTGTTGAAGATGATGAATCTCGTGAAGTTCCAGTCCCACATGAAGTTGAATAACCACCACCGATGAAAAGGAAGTTTGTAATTTCAAAATTACTATTTTCCTCTTGAAGACCATGTTGCGCTGCACATGAAGTTAAGACATGTAAGTACCAGTTTCACTAATGCGCTGGATTTGGTTGAAATAAGTTTTGAAGGGTCAGTTTTACATTTATGAGAAGCAAAGATTTTGAAATTTTTGGAACAGAATTTGAAATTGTTAAAAGGCGTGGCGGTTTTTGGATTTTGAAGGTAAATTAATTAAGTTTTATTTATAAAACTTAATTATTTATGACACCTATTTTAAAACCTATGGAAATTTTTTGACAATATCGAACATTATTGGAGAGATAATTGAGATAAGTTTATTGGAGAGATAATTTTATAAAGGAGACAAAAAATGGATGGGGAGAGAAATTAAGGAAAATGTTTATGAGAGTTAATTAGGAAAATGTTTATGAGAGTTAATGGGATGTTGAGGTTTTTCATTGAGGTTTGCAAGGTTATTTTGGATTACTTACTTCATTGGGAAGGTGTTCATCAAAATATAGATGAAATTTTTTGAGAAATTGTTTATGAGTAGTGTCGTATCACTAGTTTTTTTTTGTGTACTTGAAGGTTTGTCCTTCATATTTTCTTATTTTCCATTAGCATTGTATTGGCGACTATCCATTTTTCACTTGTTGAATTTTTCATTGTAAATGAGGGTGCATGATCAGTTGAACCCGACACCTAGTTAAATCATCGAAAATTTGTTTGTATTGGGTGTATTTTTGGTGGTAGATGACACCCATTTTTTCAAATTTATTGCTAGATAACATGGCCAAACTCAATGATTTTCTACACTTATTGAACAATTTCATGTCGTATGCTATTCATAATAGTGTCCAAGTCAACAAGGACACACTCTTTGACATCCAGTCATGTTTGCAAAATGTGAAAAACAAAATTGAATTCTTGGAGCTAGAGTCTCAGTTTCAACGAGATGAACTACATGAATTACAAAAGAAGAATTATGAACATGTTCTTGTTCAGAACAATAGTTTGTTTGAGCCCGATCATCAAGCAGAGAATGATCAAAGTAATGAGTGATTTCAAGAGAAAATTTGGGTGCAGCGGAAAGTCATGTTCAAGCAACTGTATGCAAGAGTCATTTTCATACATATGTGAATCCTGTTGTTACCAAAACTTTTATAGGAACATGGGAAGAGATTACACACAATAAACACATAATTGGTCTGGGTTACGATAAGGATATTCTGAATGTATCTTTTCACATTCCAAATTTTGCTAAACCTATACAAAGCGTTGGATTTATGGATGGTGTTTTTCCAAAACAAGTTGATAGATGCCAACAATGTAATAGAGTTGGACATGTGAAAGATCAGTGTTTTGATATGCACTTGTGTGAACATTGTGGGAAGTGAAATCATCATACAAATAGATGTTCCAAAAGAAGACTAGTGCAAGAGAGAGTCTAAATTTTGGATGGATTGCTTCTTGGGATTGGATGAAAACAACCAAGAAGATTTACAAGTCATACCGAAGAATATGTTCCAGAGTGATGACCAACCTTGCAGTGATGAAGAGTAATTCTCACCCTGTATCCAACAAGGGGGGAATTGTTGATGGTCTGCTACAAGTTCGAGTTCGAGATGTCAAGCGAGCCTGAATTAGAGTTGAGTTGATTGAGCACTTCCATGTTTGGAATTGTTTGAGGAACTATTGTGATAGTTCCAGAGTTTGTGGTCACTTTAAAACCACATTTTTGGTTGTTCTGAGAACCACTATGAAGGTTCCAGAGTTGGTGTTGGTTGAGACTTTTAGTTCTCCCATATTGTTTTGTGGTCATCCTTAAAAACCATTTTTTTGAAACATTCAACTCTTGGCTGAGATGCATTTCTACATTTTGAGCTCTCCTTCTTGGACTTTGGTACATCCCTTTAGATTAAGGGGGGAATGTTGGACAACTAATCCTCAGGGTTAATGATAGGGTTAGTTTGGGTAGTTATTGGAGTCCAAGAAGACTCAAGAACTAATTCAATTGTTTTCTATATGTATTTATATGTACAACATGTACATAATTCTTTGAGATCGATTAATATACATTTGATTTGGTTTCCAATCTCGTGTGTCTTATAGATATGTGATAACGAATTGAGGTAATCATAAAAAAATATACACAAAACTAATGTTAATTGTGTAAAAATCAGAAAATTTTGAATACCTGCCTAAACTAATGCAAATGAGTCTATCCTATATGTCACTGTAAATAATGACATAATAAATAAGAATGTGAAACATTCCAAGTCTTCACTCAAAAATGTTACCACATTTGAACATTTCACTTAAAAATGTTATGGATTTAAAAAAAATAAATATATATATATATATATATATATATAATTGGATTTATTTTTGATTGATATGGAACAACAAAAGAATCCCATAATAAAGACATTTATAATTATTATATTTAAAAAATAAAAAATAAAAATAATAATCAATATATGTGAATAGAAATTTATATATTAATATATACAGACGAAGATTTAGATGTTAATGATAAGAAAATTTATTGATAAATTTGTTATTTTTCAACTCATTAATGAGAGTAATATATCATTTTGTTGTTGATGGACATTAATACTAAAACGAGTTATTATTTTTAAAAATGGTTCCAACCCTAATACTTTACGAATAGATAAAAACATTGTTTCATGTTAGATTGTTTCTGTAAATTTTTCATTCTGGAGATCTAATAATTTGTAAGGGTCCAAAGAAATGGTTCAACTCAAATAGAATGACTTGCACTCATGCGTTTAGTAAGATTGCCTTGGATTATATAATATTTGATATACCCTTATACAACCAAATTGTATTTTTTTTCCTTTTAAATGACCATGAGCATTATAGAACCATGAGCATTATAGACGTGTTGCTCTTCTAAATCTGAAATTTATCTTAAATAAAATCCTTAATGAAAAATATTTGATGGTTAAAATCACTTTATTTTGAAAAAAAATAAAGCTAATATCTTTTCAAATGATCCAAGTGGATCTCTAGACACCAGGGCATGAAAAAGGCTCAAAATTCAAAGTGGCAGAAAGTCAATTAACTTGGCATCAGATCGAAGTGCTTGTTTCCCTTATTCCAACAGTGCGAATGACACTCCAATCCGAGTCTGTATGAAGAAGATAGATGCAATCAAAGTTGTGGGTTGACTTACCCATGTGGTAGGCTTAAGGAGGGCGCAATTTGGCAAGAATCCGGCATCGAAATCTGGCCAGTTTTCTAGGAAAATTTGTGGGTCCGTTAATTTGTCTCCTAATGCCTAGGTTCTAGAAAATCCCCAAAGGGGTGGTGGCTATAAAAAATTAATAAAAAAATATGGGGCGAACGGCTGTGACCCCGCTGCCCCTGAACCGCCACAACGAAATGATAATAAAAAAAGGGGCAGATGGCCATGACCCCGTCGCCCCCGGAACTGCACCAAACTATTGCATTAAAAATAGGGGCGGGCGGCCATGACCCCGCCGCCCCCGGTACCCACTATAGCCATCAATGTATTGGGGGATGGGCTGTCAACCCCGCCTCCCCTCCATGCCACTCCAAGCCATGTAAAAGTCAGCAGAAGATTAGGAGAGTGGGCCACCGGATCGGTGGACCTGCCTCCCATTTCAAATCTTTAACCACTATGTAATAAAAAAAGGGAGGGGCAATATTTGATCCCCCGACCCCTCCTCAACAACCTTGGTATCTTAACCATCGCACCAAATGGTCCACTTGGGACTTTCCACCCACAATTTAATATTTAAGCATTTTTGCACAGTGCACCAGAGGAGAGTGGGCACGCAATTCAAGGAAGACCAGTTTTGCAGGTGGTGGAACCATGATATGAGCAATTTCTCCAAGGTTCTAGATTTTCACTTTATTAGATTTCGACAAATTTTATATGGTTTCAGCATTTCTTGACACCACGAACGCAATGGTGTTGTCCATTTATCCAACAAATTTCTGCATTTTTCGGCCATTTTCCAGAATGGAGGTATAAGACTCCTTTTGTAAATGATGATTGTTCTCTTCTTTCTCATGCCACTTAATGAATGAAGGTCTCCCATTGATTGAGCAGGGCCCAAAGATGTAGTCCAAATTGGATGAACTCCGTTATCAAGTCTCTTTCCTTCTTTCATGTTTTTATGTGTTTCTCCTCTTCTCTCATCTGCACATTAAATTTCTATGTTTAAGCTACAATTTATGCATGTAATTTTTTCATACATCTATAAGCAAACGATCTTGGATCAAGTGGTATTCGAGCAGGTCTTTGTAGATGTGAATTGCATGTTTTTATGCTAACAAAAAATAGGCTTCGAATAGGCGAAGGGAAACTAAAGTCTTTCAATCCCGAAGGGGGGCGTGCACATTGAAAGAGAAACATGGCAGATGAAGAGGCTTGTTATGAAGAGGAGCTCAATTTCCACAAAACCTTCTATACAATGGCAAAAAATGTTGGTTAGTTGCTTTCAAGGCTAGAGAAAGAAGAAGGAAAAAGGGCAGAAGAACAAGGTTCAGTGCATGGAAATGGTGAAGAAGAACCTCCTCCTTCTCCTTCCACGAGTGAAAGTTCTTCTTCCTCTCATCACCACTATCATAGAAATTCAATGGATGCATCTAAGAAACCTTTCTTTAAATTAGATGTCAAATTTGATCTTCCCATGTTTAAAAGTGAAAGTAATGCAGAAAAGCTTAATAACTGGATTAGGCAAATTGAAATCTACTGTAGGATTCAGCAGATCAAAGAGGACGAGGCAAAGATTCAGCTGGCCTCTCTTCGGCTGAGTAGCACTGCTCTCGTCTGGTGGGAGAGCAAATTACGAAGCAGTAAGAGTGTGGGTAATCTTCTTTCCTCATGGCCTAGTTTCATTTCTACATTAAAGGAACAATTTTATCCCTTGGGTTATAAGCAAAAATCCTTAATGGATTGGCAATACTTAAGGCAAGGCAGAGGTCAGGATGTTCAAAGCTTTATAGAGGAGTTTAGAAAAAAAGCACTTAATTTGGGCATTGCACTTGACTCACCTAAAGTAGTAACTAAGTATATTGGGTCATTATGTAGTTACCTTAGACATTCATTATTATTGTTTGAACCAACTAATATTGACTTGGCCAATGTAAAGGCCATCCATCTTGAGAACAGAGGCAAAAATGAAAGAGATGATCATTTCAAGAAACCACCTTTCAAACCTCCCAATGGCAAACCCAAAGTGAAAGGAAAAGGAAAGGAGAAGAGGACGGCATCAACCAAGAATGATGAAGGAGAAAGGCCTTATTGCACTCACTGCAAAAAGGAAGGTCATGATGACGATCATTGTTGGAAACTGTACTTGGAAAAGAGACCAAAGAAGTATGGAGGAAAAGGAAAGCAGAAGA
This sequence comes from Pinus tabuliformis, assembly GCA_031772625.1. Taxonomy (NCBI): domain Eukaryota; kingdom Viridiplantae; phylum Streptophyta; class Pinopsida; order Pinales; family Pinaceae; genus Pinus; species Pinus tabuliformis. The sequence goes on from CM062819.1 coordinate 707,450,242, forward strand.
CAGTGGCAACTGTGCAACAAGATCTTGGATCCGATTCCGGAGATGAAGCATTGGTCACAACAGCAGGAATAAAAGGTACTCTTACACCTATGTTAATTCTGAATCACATGAAGGCACTATTTCAATAGATGAGTCTCTTCCTAATGAACGAAAGAGAATTGAGATATTTTATATTAGAGTTATCATAAATCATACAAAAGTGGAAACTCTATTTGATACCGGATCCCAAGCAAACTTAATTTCAGAGTCCTTGTTAAAGAAGCTAGGCTTAGAAACCAAACCACATCCAAAACCTTACCCACTTGGATAGATACATGATAAAGAAAAATTAAATGTAACTAAGCAGTGCAAGGTTAAGTTTGTGATCACTTCTAAGTTAGTGGATGAGGTAAAACTTGATGTCATACCATTGGATATATGTGGTATGGTGTTAGGGAGTCCATATCTATATGATAGAAAGGCAATCTTCTTCTGTCATGAAAGCAAATACCAAATCACAAAAGATGGGGTAGAATATGTTGTAAGGGCTCATCAAACTAAAATAAATGCCAACCTTGTAAGTGCAGGACAAATGAAGAGGTTGGTGAATTCCAGTAAGGGTTGCATGCTTATGGTTGTAAGGGGGAAAGATGCAGAATTATCTGATTCTTACCAGGGTTGTGATCATGTGCATAAAAAGGAATTATGTGAATTAATGTCTAACTATGATGAGATGTTTCAGGAACCAAGGGGATTACCTCCAAAGAGGGAAATCCAACATGAGATCCATTTGCAGCATGACGCTCCTTTACCAAATATTAGCATGTACAAGATGTCGACCATTGAGATGGAGGAGATAAAAAAGCAGGTGTAGGAACTATTGAACCAAGGTGTCATTAGAGCAATAACTTCTCCATGAGGCTCACCGATTATCTTAGTGCCAAAGAAAGATGGCACATGGAGGATGTGTGTGGATTACCGAGCACTAAACAAAATCACAGTGAAAAATCGTTACCCTCTCCCACGCATTGATGACTTATTATATCAGTTAAAGAATGTTATCTATTTCACCAAATTGAATTTGCGTAGTGGTTATCACCAGGTTTGAATTGCAGAGCAGGATGTGTGGAAAACCGCCTTCAAGACCAAACAGGGGTTGTTTGAATGGATGTTGATGCCATTTGGACTTTGCAACGCTCTAGCCACTTTCATGAGGGTCATGAATGATCTCTTTAGGCCTTTCATTGATGAATTTGTTCTTGTATATCTAGATGATATTATTGTCTTTAGTAAAATTTGGAATGAACATGTATGCCATGTGAAGAAAGTGCTTGATGTATTGAAAAAAGGAAATTTCTATGTAAAATTGTCAAAGTGTGAGTTTGGGAAAACCTCTTTGGTTTACCTAGGTCATATTTTTGGTCATGGTCAGCTAAAAATTGATCCTACTAAAGTTGAAGCAATTGTAAATTAGCCTAAGCCTACTAGTGTAACCAAAGTTCGCAACTTTTTGGGTGCAGTACAATATTGGAGGAGAATTATTTCCAATTTCTCTATTATTGCAGCACCTTTACACACATTTACAAGTGTAAAGCAAGTCTTTCAATGGGGAGGAAAGCAGCAAAAGTCCTTCGAAACATTGAAATAAAAGATCAGCACCGTACCAGTCTTGGCCTTACCAGATCTCCAATAGCCATTTGAGATCGAGACAGACGCCAGTGGATATGCCATGGGAGTTGTATTGATGCAGCAAAAGAAGTTGATATGTTACCATTCAGAGAAGTTCTCTCAAGCTATGATAAACTATCCCACTTATGACAAGGAGTTACATGCCTTGGTCCAGAATGTGAAAAAGTGGAAACACTACCTGATCGGCAAGGAGACCATCATCCATACAGATCATTAACCCTTGCAATATCTTCAGTCACAAAACAAGTTGCAACAATCTCTTCATTTCAGGTGGATGGGTTTTCTTCAGCAATTCCATCTGGTAAGAAAGTATAACAAGGGCACTAGCAACAAAGTGGCTGATAAGCTATCTCGCCCTCCTATTTATGCTTCTGTTATTTTTCATAATGCTTCATTATCTTTTGAAAGTTATGCTGAACAATATGTTAACGATGACGACTTTAAGGAGATTTATGCAAAACTAACCCATGGTTCACAGGTGGACAACTATCACTTGCAAGGGAAACTGTTGTATCACCTTGGTAAATTGTGCATACCCATAGAGGAAAGGGTACATGTAATCCGGGAGGCCCACACCTCTCTTGTGTCTGGTCATTTTGGTGTTGAAAAAACTTTTTGTCATGTACAAAGATTTTACTTTTGGCTTCATACGAAGAACATTGTGACTCACTATGTAAAGGGATGTGTGATGTGTTATGTTTCAAAACCCTCTAATAGAAAACTTGGGCTCTACACACCGCTCCCTATTCCGAGTCATCCATGGGAAAGTGTGTCGATGGATTCTGTAGGAGGTTTGCCTTTGTCTAGAAAAAGTCATGACTATTTGTATGTCATCATTGACCATTTTAGTTAGATGTGTATTTTAATGCCTTATAAAAAGCAGATCACTATAGAGCAGACTGCTTATCTTTTCTTTCAGCATGTTTGAGTCCATTTTGGGTTGCTTGCATCGATTGTGTCAGATCGAGACTCTCACTTTCTTGGAGAGTTTTGGACCATCTTGTGGAAGATGATGGACACCAAGTTGAAAATAAGCACAGAATTTCATCCACAGACTGACGGACATACAGAGGTTGTCAACCGCACCATGGTACACTTGTTTCACGGCTATTGTGGCAAACATCCTAAGTTGTGGGATGAGCATTTTCGTGCAACATTCCTACAATCAAGCAATGCACTCATCTATGCATCGTTCACCATTTAAGACATGTTTTGGCTACCAGCCAAAAGATACTTTTGATATTGTCTTTGGAAGGGAATATGACTCCAGTGGACATGATGATAGGGACAAAGCATAGCGGTTCATTCAGCGGATCCAATTGATTCACCAAGCAGTATAGGAGCAGTTGGAGAAAAGTCAGGCCCGATACAAGGCTCGACATGACAAACACCGAGTCGACCATCAATTTAAAGTGGGCGACAAAGTGTGGTTCCATATCAGTAAGGAAAGGATGAAGGGAGAAGGGAAGAAGCTGCCACCAATCCAGTATCGTCCATTCAACATCTTGGAGAAGATTGGAAATAATTCCTTCCGTCTCGATTCGCTAACATATATGCAAATGTACTCCATAGTGAATGTGGAAAACTTAAAGCTGTATGAGCCACCATTGATTATGAACACCAAAGAGGTGGACGCAGTTCCTATAGTTGATGACTTTGCACCAGAGTATATCGATGAGTTACCTGAAGATATCATCCTTGACAGAAGAACCAGGACTTCACGACGTGGAGATGTGGAATACCTTCGAGTTGGTTTCAAAGGGATGCACCCTAGCAAGGAAAAATGGCTGGAAAAAGTGAGAGTGGGGGAACAATTCCCTCACTTTCCAATTGACTCATAAATCTTTTGGCAGTCCAAAATCTCCTCAATGGGGAGGATTGATCTAGGTGGATCTCTAGACACCAGGGTATGAAAAAGGTTCAAAATTCAAAGTGGCAGAAAGTCGACTAACTTGGCATCAGATCGAAGTGCTCGTCACCTTGATTCCAATGGTGCGAATGACACTTCAATCTGAGTCCGTATGAAGAAGATATAAGTAGTCAAAGTTGTGGGTTGACTTACCCATGTGGCAGGCTTAAGGAGGGCGCAATTTGGAAAGAATCCGGCATGAGAATTTGGCCAGTTTTTCGGGTGAATTTGTGGGTCCGTTAATTTGTCTCCTAACACCTAGGTTCTAGAAAATCCCCAAAGGGGCAGTTGTTATAAAAAATTAATAAAAAAATATGGGGTGGGCAGCCATGACCCGCCGCCCCAGAACCGCCACAATAAAATGATAATAAAAAAAGGGGCGGACGACCATGACCCTGCCGCCCCGGAACTACATGAAACTATCGCATTAAAAATAGGGGTGGGCGGCCATGACCCCGCTGCCCCCGATACCCACTATAGCCATCAATGTATTGGGGGGCAGGCTATCAACCCCGCCTCCCCTCCACGCCACTCCAAGCCATGTAAAAGTCAGCGGAAGATTAGGAGATCGAGCCACCAGATCGGTGGACCTACCTCCCATTTCAAACCTTTAACCACTATGTAATAAAAGAAGGGAGGGGCAATATTTGATCCCCTGACCCCTCCTCAACAACCTTGCTATCTTAACCATCGCACCAAACGGTCCGCTTGGGATTTTCTGCCCACAATTTAATATTTAAGCATTTTTGCACAGTGAGCGAGAGGGGAGTGGGCACGAAGTTTGAGGCAGACTAGTTTTGTAGGTGGCAGAACCATGATCTTAGCAATTTCTCTAGGGGGCCATATTTTCACTTTGTCAGATTTTGACAAATTTGATATGGTTTCAACATTTCTCGACACCACGAATGCAATGGTGCTGTCTGTTTCTCTAATAGAGTTTTTTACTTTTCAGTCATTTTTCAGAATGGAGGCATAAGACTCTTTTTTGTAAATGATGATTGTTCTCTTCTTTCTCATGCCACTTAATGAATGAAGGCTTCCCCATTGATTAAGCAGGGCCCGGAGACGTAGTCCAAATTGGATGAACTCCATTATCAAATCTTTTGCATTCTTTCATGTTTTTATGTGCTTCTTCTCTTCTCTCATGTGCACATTAAGTTTCTATGTTTAAGCTACAATTTATGCATGTAATTCTTTCATACATCTATAAGCAAAAGATCTCATGGTTAATGATAGGTTTAGTTTGGGTAGTTATTAGGGTCCAAGAAGACTCAGGAACTAATTCAATTGTTTCCTATATGTATTTATATGTACAACATGTACATAATTCTTTGAGATTGATTAACATACATTTTATTTTGTTTTCAGTCTCGTGTGTCTTATAGATATGTGATAACGAGATGAGGTAATCAGAAAAATTTATACACAAAATTAATGTTAATTGTATAAAAATCAGAAAATTTTGAGTGCTTGCCTAAACTAATGCAAAGGAGTCTATCCTATATGTCACTATAAATAATGACATAATAAATAAGAATGTGAAACATTCCAAGTCTTCACTCAAAAATGTTACCACATTCCAACATTTCACTTTAAAATGTTATGGGTTTTTATAGAATTTTTTTTTAAGATGTTAAATTGGATTTAATTTTTGATTGATATGGAACAACAAAAGAATCCCATAATAAAGACATTTACAATTATTATATTTAAAAAATAAAAAAAATAATAATCAATATATGTGAATAGAAATTTATATATTAATATATACAGAAGAATATTTAGATGTTAATGCTAAGAAAATTTATTGATAAATTTGTTATTTTTCAACTCATTAATGAGAATAATATATCATTTTGTTGTTGATAGATATTAATACTAAAACGGGTTATTATTTTAAAAAATGATTCCAAACCCTAATACTGAATAAATAAGAACTTTGTTTCATGTTAAATTGTTTCTGTAAATTTTGCATTCGGGAGATCTAATAATTTGTAAGGCTCCAAAGAAATGGTTCAACTCAAATAGAATGACTTGCACTCATGCGTTTAGTGAGAGTGCCTTGGATTATATAATATTTGATATACCCTTATACAACCAAAGTGTATTTTTTTTTCCTTTTAAATGACCATGATCATTATAGAACCATGAGCATTATAGATGTGTCGCTCTAAGTCAATTATCTCTATGCTATGATGAGTATAATGCTTCTCCGGTTCATCATGCTTTGTCAAATCAAATTCTCTCTCTTTCTCCTCATCATAAAAACTTTCCTTTGGCATCTTTTCTTTCCCTTTGTGCACTGCTTCACCTATACCTATTGTGTTGATGAAGAAGACAAAGCCCCTTCCACTTCCTGTGGAGCAAGCATTTGCCTATGGGTTGATGAAGAAGGCAAGATCCCTTCCACATCCTGTGGAGCAAACACTTGCCTATCAGCTGCAAACAATGTCCTTGTGCCCCTCTGATATGTCATGTAATTCCTAGGCACCTTAGTAGCTCTAGTCTCTTTGGCCTCCTCATCTGTTTTCACCTAAGCACTGCTAGAATGTCCCCTTGATTCTTGATTTGAGGACCCCTGAAGATGTCATGAGCAATAAATGTCTCCCAGGAGATGTTGAGGAGGCTAAGATGATGAAGTACAATCATCTTGATCAAGGAATAATGATAAATACTACTCATCTGTTGAGGGTGTGGCTTTTTCTGCACAAAATGGGCCATCCTTTCAATATTCCTGAACAAGGAATAAGGGAGGTTTAACACCCTCACCCTGGTAAAATTCATGAGAAGCCTAATGTGATAGGTGTACAACCTAGAAAATCTGCCCTCACAAGTGAATATTTCATGATGATTTACATCATGGGGGCATACTTGTCCTCAAGGAACCTGAAAGGAAAAAGCCTTTTTGCTTCATTTCTGTACCAAGGTTTGATGTAAGGCTCATAATAGTGTTCATCCAGGTCCTATGCCTTACACCATTTCTCTCCCACATTTGGAATCATGGTCGCATCTGTAATGATGGAGGGTGAAACTATGAATGTCACCCTAGAAAGAGTCACTTTTTTGTCACAAATATTGGCCACAAAAAACCTGGTGAGCTCAGGATGGTGTTGAACCCTCTCCACCTGCTCACAGAACTCATAGCAGCCTAAATGCCTGAAGCAAGTGACAGCCAAATGAGAAGCATGCAACTCCCTGAGGTTTGATGGCTCTTCCCTGATAATTCTACCTCCCTTGTGTCGTTTTCTCTGATGCCTGGGTCTATCTGTTGAACTGTCATTACCTGTGTTTTCCTCCTCCTCATAGTCTCTACCTTCACTGTCCATGTATGCAAAGTTTGAGGTTGTACACTCCAAGAAAGGGGATGAAAGGAATGAGTAAGAATGATTTAGGAGTGGGGGAATGGGAGATGACCTTGTGAGGTATTTTGGTAGGCTAGAAAATGAAGGGTAGGGTATGAATTATGAAAGTGAGGGAGAGGGGTTTGGGCCCTTTTTGAAATATAACTTATGGGATGAAGGATGAGGGGATATTGAAGTGATGTAGGGAAGGGGTTTAGGGTTTTAGTGATAGGTGGTGGGAAAAATAGAGGGGACTAGGGTTTCTAGAATTTCATTGAGGGAGAAACTAGGGTTTCATATTTGTCATGGTAAATTCCTTCAAACACTTCAATTGCAACTTCAATGATGATGTAGAGGGAGTGCACTTACTTGTTTGAGAGATGAGAGGATTCCTTAAAAATTTTTATGAAGTTTGGAGGCTTTCTAGTCTTTACTACTCAACACGTAGTGCCAACTACAAACATGCAGCGCCACCTCACAACGCGCCGCACAGTGTAATTTTGCACTGCTGAAACCTCCCAACGTGCAAAGCCCAGCTCAGACACATAGCACCACCTCCTGAACGCGCAGTGCCACTTCAATACAACTTTTGACTACCTTTCTGATATCAAAATTGAGTGCAAGATAGCTCGTTGGAAAGCTTGCTGAGTCTACTTTCCAGAACATCTTGAATGTTTTAATTTGGAGCTCATTTACCCTACCAAAAGCTCAATCTACAAAGATTGGTAAAAATGTGCAGAATGAGCTGACCAAAATGCAGAGTGTTGTTTCAGTCAACTTTTGGAAGTCTTCGTTAACTCCAAATTGAGTGCATGATAGCTCATTGGAAATATATTTGTGTATAGTTATCATTTGACTCATCAAACAAGTCATTTAGTCACTCCAGCTAGGAGAAATCTTGATTTTCCCAAGGTCACTCTAGAAGTGCATCAACTCTCTTGAGGCAAATGATGTTTTGGACATTTCTCCCAAACCATGAGACTTGTTTAAAACCTAAAGGAGGTTTTTCTTCTTGGGTATATTATGGACGAAAACCTCTCTCACGTTTTTCAAATGCATCTTTTCTTGCTCAGAAAGATCATTTGAATAAAAACTATCTCGATGTGTGGAGAAGGGGAATTGTAGAAATTAAGGGAAATTAAGGGGATGAGGGGCTTCTAAATTATTGAGAAAATTTTGGGAAGTAGGGAGGGATGTTAGGAAGCAGGGGAAAGTGGAATTTCAAGGATTGAGTGAGGGGAAGGGGTCTAAAAGGGAAAAACACAGGCCTAACCTAGAAAAGTGTCAAATTGTAGCAAGAGGATAGGGTTTGTGGGAAAATGATGAATTATAGGGGTATCAGTGATGGGAAGTGCTTAAGAAGGTATATTAAGGATAGGGGAAGGTGTATGAGCATTAGGATACAATTTTTGTTGAATATTTGACCATCCAAGAAAAATTACCTTCAAAACCCTAGGAGAGGGAAATGAGCCTTACCTAAGCACAACTGAAGCAAAAACAAGGTGTAAATTGACCCTTTGGAACCTGAAATAATGATGACAACTCTTTGAATGATGGTACACTCAGCCGAATGGTGACATGAACCAATACCTGGAAGACTTTGGAAGGAGTGAAAACAAATCCTAGACCTAATACCCAGTGACCAAATTTTTACTTGAAGACTCACTGAAATGAAAAAAATTGACTTTGACACCCTAAGACCACTTTATAAGAGCATATTTGATCACTGGTGGCAGTATGCAAATACTGACTCTAACAACACCCACAGAGTTAAATCGAGATTGCAAGGAACAAGCTGCAATTGATCGAATCATGGACACACACATCAAGTACACTCGCCAGTAGAATATCCAACTGTATCGAGTTGTCAAAGCAGGCCAACTCCTTCACCAGGGCAAGTGGCACACCAGGGACCAAGTTCAGCAAAAGTCTCCTCATCTCGTGGAGGAACTCAACTCAATGGGGACCATTGCTTCATAAGGGGGGAGTAATGATCTAGGTGGATATTGGTGGCCATCCGCCAAGTCCACTTGGACCCCCACCATTGTTTCCTTCGGCTTTTCAGTTTCCTTAATTGTAACACAGTTTACTATTTGTAGTAGTTTTCAGGTCCTGAACTTCCGAAGCCATTTTGAGGCCCTAAACGATGTTTTTTGGGAAATTTTGGAGCAACATGGGTCCATAGTCCAATGCTTCTCTTCACAAAGTTGTAGTTCTCGGATAGATTTTTATAACGAGATATTGTGTGCACCAAACGGAGATCATATGCCAAAGTTACAACCCCGGGAAGTTGATGTACCAATTTACCCAAACAAAGCCCACAATTTGGCGTTTCATCTTCCAGGGTTAGGTTTTTGGATGTTTAGGGTTTTCCATTGTTTCTCAATAATAATTAGGCCTTCGAGGCTCATTGTAACATAGTTCAAAGGAATGTAGCCACCACATCTCTTCTCAAAGATAAGCTACCATCGCCCTAGCTAGTTTATTTCCATTTATGTTTGTAAGCATATTTCAGTATTTTACAGTAATGAAATGAAGTATTATTTCTGCTGCATCTCTATATGTATGGTTATATCTGTAATTTGTTGTGCTCTTATTTAAATCTGGATTAGTAGTATCAGGGCGGTCTGTTATTTCTTTGTCTTTATTTGCATGTCCCCAACAAGGTTGGAATATGAGTTAGGGCTTGAACTGGTCGAAACTTTGCAAGACTAGCCTCACAAATCCTGATGGCCTCCAATGGCGGATGAAAAGAAAGATGAGGGGGCAGGAGATCCTATCAAAATCTTGCTCAAAGAGGCCCTCAAGCGATAAAGGAATGCGTTGATGGACAACTTTCCCCAAATCCTTTAGCGGCTACCTAGGGGTGACACATCTACTTCCAGCAGCTACTCTGGAAGCACCACACCCTTTAAGGTACAAGTTAACTTTGACATTCCCATATTTGAGGATCCGATAGATGCAGACTCCGTAGATAAATGGTTAAATCTGCTAGAAGGGTATTTTTTTGTTCATGATTTTTCCGGCCGGGAAAAGATTACTTTCGCTCTTCTCAAAGCCACCCCCCACATCAAGGATTGGTGGGAATCCAACGAGTAGAAGGATGAAAGTATGGCCTCATTATTTTCAGCTGCACCCACCTGGGATTCATTCTGGACTACCATCAAGGAGCAGTACTACCCTCTTGGAAGATATGAGGATCAATACATAAAGTGGACCATGCTGAGGCAGAGAAGGGACCAAGATGTGCCAAAGTTTACAAATATTTTCCATACCCTTCACACAAAGTTAGCTATCAAAGATTTAGAGTAGCATTTGGTACTCAAATACCGCGGATGCTTGCATAGGTACATCCAGGAAGAAATAGAATTCTTGAACATCTCCTCGCTTGGCACGACATACCGATATGCCATCAAGATCAGGCAAAAGTTTAAATAGAAGAAGAGAGACTTTGGATCTGCAAACCCGAAGCAAGGGAAAGGTGCCCCCAAACCGAAAAACAAAGGAAAAAGCTTAGGCAGTGCGACCCAAGACAACCAACCAAAACTGCAAGCAAAGAAAAGCGCCGCAAAGTCGCAAAAGGACACAGGAAAGTGTTGTGAGTTCCATAAGAACTCCACTCACAACACGAGTGTCGGGCCAAGCAGTCACTAGTGGTCGAGCTGAAGGTTTCATAATCACATGCATGTTCCGACTCTAAGTCAGAACTCGACAAGGGGAATGAAAAAGGGAAGTAGATTGTCAATGTGGAGCCCAACACCACCGTTGCCACCACAAAGATCCAGAAGGAGGAACCCGAAGATCCAGAGGAGGAGGAGCATCTCTTCCACTCTTAGATGTGGGTAAAGGGCTCCCCACTACAGTTCATTAATGACAGTGGGACCCAAAAGAACCTCATTTCAGCAGAGGTCATGAAGCGGCTAGGCTTACCAACTACTACACATCCACAACTGTACACCATCGGGTGGCTTCACCAAGGACGGGATCTTCGCGTGAGCTAGCAGTGTCGCCTTCCATACAACATCAAGCCCTTAACGAATGAGGTATTGTGTGACATTGCTCCCTTTGATGTTTGTGATGTATTATTAAGACAACCATACTTGTGGAAGCAACATGCTGTGTATGAATCAAGGCCTCGTGCTATTACTGTTACTTTGGGAAATAAGTTGTACAAGATACCAGAGGTAGCACCACCTACTGCCGTCTCTTTGCTTACTACAAAACAATGAAGTAAGCTTATTTCCAAAACCGGGAAATTTGTTTTCATGATGATACACCCTCAAGAAAAGAAGAAGATGGTGGCCACGACTTCTGGACAGGGCCCCTCCGCACGACAACTACAGATGGACAAGGTCATGGAGGAGTACAAGGACATCTTCACCTCCCCCGTGGGGGTTCCTTTGCACTGTCAAGTCAAACACTCCATCGATCTGACCCCAGGTGCATCGTTGCCCAATGGACCAATCTATCGGCACTCCGTTTTGGAGAACGATAAAATCAAGAGATAGATTCAGGAGCTACTGCAAAAAGGTCACATCCATCTGAGTTAATCACCTTGCAGGAGCCCGATTGTGTTGGTACAGAAGAAGGATGGGACTTGGAGACTCTATATTTACTATCGAGCACTGAATAAGATCACTATCCGTAATAGGTACCCGATCCCATGGACTAATGACCTCCTGGACCAATTGAAGAGGGAAAAGTATTTTAGCAAGATCGATTTGAAGTCAGGATATCACTGGGTACCAATCAAACCCTTCGATGTGTGGAAGACTGCCTTCAAAGCCAGAGTTGGGAAGAGCACCTCCACCACATCCAACAGGTTCTCCAAACACTGCGGCAACACAAGCTATGTGCCAATTTAGAGAAATGCACTTTTGGCATGATCTAGGTTCAATATCTGGGATACATTATTGATGAACGGGGGGTGCATGTGGATGCAGCTAAGATCCAAGTCATTCGGGCTTGGCCATCTCCAACCACTCTGACAGAGCTCCACAACTTTCTAGGTCTTGCCAACTTCTACCGCAAGTTCATGTTGGGATTTTCTCATATCACTTGGCCCTTGATTCAAGTCACCAAGGGAGGAGGGAAAGCATTCACAGAGTTGAAAGATCGCCTCTACTCAGAACCAATTCTCGCATTACCAAACTCACAACAACCATTTGAGGTCGATACAGATGCCTCTGACTATGCTATTGGGGCAGTCCTTACTCAACACGGGCATCCAGTGGCATATCACAGTGAGACACATTCAGACATAGTCTGGAAGTATCCCACTTATGACAAAGAGATGTATTCCACTGTGCAAGCCTACTGACAATGGAAGCATTACATTTTGGGGAAGGAAACGATCATCCACACAGACCATTGACCCCTGCAGTTCATACAAACCCAAGGGAAATTGCAAAATGATCGCCATCAGAAGTGATCCACATACCTGCAACAGTTCCATTTGAATATAAAGTATAAGAAGGGTAGCACCAGTAATGTTGCAGATTGCCTCAGTCGACCACCGATCATGGCGTAAACCACTGTGTTCAACTCTTGTGGGCATAAGACTTCTGATTGGCCATTTCTCTACAAAAGTGACACAGAATTCAGCCACACATACCAGACACTCTTGGAGGGTCAGCGTGTTCCATATTTTCACCTCCAGGATTCCCTATTATGCCACCTGGGTCACCTTTCTGTTCCTTCAAGTGAGCATGCCAACATGATTTGGGAAGCACACTATAGTCGGGCTGCTGGGCATTTCATGGTCAAGAAAACAGTGGCAGTACTATAGAGGTATTTCTATTGGCTGAATCTTCAACAAGATTTTGACAAGTACATTAGATCATGCACTGCCTGCGCCATTTTCAAACAGACCATCAAGAAGCAAGGCCTCTATACCCCATTTCCTACCCCTAGTCGACCTTGGGAATCCATATCCATGGATTACATGTCATCCCTTCCTTCTACTAAGCATGGAAATGACTGTATTTTTGTTGTCGTCGACAGGTTCTTGAAGATGGTCATTATGGTGGCCTGCAAGAAGAATACCACAACAGAAGCCACTGCTAAACTCTTCTTTGAACGAGTGTGGGTACATTTTGGGATCCCACAGTCTATCATCTCAGATCTGGACAAAAGGCTCCTCAACACATTTTGGTCCAGTCTCTGGTCGATGCTAGACACCAAACTCACTAAGTCCATAGCCTTCCATCCTCAAACTGATAGCTAGCCAGAGGTTGTCAATAGGATGATTGTACACATTCTGCGCATGTACAACTCAAATCATCCACGCACATGGGATGAGAGCCTCCCCTATGTTCAGCACAGCTACAACTGAGCTCTCCACATCTCGACTGGCCATGGCCATTTTTATGTGGTCTTGGGATTCCAGCCATTATGTCCCATTGATGTGGCCATACCATTTGCAGCTACTCACGTAGATTCGTCTCATGCCCAGTCTGAAGCAAATAAGGCAAATACCTTCATTGAGGATATCCAACATATTCGCCAGTAGGTCCATGACATTATGGAGAAGTAAAATGCCAAGTACAAGCAGTGATATGATCAACATCGGGTGCCACACAAGTTTCAGGTGGGCGACAAAGTCTAGTTGCATTTGCAAAAGGAATGCCTTACCGGAGCCTATTGGAAACTCAAACCACTCTGATATGGTCCTTACACCATTACCAAGGTTTTGGGAGACAATGCATTTGATATCAGTATTCCCCCATTCCTTGGCCTGCACCTAGTGTTCAATGTGGACCGCCTTCAGCCATACTTTCCACCATTACTAGACACATCTGACATTGCATAATGGCGCACGCCGACAAAGTTAAAATGAGATTGCATGGAACACGCTGCAACTAATTGGATCATATACACACAGATCAAGCACACTCACCAGCAGAATATCCAACTGTATTGAGTTCTCAAAGAAGGCCAACTCCTTCACTAGGGCAAGTGGTTCACTAGGGACCAAGTTCAGCAGAAGTTTCCTCATCTCATGGAGGAACTCAACGCAATGGGGACCATTGCTTCCTAAGGGGGGAGAAATGATCCAGATGAATATTAGGGAAGGGCCACCCACCAAGTCCACTTGGATGCCCACCATTGTTTCTTTCAGCTTTTCAGTTTCCTTAATTGTAGCACAGTTTACTATTTTTAGCAGTTTTTTAGGTCCTGAACTTCCGGAGCTGTTTTGAGGCCCTAAACAACATTTTTTGGGAAACTTGGGAACAACATGGGTCCATCGATCAATATTGCTCATTCCAAACTTGTAGTTCTCGGATAGAAATTTCTAACAACATATTGTGCACGCCAAACGGAGATCGTATGCCAAAGTTACGACCTCGGGAAGTTGATGTACCAATTTACCCAAATGGGGCCCACAGTTTGACGTTTCATCTTTTGGGGTTAGGTTTTTGGATGTTTAGGGTTTTCCACTGTTTCTCAACAATAAATAAGCCTACGAGCCTCATTGTAACACAGTTCAGAGGCATGTAGCCACCACATCTCTTCTCAGAGATAAGCTACCATCGCCCTAGCTAGTTTATTTCCATTTCTGTTTGTAAGCATATTTCAGTATTTTACAGTAATGAAATGAAGTATTATTTCTACTACATCTCTATATGTATGGTTATATATATATATATATAATTTGTTGCATTCCTATTTAAATCTGGATCAATAGTATTAGAGCGGTCTGCTCTTTCTCTGTCTTTCTTTACATGTCCCCAACGAGGTCGGGATATAAGGAGTTAGGGCTTGAACTGGTCGAAACTTTACAAGACCAGCCTCACAAATCCCAACAGCCTCCAATGGCAGATGAAAGGAAAGACAAGGGGGCAAGAGATCCAATTAGTGGCTACCCAGGGGCGACACATCTACTTCCAGCAGCTACTCTGGAAGCACCACACCCTTTAAGGTACAAGTTAACTTTGACATTCCCATATTTGAGGGTCATATAGATGCAGACTCTGTAGATAAATTTTTAAATCTGCTAGAAGGGTATTTTTCTGTTCATGATTTCTCTGACCGAGAAAAGATAACTTTCGCTCTTCTCAAAGATGCCCCCCATGTCAAGGACTGGGGGGAACCTACTGCAAGCAAAAGGATGAAAGTACAGCCTCACTGTTTTTAGCTGCACCCACTTGGGATTCATTCCAAACTACCATCAAGGAGTAGTACTACCCTGTTGGAAGCTATGAGGATCAGTACATAAAGTGGACCACACTGCAATAGGGAAGGGACCAAGACATGCCGGAGTTTACCAATATTTTTTATACCCTTCACACAAAGTTGGGTATCAAAGATTCGGAGCAGCATTTGGTACTCAAATATTGCTACTGCTTTCACAGGTACATCCAGGAAGAAACAGAATTTTTGAACATCTCCTCGCTCAGCACAGCATACCGATATGTCGTCAAGATCGAGCAAAATTTTAAACAAAAGAAGCGATACTTTGGATCTACGAATCCAAAGCAAGGGAAAGGTGCCCCCAAACTACAGAACAAAGGTTAAAGCCAAGGCGAGGCATCCCAAGTCAACCCACCAAAGATACAAGCAAATAACAGCTTTGTAAATACGATAAAGGACACGGAAAAGTGGTGTGAGTTCCATAAGAGATCCACTCACAACATAAGTGAGTGTCGGGCCAAGCATTCACTAGTAGCCAAGCTAAAGGTTTCATAATCAAATGCATGTTCCGACTCTGAGTTAGAACCCAACAAGGGGAATGACAAAGGGAAGCAGATTATCGATGTCGATCCCAACGCCACCTTACACCATGAAGATCTAGAAGGAGGAACATGAAGATTCAGAGGATGAGCGTTTCTTCCACTTCCAGATGTGGGTAAAGGGATCCCTACTATAGTTCATTAACGACAGCGGGAGCCAAAAGAACCTCATTTCGGCAAAGGTCATGAAGTGGCTAGGCTTATCGACCACAGCGCATCCGCAACCATACACCATCGGGTGGCTTCACCAAGGACGGGATCTTTGCGTGAGCCAGTAGTTTCGCCTTCCATACAACATCAAGCCCTTCACGGATGAGGTATTGTGTGACATTACTCCCCTTGATGTTTGTGATGTATTATTAAGACAACCATACTTGTGGAAGTGACATGATGTGTATGAATCAAGGCCTCGTGTTGTTATTGTTACTTTAGGAAATAAGTTGTACTGGATACCAAAGGTAGCACCGCCTACCGCCATCTCTTTGGTTACTACAAAACAATGCAGTAAGCTCATTTCCAAAACCGGGATATTTGTTTTCCTGATGATACACCCTCAAGGAAAGAAGAAGGCAGTGGCCACAACCTCCACACAAGGCCCCTCCACACGACACCTACAGATGGACAAGGTCATGGAGGAGTACAAGGACATCTTCACCTCCCTTGTGGGGGTTCCTCTGCATTGTCAGGTCAAGCACTTCATCGATCTGACCCCAGGTGCACCACTGCCCAATGGACCAATCTATCAGCACTCCATTCTAGAGAACGATGAAATCAAGAGGCAGATTCAGGAGCTTCTATAGAAAGGTCACATCTGTCCGAGTTCATCGCCCTGTGAGAGCCCGATCGTGTTGGAACGGAAGAAGGATGGGACTTGGAGACATTGTATTGATTATCAGGGATTGAATAAGATTATTTTCTGTAATAGGTAGCCCATCCCACGGATTGCTAACCTCCTGGACCAACTGAAGGGGGGAAATTATTTCAGCAAGATTGATTTGAAGTCAGGATATCACTAGGTACCAATCGAACCCTTCGAGGTGTGGAAGACTTCCTTCAAAGCCAAGGAGGGTCTTTTCAAATGGTTGGTTATGCCCTTCGAATTGATGAATGCTTCTGCAACCTTCATGAGGCTAATGGATGACATCTTGCAACCATTCACCAACTCATTTGTAGTGGTATACTTGGATGACATCTTGATCTTAAACCAGAGTTAGGAAGATCACCTCCACGACATCCAACAGGTTCTCCAACCACTGCGGCAACACAAGTTATGTACCAATTTCGAGAAATGCACTTTTGGCTTGACCCAGGTTCAGTATCTGGGATACATTATTGATGAACGAGGGGTGCATCTGTATCCATCCAAGATCCAAGTCATTCGGGATTGGCCATCTCCAACCACTCTAATAGAGCTCTACAGCTTTCTAGGTCTTGCCAACTTCTACCGCAGGTTCGTGTTGGGATTTTATCATATCCCTCTGCCCTTGATTCAAGTCACCAAGGGAGGAGTGAAAGAAAAATTCTTTTGGTCTGAATCTCAACAGAAGGCATTCGCAGAGTTGAAATATCGCCTCTGCTCGGCACCAGTGCTCACATTACCAGACTTACAACAACCATTTGAGGTCGAGATAGATGCATCTGACTATGCTATTGGGGCAGTCCTTAGTTAACACAGGCATCTAGTGGCATATCACATTGAGACACTTTCAGACATAGTCTGGAAGTATCCCACTTATGACAAAGAAATGTATTCCATTGTGCAGGACTGCTGACAATGGAAGCATTACATCTTGGGGAAGGAAACGGTCATCTAGATAGACCATCCACCCCTGCAGTTCATATAGACCCAAGGGAAATTGCAGAATGATCGCCATCAGAAGTGGTCCACATACCTACAACAATTCCATTTGAATATCAAGTATAAGAAGGGTAGCACCAATAGTGTTACAGATTGCGTCAGTCGACCACCGATCATGGCGTTAACCACCGTGATCAACTCTTGTGGGCACGAGACTTCTTATTCACCACTTCTCTCCAAAAGCAACCCAGAATTTAGCTACACATACCAAACACTCTTGGAGGGTCAGCATGTTCCAGATTTTCACCTCTAGGATGCCCTATTATGCCACCTGGGTCACCTTTTTGTTCCTTCAAGCGAGCATGCCAAGATGATTTTGGAAGCACACTACAGTTGGGTTGTTGGGCATTTCTGTGTCAAGAAAATGGTGGCAGTACTACAGAAGCATTTCTATTGGCCGAATCTTCAACAGAATGTCGACAAGTACATCACATTATGCACTGCCTGCGCCATTTCATAACTGACCATCAAGAAGCAAGGCCTCTATACCCCGCTACCTACCCCTAGTCGACCTTGGAAATCCATCTCCATGGATTACATGTCTGGCCTTCCTTCTACTAAGCATGGAAACGACTGTGTTTTTATGGTCATCAACAGGTTCTCAAAGATGGCCATTCTGGCGGCCTTCAAGAAGAATATCACAACAAAAGCCACTACTAAACTCTTCTTTGAACAAGTGTGGGTACACTTTGGGATCCCACATTCTATCATCACAAATTGGGACAATAGGTTCCTCAACACATTTTGGTCCAGTCTCTGGTCGATGTTGGACACTAAACTCACTAAGTCCAGAGCCTTCCATCTTCAAACTAACGGCCAGACAAAGGTTGTCAACAGGATGATCGTACACATTCTGCACATGTACAACTCAAATCATCCACACACATGGGATGAGAGCCTCCCTATGTTCAGTACAGCTACAACTGGGCTCTCCACAGCTCGACTGGCCACCTTTTCAGGTGGTCTTGGGATTGCAACCACTATGTCCCATTGATGTGGCCATGCCATTTGCAGCTACTCACATAGATTCGGCTCATGTCTAGTCTGAAATAGATAAGGCAAACAGCTTCATTAGGCACATCCAACATATTTGCCAATAGGTCCACAACATTCTGGAGAAGTCAAATTCTAAGTTCAAGCAGCAACATGATCAACATCGGGTGCCACACAAGTTTTCGGTGGGTGACAAATTCTGGTTGCATTTGCAAAAGGAACACCTTACCGGAGCCTATCGGAAACTCATACCACTTTGATATGGTCCTTACACCATTACCAAGGTTGTGGGAGATAATGCATTTGAGCTCAGTATTCCCCCATTCCTTGGCCTGCACCTAGTGTTCAATGTGGACCGCCTTCTACTATACTTTCCACCATTACTAGACACTTCCGACATTGCAGAACAACTCACACCCATAGAGTTAAATCCAGATTGCATGGAATAAGTTGAAACTGTTTAGATCATGGAAACACAGATCAAGCATGCTCACCAACAGAATATCCAACTGTATCGAGTTGTCAAAGAAGGCCAACTCCTTCACCAGTGCCAGTGGCTCACCAGGGACCAAGTTCAACAGAAGTTTCATCATCTCATGGAGGAACTCAACGCAATGGGTACCATTGCTTCCTAAGGGGGGAGGAATGATCCAGGTGGATATTGGTGGCCACCTGCCAAGTCCGCTTGGACCCCCACCATTGTTTCTTTCATCTTTTCAGTTTCCTTAATTGTAACATAGTTTACTATTTTTAGCAGTTGTTCGGGTCCTGAATTTCCGCAGTCCATGGACCGATGTTTCTCTTCACAAAGCTGTATTTCTTAGATAGATCTTTTTAACGAGAAATTTTGCACACCAAACGGAGTTCGTATTCCAAAGTTACAACCCCGGGAAGTTGATGTACCAATTTACCCAAACAGGACCCACAATTTGGCATTTCATCTTCTATGGTTAGGTTTTTGGATGTTTAGGGCTTTCCATTATTTCTCAACAATAAATAGGCCTTCGAGCCTCATTGTAACATAGTTCATAGGCATGTAGCCTCCACATCTCTTCTCAGAGATAAGCTACCATTGCCCTATCTAGTTTATTTCCATTTCTATTTGTAAGCATATTTCAATATTTTACAGTAATGAAATAAAGTATTATTTCTGCTGCATCTCTATATGTATGGTTATATCTGTAATTTTTTATGTTCCTATTTAAATTTGGATCAATAGTATCAGAGCGGTCTACTCTTTCTCTGCCTTTATTTGCATGTTTCCAATAAGGTCGGGATATAAGGAGTTAGGGTTTGAACTGGTCGAACCTTTGCTAGACTAGCCAAGCAAATCCCGACAACCTCCAATGGCAGATGAAAATAAAGATGAGGGGGCAGGAGATCCTATCAAAATCTTGCTCAAAGAGGCCCTCGAGTGACAAACAAACAGGGTGATGGAAAAATTTTCCCAAATGCTTCTGCAGTTACCCGGGGGCAACACATCTACTTCCAGCAGCTACTCTGGAAGCGCCACACCCTTTAAGGTACAAGTTAACTTTGACATTCCCATATTTGAGGGTCAGATAGATGCAGACTCCGTAGATAAATGGTTAAATCTACTAGAAGGGTATTTTTTTGTTCATGATCTTTCCGATAGGGAAAATATTACTTTCGCTCTTCTCAAAGCTACCCCCCACGTCAAGGACTGGAGGGAAACCTACTGCTAGTAGAAGGATGAAAGTACGACCTTAGTTTTTGCAGTTGCACCCACTTGGGATTCATTCCAGACTGCCATCAAGGAGTAGTACTACCATGTCGAAATCTATGAGTATCAATACATAAAGTGGACCACACTGTGGCAGGGAAGGGACCAAGACATGCAGGAGTTTACCAATATTTTCCATACCCTTCGCACAAAGTTGGGTATCAAAGATTTAGAGTAGCATTTGGTACTCAAATACTGTGGCTGCTTGCACAAGTACATCTAGGAAGAAATAGAATTCATGAACATCTCCTCGCTCGGCATGGCATAACGATATACCGTCCAGATTGAGCAAAAGTTTAAACAGAAGAAGCGAGACTTTGGATCTGCGAACCTGAAGCAAGGGAAAGGTGCCCCCAAATATCAAAACAAAGGACAAAGCCAAGGCGGGGTGTCCCGAGGCAACCCGCAAAAACTACAAGCAAAGAATAGCGTCACGAAGCCGAAAAAGGACACGGGAAAGTGGTGTGAGTTCCATAAGAGATTCACTCACAACACAAGTGAGTGTCGGTCCAAGCAGTCACTGGTGGCCGAGGTAAAGGTTTTAGAATCAGATGCATGTTCCGACTCTAAGTTAGAACCCAACAAGGGTAATGACAAAGGGAAGCAGATTCTCGATGCAGAGCCCAACACCATCATTGCCACCACGAAGATACAAAAGGAGGAACCCTAAGATCCATAGGGGAGGAGCATCTCTTCCACTTCCAGATGTAGGTAAAGGGCTCCTCGCTATAGTTCATTGATGACAGCAGGACCCAAAAGAACCTCATTTCAGTAGAGGTTGTGAAGCGGCTGGGCTTACCGACCACAACACATCCACAACCGTACACCATCAGGTGGCTTCACCAAGGATGGGATCTTCGCGTGAGCTAGTAGTGTCACCTTCCATACAACATCAAGCCCTTCACGGATGAGGTATTGTGTGACGTTGCTCCCCTTGATATTTGTGATGTATTATTAAGACAACCATACTCGTGGAAGTGACATGCTGCGTATGAATCAAGGCCCCGTGTTGTTATTGTTACTTTGGGAAATAAGTTGTACAGGATACCAAAGGTAGCACCACCTACCACCATCTCTTTGGTTATTGCAAAGCAATACAGTAAGCTCATTTCCAAAACTGGGAAATTTATTTTCCTGATGATACGCCCTCAAGGAAAGAAGAAGACAATGGCCACGACCTCTAGACAGGGCCCCTCCGCACGACAACTACAGATGGACAAGGTCATGTAGGAGTAAGAGGATACCTTCACCTCCCCCGCAGGGGTTCCTCTGCACTATCAGGCCAAGCACTCCATTGATCTAACCCCAGGTGCACCGCTTCCCAATGGACCAATCTATCAGTGCTCCGTTCTAGAGAACGATGAAATCAAGAGACAAATTCAAGAGCTACTGCAGAAAGGTCATATCCATCCAAGTTCATCGCCCTATGGGATCACAATTTTGTTGGTACAGAAGAAGGATGGGACTTGGAGACTCTATATTTACTATCAGGGACTGAACAAGATCATTGTCCGTAATAGGTACCCGATCCCATGGATTGATGACCTCCTGGACCAACTGAAGGGGGCAAAATATTTCAGCAAGATCAATTTGAAGTCAGGATATCACCAGGTACCAATCAAACCCTCTGATTTGTGGAAGACTGCCTTCAAAGCCAAGGAGGGCCTTTTCAAATGGTTTTTTATGGATTTCAAATTGATGAATGCTCCTGCAACCTTCATGAGGCTAATGCATGACATCTTGTGGCCATTCACCAACTCATTTGTAGTGGTATACTAGGATGACACCCTGATCTTATCTAAAGTTGGGAAGAGAACCTCCACCACATCCGATAGGTTCTCCAAACACTGCGGCAACACAAGTTATGTGCCAATTTGGAGAAATGCACTTTTTGCATGACCCAGATTCAGTATCTGGGACACATTATTGATGAATTTGCGGTGCATGTGGATCCAGCCAAGATCCAAGTCATTCGGGATTGCCCATCTCCAACCACTCTGATAGAGATTCCCATCTTTCTCAGCCTTGCCAACTCCTACTACAACTTCGTGTTGCGATTTTCTCATATCACTTGGCCCTTCAGTCAAGTCACCAAGGGTGGAGCGAAAGAAAAATTATTTTAGTCTGAATCTCAACAGAAGGCATTCATAGAGTTGAAATATCACCTCTACTCGATACCAATGCTCACATTACCAAACTTGCAACAACCATTTGAGGTCGAGACAGATGCCTCTAACTATGCTATTTGGGCAGTTCATACTCAACACAGGCATCCATTGGCATATCACAGTGAGACACTTTCAGACACAGTCCGGAAGTATCCCACTTATGACAAAGATATGTATTCCATTGTGCAGGTCTGCCAACAATTGAAGCATTACATTATGGGGAAGGAAATGGTCATCTACACAGACCATCGACCCCTGCAGTTCATACAGACCCAAGGGAATTTGCAGAATGATCGCCATCAGAAGTGGTCCACATACCCGCAATAGTTCCATTTGAATATCAAGCATAAGAATGGCAACACCAATAATGTTGCAGATTGCCTCAGTCGACCACCAATCATGGTGTTAACCACCATGCTCAACTCTCGTGGGCACGAGACTCCTGATTGGACACTTCTCTACAAAAGCAACCCAGAATTTGGCCACACATACCAGACACTCTTGCAGGATTAGCATGTTCCATATTTTCACCTCCAGGATGCCCTGTTATGCCACCTAGGTCACCTTTGTGTTCCTTCAAGCGAGTGTGCCAAGATAATTTGGGAAGCACACTACAATCGGGTTGTTGGGCATTTCAGGGTCAAGAAAATGGTCACAGTATTGCAGAAGTATTTCTATTGGCCGAATCTTCAACAAGATGTCGGGAAGGAAATTAGATCATGCACTGCCTGCGCCATTGCCAAATCGACCATCAAGAAGCAAGGCCTCTATACCCCGCTGCCTACCCCTATTCGACCTTGGGAATCCATCTCCATGGATTACATGTCGGGCCTTCCTTCTACTAAGCATGGAAATGACTGTGTTTTTGTGGTCGTCAACAGGTTCTCAAAGATGGCCATTATGGCGGCTTGCAAGAATAATATCACAGCAGAAGCCACTACTAAACTATTCTTTAAATGAGTGTGGGTACACTTTGGGGTCCCATAGTCTATCATCTTAGATCAGGACAGCAGGTTCCTCAGCACATTTTGGTCCAGTCTTTGGTCGATGTTGGACACCAAACACACTAAGTCCACAGCCTTCCATACTCAAACTGATGGCCAGACAGAGGTTGTCAACAGGATGATCGTACACATTTTGCGCATGTACAACTCAAAGCATCCATCACATGGGATGAGAGCCTCCACTATGTTCAGCATAGCTATAACCAGGCTCTCCACAACTCGACTAGCCATAGCCCTTTTTAGGTGGGATTGGGATTCATGCCACTATGTCGCATTGATGTAGCCATGCCATTTGCAGCTACTCACGCAGATTCGGCTCATGTTCAGTCCAAAATAGATAAGGCAAATAGCTTCATTGAGTACATCCAATATATTTTCCAGCAGATCCACGACATTCTGGAGAAGTCAAATGCCAAGTACAAGTAGCGAAATGGTCAACATCGGGTGCCACACAAGTTTCAGGTGTGCGACAAAGTTTGGTTGCATTTGCAAAAGGAACACCTTACCGGAGCCTATCAAAAACTTAGACGACTCTGATATGGTCCTTACACCATTACCAAGGCTGTGGGAGACAATGCATTTGAGCTTAGCATTCCCCCATTCCTTGCCCTACACCCAGTGTTCAATGTGGACCGCCTTCGGCCATACTTTCCACCATTACTAGACACATCTAACATTGCAAAACAGCTCACACCCAGAGAGTTAAATCCAGATTGCATCGAACAAGCTGCAACTTATCAGATCATGAACACACACATCAAGAACACTCACCAGCAGAATATCCAACTGTATCGAGTTGTCAAAGCAAGCCAACTCCTTCACTAGGGCAAGTGGCTCACCAAGGACCAAGTTTAGCAGAAGTTTCCTCATCTCATGGAGGAACTCAACGCAATGGGGACCATTTCTTCCTAAGGGGGGAGGAATGATCCAGGTGGATATTGGTGGCCACCCACCTGTTAACACCCAAGTTGTTCCCTTTGACTCCCAAGGGAATACGGCCGGGGTAACCACTAACCAATCTTAGGATTACAGATTCTAGCCCAACTGTAATCAGAGAGGGCTCTCTCTTTATGGTTTGTCTCTGTTTTGAGAAGAATTTTAGGCTAGCTATGAGGCTCAAGGTTTGTTTTTTGGACTTGGTTGGGTGATGGTTTCAATCAAGATATATATGTGTTCACAAATTTGTTCTAGGCCATTGGGCATGGAGTCAGTGGTCCTTTAGTAGTTTGGTGTGCTTTGTTGATATAGTAGTGGTGCTACAGAGCTGGTTAAGTGTCTGAGAAATAATGCTTTGAAATTGTGATTGAGTGTGATGTGTCCAGTTCATGAAAGGAAGTTAAGAATCTTCCAATAAACTGATATGCAAAAGAAGTGAAAATATTATTTAGAAGCAGTGAAGAATTTCTAGACAACATTCACATTATAGAATTAATGAAAAACATGAGCATTTAAGAATTCATGTCCATAGTTAATTCTGAAGAAAACATTTACAGCAATAAAAGATTGAGCACAGGGTGTAACCAAACATATCCTGCACTATCCCTTTTCTCTATTGCTAGATTAGTGAAACATGAGCATGATTTAGTAACATAAGAAGACAGAACAGAGATCAAGGAAAACTTATTATTTCATCAGACAGCACAAGAATTCTGCAACAGCACGTATGTCATCAGCAAGACATCAAAGTTCCAGGAAATCACTGAGCTGGTCCAGCCCTTTGTATTAGATAATCTGAAAGTGTACAATAGATTTGCCTCAGAGTGAAAATCACCAACCCCTTATGCGTTGCTAAGGGGGGTATATATACAAAATTTACATAAGGAAAGTATCAAAGAAATGAGTTAATGGCTCATTAATGTTATGCCAACTCCTGGAGCCTTGTAGCTGAGAAATTTAATGCTGTAATAACTCTTCAGTGCTTTAGCTGTCCAAAATAGTCAGAAACTGTTGACTTGGTGGCTGTTGGAGTCGGTTGAGGGTACGTTGTCCAAAAATCTGCGTATCTTCTTATCCTTTGGGCTAGCTGTCGTTCTCCATGTGCTTAGTCACCTTTCAGCTGCCTTAAATGCTAACTTTTTCTGCTGTTTGTCTTCTAGTTAATTGGAGCTGGTAATGACCGAGCAACTGGAGCTATCGTGGCAGAATTTGAAGCATTGCCTGCCACCAATCCTCCTTGGGCAGCTGATGTCTTCTAATTTTTATCAAAGTTTCGTCGGCCTTTGTATATCTGTAAAAGTTTGGAGGAGTTTAAAAAAAGTGATTTACCTCATTTTCAATAAAAAACAGGCCTTCGAGTTTATCGTATAGGCTCTGTCCTGTTGGAGGCCTTGTTTCCTCAGATGTACTGCCAGATGCAGTGATCTGATTTTCAATATAAGTTGCCATCCTGTTGGTAAATTGATCTCGGGAGATCAGTCTTCCTGCACCGCTTAGTAGGCTGGGCAGTCCCTTTGCCTGTAGCACTACCATCTTGACTTTATACTCCTCCACATCAGCCTGTATTTCATAGCACTTCCTCTCCACAGTTTGTACATAATTTCTGAGAGTTAGCACCTTTTTGGCTGTGAGGACAGCCTCTGTTCTGTTGACAATGCCGATGGCTGCCAGTTCCTCCTTTTCTTGCATGTTCAAGAAATCTATCATTCTGTTTGCCTGTTCAGGTTTGTCTCCCAGTACTGCTTTGGCCCTCTGAATTTCTGTCTGTGCTTGGCCAATTAAATCCATCTGCTCATGTATAGTTTTGATTGACCTCCATTGTTGAGTGATGGATTGGCCAATTTTGGCCCATAGAATTCTTTTTATCTCAGCCATGGCACTCTCCATATTTAGCTCTTTCTCTAAGGCCTTTATCTTTTCTTTTAGGGCCTTTATTTCTTTGCCTTGCTCTGCTACAGTCACTTTTGATTTATCATACTTGGCATCCAGTTCTGCCAATTTTTCCTTGGCCTTTTTTATCTCATTTGCCTGGAGCTCCATTTCTTTGATGCCCTTAGTCAATTATTCTACACTTGTGTTGGAATCTGGAGCTGTTGTTGTTGCTGCTGCTTCTGTTGTGGGGGCCACTGCTGCCTCTGTAGTTGTTGCAGTGGTTGAAGTAGTTGGAGGAGCTTGGGATGTGGATTCTCCCTGTTTATCTTGTAATGCCCCTTCAAGCTCTTTCTCCAAATCAAGGACCTTTTGGTTTAGCTGCATTATGAGGTCCAGTTGCTCATCGGCCTGCTTTTCCTTTTGTAGCTCTGTTGTTTGAGGGTGCTCTGTGGGCAGCAGCTTTAACCTCTTCTTTAATGCATTCAGGTCATCCTCCTTTTTCTTCATAAGGGCCCTTACACCCTTTGGATCCTTAGGATCATGTCCTAGGTCGATAATAATGTCCTCAAGTGATTTTATTCTGTTGTCTTTGGCTAGGGAGGACATTCTTTCAAAATCCAACTGAGTGTTGGTATTTTTTAGTGATTCTTTCAGCTCATGGGCCATGGTTGCCCTGTCCACCAAGGTTGCATAAACCATCTCTCCAGTCTGTTTGTGGAGTTCAATTTGGTCCATGGGATGGATGTCTTTGGCTAGGACCTCCACCCTTGTCTTCACATAATCTGCCCCTGATTTTGGATTGGGCACTGTAGGTTTGAAATGGCTGAGGATCATTTTCTCCTCTTGAATGTCATATATAGACATTAGCCTTTCTTTTTGGGCTGGTGTTGCATTAAGAAATTGTTTGTAGACTTCCACCCTCAGCAAGTCATTCTGTGCCTTAATTTGCTTGAAAGAAGCCTTAGTGCTTTTGGGCTTCTTGCTCTGCTGAGAGGAGGAGGACACCTCCAAACCAAGTTGTAATCCTTGCTCCTGCTGAAAGGAGCTTGTACCTATATGCTGGCTACCCTCCCTGTCTTTCCTTGAACGGTCAAGGATTTCTTCAGTGATGTCTTCTACCTCTGGGGAATCAGCTCTTTGCCTTTTGGTCTGGGGTTGTTGGGAGGATCCACTAGCAGGAGTGGACTCTTCTCTGTCTCTTTTTGTACCCCTCTCCTCCTGTGCTGGGGTCTGCATAATTGGAGCTATTTGTGGCTCAGTTTGTGGAGGGGGAGTCTGCTCTTGTTGCTGCTCTGGTTGCTGCCCTTGTTGCTGCTCACTTGAAGGGGCAGGTTTTTCTTTCACGGTTTCCTTTTCAGCACCCATTATCCCTTTACCTTTGTCTGTTCCTGGTGCTGCTGTAGACGGTGCCTGTGTGGCTGGTGCTGTTCTTGAGGCCGAGGTCCCTTCTCCTGCTGAGTGCGGTCTTTTGAAGGGTACCTGCTGCACAGAATCTAGGTCAAGAGTCTTTTCCAGTTCTCTGACATTCTTTAACATTGTCTCTTCTTCAGTTAATTTTTCAATTAAAGTATCCTGCTGCCATTCTTGCTGGTTGGCATATTTTTCAATATGTGGATATTTGAAATGCTTATAACCTAGTAGCCTGTACTTGACTCTTCTAGCAGTAATGAAGCCTTCAGGGTCATAAGGGACCCACCGGAAACTATGTGATAGTTTGTATTTGTTTCTGAGGATTAGGTCAGCATCTTCCCATCCTTCTTTTTTATTCATGATGAAGGGGCCCACCTGGTGCTTGAACTTGAGATGGGCTTTCTTTTTGGAGCTGTGAAAGTGAGTGAGGTCAGATTGAATTAACTGCCTATAATACTCCAAGGCAAATATCCTCATAGGCACATATTTTGGGAGCCTGTATGGACAGAGCTCACAGCCATAGACTCTGATGACTGTATGCTCCTCATATAGGTACCAATCACCTATTTTGTAATTTTTGGAGAGCTGCAGGACTTTCTGTATTTCAGTTGATATTCTGGGAGGAGGGGACCTCATCAATAAGCAAGAGACAGGGTATACAAATTGGTCAATAAACTCACAATAGGAATAGGGTGAATTTTGGACTTGGTGATAGACAGATGTCCAGAAGATAACAGATCTTCTTTCCCCTTTATAATCCAGCTTTTTGATGTAGCATGGAAAAACCTCAGACTGATAGTACATAAAAAGGTGGTAGATATAGGATGAGTACTTGAAGACACCCTGTCTGTCTACTTTGCACAGCTGATCATGAATCTTGTTAGCTATGAACTTGGCAAAGTTATATTTGCGGGCAGGGGGTTGGCCTGGGCTGTAAGCAACTAGCAATACCAGCATTGTTTCATCCACATGCTCACTGGTTCTGTATCCCAACACATAAGCAATCATGTCTAGCAACAGTCTGCCTACCTCAGTAAAATAGACATCCAAGTAGGGAGGTGGCCCTGCAGGCTGACATTCAGGTTTCATAAATGTCCTGGTGACCTTCTGAATATCCTCACTGGTCATCTTGGCACCAGTGTCCAGCAGATAATTCATGGAAAATGGGAACAACAGCTCAGTTTGATCAAAGTGGAGCATCTTATTGATAGTTTCAGGATTAATGTGAAAGAGGATGCTCCCAGATGGAGACTTAATAGCTCTTTGCTGCACATCATAGTTTTCAGCACATAGGCGAATAATCTCAGGAAAAACATTGACAGAGGGGAGACAGTAGTATGGCAGATTTGACTCCCATATCCCATATGTATCATGACCATTCAGGTAGTCATCTCTTAATTGCCTGAAGGTCTGCAAGAAGTCCCTGTTACCCACAAAGTCTTCAATGAGGTAGTCCCTGTCAGCAAGAGGCAAGGACTCCAGGTCTTTGTTTGGTGCATTTAAAGGAGCAACACTGAGGGCTGAGGGTGCAGGAGCAGCCATTGTGCAATCTGATTTAGAACAAGATAGGTGCAATGGTTTGCAAGGCTCCTCAGAGCTTAAGTGGCAGGCTTACTGCAGATAATACTTGGAATTATTTTCAAAGTGGAATTAAGCAGGCTTTGGCAGACTTGTTTCTATTGTTTTTCGTAAATTCACAGGGATTGTGAATTGATGGGGATGATTGCAGAGGGTGAGCTGGCTTCAGTTTGGTGACATGCAGCCTTGGGCCTCCACCCGGCAAAAGGGAACAATGTCGGGCAAGTTCGAGGCCGAATTTGTAAATTTCAACCGTGAATTATCATTTTAATACCTAATTCTAGGGGCCAAGGGTAATGCAGGTGGATTTAATGGAAAATTAAGTAACAGACAGTGTGCATTTTAGGATTTGACCAATGCTTATGGGAGAATTCGCATAAAAATGGCATGCATAGGGGCGAAACAAAGAACTTGCGGTGAATACCTGGAAAAATAACATGGAACACCTTCGGGCCGAACAAGGAGAGCTCACTGCAGCTGAATTTCCAAGTTATAGCGGCCGCAACTTCGAATTCGATGGCTGGGAGCAATTTCGCGGCAAACAGGTCGACAATGGCTGCGTCGTTTTCGCGTGAAAATGACCACAAACGGCTAGTTCGGGCGTTTTTAACGACAAAATTGGACAAAACTGGTCATTGGCGCTTTTTCCGCCAATGACGTCAGCATGACGTCATGGCGGGCCTGGGTACGGAGGTGACGTGGACGCTGAGCTGGAGGCCAGCGTGGCTGGACGAGGTGGCAGGCGGATGCGGTGGCAGGGCCACATGGAGGGCCACGGGGCGCGGGGGCGGATGGAGTGGCATGACATCATATTGACGTGGGCGCTGACGTGCGGGAGGGGTGGTATCGGGGAGGCGGTAAGCGGTCTCCCCGCACCGCTTTTGGTGATAGGCGGTATCGGGGAGGGGGGCTCCGAACAACCCCAGCGCGTGCCACGCGTCCCGGGTACGGCCCCCAATACCGCCCTTCCCCGGACGTTAAAGGGAGGCAGGTCGGGATGTGAGATCGACCGCCCACCGTTGGATCGGGGGCGGCGGCCATCGGACGGCTGGCGGGTACTGTGGTCAATGGCGCAGCTTTGGGTTGGGTCCCGCCCGACCATTAAAATATTCCATTTAATATTTTGGGCGCGGGACTATAGGTTTAATGGTTTTTTGTGGGTTTCTTCAGGTTTTTGGGTTAATGTGTGGGGGAAAAGAGGTTAAAAGGGTTTAAGCAGAGGGAAAGGGGTTTTTTGATGAAACCTTTTGAAAAGAGGGGAAGTGAGGGCTTAGGGGGAGGTTATTACTCCTAACCAGAGGTTAGAGTAATCCCATGACAGGGTTGACCATAGTCCCTGGTGGACTAATGTCTCCCTTAGACAAACTTATTCAGCTATAGTGCTAACAAGGGGGGATATTATACATGTTTTGGGGTTTATACACCATGGTGTTACAATAGTAGGGAAAAGTGGAACATAGGGGATTTAGATAATAAGAAGTTAGGGGTTAATATGAGGGGGGGGAAGGGATGAGAGGGTGAAACACTAAGTTTATATGAAAACAACTTAGTTTAGAGAGTAGATCAAAATAAAAATATTTTTAGACAAGAAATGTGGCTCTTTTCAGGAATAAGAACCAACATAACACCTTAAAAGCTTTCATGAATCACAACTGATGAAGGGATGTTAATAATGAATGTGAAAGGGGGGAAAAGGAAGTTAGTGATGCTCCTTTGCTTTGCTGTAACATAATAGAGAAGAGGAGCTTCTCTATTCACTGATATTCCTTTGCAAACAGGTTATCAAGCACTCACTTGAAAGGAATAACATTTCTGCAACCCCATCTGCCTACCCCTCTATTTCCTAGCATTTTTTGTTTCTTCATGAAGGGTGCACTTAGACTTGCAGACCCTTATGTGCCTTTTCTTTTCTTTTGGCTTTTCTTTTGATTTTCTATCTAGAACTACCCTTATTGCTTCCAAGGTCCCAGATTAAGCAGTTGGGAGCCTTACTTCTCTACCTAGCTACTTGTCTGCCAAGGTTAAACAGTTTGGACAGACTTCTTTCTCTATTCTATAATAGAAAATTGAAACATGGCAGGATCCAGATTAGGCTGTTGGACCATCCATCAAAATTGAGTCAACATCAAGCTATGTACACATGTTTTCTCTTGGAAATATGGGATCTTTGCATCACCAAAGCAGAGCATATTTGGACCTTTCTTTGCCAATCATGAAATATGAAACCTATTGGTATAGGTAGCTAACAGTGGCTCCACATGGGGATGGTTTTTCCATCTGAAAGACCAAGAACAGCAGGTCAGAAAGCCTTGGCCCTTGATCTGTTATTACCAAAATTTGAAAATTCGCTCTTTGTATTTCAAAACTAGAGGCTATTACCTCTGTGGAATTTCTGGGATGTAAAGCCCCTTTTCTGCTTATTTGTAGTGACTTCTCAAACTGAACTATTTATCTGCTGAAAGAAAATATATACAGCTGATTATGTACAGGGAAAACTTAGGCTGCACTCATGGATGGTAGTCAAAATAGTGCTTTAACATCCTGCCATTCACAGGACCTTCATCCAAATCAGCTTCATCAAGACTTTTAAGGAAATAAGTATTGTTTCCTTGTATTGCTTGAACAGCAAATGGTCCTCTCCAAAGGGAATCAAATTTTCCATGTTTTCCCTTATCTTCCCTTCTTGAATCCCATTTGAGGACTTTGTCACCAACATTAAAATCTTCTGCCTTTGTCCTTCTGTCAAAGGCTTTCTTTAACTTTTCTTGTAAAACTTGAACTCTGTTGTAAACTTGGTCTCTAGTTTGCTGCAAACATATTATTTGATTGATCCTTCTTTGCATATCATTTGGCTCAGCTTGACTTTCTTGAAGTAATTTCATAACAGGGACCCCTAGTGATGAAGGAAATTTGGCTTCTAATCCATAAACTAACTCATATGGGCTGATCCCAATTGATCTCTTGGTTGTTAGTCTATCTGCCCATAAGGCATTGACCAGCTTCTTATGCCAATTCTTCTTATTTTCTTCTAACACCTTCTTTATGATGTTTACAAGGCTTTTATTTGATGATTCAGCCAGGCCATTACCTTGGGGATAGTATGCAGTAGAATGGCCCAAGGTAATGTGAAATTTGTGGCAGAAATTGACCATCTTCTTAGATCTGAAGGCAGCAGCATTGTCTGTTATTATCTTATCAGGACAACCAAATCTAGAAAGAATATTGGTCTCAAGGAACTGAATGATAGTGGAATCATTTGCTTGTCTGCATGGAACAGCTTCAATCCACTTAGTAAAGTAGTCTGTAGCTGTTAGAATCCATCTATGTTGGCCTGAAGATGAGGGATGAATTTCCCCAATGAAATCCAAGCCCCATTGTTGAAAAGGTCTCTCTGTTGCAATAGGCCTCAAAGGAAGTGGCAGTAACTTTCTCTTTCCCTCAAACACTTGACATTTGTGGCATGAGGTAGAAAACTTTTTAACATCAGAGAACAAGGTGGGCCAATAGTAACCAGCCCTCAGTATCTTATCCACAGTGGACTTCCAATACAAGTGTCCACCACAATCACCTGCATGAAATTCTTCCATGATTTTGTTAGTCTCATTCTCAATTAAGCAGTTCAACAATATACCCTCATGGTTTTTCCAAAGCAAATTGCCATCCATAACACAAAATCTTGAAGCTTTCATTTTTAAGAACCTACATTTAGTTCTGGACAATCCTGGGGGAGCACACAGGTTTTGTAGTACATAACAGATATCAGAATACCAAGGGGATTGTTCAAAGGCTACATTGATCTTTGGAGTCGCCAGCTCCGGTTCATTGTCCAGCTGGTTTATGTCTAAGGCTTGGAAGTTTGCTTCTGTCATTAATTTGGCCAAGCCTTGCCCTTTTATTAGTTTTGTTGGTTTTATCTCAATATCAAATTCCAAGATGTTGGCAATCCATTTTCCTCTTCTACCCTCTAAGTTTTCTTGAGTGAGAATGTCTTTTACAATGGGACTTGGCACATAAGCTATAACATGGGAATAAAGGATGTAAATCCTAAAGTCTTTAATGGCCTTGACCAAAGCATAAGCTTGTTTCTCCATGATTTGATATTTCAGAGGTGCATCTCTAAGAGCTCTACTAAAGAAAGCAATGGGTTTCTCATTTCCTTGGTCATCTTTCTGTAATAAAACAACAGCAATGGTATGCTGGGAGGCAAAAGAGAAAATGATAAATTCTCTGTCAAATTGAGGATTTGTTAAGACTGGGGTTTGGGTAAGGGCCAATTTTATACCTTCAAAGGCTTGATTTGCTTCAACTGTCCATTTCACTTTTGAATCCTTCTTTAGCATGTTATTTAGTAATCTAATCAATTCTGCTAAGTTTGGGATAAACCTTCTTAAGAAGTTGATCTTACCCAAGAAGGCTTGCAATTCTTTGATGTTTCTTGGGTGGGGCATTTGTAAGATAGCTTGTATCCTATCTGGGTCAATTCTTATGCCATCCTTTGAAATAATATGCCCTAACAGCTTACCTTCTTCCAAACCAAATAGAGACTTCTTGGGATTCAAGGAAATTCCATATTTCCTACATGTTAAGAAAATCTGCCTCAAGTGCTTCAAGTGTTCTTGGTCAGATTTTGAGAAAGGTGTGAGATCATCTAAATAAATGACAAGAAAGTCATGAATCTCTTTGGCAAAGGCAATATCCATTGCTCTTTGAAATGTTGCCCCTGCATTCTTCAATCCAAAAGGCATTTTTACATATTTGAAGGTTCCCCATGGGGTTGTAAATGCCGTTTTGTCCTGATCATCAGGGTGAACTAGGATCTGGTTGAAACCTGAGAATCCATCAAGTAAAGAAATTCTTGAGGCCCCCACTACTCTTTGCAAGATGTGATCCATCTTGGGTAAGGGGTAATTATCTTTCAAGGACACTTGGTTCAAGTTCCTTAGATCAACACAAAGCCTTATTTCACCAGTTTTCTTTCTGGTAGGAACCAAGTTTGAAACCCAATCAGAAAATCTGATTGGTGCTATAATGCCAGCTTTAAACATTTTTTGTACCTCTTGCTCCATTGCTGGGAGAAGCATAGGATTGATTCTACTCAATTTTTGCTTAAAGGGTTTTTGATTTGGCTTGAGAGGGATAGTGTGTTGAATAACAGAGGTGTCATAGGATTTTAAATCCTCATAACTCCATGCAAAGACGTCTTGGAATTCTTTAAAGAGGTCAATGTATTTAGGCTTCTGATCAGGTGGTAAAGATGCAGACAATTTAATTATCTTTAGTTGTTCTGTAGTTCCAATGTTACACTCTTCTATGGTAGTATTGAGGGGCTGCAATTTTGGCTTCCTGAGAATATCATTTGAGTTGAAAATGTCTTCCAAGGGAGTAAGGCCTGTTGGGAGGAAGTTGTCTCTCAGTTGTATAATTTCAGCTTCATTATCAGCTATCTCCTCACAACTGATTTGTTTAAGTTCTTGTAGATTTTCTTTGTTGAAAATGGTTGGATGCAACATTTGGTTTGCTGTTTTGGGCGAAATACTTGTTTGGTGTTGTTCACCTAGTGTTTGTGAATCACTTGCAGCCTCCATATCAATGTTTAGCCCTGAAAATTCTTGCTGCAAAGTCAAAAATTGATTTATATGGGTATCATCCTCAAACACTTGCCAGTCCTTGACATTGTTTGGGACAGAAGGTCTGTGTTTTACCTCAGCTGTAAAGCAATGCTGGGGTTCAAAAGGAAGTTTACAAGTGCTTGCAAATGTAGCCAAGCTATGAGCATGCAGGTTATGGGTTCTAGGAATTTTGGTAATTTGAAATTCAGTGAAGGACTGCAGTAGTTCAGCAGCAGCAGATCTATAAGATCTCAGTCTTTTGTCATTGGTGACAAAATTACCCTTTACTTGTTGGATGACTAGGTCTGAGTCTCCTAGGATAGAAACCTTAATGGCTTGTAAGGATTTTACTAGCTTGAGGCCTAGCAAGAGAGCTTCATATTCTGCCATGTTATTGGTGCACCTGAAGTTTAACCTATAGGCTCGGCCTTCTGCTTGACTGTTTTGTTTATTATGTATCCAAACCCCTGCTCCTGCCCCTAATTTGTTGACTGACCCATCAAATTCAAGGAACCATAGGATATCTTTTTTTAGGGAAAAATTGTCAACTGTTATGGGAGTTAGCATCAACAATTTAAGATCTTCGCTTATATTTGGTTTTCCTTCTTGAACTGCTTTGTTAATTGATTTCTCAATCATTATGTCTTGAACAGCAGTTTCTTCATTTATATGCTGATCTTGTTTGAGTGTTTGGTTTTCTTCATCATTTGTGGGACCTGTATTATTACTGAAGAGAATATAGGAGTCTATGTCAGAATGGACAGCATATATGGGAAAATTTTGAGGTTTTTCTTCGCTGCTGACCATGTATTTCATAAGTGACTCTCTATATAACCTCTTGGGTTGACCAAAGACCGAGATGGTGGCATATGACATGTCTAATTGTAGGGAACCTTGGAGTTTAGCCCCCCATGATCTTGATAATAGCATCCCATATTTAGGTGGGATATCAGCAACTACAACATCCATTAGAATTGTTTTATTAGGGTACTGAACAAGGGACATAGATAAGTCTTTTATTAAGCCTAAACACTTAACTTGGCTGGAGTCAAATGAGAATAGGTCCTTATATGGTCTTGTAATATCTAGATTCAATCTCTCCATGACTGATTTAGGCATCAGGTTGTGAGAGGCCCCTGAGTCAAACATTGCATTGTGTAGTATTTTATCATGAACATGTAAACTGACATAAAAAGGTAAGATCCCTGTGACTGTTGTTTTTCCATCAACTTCTGGACCGAAAAGCAATTCTAGGGTGTCATCCAATACATTGACATTGTCTTTATTATGAGTAAGTTGTAGGGACTTCTTGATCTGTTGTTTATAAATGTCATGCTTGGCTAGTTCTGAAAGAGGAATAGCTACCTTCAATTTGCCAATCTCAGCTTCTAAGTCAAAGGGTTTTTCAGATTGGATCTTGGTGTTGTGGATGACAGTCTTTTCCTTGTTCACTAAGTCTTCTTCTTGATTCTTATCTTGATCTTGAGGCTTGTCCTTCTTACTCATCTCTTGAGAAGTTTTACTTGGATTAGCCTGCAAGGGTGATGTAGCCATAGGCTGTTGTTTTGCAGGAAATGGTTCAGTGACTTCTTGAACGGTTATTTCATCTGTAACTGAATCAGTTGTGTCATTCGGTTCTGTGACTATGGCTCTTTTGGGCTGCTGGTTATCCTTTATTTTTTCAGGCTGTGTTACATTTATAGTTCTGCTTCTTAGCTTATATTGTTTATGAACTTCATAAACAGCTGTGTCATAGCCTTGTTTAAAGTCAAATGACTCACCTGACCTGGTTTGGAATTGTTGAATGTCATCATCTTTATGATCCTCTTGACTCAAGAAAACTTGTTGCTCATCATTCAGGCCCATCAGGTTAATGTGGGTGTCATCTGTTTGCTCATTCGAAGTGGATGCCTCAGTATAGTTTTCCTGGAAAGGAGGCCTTATGTCTGGATCAGAACCGGCCTTGCCCACGTTTGGGTTTTGATTTCTCCTAAAATTGGGATTTCTGATAGGGTTATTTTGTGGTGCTTCCCATGATGACTTTCTTTCAACTGATTCTACTCTATCACCCAAACTCTTCATACCAGTGAGTATTGCATCCAGTTTTTGATCAAAGGCTGAGGGTTCTTCTTTGAAAGTGGTTCTCTTTTCCAATCTTGCCCTGTTTCTTTTGGCAATCAGGTTGGCCTCTACTGTGACAGCAACCTTTTGGGCATCTTCAAGGGTTTCAGGGGCTCTTTCCTTCAACTGATATGCCATATCAGGGTCAAAACCATCCGGAAATTTGTACAAGGCTAAATCAGGAGGAGGTCTTAAATTCTGTGGTATTGCGTTATATACGTTGTTGAATCTTACACAATACTCCAAAACGGTCTCTTGAGGACCTCGTTTGATTGTATCATATTCACCAAGTATGTGCAGGGGATCTTTCTTTTTCTCCCATCTGTTAGTAAAGGCTTGATAAAGCTCATCAGGGGTTGTGATGGTATTTACAGCCAGTGATCTAAACCAAGTTCTTACGTCCCCTGTGAGACTCTGAACAAAGATTCTCATTCTCACACTGTCATCATCTATTTCATAGTTCTCAAAATGGTCTTGCATCCTTCTGGCATGCTGAATTGCTGTGAAAGGGCCAGTGGAGTCAAAATATGAGATCTTGGATTGGTAGTCCTGGGGTAGAGCTACAGCATTGGCAGGCAACTGCAGGGGTGCATATCTGTTAGTCATATTTGCAGGATTTATAGGATTAACAGGGATAACTGGGATAGCATGAACAACTGGTACAACAAGGGGATTGGGAACGGTAGAAACTAGAGTATTGGTCAAGGGAGTATGTGCAGTGGATGGAGGTGTGAAAGAAGGGCTTTGAGATGTAGATGGTGAACTGGGGGAATCAAGGGTAGACCGAAATAGAACCTTGATTGGAGTTGGAACAGGGTTTGGATGAGCTGTCTCAGGACTTGAATCAGCAAGAGTTTCCTGTCCCTGCTGCTTCCTAATGATCTTAGGGATTGTATTAGGATTTTCAAAAACAGTTGGAGGATTGGGGTCAGGATTTGACCTTGTATATCGTGGATTCTTCTTGGGAGCCAGCTTCTGAACTTGTTTTTGAGTATGTTTTTTGGAATATGTTTGTGTCTACAAGGGCCAGACAAGATCTTGGAGTGACTGTGTATATCTTAAAGCTAGCATGAAAACTGACTGAAGCAGCTTAAAGAAATATACAGAAATTAGAAAATCCTGAGGAACTCCCCAGTGGAGTCGCCAATTATGTTAACACCCAGGTTGTTCCCTTTGACTCCCAAGGGAATACGGCCGGGGTAACCACTAACCAATCTTTGGATTACAGATTCTAGCCCAACTGTAATCAGAGAGGGCTCTCTCTTTATGGTTTGTCTCTGTTTTGAGAAGAATTTTAGGCTAGCTATGAGGCTCAAGGTTTGTTTTTTGGACTTGGTTGGGTGATGGTTTCAATCAAGATATATATGTGTTCACTAATTTGTTCTAGGCCATTGGGCATGGAGTCAGTGGTCCTTTAGTAGTTTGGTGTGCTGTGTTGATACAGTAGTGGTGCTGCAGAGCTGGTTAAGTGTCTGAGAAATAATGCTTTGAAATTGTGATTGAGTGTGATGTGTCCAGTTCATGAAAGGCAGTTAAGAATCTTCCAATAAACTGATATGCAAAAGAAGTGAAAATATTATTTAGAAGCAGTGAAGAATTTCTAGACAACATTCACATTATAGAATTAATGAAAAACATGAGCATTTAAGAATTCATGTCCATAGTTAATTCTGAAGAAAACATTTACAGCAATAAAAGATTGAGCACAGGGTGTAACCAAACATATCCTGCACTATCCCTTTTCTCTATTGCTAGATTAGTGAAACATGAGCATGATTTAGTAACATAAGAAGACAGAACAGAGATCAAAGAAAACTTATTATTTCATCAGACAGCACAAGAATTCTGCAACAACACGTATGTCATCAGCAAGACATCAAAGTTCCAGGAAATCACTGAGCTGGTCTAGCCCTTTGTATTAGATAATCTGAAAGTGTACAATAGATTTGCCTCAGAGTGAAAATCACCAACCCCTTATGCGTTGCTAAGGGGGGTATATATACAAAATTTACATAAGGAAAGTATCAAAGAAATGAGTTGATGGCTCATTAATGTTATGCCAACTCCTGGAGCCTTGTAGCTGAGAAATTTAATGCTGTAATAACTCTTTAGTGCTTTAGCTGTCCAAAATAGTCAGAAACTGTTGACTTGGTGGCTGTTGGAGTCGGTTGAGGGTACGCTGTCCAAAAATCCACGTATCTTCTTATCCTTTGGGCTAGCTGTCGTTCTCCATGTGCTTAGTCACCTTTCAGCTGCCTTAAATGCTAACTTTTTCTGCTGTTTGTCTTCTAGTTAATTGGAGCTGGCAATGACCGAGCAACTGGAGCTATCGTGGCAGAATTTGAAGCATTGCCTGCCACCAATCCTCCTTGGGCAGCTGATGTCTTCTAATTTTTATCAAAGTTTCGTCGGCCTCTGTATATCTGTAAAAGTTTGGAGGAGTTTCAAAAAGGTGATTTACCTCATTTTCAATAAAAAACAGGCCTTCAAGTTTATCGTATAGGCTCTGTCCTGTTGGAGGCCCTGTTTCCTCAGATGTACTGCCAGATGCAGTGATTTGATTTTCAATATAAGTTGCCATCCTGTTGGTAAATTGATCTCGGGAGATCAGTCTTCCTGCACCGCTTAGTAGGCTGGGCAGTCCCTTTGCCTGCAGCACTGCCATCTTGACTTTATACTCCTCCACATCAGCCTGTATTTCATAGCACTTCCTCTCCACAGTTTGTACATAATTTCTGAGAGTTAGCACCTTTTTGGCTGTGAGGACAGCCTCTGTTCTGTTGACAATGCCGATGGCTGCCAGTTCCTCCTTTTCTTGCCTGTTCAAGAAATCTATCATTCTGTTTGCCTGTTCAGGTTTGTCTCCCAGTACTGCTTTGGCCCTCTGAATTTTTGTCTGTGCTTGGCCAATTAAATCCATCTGCTCATGTATAGTTTTGATTGACCTCCATTGTTGAGTGATGGATTGGCCAATTTTGGCCCATAGAATTCTTTTTATCTCAGCCATGGCACTCTCCAGATTTAGCTCTTTCTCTAA
Source organism: Pinus tabuliformis (assembly GCA_031772625.1). Lineage (NCBI taxonomy): Eukaryota > Viridiplantae > Streptophyta > Pinopsida > Pinales > Pinaceae > Pinus > Pinus tabuliformis. The sequence goes on from CM062819.1 coordinate 707,490,222, forward strand.
GGCCTTTATCTTTTCTTTTAGGGCCTTTATTTCTCTGCCTTGCTCTGCTACAGTCACTTTTGATTTATCATACTTGGCATCCAGTTCTGCCAATTTTTCCTTGGCCTTTTTTATCTCATTTGCCTGGAGCTCCATTTCTTTGATGGCCTTAGTCAATTCTTCTACGCTTGTGCTGGAATCTGGAGCTGTTGTTGTTGCTGCTGCTTCTGTTGTGGGGGCCACTGCTGCCTCTGTAGTTGTTGCAGTGGTTGAAGTAGTTGGAGGAGCTTGGGATGTGGATTCTCCCTGTTTATCTTGTAATGCCCCTTCAAGCTCTTTCTCCAAATCAAGGACCTTTTGGTTTAGCTGCATTATGAGGTCCAGTTGCTCATCGGCCTGCTTTTCCTTTTGTAGCTCTGCTGTTTGAGGGTGCTCTGTGGGCAGCAGCTTTAACCTCTTCTTTAATGCATTCAGGTCATCCTCCTTTTTCTTCATAAGGGCCCTTACACCCTTTGGATCCTTAGGATCATTTCCTAGGTCGATAATAATGTCCTCAAGTGATTTTATTCTGTTGTCTTTGGCTAGGGAGGACATTATTTCAAAATCCAACTGAGTGTTGGTATTTTTTAGTGATTCTTTCAGCTCATGGGCCATGGTTGCCCTGTCCACCAAGGTTGCATAAACCATCTCTCCAGTCTGTTTGTGGAGTTCAATTTGGTCCATGGGATGGATGTCTTTGGCTAGGACCTCCACCCTTGTCTTCACATAATCTGCCCCTGATTTTGGATTGGGCACTGTAGGTTTGAAATGGCTGAGGATCATTTTCTCCTCTTGAATGTCATATACAGACATTAGCCTTTCTTTTTGGGCTGGTGTTGCATTAAGAAATTGTTTGTAGACTTCCACCCTCAGCAAGTCATTCTGTGCCTTAATTTGCTTGAAAGAAGCCTTAGTGCTTTTGGGCTTCTTGCTCTGTTGAGAGGAGGAGGACACCTCCAAACCAAGTTGTAATCCTTGCTCCTGCTGAAAGGAGCTTGTACCTGTATGCTGGCTGCCCTCCCTGTCTTTCCTTGAACTGTCAAGGATTTCTTCAGTGATGTCTTCTACCTCTGGGGAATCAGCTCTTTGCCTTTTGGTCTGGGGTTGTTGGGAGGATCCACTAGCAGGAGTGGACTCTTCTCTGTCTCTTTTTGTACCCCTCTCCTCCTGTGCTGGGGTCTGCATAATTGGAGCTGTTTGTGGCTCAGTTTGTGGAGGGGGAGTCTGCTCTTGTTGCTGCTTTGGTTGCTGCCCTTGTTGCTGCTCACTTGAAGGGGAAAGTTTTTCTTTCACGGTTTCCTTTTCAGAACCCATTATCCCTTTACCTTTGTCTGTTCCTGGTGCTGCTGTAGATGGTGCCTGTGTGGCTGGTGCTGTTCTTGAGGCCGAGGTCCCTTCTCCTACTAAGTGCGGTCTTTTGAAGGGTTCCTGCTGCACAGAATCTAGGTCAAGAGTCTTTTCCAGTTCTCTGACATTCTTTAACATTGTCTCTTCTTCAGTTAATTTTTCAATTAAAGTATCCTGCTTCCATTCTTGCTGGTTGGCATATTTTTCAATATGTGGATATTTGCAATGCTTATAACCTAGTAGCCTGTACTTGACTCTTCTAGCAGTAATGAAGCCTTCAAGGTCATAAGGGACCCACCGGAAACTATGTGATAGCTTGTATTTGTTTCTGAGGATTAGGTCAGCATCTTCCCATCCTTCTTTTTTATTCATAATGAAGGGGCCCACCTGGTGCTTGAACTTGAGATGGGCTTTCTTTTTGGAGCTGTGAAAGTGAGTGAGGTCAGATTGAATTAACTGCCTATAATACTCCAAGGCAAATATCCTCATAGGCACATATTTTGGGAGCCTATATGGACAGAGCTCACAACCATAGACTCTGATGACTGTATGCTCCTCATATAGGTACCAATCACCTATTTTGTAATTTTTGGAGAGCTGCAGGACTTTCTGTATTTCAGTTGATATTCTGGGAGGAGGGGACCTCATCAATAAGCAAGAGACAGGGTATACAAATTGGTCAATAAACTCACAATAGGAATAGGGTGAATTTTGGACTTGGTGATAGACAGATGTCCAAAAGATAACAGATCTTCTTTCCCCTTTATAATCCAGCTTTTTGATGTAGCATGGAAAAACCTCAGACTGATAGTACATAAAAAGGTGGTAGATATGGGATGAGTACTTGAAGACACCCTGTCTGTCTACTTTGCACAGCTGATCATGAATCTTGTTAGCTATGAACTTGGCAAAGTTATATTTGCGGGCAGGGGGTTGGCCTGGGCTGTAAGCAGCTAGCAATACCAGCATTGTTTCATCCACATGCTCACTGGTTCTGTATCCCAACACATAAGCAATCATGTCTAGCAACAGTCTGCCTACCTCAGTAAAATAGACATCCAAGTAGGGAGGTGGCCCTGCAGGCTGACATTCAGGTTTCATAAATGTCCTGGTGACCTTCTGAATATCCTCACTGGTCATCTTGGCACCAGTGTCCAGCAGATAATTCATGGAAAATGGGAACAGCAGCTCAGTTTGATCAAAGTGGAGCATCTTATTGATAGTTTCAGGATTAATGTGAAAGAGGATGCTCCCAGATGGAGACTTAATAGCTCTTTGCTGCACATCATAGTTTTCAGCACATAGGCGAATAATCTCAGGAAAAACATTGACAGAGGGGAGACAGTAGTATGGCAGATTTGACTCCCATATCCCATATGTATCATGACCATTCAGGTAGTCATCTCTTAATTGCCTGAAGGTCTGCAAGAAGTCCCTGTTACCCACAAAGTCTTCAATGAGGTAGTCCCTGTCAGCAAGAGGCAAGGACTCCAGGTCTTTGTTTGGTGCATTTAAAGGAGCAACACTGAGGGCTGAGGGTGCAGGAGCAGCCATTGTGCAATCTGATTTTGAACAAGATAGGTGCAATGGTTTGCAAGGCTCCTCAGAGCTTAAGTGGCAGGCTTACTGTAGATAATACTTGGAATTATTTTCAAAGTGGAATTAAGCAAGCTTTGGCAGACTTGTTTCTGCTGTTTTTGGTAAATTCACAGGGATTGTGAATTGATGGGGATGATTGCAGAGGGTGAGCTGGCTTCAATTTGGTGACATGCAGCCTTGGGCCTCCACCCGGCAAAAGGGAACAATGCCGGGCAAGTTCGAGGCCGAATTTGTAAATTTCAACCGTGAATTATTGTTTTAATACCGAATTCTCGGGGCCAAGGGTAATGCAGGTGGATTTAATGGCAAATTAAGTAACAGACAGTGTGCATTTTAGGATTTGACCAATGCTTATGGGAGAATTCGCGTAAAAATGGCATGCATAGGGGCGAAACAAAGAACTTGCGGTGAATACCTGGAAAAATAACACGGAACACCTTCGGGCCGAACAAGGAGAGCTCACTGCAGCTGAATTTCCAAGTTATAGCGGCCGCAACTTCGAATTCAATGGCTGGGAGCAATTTTGTGGCAAACAGGTCGACAATGGCTGCGTCGTTTTCGCGTGAAAATGACCACAAATGGCTAGTTCGGGCGTTTTTAATGACAAAATTGGACAAAACGGGTCATTGGCGCTTTTTCCGCCAATGACGTCAGCATGACGTCATGGCGGGCCCGGGTACGGAGGTGACGTGGACGCTGAGCTGGAGGCCAGCGTGGCTGGACGAGGTGGCAGGCGGATGCGGTGGCAGGGCCACGGGGCGCGGGGGCGGATGGAGTGGCATGACATCATATTGACGTGGGCGCTGACGTGCGGGAGGGGTGGTATCGGGGAGGCGGTAAGCGGTCTCCCCGCACCGCTTTTGGTGATAGGCGGTATCGGGGAGGGGGGCTCCGAACAACCCCAGCGCGTGCCACGCGTCCCGGGTACGGCCCCCAATACCGCCCTTCCCCGGACGTTAAAGGGAGGCAGGTCGGGATGTGAGATCGACCGCCCACCGTTGGATCGGGGGCGGCGGCCATCGGACGGCTGGCAGGTACTGTGGTCAACGGCGCAGCTTTGGGTTGGGTCCCGCCCGACCATTAAAATATTCCATTTAATATTTTGGGCGCGGGACTATAGGTTTAATGGTTTTTTGTGGGTTTCTTCGAGTTTTTGGGTTAATGTGTGGGGGAAAAGAGGTTAAAAGGGTTTAAGCAGAGGGAAAGGGGTTTTTTTATGAAACCTTTTGAAAAGAGGGGAAGTGAGTGCTTAGGGGGAGGTTATTACTCCTAACCAGAGGTTAGAGTAATCCCATGACAGGGTTGACCATAGTCCCTGGTGGACTAATGTCTCCCTTAGACAAACTTATTCAGCTATAGTGCTAACAAGGGGGATATTATACATGTTTTGGGGTTTATACACCATGGTGTTACAATAGTAGGGAAAAGTGGAACATAGGGGATTTAGATAATAAGAAGTTAGGGGTTAATATGAGGGGGGGGAAGGGATGAGAGGGTGAAACACTAAGTTTATATGAAAACAACTTAGTTTAGAGAGTAGATCAAAATAAAAAGATTTTTAGACAAGAAATGTGGCTCTTTTCAGGAATAAGAACCAACATAACACCTTAAAAGCTTTCATGAATCACAACTGATGAAGGGATGTTAATAATGAATGTGAAAGGGGGGAAAAGGAAGTTAGTGATGCTCCTTTGCTTTGTTGTAACACAATAGAGAAGAGGAGCTTCTCTATTCACTGATATTCCTTTGCAAACAGGTTATCAAGCACTCACTTGAAAGGAATAACATTTTTGCAACCCCATCTGCCTACCCCTCTATTTCCTAGCATTTTTTGTTTCTTCATGAAGGATGCACTTAGACTTGCAGACCCTTATGTGCCTTTTCTTTTCTTTTGGCTTTTCTTTTGATTTTCTATCTAGAACTACCCTTATTGCTTCCAAGGTCCCAGATTAAGCAGTTGGGAGCCTTACTTCTCTACCTAGTGTTGATGCCCCGAAATTCGTTGCAACAACATCGGGGAAACCACCCGGTCCGGAACTTAGTGCAGCTCCTTTTCCGTTTGGAATAGTGGCTCCGACTGGGGATAATGGGACCAGTTTCCCAAAGATTATAAGTAAACGGGATGGATGAATGATTTACGATGTAAGGTGATAATAAATAAATAACTAAACTACAAAAGAAATATAATAACTATAAGCTAATCCCGGGACTTATCGATTCATTTGAATACAGCGTTTGATAATTTAGGCTTACTGGCAGGCATATAGATGACACTAGCAATAAGCATAAATGTTTAAATCATTTAAGATTGCTCTGCATAAGTAGTTATGCAGAGCGATAATAGCGAATTACTGTACTCAGTCATTTATATCATTGTTACGCGCATGATTAAAAGAGATAACAAATCACAAAACATTCAATAGTGATATGAAATGCAGACTTGCTGTTATATTGCATACATGTAATCAACAATAGCAAAAGTAATAACACAGCAATTCATATAATAGAAAAGAGAACATATACATATAATAGTACCATGCAAGCTGTTTGATCAATCCAATATATTAATCGCTATGTCGCGGTTCTTCCTTCAGACCGGAAAGCATTCCAAGCAAACGACAATAGTGCACAATTTACTTAAAACAGCCTTCCAAGTAAAATTAAGAACCAGTGGTCGAGTTTCAAAAAGAATATAGACTGAAGCACAATAGTGCAAACTTCAGCCTTTAAGTCTTTTACAAAATTTTACGACCCTTTCCAAAACAATGAAAGGGTCTATAAATACTATGCTAATCTAAAATATCTAAATATCTAAAACTGAAAAACAACTAAATCGGCATTAACAAATATCATTTTGTATTTTGGTGATTCGGCAGTCGGCGGCGATGTTTCAGTCAGAGGTCTCTTTGCCTTTACTCCTTTGCTGACATATCGCCAGCATTGGCTCTACTTCTGGTGGAGTATTGAGGCGTGAAGTCAGCTGTGCATCATATGTGGCATCTCGAATATCGGCAATCAGGTATCGGAGAGCATCTGTTAGACAATTAAGAGCCGACCTTTGAGAATGTGGTTTAATCAGGAAAAGCCAGTATGCATCGGCGGTCAAGGTATTTACTCCAGTAATTAACCGCCCTTGTTTCTCCAGATCAGGGTAATTCCTGAGCTCCAGCATATTTGCCGTTGTTATGTTTCCAGGTGTGCATTGTGAAATCATGTTTGCCAGATACAATGTATCATTGACTAGATTGATCATGTTACTGGCAATCATTTTGCATCTGGAGGCTGCTCTTTCTGCTTTCATCATCTGTGTGTTCCATTCCATGAAGAGTATGTCCTTGTATGTTACACAGATTTGGGAGAAATTTGCGGCTTGCCCTTCTGGAGTGTCTTGCCATTCAATATACTCTGTTATATCGTCTTCAGCCTGATCCAACTTACTTCTAGCTTTCTCGATTTGTTCACACACTGCTGTAGATGTTTCACACAGTGATTCAGCTTCAACAAGTTGTTGGCATAAGATCCTGATTTGAGATATCAGTGCGCTGTTTATTCGAGTTGCCTCTGCTCTGAAATCATTGATACTCTTGGCGCTCTTAATACCTTCAAGCTGAGCTGATAGCTGAATTATTTTCTCGTCTTTAGCTTGTATCATCAGCTCATTCGATGCCTTCAACTGGGATAATGCCTCTGACAATTCTTTTGTTTTCTGAATGTCACTTTGGTCTATCCTCAGTTGTTCAATTTGCTGGGTTAACAAATGATTCTCTTGTTGTTGGGCCAGCAATTGTTCCTCTGCCTGTGCTGCCTTATTCCTTGCCTCTATCACTTCTGCTTGTAATGCGTATATCTCATGCTCTTTAGTCTTCAAAAGAAGACTTACTTCGGATGCTTTGTCAATAGTTGCCGCTGAATAAGCTCCCGCAAATTGCGATAGCTTTGTCAGATCTTCAGAGGGATCCAATTCTCCCTTCCAGACCACATTGCCCGTGATTGTTTGCTCAGGCAAAATAGAAGGTTGATCAAGCCTTCACCTTTTCCTCGAGCGCCTTACAACGGCTCTATGCTTTGGGCTGTAAAAAATGTCTAGAGGAGGAATTTCCTCCACCTGAAGATCAATTTGATCGGATGGGTCTTGAGTGATTACCTCTACATTCTGTACCATGGGTGAGCCGCTGGTTCCCTCTAGAACCGGAGAAGAAGTAGTATTGGGAGTCTTAGAGGCGTCTGAGTCTTTGGAGGCTTCCTTACCACTTATGATGGAATCGAATTGGTTCCATTCTTTAATTAATTCAGGATCAGTAGAGATTTGCTCACTTTGTTCTGTCTGAGCTTTACTTTGTTCTTTCTCCCGTTCAATCCTCTGCTGTTCCTCCAATGCCTTCCGCTGTTGCTCCTCCTGTGCTCTTTGCTGTTGTTCCTCCAATTCCCTTTTCTGCCTATCTTCCAGTTCTTTCTTTGCTTTCTCTTCTTCTTCTCTTTTCCTCTATTCTTCTAACTCCTTTTGCTTTCTTTGCTCTTGTTCAATTTGTGCTTTTTGCTGCCTTTCTATCTGCTCTCTTCTTTGCTTCTCTGCTTGCAGCTTGTTTTGCCTTTCCTCCTGTTGTCTATCATATTCTTTAGTTGTAACAGGAGATAGGTGTATTTGCTGCTGACCAGACTCGCTTGAGGAAGATGTTGGGGTTGTGGATAATAAATCTAGAGGCAAAGTTTGCAACCTTTGCTTTCTAAGTTTATTAAATTCAGTTAACTCCACATCTTCATATCTCAGTGAAGCGAGTTGTCTGACTTGGCTTATTGAATCGGCACTCATGAACAGGTCGTCAAACTGGTCTTCTTGATGAACAACCTTTGACAGCTTGGCCTGTTCCAAGGCAATGAAAGCAGTCTTTTTTGGATCATAAAGTCTATTTGGAATAGAAGCCAGGGATATCAATTGGAGTTTTGTTGCTTCCTTTTCTGCATGTTTATAATTCAGCAGCGTATAAACTCCAATTCTTAAAGGAAAAGAGGGCCATCCTCTCTTCTTCTCCTCCTTGAGAGTTTGTGTGACACTCTCAGACATAATCTGGTAGGAGATTTCCCGGGCTAACAGTTTATCTGGGACGTACAGGGGGAGGACATGTGGCCTAGCCTTGCTTCCAAAAACTCTAATATAGGTAAAATGCTCTTCGCCGAACCAATGGGCTACGGCTGGGAGATCAAAAGAAGCTTCATAGGAAATTCTAGGGATAGGTCTGTCAAAAATAGAATAGTGAACGGGAACCATAAAACCATTGCAAATTTGATACAGATGGTCTTTGTGGGAGGGTTTCCACAATTTCCGATGGTACAAGTGAATGGGTGTTGGGTCGTGGGTTGTCCATCTCCAACCAAGGACAGGAAACTCAGAATTAAAACAAAGGGTATCCATAATGTAAGCAGAGTAATAGAAGGGTGGGATTTTTCTCTCAGTGACTCTGGTTTTGGCCCTAAACTCACGAATAGCTATGACCAATTTATCAGACAAAATAGTGGCCCAATCCATGATTATACTATTGACGGCCGCTTCCATTAAAGGAACCATATCAATATGAATATTTGCAGAGTCATGAAATCCCCACAATCTACACATCATAATCCCGGCGTAGCAATAAGGTGAAGCCAAAGAAGCATTGGAGTACTTACCCGACATATCATGCTTGTGTTTAGTTGGATTCTGCCTCCACTCTCGGAGAGGTTCGGATGGCGATTCATTCTCCTTCGCGAATTTTTCCAAAAAGGCTCTATTATAGACTAGCTCGGGTTGAGGCAAATGATACATCCGTCTCAAGTCATCAGGCTTGAAGGAACCGAAAATCCTTCCATCCTTAGTATGGAAGGTTCTATCAGTGAGAGTAATTTCTTCAATTGCCCAACGTACCACATCAGTATAAGGCAAGACTTGTTCTCTGGCTGCTATTCTGTGCAGAAAGGAGTCAGCCAAATCTTTAAGAGTTGCCTCAGACTTTCTTAGTTCATCCACACTAGCCTCCGTTACTGTCTTTTCTGGTTGTTCTGCTTCTAGCAAATTGTATGTACCTTGCCATGTAGTACCAGGAAGACCAGTGCATGTAGTATCTGAGATTAAGCCTTTCTTTGAAACCATAGCAGCTTGGCCTGAGACAGGTGTCGGAGTAGAACTTGCCACCTTTTTGAACTTCTTTCCCATTATATTCAGACTTCTCTCGGTTGAATTCTACACAAATGCAAGAGAAATCGTAACAAAGAAATAACAATGACGATCCATAACGGGATAGATATATAACTTGAAGCGTGGTGAGATTAATTCTAAAAGTGGCTGCGGATCTAATGATTTGAGAGGGCACCGCAGATGCAATGATGGTGATTTTACAGCCTGCAGCTCCATAAATGACCATTACTTAAGTTATTAAACCGAATGACCCCTTAAAGCGTGCAATAGATTTCTTCAAAGGTCTAATCGTAATTGCTCGTTAATTCGAAGGGGCAAAGCTTTAAATACGCATGCATTACCTTATCCCTTTACTTAACAGCATTTTGAAATTTGTGCTTTTGTCAAATCGGATTTAAATATAACTTTAATGCTTTGAAATAATCACCCTTTTTTTTTAGGAGTTCTGGTCATCATTAAGCGTCATCGCATCGCATCGGGAGTGTGAGTGACATTATCATTTGGGAGAGATCTTGGCGAATGCCGATTGCGACATTGTATCATATTAGCGCGCGAACATAATCCCTAAATGCATATCAATTGATTTACCGACTACCGATAGCGATATCACATCGCATCGGGAAAAAGATCTGAACGTCTTATGAAGATGTATGGGATTCTGCCGACTACCGATAGCGATATCGCATCGGGGAAAAGATGTGTGCTTTTTCTGTGTGTGCATTGGCTATCGCCGATGGCCGATAGCGATATCGCATCGGAAAGAACCAAGGTAGCAAACGGTCTTGCGATTGCTTTTTCGGACTTAACCAAAAATTGCTTATTATTTGTTCAAAAAGGCTTTTGTTAACAAATTCATTTGATTATCATACCTTTTTCGAACAAATTCATTAATGCCAATTAAAATTTTTAAAAGGGACCCATTTCATATGTTAATTGTTTGTGATAAAAATGTTATGAAATGGGGGGTTGTTGTAGGGCACAACAATTGGCGATTCGCTGGTAGAACCAGTTATCTCTGGACTAATAAATATACTTACACCTTTTCAAATACTATCTTTATAAAGAAAGGAAACTTCTAATATAACTAGATGTCTATTGATTCTGAATAAAACAGGTTTCTTCATTTGACTTCCTCTTTTTATAAACACACTTTGAGTTTTGAAACAAGTCCTTATTGGTTCATAAAAGTAAAATAGAAAACTTCTCCATATCAGCTTTTTAAAATAAACTCCTCTGTCACAGGTAGAGCCTCTGCTGCCAGCAAACGTTCATAGTCTCGGCAGGGTTACCTTTTAACCATGTCATTGTCCATTGTTCCATTCACTTAAGAGTGTCACTAAACAGAATGAATTCAAAAGATATTTTTGTATTTTTTGAATTTCACTTTCTTCTTTGCTTAAGATAAAAGCCATTGTCCTGGTTTGGTGGCCAGATAACGACAATGCCATTCACGGGTAGTAATCAAACTGAACAAGCTGGCTCGTGATGAGACCCCTTGTCTTGAAATTTCAAGCCATTACCCTGTTTGGTATGCAGTTTTGGTAATGTCAGTTAAATTATTTTCCTATGAACATGGTAAGCAGGCTTGTAATAAGACCTCTTATCTTTGATCTTTTATATTTTAGAATTACACTCTGAGAAATCATAAACTTTTAGTGAATGGGATGAACAACTATCTTCTTAAGAGTAAACGGATGACAGGTTTAAGAGTTAAAGATGCTGAAGATGGATTAGCCCCTCTTTTAATATAGATAACCTTTGGAGACTTATTTTGAAGACTCAAGATGACTCATAGAACTTCGTTCAGAGTGAAGTTTACAAAAGTTAGACTGTGATGTTCAGAATAAAAAGATGTCTAATTTCCTAGAAATGATCTTTCTTGGTTTAAGACGCTATTATCTAAAAGTAAATATTAATAGTGTAGTGGCGAGACAACTTTTAATTACAGCGAAAGGTCAATGGAAGATGTCCCACGTCCTTATTTCTACAAATCCTACAAACTATATAAAAACTATCAAACTACATAGAGAAGGGGTTACCTCCTCAATTAAAGAATTTCTTCAAGATCAGACCATTGACAAGGAGGGAATCCCTCACCCCTGATAGATTTTGTAGTATAAAAGTGGAATGGCCTACTTTTTCACAGATCTGAAATGGTCCGAGCCACATTTTTTGAAATTTGGAATGTTTACCTTTGTCTTCATGGGCTTTGTCCCATTTCAGGACTAGATCTCCGACTTGGAATTGTTTAGGACTAGATGAGGCCAGATCAAAAGCTGCTTTAATGACTTGCTGATGTTTAGCGTGTGTAACCTTGGCTTTTTCCCTTTCTTCTTCAAGTTTAAGAATTTGATCATATCTAAACTGGATAGAGGAAGAAGGAGTTTCGTCAATAAATTGCACTAGGGCTAGAGATGGAAAAAGAAGATTGGTTGGTACGATTGCTTCTTTTCCATAGACAAGATTAAACGGAGAGGTCCCTATGGAAGCTTTCTGTGTTATCCTATCAGCCCATAATGCAAATACCAAGGATTTATGCCAATTCTTATGATTCTCTTCGATTGTTCGCTTAATGATTTTGATTAGGTTTTTATTAGTTGATTCTGCTAGGCCATTACCCTGAGGATAGTAATTAGCAGAATACTTTAATTTAAATCCCCTTTTGATAGCGAAATCAATCATTGCATTACCTGAGAAGTAAGAAGCATTATCAAAGACGAGAGCGTTTGGAACACCAAACCTGGTAATGATGAACTGATCTATAAATTCAATGATCGCCTCAGAGTTTGTTGTTTTTAACGGAACTGCTTCTACCCACTTTGTAAAGTAATCAGTTGTTGTAAGAATATATTTGTGCTGCTTGGAAGAAGAAGGATGAATTTCTCCAATGATGTCCAATCCCCATTGTTCAAAAGGCTGTTCAATGTTGATTGGTTGCAAAGGGAAAGCTGGTTTTTGTTGTCTTCCACTGGCAGTTTGGCATTTGATGCATTTCCTTACATATTCGTGAGCGTCCTTAAACAAAGTAGGCCAATAGTATCCAGCATGAATGATTTTATGAGCTGTTGTATCAGCTCCGAAATGTCCTCCTGTTGGTCCGTCGTGTAGCTCCTGCAAAACCTTTTGAGCTTCAGGTTTCTCAAGGCATCTTAATAGGACAGAATCATAGTTTCTTCTGAAGAGCACATCGACAATAATTGAAAAACTCTTAGCTTTCAATCTAATGGCTCTTTTGTTTTTGTAGGACAAATTGGTAGGTGCATAACCATTCTTTAAATAGAAGATCAGATCTGCATATTGAGATTCGGAATCAGGAATACTTAGCTGATTAACTTCTTGGGTTTGCTCTGTATCACTTGATTCCGGAATGTTTGATGCTCCTGCTAATATCCTGCAAAAACCTTGACCTTTAACAAACTTTGCTGGCTTTATTTCTAGATCATATTCTTGGAGAGCTGCGACCCAATTTGCCCTCTTTTCTCCCAATTCCTTTTGGATTAATAGTTGCCTAACTGCTGAGAAAGGAACTATCACTTTAGTATGGGTTTTTAAAAGAAAGGGTCGATAATGTTTGACTGCTTTAAAGACAGCAAAAGCTTGTTTCTCAATATCGGAATAGTTTAATTCGGCGCCTTGAAAGTTTGAACTGAAGAACGAGATGGGCGCTTCCAAATTGTCATCATTCAACTGGGTGAGCACTGCTGCGTAAGATAAGTCGGATGCAATGGTATATAATATAAAATGATTAGAAAGATTTGGAGTATTCAGAGCTGGGACATTGATTATTGATTGCTTAATACCATTAAAAGCTTGCTTTTCCTCTATTCCCCATCTGAAGGTTGAATTCTTTTTAATCATCGTTTGTAGTGGTAGTACAACCTGTGAAAAATCTGGAACGAATCGTTTAACGAAATTAATCTGCCCTAGAAACGACTGCATCGATTTTTTGTTGTGCGGAAAAGGAATTTCAGAAATTTCCTTAATTCGATCAGGATCTACATAAATGCCATCTTTAGATACAATAAACCCTAGAAGCTTACCCTGGTTGAGAGCAAAGAAAGACTTTTTCGGGTTGAGAGAGATACCATATGTTTTGCATCGTTGAAAAATCTGTTTTAAATCATGCAAGTGGTTATATCTCTTTTTAGAATACACAGTAATATCATCGAGGTAGACGACTACTGTCCGATTAATTAACCCTCTAAAGGCTGTATCCATGGCTCTTTGGAATGTCGCTCCTGCATTTATGAGTCCAAAAGGCATCTTTTGATATGCATAAGTTCCCCATTTTGTCCTGAATGTAGTCTTTAGTTGGTCATCAGGATGGACCAACACTTGATTATATCCTGAGAAACCGTCAAGAAAGGACATTAATTCAGATCCTGCTACCGATTGGAGGATTTGTTCCATGGTAGGCAGTGGGAAATTATCTTTCAAGATTGCCTTATTCAAGTTTCTGAAATCAATACAGATTCGAATGTCGCCGTTTTTCTTCCTGACTGGGACCATATTGGAGACCCAGTTTGAGTGTCGGACAGGGAAGATAATCTTAGCTTTTAGGAGCTTATTAAGTTCCGACTTTATTTGGCTCTCCAAATTCGGGTGTATTTTTCTTAACTTCTGCTGGATAGGTTTTTGATCGGGAAGCATAGGAATAGTATGTTGTATGATAGATGTATCATATGTCTTGAGGTCGTCATACTTCCAAGCAAAAACTTGCTTGTTTTTCCTTAAGAGTTTGATGAATGCTTCCTTTTCTTCTATAGAAAGTCCTAGTCCTAAGTTGATATTTTGAGGAGCTTGATCTGTTCCCAAATTGATTGATTCAAACCTAAGAGTAGAGCTTTGGAGTTTTGCATTAATTACAGGTTTGAACCTATCTTTAATGTCATAAAGGTCTTCGAGCTTTACTACAGGCTTAGGAATCGCGTTATCTTGAGATGTTTCTTTCATTTGAGAATCATGGTCATGCTCTTCAATGATTTGATTGTCATAAGACTTTTCAGAGGTTAAGAATTGCAAGATGTCCTTGTCATGGTTGAAAACCCTCCAGTTAGTGATGTTATCGGGAACTGAAGGTCTAAAAATTAATTCTATAGGAAATCTATCAAGGCTATAGTCTTCGGAAGGGAGGAGTTTGGAAGCTACGTTGGCTAGTAAATCAGCTGCCGAGTTTTGTGATCTTGGAATTGAAGAAATGTTGAATGCTGAGAAATGCAAAGTAAGATCTTGCACTAGCGATTGATAATGCTTAAGGTGGCTTGAAAGGCAATGAATTGTATTTCTTACCTGTTTAACAATGATCTCACTATCACCGAATACTTTTATATATTGGACTTTAAGGTCAATTGCCTTATATAGTCCCTGCACTAGAGCTTCGTATTCGGCCGTGTTATTGGTGCATTCAAATTCTAATCGACAGGATAGCATTGTTTTTTCGCCTTGCGGACTAACCAAGATGCAACCTGCTCCTGATCCCTCACTGGACTTAGAGCCATCAAAATACAAAGACCAAAATAAAGGAGAATCAACAAAAATATTTACATCTTTTTTATTTTCGTTGAAGCATTTGGATAAATTGGTTTGTGAAAAATTTTCTACTTGAGATGTACAATGGTTAACTAAAAAAGGGGAAGATTGGGCAACAAAGTTGCCAAAGAATGATTCTGAGGAATAATTTCCCAAAATGTTGTTGTTGAAGGCCACAGGCTGGTTTTCTTGTTCGAAATCGGTTACTGTGTGAGTCATGTGTTTCTCACGGTCAATCCTTATTTGATTTGGCTTACCCTTATAGGGGAGCCACATATGTGACCAATCCGTGGAAATGTATCCATGCAGTTTCTCAGACCAATCTCTGCTCAAAATTAAACCATAGAATTCAGGTATGTCAGCAATCAAAATATCTATTCTCTGTACTATTCTGGGATCAGCAGACAACCTGATAGTCACGGAATTAATTTCTCCTATAACCTGTACTTTGGTTCTGTCTAACTGTAAAATATGAATTGCGGACTTCTGGGGTTCTATGTTCAGTTTAGAACAAACTGAAGCTGGCATAATATTAGATGAAGCCCCTGAATCAATTAAACAGTTATGCAGATTTCGATTATAGATTTCATAGGTGAGCAAGAAAGGTGGGGTATGAGAATTGGATCTATCTCCGATCAGAACCGAATCGGTAGCTTCGACCATATCTGGAGGGGGTTGTCCTGAATCATTAGCAGCTTTTGAACTGGGAAGAGGAGAAGAGGGGACAACGTTAAATTCTCTTAGGAGCAATTTCTCTCTGATGTTTTAACTTACTTAGTTCAAACATGGTTATGTTTGCCTTAGTCTTTTTCATATCATCAACAATATTATACTCCATGGAGTCAGATACCACTAGTGTCTTGGATGTTGAAGGAGAGTTAGAAATTGGAGGCTGGTTTTGAGGGGCTGCTACCGGAGACTTCTTTGGAAGAACTTTTTCTTTTGGTGTGGCAGCACCTGCACTCCTCTTTTTTGTAGTTGTTTGAGTAGGTTCAGAAGCGATTTTACTTCTTGTAGTAACAGGAAAAGCTTCTTCTTGATTCTCGGTGTCAGAATTTGGGAGTATGAAATCCCACATGCCGTGACACTCAACTACTTCTTCTTCATCATCCGTTTGAGAGATTGATTCCTCTTCTTCTTCTTCCTGTTCAGAGTCTGCATTAGATATAACATTGGGTGGCTTTGTTTCAGTTTTCTTGAAAGTTCTAAATGGTCTTTTGTTCGAAGTTTCGGCCACCTGTTTTTTAATTTCAACCATTTCATTAGACAATGTTTTAAGGACCTTTTGTAAACCTTCCATGTCGTATGGGTCCTTTGGGGTCTTTTTCTTAGAATCTTCTTTAAATGAAACTTTTTTGGATTTTCTATCCTCCAAGGCAGCTTTCTTCTCTAGAGCATTAATACGCTTTTCAACTGCAAGTGCTTCCTTCATGTTTTCAGCTAAGGTAGGTTTGCCAGCCCTGTTAACAAAAATAGCTATATTGGAAGGGAGGGCAGTAATGTACCATTCGCTCCTAATTTGTTCACTTGGTTTCGAAGCGGTGGGGATTTTATTTAGGAGTTTGTTGAATTGAGCATTAAACTCCTTTATTGGTTCCCTATGCTCTATTCTCAAATTGGAGAGGTCGTTTATTAAAGTCGCCAGAGACCTGTCATCTCCATATTTGGTAAGGAACTGCTCTTGGCATGTGGTCCAGCTGGTAATAGAACCAGAAGGTAAAGAGAAGTACCAGGATCCTGCCGATCCTTGCAGGGTATAAGGGAAAAGTCTGACAACAACATCTTGTTCTGTCACTCCTTTTAAGTTAACTGCTAACATGAAATTGTTAATATGTTCTTCAACTTGTGTTCCGTTATCTGGATTAAATTTAGGCAACCATTTTTCGGGAGCATCAGGTAGATCATGTAATGGTCCGGGCATATTGACTGCACCTGGCGTAGTCCATGGATCTGCCATTATGCTGGCGATAATAGTTGTTACTACTATTGGTATTCCAGATGACTGAGGAGAAGAAGTTGTTGGAGAGAGAGTAGCTTGAGATGCTGTAGTACTTATTCCCTGATGAACAACAATGTGTAACGGAGGAGTGGATGGTTGACTTCGCAGAGGAGGAATTGAGATGGAAGATATGGAAGAAAGATCTTCACTATCAAATACTTCAGTAATCTTCTTAGCCTTTTTCCTTTTCGGTAAAGGGAACTCAGTAGGTTCGATACCGAGTTTTTCGCTCTGAAGTCTGGTAAGTGGATGGGATAAATTTAACTGCGAGGTCACACTGCTTTGTGATACTTCAGATTTCTGAGGTGAAATCGAGAAGCTCTGAAGTTTATGGATAAGAGACTGAACTTCAGGGGATTCAAGACTTAAATGTTCTGAAATATGATGGGTATGAGCAGTGGTGGTTGATTCCTCTTTTTCTTGATTGTGTGCCGGAGAACCAGCATGTGATTGAGAAGGGGAAGAGGATTTGGAGGGAGAATTACTCTTAGAATGGTTTGCAGATTTGGACCTACTTGCCATTCACAGTCGATGGCCCTCCTTCTAGCGCCAAAAATGTTGATGCCCCGAAATTCGTTGCAACAACATCGGGGAAACCACCCGGTCCGGAACTTAGTGCAGCTCCTTTTCCGTTTGGAATAGTGGCTCCGACTGGGGATAATGGGACCAGTTTCCCAAAGATTATAAGTAAACGGGATGGATGAATGATTTACGATGTAAGGTGATAATAAATAAATAACTAAACTACAAAAGAAATATAATAACTATAAGCTAATCCCGGGACTTATCGATTCATTTGAATACAGCGTTTGATAATTTAGGCTTACTGGCAGGCATATAGATGACACTAGCAATAAGCATAAATGTTTAAATCATTTAAGATTGCTCTGCATAAGTAGTTATGCAGAGCGATAATAGTGAATTACTGTACTCAGTCATTTATATCATTGTTACGCGCATGATTAAAAGAGATAACAAATCACAAAACATTCAATAGTGATATGAAATGCAGACTTGCTGTTATATTGCATACATGTAATCAACAATAGCAAAAGTAATAACACAGCAATTCATATAATAGAAAAGAGAACAGATACAGATAATAGTACCATGCAAGCTGTTTGGTCAATCCAATATATTAATCGCTATGTCGCGGTTCTTCCTTCAGACCAAAAAGCATTCCAAGCAAACGACAATAGTGCACAATTTACTTAAAACAGCCTTCCAAGTAAAATTAAGAACCAGTGGTCGAGTTTCAAAAAGAATATAGACTGAAGCACAATAGTGCAAACTTCAGCCTTTAAGTCTTTTACAAAATTTTACGACCCTTTCCAAAACAATGAAAGGGTCTATAAATACTATGCTAATCTAAAATATCTAAATATCTAAAACTGAAAAACAACTAAATTGGCATTAACAAATATCATTTTGTATTTTGGTGATTCGGCAGTCGGCGGCGATGTTTCAGTCAGAGGTCTCTTTGCCTTTACTCCTTTGCTGACATATCGCCAGCATTGGCTCTACTTCTGGTGGAGTATTGAGGCGTGAAGTCAGCTGTGCATCATATGTGGCATCTCGAATATCGGCAATCAGGTATCGGAGAGCATCTGTTAGACAATTAAGAGCCGACCTTTGAGAATGTGGTTTAATCAGGAAAAGCCAGTATGCATCGGCGGTCAAGGTATTTACTCCAGTAATTAACCGCCCTTGTTTCTCCAGATCAGGGTAATTCCTGAGCTCCAGCATATTTGCCGTTGTTATGTTTCCAGGTGTGCATTGTGAAATCATGTTTGCCAGATACAATGTATCATTGACTAGATTGATCATGTTACTGGCAATCATTTTGCATCTGGAGGCTGCTCTTTCTGCTTTCATCATCTGTGTGTTCCATTCCATGAAGAGTATGTCCTTGTATGTTACACAGATTTGGGAGAAATTTGCGGCTTGCCCTTCTGGAGTGTCTTGCCATTCAATATACTCTGTTATATCGTCTTCAGCCTGATCCAACTTACTTCTGGCTTTCTCGATTTGTTCACACACTGCTGTAGATGTTTCACACAGTGATTCAGCTTCAACAAGTTGTTGGCATAAGATCCTGATTTGAGATATCAGTGCGCTGTTTATTCGAGTTGCCTCTGCTCTGAAATCATTGATACTCTTGGCGCTCTTAATACCTTCAAGCTGAGCTGATAGCTGAATTATTTGCTCGTCTTTAGCTTGTATCATCAGCTCATTCGATGCCTTCAACTGGGATAATGCCTCTGACAATTCTTTTGCTTTCTGAATGTCACTTTGGTCTATCCTCAGTTGTTCAATTTGCTGGGTTAACAAATGATTCTCTTGTTGTTGGGCCAGCAATTGTTCCTCTGCCTGTGCTGCCTTATTCCTTGCCTCTATCACTTCTGCTTGTAATGCGTATATCTCATGCTCTTTAGTCTTCAAAAGAAGACTTACTTCGGATGCTTTGTCAATAGTTGCCGCTGAATAAGCTCCCGCAAATTGCGATAGCTTTGTCAGATCTTCAGAGGGATCCAATTCTCCCTTCCAGACCACATTGCCCGTGATTGTTTGCTCAAGCAAAATAGAAGGTTGATCAAGCCTTCGCCTTTTCCTCGAGCGCCTTACAACGGCTCTATGCTTTGGGCTGTAAAAAATGTCTAGAGGAGGAATTTCCTCCACCTGAAGATCAATTTGATCGGATGGGTCTTGAGTGATTACCTCTACATTCTGTACCATGGGTGAGCCGCTGGTTCCCTCTAGAACCGGAGAAGAAGTAGTATTGGGAGTCTTAGAGGCGTCTGAGTCTTTGGAGGCTTCCTTACCACTTATGATGGAATCGAATTGGTTCCATTCTTTAATTAATTCAGGATCAGTAGAGATTTGCTCACTTTGTTCTGTCTGAGCTTTACTTTGTTCTTTCTCCCGTTCAATCCTCTGCTGTTCCTCCAATGCCTTCTGCTATTGCTCCTCTTGTGCTCTTTGCTGCTGTTCCTCCAATTCCCTTTTCTGCCTATCTTCCAGTTCTTTCTTTGCTTTCTCTTCTTCTTCTCTTTTCCTCTGTTCTTCTAACTCCTTTTGCTTTCTTTGCTCTTGTTCAATTTGTGCTTTTTGCTGCCTTTCTATCTGCTCTCTTCTTTGCTTCTCTGCTTGCAGCTTGTTTTGCCTTTCCTCCTGTTGTCTATCATATTCTTTAGTTGTAACAGGAGATAGGTGTATTTGCTGCTGACCAGACTCGCTTGAGGAAGATGTTGGGGTTGTGGATAATAAATCTAGAGGCAAAGTTTGCAACCTTTGCTTTCTAAGTTTATTAAATTCAGTTAACTCCACATCTTCATATCTCAGTGAAGCGAGTTGTCTGACTTGGCTTATTGAATCGGCACTCATGAACAGGTCGTCAAACTGGTCTTCTTGATGAACAACCTTTGACAGCTTGGCCTGTTCCAAGGCAATGAAAGCAGTCTTTTTTGGATCATAAAGTCTATTTGGAATAGAAGCCAGGGATATCAATTGGAGTTTTGCTGCTTCCTTTTCTGCATGTTTATAATTCAGCAGCGTATAAACTCCAATTCTTAAAGGAAAAGAGGGCCATCCTCTCTTCTTCTCCTCCTTGAGAGTTTGTGTGACACTCTCAGACATAATCTGGTAGGAGATTTCCCGGGCTAACAGTTTATCTGGGACGTACAGGGGGAGGACATGTGGCCTAGCCTTGCTTCCAAAAACTCTAATATAGGTAAAATGCTCTTCGCCGAACCAATGGGCTACGGCTGGGAGATCAAAAGAAGCTTCATAGGAAATTCTAGGGATAGGTCTGTCAAAAATAGAATAGTGAACGGGAACCATAAAACCATTGCAAATTTGATACAGATGGTCTTTGTGGGAGGGTTTCCACAATTTCCGATGGTACAAGTGAATGGGTGTTGGGTCGTGGGTTGTCCATCTCCAACCATGGCCCTAAACTCACGAATAGCTATGACCAATTTATCAGACAAAATAGTGGCCCAATCCATGATTATACTATTGACGGCCGCTTCCATTAAAGGAACCATATCAATATGAATATTTGCAGAGTCATGAAATCCCCACAATCTACACATCATAATCCCGGCGTAGCAATAAGGTGAAGCCAAAGAAGCATTGGAGTACTTACCCGACATATCATGCTTGTGTTTGGTTGGATTCTGCCTCCACTCTCGGAGAGGTTCGGATGGCGATTCATTCTCCTTCGCGAATTTTTCCAAAAAGGCTCTATTATAGACTAGCTCGGGTTGAGGCAAATGATACATCCGTCTCAAGTCATCAGGCTTGAAGGAACCGAAAATCCTTCCATCCTTAGTATGGAAGGTTCTATCAGTGAGAGTAATTTCTTCAATTGCCCAACGTACCACATCAGTATAAGGCAAGACTTGTTCTCTGGCTGCTATTCTGTGCAGAAAGGAGTCAGCCAAATCTTTAAGAGTTGCCTCAGACTTTCTTAGTTCATCCACACTAGCCTCCGTTACTGTCTTTTCTGGTTGTTCTGCTTCTAGCAAATTGTATGTACCTTGCCATGTAGTACCAGGAAGACCAGTGCATGTAGTATCTGAGATTAAGCCTTTCTTTGAAACCATAGCAGCTTGGCCTGAGACAGGTGTCGGAGTAGAACCTGCCACCTTTTTGAACTTCTTTCCCATCATATTCAGACTTCTCTCGGTTGAATTCTACACAAATGCAAGAGAAATCGTAACAAAGAAATAACAATGACGATCCATAACGGGATAGATATATAACTTGAAGCGTGGTGAGATTAATTCTAAAAGTGGCTGCGGATCTAATGATTTGAGAGGGCACCGCAGATGCAATGATGGTGATTTTATAGCCTGCAGCTCCATAAATGACCATTACTTAAGTTATTAAACCGAATGACCCCTTAAAGCGTGCAATAGATTTCTTCAAAGGTCTAATCGTAATTGCTCGTTAATTCGAAGGGGCAAAGCTTTAAATACGCATGCATTACCTTATCCCTTTACTTAACGGCATTTTGAAATTTGTGCTTTTGTCAAATCGGATTTAAATATAACTTTAATGCTTTGAAATAATCACCCTTTTTTTTTAGGAGTTCTGGTCATCATTAAGCGTCATCGCATCGCATCGGGAGTGTGAGTGACATTATCATTTGGGAGAGATCTTGGCGAATGTCGATTGCGACATTGTATCATATTAGCGCGCGAACATAATCCCTAAATGCATATCAATTGATTTACCGACTACCGATAGCGATATCACATCGCATCGGGAAAAAGATTTGAACGTCTTATGAAGATGTATGGGATTCTGCCGACTACCGATAGCGATATCGCATCGGGGAAAAGATGTGTGCTTTTTCTGTGTGTGCATTGGCTATCGCCGATGGCCGATAGCGATATCGCATCGGAAAGAACCAAGGTAGCAAACGGTCTTGCGATTGCTTTTTCGGACTTAACCAAAAATTGCTTATTATTTGTTCAAAAAGGATTTTGTTAACAAATTCATTTGATTATCATACCTTTTTCGAACAAATTCATTAATGCCAATTAAAATTTTTAAAAGGGACCCATTTCATATGTTAATTGTTTGTGATAAAAATGTTATGAAATGGGGGGTTGTTGTAGGGCACAACACCTAGCTACTTGTCTGCCAAGGTTAAACAGTTTGGACATACTTCTTTCTCTATTCTATAACAGAAAATTGAAACATGGCAGGATCCAGATTAGGCTGTTGGACCATCCATCAAAATTCAGTCAACATCAAGCTATGTACACATGTTTTCTCTTGTAAATATGGGATCTTTGCATCACCAAAGCAGAGCATATTTGGACCTTTCTTTGCCAATCATGAAATATGAAACCTATTGGTATAGGTAGCTAACACCACCAAGTCCACTTGGACCCCCACCATTGTTTCTTTCAGCTTTTCAGTTTCCTTAATTGTAGCACAATTTACTATTTTTAGCAGTTTTTTGAGTCATGAACTTCCGGAGTCGTTTTGAGGCCCTAAACGACGTTTTTTTGGGAAAATTGGTAGCAACATGGGTCCATGAACTAATGTTGCTCTTCACAAAGTTGTAGTTCTCAGACAGATCTTTCTAACGAGATATTGTGCACGTGAAACGGAAATCGTATGCCAAAGTTACAACCCTAGGAAGGTGATGTACCAATTTACCCAAACATGGCCCACAATTTGGAGTTTCATCTTCTAGGGTTAGGATTTGGATGTTTAGGGTTTTCCATTATTTTTCAACAATAAATAGGCCTTCGAGCCTCATTGTAACACAGTTCAGAGGCATGTAGCTGCCGCATCTCTTCTCAGAGATAAGCTACCATCGCCCTAGCTAGTTTATTTCCATTTCTGTTTGTAAGAATATTTCAATATTTTACAGTAATTAAATGAAGTATTATTTTTGTTGCATCTCTATATATATTGTTATATCTATAATTTTTTGCGTTCCTATTTAAATCTGGATCAGTGGTATCAGAGCGGTCTGTTCTTTCTCTGTCTTTCTTTGCATGTCCCCAACAAGGTCGGGATATAAGGAGTTAGGTCTTGAACTAGTCAAACCTTTGCAGGACCATCCTCGCAAATCCTGACAGCCTCCCATGGCAGATGAAAAGAAAGATGAGGGGGTAGGAGATCCTATCAAAATCTTGCTTGAAGAGGTCCTTAAGCGACAAAGGAACGCAATGATGGACAACTTTTCCCAGATCCTTCGGCGGCTACCCAGGGGCGACACATCTACTTGCAACAGCTATTCTGGAAGTGCCACACCCTTTAAGGTACAAGTTAACTTTTACATTCCCATATTTGAGGGTCAGATAGATGCAAACTCCGTAGATAAATGGTTAAATCTTCTATAAAGGTATTTTTTATTCATTTTTTTTCCTATCGGAAAAAGCTTACTTTCGCTCTTCTCAAAGCCACCCCCCACGTCAAGGACTGGTGGGAAACCTACTACGAGTAGAAGAATGAAAATACTACCTCACTTTTTTCATCTGCACCCACTTGTGATTCATTCTAGACTGCCATCAAGGATCAGTACTACACTATCGGAATCTATGAGGATCAATACATAAAGTGGACCATGCTGCTTCAAGAAAGGGACCGAGACGTACTGGAGTTTACGAATATTTTCCATACCCTTTGCACCAAGTTGGGTATCAAAGATTCGGAGCAGCATTTGATACTCAAATACCATGGCTTATTGCACAGGTACATCTAGGAAGAAATAGAATTCCTGAACATCTCCTTGCTCGGCACAGCATACCGATATGCCTTCAAGATCAAGCAAAAGTTTAAACAGAAGAAGCGAGACTTTGGATCTGTGAATCCAAAGCAAGGGAAAGGTGCCCCCAGACCATAGAACAAAGGACAAAGCCAAGGCAAGGTGGCCCAAGACAACCCGCCAAAGCTGCAAGCAAAGAACAATGCAGCAAAGCCGAAAAAGGACACGGGAAAGTGGTCTGCGTTCCATAAGAGCTCCATTCACAACACAAGTGAGTGTCAAGTCAAGAAGTCACTAGTGGTCGAGCTAAAGGTTTCAGAATAAAATGCATGTTCTGACTGTTAGTCAGAACTCAACAAGGGGAATGACAAAGGGAAGCAGATTATCGATGCAGAGCCCAATGCCACCATTACCGCCACAAAGATCCAGAAGGAGGAACCAGAAGATCCAGAGGAGGAGGTGTGTCTCTTCCACTCCTAGATGTGGGTAAAGGGCACCCTGCTATAGTTCATTTTCGATAGCGGGAGCCAAAAGAACCTCATTTCGGCGGAGGTCGTGAAGTGGTTGGGCTTACCAACCACAACACATCCACAACCATACACCATCGGGTGGCTTCACCAAGGACGAGATCTTCGCATGAGCCAGCAGTGTCGCCTTCCATACAACATAAAGCCCTTCATGGATGAGGTATTGTGTGGTGTTCCTCCCCTTGATGTTTGTGATGTATTATAGGACAACCATACTTGTGGAAGAAACATGTTGTGTATGAATCAAGGCCTTGTGTTGTTATTCTTACTTTGGGAAATAAGTTGTACAGGATACAGAAGGTAGCACCGCCTACCGCCATCTCTTTGTTAGAAAATTATATATTACGGAGCAATGGAACACATAAAATATTGTAGAAATATAAACACAGAAAACGCACAAAAACAAGAGAGACACAGATATATGTGGTTCACCCAGTTTGGGCTACGTCCACCCCGAACAGCCAGTCCTTCCTTTCTATTATCCAGAAAAATGAAGAGACACAACCTACAACAAATCCGCTGTAATATCCTCTGTTTTCTCTCACAGTCTCACCTCTCTGTTTCTCGCTCACAGAATACACATCTATCACACAACCTCAAATACAATACCCTCATACAAAGAGAGGGGTTGCCTTCTAGGGAAAAAAACCCTAAACTAAACATAAGTTCTACCGTCAGATCATCCGCCTAATGAATGGCCCAGATTGACTAGAAATTACTATACTTTTACAAGGCAGTTTTATAGCTGTTTTTAGCTTCGGGGGCACTGCCCCCGAAACCCCCCGCCAGGGGGGGGCTCCCAAAAGTCGCAGCCACCCCCCCTGGACCCCCCCTACAGTGAATATTTTATGGGCGGTGTTGCCACCCCCATTTCGAATTGGGGTCCTATGTGGCGATACCTTTGAATATAGAAGATAATCAGGCTCCACACCCAAAAATCTCCCACTTGGAGACTGATTGTAGCAACTCCACCGCTGCTCCATTTTCTAGACAATAACTCCTCTTTGGACCTGGTTGTTTCTCATCTTCATCGTCATCCTTGAAGACCAACTGAAACTGAGCATATTCTCAGTTTCTCCCTGGTTACAACTTTTGTTAGCATATCTGCAGGATTCTGGCTAGTGTGTATCTTTTCCAGCTTCAACTCTCCATCTTCCAACACTGATCGTATGAAATGGTACTTGAGTTGTATGTGTTTAGTCCTAGAATGAAACGCTGAGTTCTTTGCAAGATGAATGGCACTTTGGCTATCACTGTATAACGTGCCCATATCATGCTCCTTACCCAATTCACCCATAAACCTTTGTAACCAAATCATTTCTTTACTAGCCTCTGTAGCAACAACATACTCTGCTTCTGTTGTTGAAAGTGCAACAACACTTTGGATTTTTGAAATCCAACTGACAGTTGTTCCACCAACAGTAAATACATATCCTGTAGTGCTCCTCCTGCTATCCTTGTCACCTGCCATATCTGCATCAACATATCCCTGTAGAGAAATGTTTGCACCACCAAAGCATAATGCTTGATTTGTGGTACCTTTCAAATATCTGAGAATCCATTTCACTGCCATCCAATGTTCCTTTCCTGGATTGTTCATGTACCTGCTTACAACTCCCACTGCATGTGCAATATCAGGCCTTGTGCACACCATTGCATACATTAAGCTTCCAACTGCTGATGCATATGGAACTTTAGACATATAATCCATGTCTTCTCGGGTCTTTGGGCACATTTCCTTACTAAGTTTGAAATGGCTAGCAAAAGGTGTACTGACTAGTTTTGCATTGTGCATATTAAATCTTTTCAACACCTTTTGTATGTACTCATTCTGAGACAATGTTAATTTGCGATTTGTCCTGTCTCTAGTGATTCTCATACCAAGGATTTGTTTTGCAGCTCCCAAATCCTTCATTGGAAATGAATTTGCCAATTTTCTTTTGAGTACATTTATTTCCTGCATGTTAGATCATGCAACAAGCATGTCATCCACATACAATAACAATATAATATAGCTGCCATCATTTTGCTTTTTCAAATAAACACAATGATCAGAGTGACATCTAGTATAACCTTGTTCATACATAAACTTGTCAAATTTTAGATACCACTGCCTTGGAGCCTGTTTTAAGCCATACAAGCTCTTCTTCAACCTACACACTAGTTTCTCCTTCCCTTTCACCTCATATCCTTGTGGCTGCTGCATATATATCTCTTCCTCCAAATCCCCATGGAGAAAGGTTGTCTTTACATCTAACTGCTCAAGATGCAAATCTTCAGTTGCTACAAGACTTAAAATAGTTCTGATTGAAGTCATTTTAAAAACAGGAGAAAATATTTCATCAAAATCAATACCTTTCTTCTGTGCAAACCCCTTCACCACAAGTCTAGCTTTATATCTCTGTTTTCCTCCATCTTCTTCCTTCAGCCTATAAACCCATTTATTCTTCAATGTAGTTTTTCCTATAGGCAACCTGACTAAATCCCAAGTCTGGTTATGCATTAAGGAGTCCATCTCTTCTTCCATGGCTACCTCCCACTTCTTCCTGCTTTCAACCTGCATTGCTTCTTCATAACATTCGAGTTCACTGGAATCAGTCAACAATAAATAATATAATGAAGGAGAGTATCGTTCAGGGGGTCTACTTATCCTGGTAGATCTTCTAACACCACTTTCAGGTGTTTGGGGTGCCTGTTGTTGTTGTGGTGGTTGCTGTTGTTGTGGTTGTTGATTATTATTATTTTCAGGCACCTTTCCTTTTTTAGTGATTTCATCAAGAACTGTGTATTCCTTGTTTTCCTTTTCCTGTTTCTTTTCCTGCAACTGATTCTTATACAAGACCTTTTCATTGAATATTACATATCTACTCCTAATGATTTTGTGATTTTCGTAATCATATAAGCGATAACCAAAATCATTAACACCATATCCAATAAAGGTACATTTCTTTGACTTTGCCTCAAGCTTTGTTCTATTTTCTTTATCAATATGGACAAATGCCTCACAACCAAAAGGCTTTAAAATAGAGTAGTTTACCTTTTTACCTGTCCATGCTTCCTCTGGAACACCACCATCCAAGGAACTTGAAGGCCCCCTGTTTATTAGATAAACAACAATATCTACAGCATCTACCCAAAACTGTAAAGGAAATCCTGCATGCAATCTCATGCACCTTGCACGCCCCATGATTGTTCTGTTCATCCTTTCTGACACACCATTTTCTTGTGGTGTTCTTGGAACTGTCTTCTCTCTGCGAATTCCATGCTCTGAACAGTACCTATCAAACTCTTTGCTGCAATATTCACCTCCATTGTCTGATCTAAGACACTTCAATTTCTTTCCTGTCTCAATCTCAACCAAAGCTTTCCATTTCTTGAAAGTATCAAATACATCAGATTTATTCTTAATACAATAAATCCAAGTTTTTCTAGTTGCATCATAAATAAAAGTAACATAATAACGAGAGCCATCGAGAGATGATACCTGAGCAGGTCCCCATACATCTGTATGCACAAGCTATAATTTTTCATTCTTCTTTTCTTTCCCAACTCTGAGAAATTTGACTCTCTTCTGTTTTCCATAAATGCAGTTCTCACAGAAGTCCAAATCAACATTCTTCAAACCTGGCAACAAATTCCTTAAGTGAAGAATCTTCATCCCTTTTTCACTCATGTGTCCAAGCCTATGATGCCATAATGTTGCATCTGCTCCTTTGGAAGTCAAAACATTAACAGAGTTAGAAATACCATTGCATAAATACAATGTACCAACCTTTTCGCCTTTCGCTATTACCAGGTCTCCTTTGGTGACCTTCCAAGCTTTATCTGTGAAAGTTGTCACACAACCTTCACCGCTTAACTGTCCTATTGAAATCAGATTTTTCTTTAGATCTGGAACATGCCTTACCTCCTTTAGTAGCCATTGGTTTCCATTCTGTTGCTTTACAAGAACCTTACCCATTCCAACAATTTTACAGGGTTTATCATCACCCAAACAAACTTGTCCAAAATCTCCTTGAGCATAGTCATGAAAGTATTTCTTATCAGGTGTGGCGTGGAATGAGGCCCCTGAATCTACCACCCAGGAATCAGTAATATTTTCGAAAAAAAGAATCAAAGCATCTTGTAACACCTCACCTGTCACATTTGCTTCATGATTGTTTTCTTGTTGTGCATCTCCTTCTTTTCCCTTCCAAGATCTACAGTCTTTCTTTAGATGTCCTTTCTTTCCACATTTCCAGCACACTATCCCCGATCTGGACTTGGATCTACCTTTCCTTGATTTACTGTGATATCTTGAGCTCTTTCCTCTTTCCATTTTTCTTCCTCTAGACTCTGCACTCAAAGCATTTCCCGATGTCTCACCAGAGCTTTTCCGTCGCATTTCCTCGCTAAGGATAGCACCGACAACATCATCAAACTTTAAAGTACTAGATCCAGAAACGGAGTTACTAATGGCCATTACCAAACCATTCCAACTTTCTGGTAATGAGCACAAGAATAACAGAGCTCTAACTTCATCATCAAAGTTTACCCCTACAGAACTTAACTGAATTGTAACTGTATTAAAATCATTTAAATGGTTTGCAATAGATCCACCTTCCGACATATTCATATTAAATAACTGTTTCATAAGAAATACCTTGTTTGAGGCCGAGGGTTTTTCATATAGTTTCGACAATGTCTGCATCAAACCCTCTGTCGTGGTTTCCTTCGAAATGTTGAAGGCGACTGACGCAGCAAGGCACAACCGTATTTTTCTGAGTGCCTTTCTATCGAGAAGGTTCCATTATTCATCTTTCATACCCGTCGGCATCTTTGTTTTTCCACCCAATGGTAGGTATAGATATTTCTGATACAGATAATCTTCCATCTAAATCTTCCACAGCGGGAAGTTTTGGCCGTTAAATTTCTCAACCCTAAACTTACCATCTTCCGCCATTGCTCCCACTTGAACCAGGAACCCTTCTTTCCTGCGAGTTTATCAGCCAAATAGACCTTCGGCTCTGATACCAGTTGTTAGAAAATTATATATTACGGAGCAATGGAACACATAAAATATTGCAGAAATATAAACACAGAAAACGCACAAAAACAAGAGAGACACAGATATACGTGGTTCACCCAGTTTGGGCTACATCCACGCCGAACAGCCAGTCCTTCCTTTCTATTATCCAGCAAAATGAAGAGACACAACCTACAGCAAATCCGCTATAATATCCTCTATTTTCTCTCACAGTCTCACCTCTCTGTTTCTCGCTCACAAAATACACATCTATCACACAGCCTCAAATACAATACCCTCATACAAAGAGAGGGGTTGCCTTCTAGGGAAAAAAACCCTAAACTAAACATAAGTTCTACTGTCAGATCATTCGCCTAATGAACGGCCCAAATTGACTAGAAATTACTATACTTTTACAAGGCATTTTTACAGTTGTTTTTAGCTTCGGGGCGCTGACCCCGAAACCCCCCGCCAGGGGGGGGGGCTCCCAAAGGTCGCAGCCGCCCCCCCTGGACCCCCCCTGCAGCGAATATTTTACGGGCGGCGTTGCCGCCCCCATTTCGATACCTTTGAATATAGAAGATAATCAGGCTCCACACCCAACACTCTTTGGTTACTGCAAAACAATGCAATAAGCTCATTTCCAAAACTAGGAAATTTGTTTTCCTGATGATATGCCCTCAAGGAAGGAAGAAGATGGTGGCCACGACCTCTAGATAGAGCCCCTCTACATGACAACTATAGATGGACAAGGTTGTGGAGGAGTACGAGGAAATCTTCACCTCCCCTATCGGGGTTCCTCTGCATTGTCAGGTCAAGCACTCCATTGATCTGACCCCAAGTGAACGGCTTCCAAATGGACCAATCTATCAGAGCTCTGTTGTGGAGAACGATGAAATCAAGAGGCAGATTCAAGAGCTTCTACAAAAAGGTCACATTGATCCGAATTCATCGCCCTATGGGAGCCCAAACATGTTGGTATAGAAGAAGGATATGACTTGGAGACTATGTATTGATTATCGGGTGTTGAACAAGATCATTGTTTGTAATAGGTACCCGATCCCATGGATTAATGACCTCCAGGACCAAATGAAGAGGGAAAAATATTTCAGCAAGATCAATTTGAAGTCAGGATATCACCAGGTACCAATCAAACACTCCGACGTGTAGAAGAATGCCTTTAAATCCAAGGAGGGCCTTTTTGAATGGTTCGTTATTCCTTTTGGATTGACAAATACTCCTGCAACCTTCATAAGGGTAATGGATGAAATCTTGCAACCAATCACCAACTCATTTGTAGTGGTATAAGTGGATGACATCCTGATCTTCAGCCACCGTTGGAAAGAGCACCTCCACCACATCCGACAGGTTCTCCAAACACTGTGGCAACACAAGTTATGTGCCAATTTGGATAAATGCAGTTTTGGCATGACCCAGGTTCAATATCTGGGATACATTATTGATGAGCGGGTGGTGCATGTGGATCTAGCCAAGATCCAAGTCATTCAGGATTGCCCATCTCCAACCACTCTAACAGAGCTCCGTAGCTTTCTAGGTCTTGCTAGCTTCTACCGCAGGTTTGTGTTGGGATTTTCTCATATCACTTGGCCCTTGAGTCAAGTCACCAAGGGAGGAGAGAAAGAAAAATTCTTTTGGTCTAAATCTCAATAGAAGGCATTCACAGAGTTGAAAGATCGCCTCTGCTCGGCACCAGTGCTCGCATTACCAGACATGCAACAACCATTTGAGGTCAAGATAGATGCCTTTGACTATGTTATTGGGGAAGTCCTTACTCAACACGGGAATCGAGTGGTATATCACAGTGAGACACTTTCAGACATAGTCTAAAAGTATCACACTTATGACAAAGAGATGTATTCCATTATGCAGGCCTACCAACAACGGAAACATTACATTTTGGGGAAGGAAAAGGTCATTCACACAGACCACCAACCGTTGCAATTCATATAGACCCAAGGGAAATTGCAGAATGATCGCCATCAGAAGTGGTCCACATACCTGCAATATTTCCATTTGAATATCAAGTATAAGAAGGGCAGCACCAATAATGTTGTAGATTGCCTTAATTGACCACCAATCATGGCGTTAACCACCATGCTAAATTCTTATGGGCACAAGACTTTTGATTGGCCACTTCTCTACAAAAGCGGCCAAGAATTCGGCCACACATACTAGACACTCTTGGAGGGTCATCATGTTCCAGATTTTCACCTCCAGGATGCCCTATTATGCCACCTGGGTCACCTTTGTGTTCCTTCAAGCAAGTGTGCCAAGATGATTTGGGAAGCACACTACATTCAGGCTGCTGGGCATTTCGGGGTCGAGAAAATGGTGGCAGTACTACAGAAGTATTTCTATTGGCCGAATCTTCGACAAGATGTCGAGAAGTACATCAGATCATGCACCGCCTATGTCATTTCCAAACTAAACATCAAGAATCAAGGCCTATATACCCCGCTGCCTACCCCTAGTCGACCTTGGGAATCCATCTCCATGGATTACATGTCATGCCTTGCTTCTACTAAGCATGGAAACGACTGCATTTTTGTGGTCGTCGACAGGTTCTTGAAGATGGCCATTATGGCAGCCTACAAGAAAAGTATCATAGCAAAAGCCACTGCTAAACTCTTCTTTGAACGAGTGTGGGTACACTTTGGGATCCCACAGTCTATCATCTCAGATCGGGACAGCAGGTTCCTCAGCACATTTTGGTCCAGTCTCTGGTTGATGCTGGACACCTAACTCACTGAATCCACAGCCTTCCATCCTCAAATTGATGGCCAGATAAAGGTTGTCAACAGGATGATCGTACACATTTTGTGCCTGTAAAACTCAAAGCATCCATGCACATGGGATGAGAGCCTCCCCTATGTTCAGCACAACTACAACCGGGCTCTCCACAGCTCGACTGGCCACAGCCCTTTTTAGGTTGGCTTGGGATTGTAACCACTATGTCCCATTGATGTGGCCATGCCATTTGTAGCTACTCATGCATATTCGGCTCATGTCCAGTCCGAAACAGATAAAGAAAACAGCTTCATTGAGCACATCCAACATATTCACCAGCAGGTCCATGACTTTCTGGAGTAGTCAAATGCCAAGTACAAGTAGCAACATGGTCAACATCGGGTGCCACACAAGTTTCAGGTGTGCGACAAAGTCTGGTTGCATTTGCAAAAGGAACACCTTACCTAAGCCTAACAGAAACTCAAACCACTCTGATATGGTCCTTACACCATTACCAAGGCTATGGGAGACAATGCATTTGAGCTTAGCATTCCCCCATTCCTTGGCCTACACCCAGTGTTCAATGTGGATCGCCTTCGGCCATACTTTCCACCATTACTAGACACATCCCACATTGCATAACAACTCACACACACAGAGTTAAATCCAGATTGCATGGAACAAGCTGCAACTGATCAGATCATGGACACACAGATCAAGCACACTCACCAGTAGAATATCGAACTGTATCGAGTTGTCAAAGCAAGCCAACTCCTTCACCAGGGCAAGTGGCTCACCAGGGACCATGTTCAGTAGAAGTTTCCTCATCTCATGGAGGAACTCAACGCAATGGGGACCATTGCTTCCTAAGGGTGGAGGAATGATCTAGGTGGATATTGGTGGCCATCCACCAAGTCCACTTGAAACCCTGCCATCATTTCTTTCAACTTTTCAATTTCCTTAATTGTAGCACAATTTACTATTTTTAGCAATTTTTTCGGTCTTGAACTTTCAGAGCCATTTTGAGGCCCTAAATGACGTTTTTTGGGAAAAATGGGTGCAACATGGGTCATTAAATAAATGTTTCTCTTCCCAAAGTTGTATTTCTCGGATAGATATTTCTAACGAGATATTGTGCAAGTCAAACGGAGATCATATGCCAAAGTTATGACCCTGGGAAGTTGATGTACCAATTTACCCAAACAGGGCCCACATTTTTGTGTTTCATCTTCTAGGGTTAGGTTTTTGGATATTTATGGTTTTCCATTGTTTATCAAGAATAAATAAGCTTTCAAGCCTCATTGTAACATAGTTAAGAGGCATGTAGCCACCACATCTCTTCTCAGAGATAAGCTACCATCGCCCTAGCTAGTTTATTTCCATTTCTATTTGTAAGCATATTTCAATATTTTATAGTAATGAAATGAAGTATTATTTCTAGTATTATTGTTACTATTTACTGGTTCAGTGGTATCAGAGAGATCTGTTCTTTCTCTAATTTTTTCTTTGAATGTCCCCAACGAGGTCAGTAAGGAGTTAGGGCTTGAACTGGTCAAACCTTTGCAGGACCAGCCTCTCAAATCCCGAGGGCCTCCCATGGCAGATGAAAAGAAAGATGAGGGGGCAGGAGATCTTATCAAAATCTTGCTTGAAGAGGCCCTCGAGTGACAAAGGAAAGCGATGATGGAAAACTTTGCCCAAATCCTTCATAGGCTACCCAGGGACGACACATCTACTTCCAGCAGCTACTCTGGAAGCGCAACACCCTTTAAGGTACAAGTTAACTTTGACATTCCCATATTTGAGGGTCAGATAGATGCAGACTCCGTAGATAAATGGTTAAATCTGCTAGAAGGGTATTTTTTCTGTTCATGATTTTTCCGGTCGGGAAAATATTACTTTCGCTCGTCTCAAAGCTGCCCCCCACGTCAAGGACTGGTGGGAAACCTACTGCGAGCAGAAGGATGAAAGTATGACCTCACTTTTTTCAGCCACACCCACTTGGGATTCATTCTGGACTGCCATCAAGGGGAAATACTACCCTGTCGAAAGCTATGAGGATCAATACATAAAGTGGACCATGCTGTGGCAGGGAAGGGACCAAGACATGCCGAGTTTACCAATATCCTTCCCACAAAGTTGAGTATCAAAGATTCGGAGCGGCATTTGGTACTCAAATACCACAGCTACTTGCATAGGTACATCCAAGAAGAAATAGAATTCCTAAACATCTCCTCACTCGACATGGCATACCGATATGCTGTCAAGATCGAGAAAAATTTTAAATAGAAGAAGCGAGCCTTTGGATCTGTGAATTTGAAGCAAGGGAACGGTGCCCCCAAACTGCATAATAAAGTAAAAATCCAAGGTATGGTGGCCCAAGACAACCCACCAAAGTTGTAAGCAAAGAACAATGTCGTGAAGCTGAAAAATGACACAGGAAAGTTGTGTGAGTTCCATAAGAGCTCCACTCACAACACAAGTGATTGTCAGGCCAAGTAGTCACTGGTGGCTGAGCTAAAGGTTTTAGAATCAGATGCATGTTCTGACTCTGAGTCAAAACCTGACAAGGGGAATGACAAAGGGAAGCAGATTATCGATGCAAAGCCCAACACCAGCGTTGCCACCACGAAGATCTAGAAGGAGGAATCTGAAGATCTAGAGGAGGAGGAGTCTCTCTTCCACTCCAAGATGTGGGTAAAGGGCTCCCCGCTACAGTCCATTGCTGACACCGAGAGCCAAAAGAACCTCATTTCGATAGAGGTCGTGAAGCGGCTGGGCTTACCAACCACAGAACATCGTACACCATCGAGTGGCTTCACCAAAGACAGGATCTTCACATGAACCAGCAGTTTTGCCTTCCATACAACATCAATCCCTTCACGAATGAGGAATTGTGTGACGTTGCTCCCCTTGATGTTTGTGAAGTATTATTAGGACAACCATACTTGTGGAAGTGACATGTTGTGTACGAATCAAGGCCCCGTGTTGTTATTGTTACTTTGTGAAATAAGGTGTACAGGATACCGGAGGTAGCACCGCCTACTGCCATCTCTTTGGTTACTGCAAAACAATGTAGTAAGCTCATTTCCAAAATGGTGAAATTTATTTTCCTGATGATACGCCCTCAAGGAAAGAAGAAGACGGTGGCCACAACCTCTAGACAGGGCCCCTCCACACAACAAATATAGATGGACAAGGTCATGGAGGAGTACAAGGACATCTTCACCTCCCCCACAGGGGTTCCTTTGCACTGTCAGGTCAAGCACTCCATTGATCTAACCCCAGGTGCGCCGCTGCCCAATGGACCAATCTATCAGCGCTCCGTTCTAGAGAACAATGAAATCAAGAGGCAGATTCAGGAACTACTGTAGAAAGGTCACATCCATCTAAGTTCATCACCCTGTGGGAGCTCGATCGTGTTGGTATAAAAGTAGGATGGGATTTGGAGACTCTGTATTGACTATCAGGCGCTGAACAAGATCACTTTCCGTAATAGGTACCCCATTCCATGGATTGATGACCTCCTGGACCAACTGAAGGGGGAAATATTTTAGCAAGATCAAATTGAAGTCAGGATATCACCAGGTACCAATCTAACCCTCTGATGTGTGGAAGACTACCTTCAAAGCCAAGGAGGGCCTTTTCGAATGGTTGGTTATGCCTTTCGGATTGACAAATGCTCCTACAACCTTCATGAGGCTAATGGATGATATCTTGTGGCCATTCATCAACTCATTTGTAGTGGTATACTTTAATGACATCCTGATCTTCAATTAGAGTTGGGAAGAGCACCTCCACCACATTCAGCAGGTTCTCCAAACACTGCAGCAACATAAGTTATGTGCCAATTTGGAGAAATGCACTTTTTGGCATGACCCAGGTTTAATATCTGGGATACATTATTGATGAACGGGGGGTGCATGTGGAACTAGCCAAGATCCAAGTCATTCGGGATTGGCCATATCCAACCACTCTAACAGAGCTCCGCAGCTTTCTAGGTCTTGCCAACTTCTACCGCAGGTTCGTGTTGGGATTTTCTCATATCACTTGGCCCTTGAGTCAAGTCACCAAGGGAGGAGCAAAAGAAAAATTCTTTTGGTCTAAATCTCAACAGAAGGGATTCACATAGTTGAAAGATCGCCTCTGCTCCGAACCAGTGCTCGCATTACCATACTTGCAACAAGCATTTGAGGTCAAGACAGATGCCTCTGACTATGCTATTGGGGTAGTCCTTACTCAACACGAGCATCCAGTGGCATATCAAAGTGAGAAACTTTCACACACAGTCCGGAAGTATCCCACTTATGACAGAGAGATGTATTCCATTGTGCAAGCCTGCCGATAATGGAAGCATTACATTTTGGGGAAGGAAATAACCATCCACACATACCACCAACCCCTGCAGTTCATACATACCCAAGGGAAATTGCAAAATGATCGCCATTAGAAGTGGTCCACATAGCTGTAACAGTTCCATTTGAATATCAAGTATAAGAAGGGAAGCACCAATAATGTTGCAGATTCCCTCAATCAACCACCGATCATGGCGTTAACCACCGTTCTCAACTCTTGTGGGCACAAGACTATTGATTGGCCACTTCTCTACAAAAGCGACCCAGAATTTTTCCACACATACCAAACACTGTTGGAGGGTCAACATGTTCCAACTTTTCACCTCCATGATGCCCTGTTATGCCACCTGGGTCACCTTTCTATTCCTTCAAGAAAACGTGCCAAGATGATTTGGGAAGCACACTACAGTCGAGCTATTGGGCATTTCAAGGTCGAGAAAATGGTGGCAGTACTGCAAAATTATTTCTATTGGTCGAATCTTTAACAAGATGTCGAGAAGTACATCAGATCATGCACTGCCTGCATCATTACCAAACCGACCATCAAGAAGCAAGGCATCTATACCCCGCTGCCTACCCCTAGTTGACCTTGGGAATCCATCTCCATGGATTACATGTCGGGCATTCCTTCTACTAAGCATGGAAATGAATGTGTTTCTGTGGTCGTTGAAAGGTTCTCAAAGATGGCCATTATGGCGTCCTGCAAGAAAAATATCACAGCAAAAGCCACTGCTAAGCTCTTCTTTGAATGAGTGTGGGTACATTTTGGGATCCCACAGTCTATCATCTCAAATCGGGACAGCAGATTCCTAAGCACATTTCGGTCCAATCTCTAGTCAATGCTGGACACCTAACTCACTAAGTCCACAACCTTCCATCCTCAAACTGATGGCCAGACAGAGGTTGTCAACAGGATGATCGTACACATTCTGTGCATGTACATCTCAAAGAATCTATGCACATGGGATGAGAGCCTCCCCTATGTTCGACACAACTACAGCCGGGCTCTCCACAGCTCGACTGGCCACAACCCTTTTCAGGTTGGCTTGGGATTGTAGCCACTATGTCCCACTGATGTGGCCACGCCATTTACAGCTACTCACGTAGATTCGGCTCATGTCCAGTCCGAAAGAAATAAGGAAAATAGCTTCATTGAGCACATCCAACATATTCGCCAGCAAGTCCAAGACATTCTATAGGAGTCAAATGCCAAGTACAATCAGCGACATGATCAACATCAGGTGCCACACAAGTTTCAGGTGGGCGACAAAGTCTGGTTGCATTTTCAAAAGGAATGCCTTACCGGAACCTATCGAAAACTTAGACCACTCTAATATGGTCCATACTCCATTACCAAGGTTGTGGGAGATAATGCATTTGAGCTCACCATTCCCCCATTCCTTGTCCTACACCCAGTGTTCAATGTGGACCGCCTTCAGCCATACTTTCCACCATTACTAGACACATCTAACATTGCAGAACAACTCACACCCACAGATTTAAATCCAGATTACATAAAACAAGCTGCAACTGATCGGATCATGGACACACAGATCAAACACACTCGCCAACAGAATATCCAACTGTTGGGTCCCTATAATACTAGTGACTACCCCATTACTATTGTAGTTATACCCCTTATTAATATTTTTGTGCCCCTATTGCCCCCATATTGTTATTACTGTGCTCCATAGAATCCATCTATTGTTATTTTTGAGGCTTTATATTATTATTGTTAGGTCGGCTGGATTATATTGTGACTCCTTAGACTCCTATATATAGAAAGGAGGTTTTGTCATTTGAATCATCCAAGAATTGTTCATTTATGTAATGTAAAGGAGGTTTCCCCCTCGAAGAGGCTGAATTCTAAGGCATTGATCTATCTTTTCTATCTTCTCTTGAGCTAGTTTCATAACATTTGGTATCAGAGCTTTGGATTCTAGGGTTTCGCTGCTCCAAATAGGTCATCGTGGCATTTTCGCTATAACTTTGTTTCTATGATGTTTCCGAAGTCGAAAAAAAAACCCATTTGAGAAGAAATCGTGTTGAACCTTGGATCCGAATTTTATAACTTTTTGCGTGATATTGGTGGAGATATGATCCGAGGAATTTGGTCTTTTTGCAGACTCCTGAATTACATTCAAAACAGGTGACTTGGGTAAAATCATCATAACTTTCTCTCTGGGGATCGGATTCAAATTTCTTAAGAAGGTACAGAAATAGGACGGACTGTAGTTTCTTGTGTGCATGTTTCAGATCCAAAGGTCAAAACAGTGACTCGTGACACGTCGTACAAGTTTGCTCTACCAAACTAGTCTATAAGAAAGTCACTGTGGGAGATTTCACATAACTATTCCTTGGAGAATCCAATTTGGGTCAGAATTGTGGCATTGGAAAGAGGACACAGAGGGCTACTATAGCTCACAAATTTAGAACTAGATGATTGGAAAGTACAGAGATACATCAGAGGCAATATCGAGTTCCTACAAAGTGAAAAAAGGTGTGTAGATTTTCTTAAATTTTTGCTTAAGCTTGGTTTGAAAATTTATTTTGAAGGAATTCAAAGGGCATAGTAGAGCATTATTATCGGTAACTGATGCCCCGAGGAAAGAAAATGCAAACACCTAGTAAGGAACCTGAAAGCTCTAGCATGACTCATGAAGAAGAGGAAGAAATGCAACATGATATATCAAAATTACAAGACCAAGTGCAACAACTGTCCCTTGCACAAAAAGGAACAGAATCTAAGATGGATGGTTTAAAGAAGATGTAGAAGCTAAGATGGATGGTTTAAAGAAAGGTGTAGAAGCTAAGATGGACTGTTTAAAGAAAGGCGTAGAAGCTAAGATGATTGACGTGGAAGCTAAGATGGATGATTTGAAGATAGATTTGAAGACAGACATGGACGAATTGAAGATAAATATGAATAAGTTGCTACAAGAAATGGTCCCTAAGGGTGAAAGGGTACTAAAGGAAACTCATGATGAGAACAAAAGAAATGTTAATCATGATTCCATAGACGCTAATGTTGGATCGAAGACTCACCATATTCCAAAAATCGATATGAGGAAGTTTGATGGCAAGGATCCTGCCACATGGATATTACAGATGGAGCAATTCTTCGATCTCAATAATGTGCAAAACACACAAAAGGTACGTATGGAAACTTTATATTTGGAACCAAATCAGTTTGTATGGTATCAATGGCTTTGCTCTCGTAAACCATTTATCACTTGGGCAATTTTTACGGAAGAATTGATAGCACATTATGAGGATACAAAAAGCAACACTTTTTTTAGCCAATTGATAAGTCTCAAACAAAAGGGTTCAATAATGGAGCACATTGAGGAGTTCCAAAAATTGAACATAAGGGTAAAAGATATTCCAGAGGAGCATAGGATTGATGTGTTCATAGGGTCTTTAAAGGATAATATCCAACATGATGTTCGCCTTTGGGAACCTGATTCATTAGAGAAGGCATTCAGGTTAGCAAGAAAAATGGAAAGCAAAATTATGGCAACCAGGAAGCATACCACTCACAACTATAAAGACGGAAGTGTTTTTGCCCCTAGTCTTCCACAACCTATAAGGTTGACACCACAACAATTGGAAGAAAAAAGAGCAAAAGGGCTTTGTTACAGTTGTGATAGAAAATACACTAAAGGTCATAAGTGTGCTGAGAAGAAATTATTCTACATAGATTGTGAAGAGGAAGAAGAAAAGGAGCAAGAAAGGTCAAAAGAAGAGGATATACTCCAGGAACAAAGCCTAGATGAAGAACAAATAAATCCGACCATATCTTGTAATGCATTGGTGGGAATTACCACTCCTCAAACCATCAAGATAGAAGGACAAATCAAGAAGAAAAAGGTAATAGTGTTGATTAGCACCCACAATTTTATTCATTGTAAGGTAGCAAAAGAATTGAATTGCTTCCTATATCCAGCACCAGAGTGTCAAGTGATGATTGCAAATGGAGGAACAATAAATTGCTCTGGAAAGTGCCATAATATCAAGCTATCCATGGGAGAATATGTATTGACTAGCCCAATGCTTTCCATTCCAATGGGAGGTGCTGATGTTGTACTAGGAGTCCAATGGCTACAATCCTTGGGTACAATAGCTTTTAATTTTCAAGAACTTTTCATCAAATTTTCTACGGAAGGAAAGGAAGTTGAATTAAGGGGTATTGCAGGGAAACCAGGAAAGATAATCAGCTCTAATGGTATGACAAAGCTTCTAAAAAAGGAGCAAAGAGGTGTAATTGCACAATTATGTTCGCTAGATGTTTCCACATCGGAATCATCTATTTCTCCAGATCTCCAAAAAGTCCTGGACAATCATTCCAAGGTATTTGAGACTCCCAAAGGTCTCCCACCTATGCGTGATCATGATCATGCTATTCATCTGATTCCAGGAAGTGTTCCTCCAAACATCAGGCCGTACAGATATCCCTATGTCCAAAAGAGTGAAATTGAACGTATGGTTGCAAAAATGCTAGAGGCTGGTATAATTCAACCGAGTCAAAGTTCTTTCTCTGCTCCAGTAGTATTGGTGCACAAGAAGGATGGATCATGGCGCATGTGTCCGGATTATAGGGAGCTCAACAAGCTCACTATTAAAGATAAGTTCCCCATTCCTGTCATTGATGAATTACTGGATGAATTGCATGGATCAATTTACTTCACCAAGTTGGATCTTCGTTCAGGATATCATCAAATCAGAATGAAGACTGAAGACATTCTGAAAACAACATTTAGAACTCATGAGGGTCATTATGAATTTTTGGTCATGCCTTTTGGCCTTACCAATGCACCTTCAACATTTCAAGGTTTGATGAATTCAATTTTCAAACCATTCCTTAGAAAATTTGTGTTAGTATTTTTTGATGATATACTAATCTACAGCAAGTCTTGGAAGGATCATGTTGAACATGTTGACAAGGTGCTACAACTATTGAAGGAGAAACAATTATATGCAAAAAGATCCAAATGTTTCTTTGGAGTCCAGGAGGTGGAATATTTGGGTCATATTGTATCTCATGAAGGAGTTAAGGTAGACCCTAGCAAAATTAAAGCCATTAAGGAATGGAAAATCCCCACATCCATAAAGCATCTGCGAGGATTTCTTGGGTTGACAGGGTATTATCGCAAGTTTGTTAAGAATTATGGGAGAATAGCAGCACCTCTAACAACATTATTGAAGAAAGATGCATTTTCATGGACTCTGGAAGCAACAAAGGCCTTTGAACATCTTAAAGAGGCAATGTGCCAAGCACCGGTCTTAGCTACACCAGACTTCACAAAAACCTTTATTGTGGAATGTGATGCTTCAGGAAATGGAATTGGTGCTGTTCTAATGCAAGATGAAAGACCCATTGCTTTTGAAAGTCGTCCAATCAAGGGAAAGTTTTTAAGAAAAGCTATTTATGAGAAGGAAATGTTGGCAATACTCCATGCACTTAAGAAATGGCGACCCTACCTAATGGGAAGACACTTCAAGGTAAAAACGGATCATGATAGCCTTAAATACTTTTTAGAACAAAGATTATCCTCTGAAGAGCAACAAAAGTGGGTCACAAAGATGTTGGGTTATGACTTTGAAATCATCTACAAAAAAGGGAAGCAAAATGTGGTGGCAGATGCACTCTCAAGAAAGGATGAGGATGTGGAAGCATTGTTGTGCACCATTTCTATTATCCAACCAGATTGGATAAATGAAGCAAGGGAGGAATGGAAGAATGACGAAGAAGTGTGGGCACTTATTCGAAAGTTACAACAAGATTCCAGTACGTCTGATACATTTAGCTGGCAAAATGATTCGTTATGGTACAAAGATCGCTTATACCTCTGTAAGAATTCCCAGCTAAAACAAAAGATTCTTATGGAATTGCACACTTCTCCCTTAGGAGGGCACTCAGGATTTTTAAAAACTTACCACAGGGTTAAGAAGGAATTTTTTTGGGATGGCCTTAAATCAGATATTCAAAAGTTTGTGGTTGAATGTTTGGTTTGCCAACAAAATAAAGTTGAAACAATTAAGACACCGGGTCTATTACAACCTTTATCCATTCCAAGCCAACGTTGGGAGGAGGTTTCAATGGATTTTATCACAGGTTTACCCAAGTCTGAGGGAAAGAGTGTCATCATGGTGGTAGTTGACAGACTTACCAAGTATGCACACTTTTGTGCATTATCACATCCATTTAAAGCCAGTACAGTTTCTACTGCATTTATGGAAACAATTCAAAAGCTACATGGAAACCCAAAGATTATTGTAAGTGACAGAGATCCCATTTTCACTGGAAATTTTTGGACAGAATTATTTTCTTGTCTTGGTACTCAGTTAGCTCATAGCTCATCTTATCATCCTCAATCTGATGGGCAAACTGAGATAGTAAACAAATGTTTGGAAGGATATCTTCGTTGCTTTGTATCTGATAAACAGACACAATGGGTCAAATGGTTGCCTCTGGCTGAATGGTGGTATAACACTTCCTTCCATACAACAACAAAAATGACC
Source organism: Pinus tabuliformis (assembly GCA_031772625.1). Classification (NCBI taxonomy): domain Eukaryota; kingdom Viridiplantae; phylum Streptophyta; class Pinopsida; order Pinales; family Pinaceae; genus Pinus; species Pinus tabuliformis. The sequence continues at coordinate 707,533,274 of CM062819.1, forward strand.
CCATTTATGGCACTTTATGGGTATCAACCACCATCCATCACATCATATTTAAGAGAAAATTCTAAGGTTCAGGCAGTGGAACATCACATCGAACATCAACAACAAGTCCTCCAACTCTTAAAGGATAACCTCGTGTTGGCACAGAATAGAATGAAACAACAGGCAGATCAACATCGCAGTGAAAGAAGTTTTGATGTAGGTGATTGGGTATTCCTACGGCTACAACCATATAAGCAAATGTCCCTCAAGCAAGCTAAGAAGGATAATAAATAATCACCAAAGTATTATGGTCCGTACAAGGTGTTGCAAAAGATTGGTACTATGGCATACAAATTGGAGCTTCCTGCAGCTTTTCGATTGCACCCAGTTTTCCATGTTTCATGTTTAAAGAAGGTTATAGGCGACAAGATCCCAGTTCAAACAATATTGCCAGAACTTGACGAGAAAGGAAAAATTATATTGGAACCGGAAGCAGTCACAGAAACAAGAACTCGACAGCTACGAAATTGATCAATTTGAGAGTATCTTATCAAGTGGAAGAACTTATCCGCTGAATATTCCACATGGGAGGATGAGAATTTTATGCAAAAGTATCTAGAACTACTCAAGAATTGAGGACAACACTATTTTTAAGGAGAGGGGCATGTTGGGTCCCTATAATACTAGTGATTACCCCATTAATATTGTAGTTATACCCCTTATTAATATTATTGTGCCCCTATTGCCCCCATATTGCTATTACTGTGCCCCATAGAATCCCTCTATTGTTATTTTTGTGGCTTTATATTATTATTGTTAGGTCGGCTGGATTATATTGTGACTCCTTAGACTCCTATATATAGAAAGGAGGTTTTGTCATTTGAATCATCCGAGAATTGTTCATTTATGTAATGTAAAGGAGGTTGCCCCCTCGAAGAGGCTGAATTCTAAGGCGTTGATCTATCTTTTCTATTTTCTCTTGAGCTGGTTTCATAACACCAACTGTATCGAGTTGTCAAAGCAAGCCAACTCCTTCACGAGGGCAAGTGGCTCACCAGGGACCAAGTTCAGTAGAAGTTTCCTCATCTCATGGAGGAACTCAACGCAATGGGGACCATTGCTTCATAAGGGTGGAGGAATGATCTAGGTGGATATTGGTGGCCACCTGCCAAGTCCACTTAGACCCCCACCATTATTTCTTTTAGCTTTTCAGTTTCCTTAATTGTAGCACAGTTTACTATTTTTAGCATTTTTTCGAGTCCTAAACTTCCAGAGTTGTTTTGAGCAAATCGGGAGCAACATGGGTTGATGGATTGATGTTTCTCTTTCCAAACTTGTATTTCTTGAATAGATCTTTCTAACGAGATATTGTGCACGTCAAACGAAGATCTATGCCAAAGTTATGACCTCGGGAAGTTGATGTACCAATTTAACCAAATCGGAGCCACAGTTTGGTGTTTCATCTTCTAGGATTAAGTTTTTGGATGTTTAGGGTTTTCCAATGTTTCTCAACAATAAATAGGCCTTTGAGCCTCATTATAACACAATTCAGAGGCATGTAGCCACCACATATCTTCTCAGTTATAAGCTACCATCGACCTAACTAGTTTATTTCCATTTCTATTTGTAACCATATTTCAGTATTTTACAGTAATGAAATGAAGTATTATTTCTATTGCATCTCTATATGTATGGTTATATTTGTAATTTATTGCATTCCTATTTAAATTCATATCATACTTCGCACACCTGCTCCAACCCCAAGTACCGTGCCATCCTTATTTCCCTTCCTAGCTGCACAACCACCACTAATTGCAATCGAACCACCCCTGCCACCACGTACCCCCGACGTTGCCCGAACTAAGCCTCCATTAATGGGACCACCCCACGATGGATGCTTACAAACTCGGCCCACCAATTCCACCTTTGACGCATTGTTGCCCTCACCCTGGCTAAAAGAAGCTCCCCTCCGCTGGGGTAGGGAAGGAGAATTATGCGACATTGGTCACATGGAGAGGGAATAAGGATACACCTCTAACGCATAAACAACATTGAAAAATGACCCCTCTCGACAAACTGTGAACTACAACAAAGCCACAAGCAGCTCTGAATTGGCTAATAAACTCCTACTTCTCGAAACTTCCAACCTTCTCTCCCCAACCTAGGGAGTTGCAATTGGAACCTATGAAAAGGTAACAGACAAACCAAACAGAGACCTCGTCATCGCCTCTACCAGAAAAACCGCCAAGGAACAAAGTCAAGAACAAAAAGGGTTGACCCCAGGCACAGACACAAGAGGTATGAACCCAACCTAATAACTAGTCTCTGTATACACCTTCAGACCATATTTCCACCACCGAACCCCAATTCTTCCCACCCAACAATAGATCTCAGGAATCCACAGAAAACTCACAAAGATAAGAGGACCCAAAAGATAAATGGCTAATAGGAGACTTAGACACCCTCTCGAGCATAGAAAAAAACCAAGAAGAGAGCTAACAAACAACACAAGAATGAGTCCTAAGGTCGTCCCAATTACCATGCATAAGTCACAAGCCTCTGAAAAAAATGAGAAACATGCGAAGGGAGAGGAACTTAGCATTTTTCTAGAGTCAAACTTGGCGGAGGAGACGACGATGATGAAATTTCCACCAGTCCTAGACTAGCCAAAGGCCAGAGAAACCCATATGACTACTAGAGCTCGGACCATGAGAAAATAACCACCAAAGTATCACAACATAATAGCAATCCTGAAACGCAATAGGCACCATAAACCAACCACCCTCTCTCACTCTTAATCTCGAAGAGAAGAAACGGAACATCACAAGCATCACTTTAATCTTCATTGTACACCATACGTGATGGGAGGACAAGATTGTGCATATAAAATTTGGGAATTGAGGTGAGAGAGGCATGGAAGTTTAGAAAGTATTGGAGAATGACAACCAGTGGCAGTAAAAGTAGCAGAGAAGAAGAAATTAGCTGGAAGTGGGATTTCAACATTTTCTGGCTCTTTATCAAGATCTTGGCTTTATTGGTTTTGGGAACAATCGTTTCCTCGTGCAGGTGGGTTGAAGTCTTCCAAAAGATGCTGTAACATGTAGGTTATCAACTCTCCAATTTTTAAAGAAAAAACATATTTCTGTTCTTTCCTCTTCATGCACAGACTGCTTATGCCAATGCAAATTATAGCCATATCGGTTGCTTCCTCTTCTCTTTCTTGCTCTTTCCTCTGACGGCCAATGTGACTTATTCCATATTCGTTGCTTCCTCTTGCCCAGTCTTCCGACTAATAACCATCAATCAACGCCGTCGACGACTTGACCCTTTCAGGCGGGATGCGACTGTCATTTAACTCCCAGTCGCAACTAATATAATCTGAATGGCTCAAATGAATCTCTGTCAAAATATTCCACATCAATGGTAATTTAAATCTATAGAACGCAGGTCTCTACTTATCGTGTCGTGGTGTCCGACCATACACAGGGGATACGTTCAACACAGAATGTTCATGGTTACCTCATCGATGATGTTAGATCCATGGACTTCCTTTCAAAACGTGGCAAAATGGTTACGCATCGTTGATGTAGATTTATGCCTTTTTTTCCAAAGGTGACCAAACATCTCTATATGGCGTTAGGTTTTTTAATGGCAGAACTTGTCATCATAGTGACATGGTGACCATAGTCATTCTTGACTATGATTTGAAATTACATGTTAACTTTGATCATCCACACAGCATTATTATTAATGGTTTTCTTGACTATGATTTGAAATTACATGTTAACTTTGATCATCCACACAGCATTATTATTAATGGTTTTACTTTCTGATGTTTGGTTAACATTTTGGACCTTTTTATGGAATTGTGAATTTTGATAATATTGTAGGTGGTTTAATTCGTATTTCATGGAATTATGATTTTTATAATATTTTGTAGTTTAAATTGTATTTACAAATATTTTTTTAATAATTAAATCAATTACATGATTAGTTTTTATTAAGATATATCTTAAAAAAAATAAGAGGTTAATGATTAGTTCTTATTAAGATATTTTTTAAAAAAAATAAGAGGTTAATCAAAATTCGTTAATATTTTATTTTTAGGTTTAAAAATAAGAAAAAAAAGTGTTTCTAAATTTGTTAATGTAACAAATGTTTAGAAAATTAAATCAAATATAAATGTAAAAGGGATAATTTAAGAGAAAATATTTTTCATCTTTAATCATATTTGGGTGGAAAGCTATTTTATCTCATGGAGTTTTGGGAATTGACCAACACCCAGTTTCAGTATGAAGCTCATGAAAATTAGTTTTTTAGCAATGTTTATTTTCAGTTATGCTATCATAGCTTAAGCTAAAAGACTTTTGGTCAAATTTAAAATGAATTCTAGAAAACTTATAAGCTTCCATGTTTTTTTTTAATAAAGCTTTATATAAACTCCTCGTGAGTTGATAAGGGATGCACATGACCCATTCCTACTTTGAATTTTATATGAAAAACTAATATATCTAAAAATTAAAATTTATTTTCACCTGTCTTTACAAAATTGAGAGTGTTTTTTCACCATTGACCTTGGATTTAGAAAATATGATATAGTTTTAACTAAAACTTTATGTTTTACAGTTAACCCTAGATTTAATAAATATATCCATATCTAATCCTCAAAAATGCAACATCAAACTGAGAATTTTTTTTCACCATTGACCTTGGATTTAGAAAATATAATATAGTTTTAAGTAAAGTTTTATAGTTAACCCTAGATTTAATAAATATATCCATATTTGATCTTTAAAAATGCAACATCAAACGTGCTTAAATATGGAAATAATATTCTCCTACAACCTTAATGCAACAACTCTCAAGTCAAAAGGAACCTGTATTGTTCTACACTATTCCAAAAGTTAGTCACGAGAACTATGCCAAAATATATTTCTAAAGCCATTGAAATAACGTAGAAGCTTGGTTTATTATGAAAAAAGTCCTTGAAAATGATCTGAATCATGATAAGGTAGTCCATGGTTGAATAATAACTAGTAAATTTTGCCTTGCCATGGCTTTCTTACCATATATTGATGTTATTTTTCAAAATATTTCCATACAACTTGGCTAAAGGGCTAATCATAATGGTCCCATAATTGGAGGGATTGCTTTTATCTCCATTTTTAAAATTAGCTATGATGAGGTTTTGAGTCTAAGGTTTAGGGAAGCTCTACTATATTGCTAAATTGAAGAGTTTATGGATTTGAGAGATGAAGATAGGCCCTCAATTTTTTAATATTTTTACTTAGTATCATACGTTGTCCTTAGCTTTTTATTTTGGGAGTTGCTTAACCCCAAATTCGACATCATTTATTGAAAATCTTTCTTCCTTTGTAAAAATGATTTGAATGTTTCCCAGGACATTATGGAATTCATAAACATTTCTAGGGTATTAATTCTATCCTCTTAAGGGAACCATATTGTTTTATTTAGTTTTACAAATTAAATTTCCTAAGATGTACTTTAGATGCACAAACTTCTCTTACTTTCTATTTATATAACACGTTTTTCCCCTTGTGATTAGGGCTTTGTATATATTTATCTTTTTCGATTTTAAATATTCTAGAAATATTGCTAATGGCTTTCCTAGCAAGTTTACACTCTTTATCATATTCAGGACTCATTAGAAATATAGATAACCACTTGATGCAATGAAGCTGCAACTTAACACATCCCTGAACCTGTGGACTATGAATCCACAGGAATTGTTAATTTTTCTATAGTGTAATGATCTCATTCCTCTGACTGAAATCTCCTTTGAAGAACTTCATCGCAATATCGCGGATCACAACAATCTGTGACTCTTCATCGCACTACTAAAACGCCTCTTCTCGCATATCGTACAACCGGACCCCAAATAAAAAAAACTTGCATCCACAACTTTCTCGCGTCCACTCAGTCCCAAGCCTTATCGGCTTCAATCTCCGCCATTTGATCGCGCCTTTAAATCTGACGGTTGATGATATGACCCAATCAACAAACCCAAACATTGATCCTTCACCATTTGATATCGCACATCGCAAATCGCTTAAGGCTAGGATTCATTCACTCTTGGAATATTGCGATGTGATTCATATCGCACATCGCAAGTCGCTTGAGGCCAAAGTTCGTTCACTCTTGGAATATTGTGATGCGAACATAATTGGAAATCCTCCACCGTTAATCAAGGCCCACTTGATCCAACAGTCGACAGTGATATCACACAAACTACTTGCACGATGTTTAACTGCCCTTCCAAAGCCAATAAATATTATAACTCCTTGGTCTATAAAAGTTCAGCTTCGACTTTTAAGTTAAATTCTGATCTCTTTATGGCCCTATATCTATTGGATATCAGAGGCCATCAAATCCTACGGCTTGCGGGTCTTAAATTAGCACATGGGTTACCAAACAGCTTAGCCCCGCAGTTGACTGTGGCGTAAGCATTTGGAAAGGAGATTGACAGCTAGGATTTAGCACGGGACTTCAACCATGATCCAGCTATCTGTACACTCTTAACCCCCGTAGTTGTTGTCACCTAGTTCCATCACTAACTCACAATTCCACTGCTCAAGATTCCACTTACTCTAAAATCCACTTAATTGCAATTTCACTTACTCTCCCCTTTTAGCCTTCGAGGCTTACAAATTATACACAAAAGGATTTTGTTAACCAATTTTGGTTCAGATCCTGAATAATTTCACCTGAATCCTAAATATCCTAATCTAATCCATAAAATCATGAAACTAACTCCTAGTTCCTCTAACTCACACACTATTCTTGAAATCTCTCTTAACGAGAAGATTTCATTACAATATCCTCACTATTATACAACCCTTATCAAAACATAGGAAAATAAATAATTAATCACTCTTTAGGGAATCAGGTCCCTTAAAACACAAGACCCTATGCTTACTAAAATGCAATGTTTTTTCTCAGTAGGATGCTCCTACATCAAACTCCCCATGTAAGAAAATTTATGACCTCCTGGTCATAAGTCTGGATAATTGATTCCTCCTAGATGCTAGACTTTATTTTGTAACCTGTCTTTGCTTGTTAGTTGTTCTATTGCTGTTGTTGTTTGCTGCTATTCTCCAGGCCTGCATACCTTATGCTGTAATGATCCACTTGCCCTGCTTTCATAGTCTGTTGTTGTCTTCCTCTTATTGTTGCTTCTTTTCTTTCCCGTTGTTGTCTTCTTCTGAGACACTTTCATCATTATCCTTCTTACCAACTCAATTTCTTTGTCCAGTATATCCTATGTTTGTTGATTGTATTCAACTCTTAATTGTTGCATTTTCATTTTTACTACCACCCTTACTTCCTTACCCTCTTGTTCACTATTGTCTTCTATAGAATTTTGCACCTTTTCAGTTTCTGCCATATTATCCTTCAAGACAATTTTCTGCTTTTGTTTACTGCAACTGATAACTTCCTCTTCCTGATTGCCATTTATGATAATTTCTCTGTCATCCTTCATCAGCAATTTACCCTTAATGTTTATCCTCTCATTTTCCAACTTTCTTCTTTGAAGGTTTAACTCTCTATATAACTCAATGATTTTACTCGGAGTAAAATTTGGAAATTTTACACAATCTCCCATTTCTTCATTTGCTATTGACCAATCATCAGATGGTCCTTCTGCCTCTGCTAAATCTTCCTTAACATCTTTCATTAGATGTTCTTTCTCTTCTTCTTTCATTTGGTTGTCCACCTGTGCCAAATATGTTCTAGTTTCTGCAACAAAACCTGCAACCATAAGACAATTATCAAAAATATAAGGCCTTCGTACCTCTTCTTCGTCTGGCAACCTTTCAGTGTGTTGCTCTGATCTTTCCTTTAACTCCTCTGTCAGCACATTAGTATGCTGATTCAAACTCAAAGAATCCTTGAGACTTTCAACAAGTCTCTTTTCCACACCATCTGTTTTAATGGTACCTCTATGCACTTATTCACTATAGTGAATTGTTTCTTCTCCAGTCTCATTGTCATACTCTGCTTCAAAACTTTCATCTTTATGTCTTAACTCATATCTATTATTGTAATCTTTACTATTACTAGCTCCAATATTCTGTTGCATATTTCCATGAGACCTTTCTGTCTCCTTTCATTTCTGAGATCTTGCTATCTCAGCCTTAATCTGAACAGATTTTAGATTCTACTCCTTCTTCTTAACAAACTCTAAAGTTTGTTCATCACCCCGTGTTTTACCTGCAATCATACACAAATCATTAATTTTAAAAATACAAGACCTCTCGGTCTCAGTTGATGCTTCAGACATCAAGGCTTCTTGCTGCTCTGAATCATTCATATGATTCAACTCCTCTGTCACTTCATTACTTTCAAAAAGTAATGGTCCATGTTCTGGTTCACATACCAAAACTTCAACACCTTCTCCAGCGTTTTCCTTTTGTTGTAGCTCAACTCTTTCGAGCTTCTCTGTCTTCAATTTTACATCTATGATTTGTTCAAGTTCCTTCAGCTCCTTTATTAACTGCATATTTTCTTGCTGATTTCTCGTCTCTTGTAAACTCTGCCACTTCACTTTCTTTCTCATGACATAACCATATTTCTGGTCCATCTCATTTCTCTACAACATTTCCATTAATACTTTAAACTGAACTGCTATCTTAGCCATTTCTTTATCGTAATCTTTGTCACTCATTCTCATGTCATTTACCTTGGCATCTTTCTTCTTTTGTCCTCTGTTGTGATCTCTTTCAGAACCTCTGCTGTGAGTGTCGCTAGTCATCATCCTTTCCATCTCTATAAGTACCTCTCACTTCAATATGAGTTGTGCAAGCCTCTACAACAGCAAATCTTCCCTGCTGCCACTTACCACACCAAGCTCTCCTTTGGACTTGGTCTTTTGGAAAGTATTGGTCCTCTGTCTGGAACCACCTTGAGCATTTTCTTCTGCTCCTTCTAGGCTTCAACTTATCTACACTTCTAAAAACGCAACTATCCTCTCACAATGAAATACTTAGTTCTTACCACCTCTTCTTTCACTTAGAAACTTTTACTAGCTTCCTTCATTCCCTAGCAATTCTACCCACATCCTCTATGGAATTTCCCTTATGATCTTCTTATGAGTTGCAATAATACCTCTGTAGTAACAAGTCTCCTTCTTGCTACATATGCCTCACTAAGCTTCTCTCCTCTAATCTCATTCTGTTAGCATTTCTCTGGTTCTTTCCTCTGGAACCAATTGTGCACTTCTTACTCTAGGTTGTTGCAATCTTCTCACCTTCTTATGATGCTACCTGTGCATCAATGTAAAGACCACAAACTCTCCAATCTTCAAATCAAATTAAAGTAAAAACATATCATCTCACCTTCAAGATCTCTATTTGATCTTGTCCCCCCATTCACCTGCACTTTGAATGGACTGTTCTTTTAACCAGCCTTTAATTTTATCTTCAAACTCTGCCACTCTTCAAGAACTTGCAAGAGTCCCTCTTACAGTTTAACTACTGTAATCCTGCTCCAAAATTTCACTTATTCAATTTCTGCTAATCATTAAATAAACTTGCATACCATCACCTATCTTCGGGATCTCACCACTCCTGCAAATCTGTTACTGTGCAAATCTTCATGCTTCCACTGTGCGAATTTTCATAATTCAGCTACTATCAATCAGATTTAGAATCTAATTCTTTCTTTTAATCTCCTAGCTTTATCTTGGTGAAGCTCTAACTGTCAGCAACAATTACTCCTTCGCGAGTTTTCTTTCACTGTTTCGTTCTTGCTCTGAGTTCTTCAAAAAATTTACCTATTCCTACTCTAATACGACTTTGATGCAGCGAAGCTGCAACTTAACACATCCCCGAACTTGTGGGCTATGAACCCACGGGAATTTGTTGATTTTTCTATAGTGTAATGATCTCATTCCTCTTACTGAAATCTCCTTCAAATAACTTCTCGCAATATCGCAGATCACACCAATCTATGACTCTTCATTGCACTACTAAAATTCCTCTTCTCGCATATCGTACAACTAGACCCCAAATAAAATAAACCCACATCCACAACTTTCTCGGGTCCACTCAGTCCCAAGCCTTATCGGATTCAATCTCCACCATTTGATCGCGCATTTAAATCCAACAGTTGATTATACGACCCGATCAACAAACCCAACCACCAATCCTTTGCTGTTTGATATCGTACATCACAAATCGCTTAAGACCAGGGTTCATTCACTCTTGGAATATTACGATGCGATTCATATCGCACATCGCAAGTCGCTTGAGGCCAAGGTTCGTTCACTCTTGGAATATTGCGATGCGATCCTAATTGGCGATCCTCCACCATTGATCAAGGCCCACTTGATCCAACAGTCGAAAGTGATATCGCATGGACTACTTGCACGATGTTTAACCGCCCTTCTGGAGCCGATAAATATTATAACTCCTTGGTCTATAAAAGTTCGGGTCTGACTTTGAAGTTAAAGTCTAATCTCTTTATGGCCCGATATTTGTTGGATATCAGAGGCCATCAAATCCTATGGCTTGCGAGTTTTCAATTAGCGCACGGGTTACCAAACAGCTTAGCCCTACAGTTGACTATGACGTAAGAATTTGAAAAGGAGATTGACGGCTAGGATTTAGTGTGGGACTTCAGCTCTGATCCAGCTATTTGTACACTCTTAACCCTTGTAATCGGTGTCACCCAGTTCCATCACCAACTCACCATTCCACTGCTCAAGATTCCTCTTACTCTGAAATCCACTTAATTGCAATTTCACTTCGCTGGGGTTCTACTCTTCCACCAAACTTGGCACTTCCACTAAGTTTCCTTCTCCCCTCCAGATTGACTTGTTACCAAGTTCACCTCTGTCAACTCCTTCCTCCACTTAAACCAGTGTGCCGAGACTTCTATGATTTCTTTATCCTACCATGCAACTAGTGCATATGGATCTTTAAATCCACTCCACTATTAGTTTTTAAACTCCTTCCAATGGAATCACACCGATCTCGAATAACCCTTCTTACATAATCAAGTTCACATTACTTCTCAAACCAACCCCAATAAACTCTCAATCGATTCTCCACCATTATCACTGTTGCAGACACATTCATTTATATGTCAAAACTCTCACATCCATTGTTACAGAACCATAGTCAAGCATAGTTACAAGCGTTGTGATATACGCACACAGTCATTTGGGATTTCCTCCTTATTCACAAATACACAGACAAATCCTTCAAATAACTAAACATACAGACAGATCATATACAGATCGTCAACCAATATTAACTCATAAGATATGAAACTTCTATTTGCTAATTAAAATATGTATATACATAACTCAATGGCCTGATTTACACTCAGTTGGCCTTTTTCGTTTTAATGCCCATAGGATCACAATTCAACACTCATGTCTGCTTACTCTCTCACTTACTCTCCCCTTTTAGCCTTTGAGGCTTACAAATTATACACAAAAGGATTCTATTAACCAATTTTGGTTTAGATCCTGAATAATTTCACCTAAATCCTAAATATCATAATCTAATCGCTAAAATCATGAAACTAACTCCTAGTTCCTCTAACTCACACACTATTTTTGAAATCTCTCTTAACGAGAAAATTTCATTACAATATCCTCACTATTATACAACCCTCATAAAAACATAGGAAACTAATTAATTAATCACTCTTTAAGGAATCAAGTCCCTTGAAACACAAAACCCTATGCTTACTAAAATGAAATGGTTTTTCTAAGCATGATGCTCCTGCATCACCACTTTCCTAGAAATTTTACATCTTTATGATAACAAAATTTTAATTTCCTCTTTACGCAACACCTTGACAGAAAAATTATTAATGGAACCAGAGATTGATGACTTAAAATTAAGATAGAGTTCATCAATATTTTTGTTATATGATATGAGAATTAACGGATTATTTGACTATTTAAATCCTTTAAAAGAATATTAGTTTTATTTTTGTTCAAAATCAAGTTCTTTTAGCTATTAAAATATTTGTCATAAAGGATTTTATTCCTAGTAAATTTTAGAGTTAGAAAAGCTATATCTGTATGATGCTCATCCTCGTTTAAAACGATTTTATTCATGATAAATTTTAGAGTCAGAAAAGCTACATGTCTATGATGCTTGTAGTCATTTAAAAAATAAAAATTTAATATTTAGTTGTATAAGAGATATAAAATATTATATAATCTAAGGCACTCCCACTAAAAACATGAATGCATGTCATTCTATTGGAGCTAAACCATTTCCTTAAGCCCTTACAAAGCTAAACCATTTCCTTAAACCCTTACAAATTAATAAATCTCCAGTATGTAAAATTTACCCAAAAATTTTAACATAAAACAAACTTCATTTTTATTCATAAAAGATTAGTGTTAAAATCATTTTTTTAAATAATAATTTGTTTGAACATTAAAGTATGCAAACAAAAGAATATATTACCCTCATTAATGAGTTGAAAAATAACACATTTCCCTACAAAGTTTCTTTGCATGAATATTTAAATATTCATGCACATATAATTAATATATAACCATGTATTCACATTTATCAATTATTATTTTTTAATTGTAATAAATTATAAGTGTTTTTTGTTTTTTTTTTTTTAATTACCTCGCGTTCTCTTCTGAAATCAACTCTCCTCAATTTTACTTTGCACTATTATGTACCCTCAGACTTAATGTTAAATGATTGAACAAAAATCAACCATTAGATTAATAATCAGTTAATAGTTAATAATAATTTTAAATTAATAAATTTTTTTTTTTCCAGAAGGAAAAGCATGATAGTTTTATGTTAAGTTAATGTAAAGATCTACATTGTATACATATGTGAGTGGCAGTTCATATCAGGAGGAACTGAAGAGGAGACATACGGCAATAAACTCAGAGAGTGTTTACAGATAAAGGTTCCATATGAAGATGAGCATATTTGACATAAAAACAGAAAAAAGGTAGATGATGCCTATGAACCTGATATAGCATCAAAACAGGAGCAAATACTTTGCATAATGTCTGAGAAAGGGATCTTTGAATCTCTGAAGATTTTTTGATTCCGCCACTTCCAGGCAAGCCATAAGGTGATAATGAGGATGGGGCGCCTTTTCGCGCATTGTGAGCACCACCAATTGAAGGCTGCATGAACAGAGTCAAAAACATTGTGAGGAAAATCAAAAGAAATGGCGAGTTCATACCAGATTTTCTGAGTAGTATTACACTGAAAGAACATATGTAAGTTTGTCTCTTCCTCAGTCTCACACATAGAGCAACTACTGGGGCCATGCCAACGTCTTTTCTGAAGATTGTCCCAGGAGAGATTACGGTTATTAAAAACCAGCCATGCAAACAGGATCATTTTGAGAGGGCATCCTGTTTTCCAAAAAACAGCTGGGAAGATAGGAGGAGATATTGTAATTTGTGAGCAAATGAGAGTAGAGTAAATGTCTTTTGCTGTAGGATCCATCGAGCATTTTGAGAACCAGGAGAGATGATCAGGGGAGCCACTGCGAGTGATTCCACAGTCCCGTAGAGCAGCCGAGAACAGGTTCCATGTAAGGTGAAGATCAATCGGCAGGCCGATGACATCCGCAACCTTCCATGAGGGGGAGAGGCCAGACCATTCTGTTATGAGTCGATCCCATGTGAAGATACCCAATCTGTGCAGAGCAAATAACAGTACATCTGGGAAGGAAAAATCAAGTCTGCAGGCAATAGGGTCAATGCCAATATAAATCATGTTACCAGTAAAAATCCTCCATCTTAATCTTGACAGAAAGAATTTGTCAACTCTTTTGAAACTTAACCAGATTGTCGATCCTGTGCTAATGCCGATGGCTTCAATCCTGTACCAGTATTCAATGCATTTTCCCTTCATGTATTTTTGCCTGATCAGTTCGCTCCATGGGCCAACCCCGAAGATCCCTCGCTAGAGAGATTTGCATAGGAGGGCGTTGCCAAAATCCCTCAGATTCTTTAAGCCCCATCCGCCCATAATTTTTGGCAGAGAGATTCACTCCATCCTGGACAGATGGAACTTCTTCTGTTCCGGAGAGCCGCCAAAAATGAAATTTGTTGAGATCGTTGTCATTTTGTTGATAATACTTGTAGGAATGAAGAAAAGGTGCGCCCAAAAAACAGCTAGCTGCATTAAGACAGTTTGAGTAAGGATGACCCTGCCCGCCATGGAGAGACTTATGTATTGCCATGAAGAGATTTTCTTGAAGAATCTGTCTGTCAGCCACAGCCAGTCCAGTTTGTTATACATGCCATGCTTGAGCGAGGAATGTTCAATACCGAAAAGATTGGATATCCATATGACAGTCTCCAGGTCAACATCGTTATGATATAGAACAGACTTTTCCTTGTTAATAGCGAGGCCAGTAGCACATTGAAATATGTCCATAATGACTTTTAAACAGCTCCATGATGATCGATAAAGCATTGCAAATAAAATAACATCGTCCACGAACAGGTTGTGGGATGTGTAGATGTGCCTACAGATTTTAATGGGTTTACAATTGCCACCATCAACTGCGTTATTAATATGGATGCTCAACAAATTCATAGCCAAAATGAACATAAGGGGCGAAAGTGGACAGCCCTGTCGCAGACCCCCTTAGGCTTGGAAGAAATGTGTGGGAAAACCATTAACAATAACCGCATAATTGACATTCTCGATGCATGCCATCACCCATCGAATGTTTTTTGCATTGATTCCAATCTTTGCATGGAGGCACTCCATAAATCCCCAGTCTAAGCAATCGAAGGCTTTCCGCAGGTTGATCTTCATGATAGCTACCGGCAGGTTTTTTGCATACATGGTGGACAGGCATTCCTGTGTGATAGCAACCGCATCCAAGATATTTCGGCCATGCAGGAACGCGTACTGATCCCTGGTTAAAAAGGAAGCCAGATTCCCTTTTAGTCGCTCAGCAATGATCTTTGTAATAATCTTGTATGATATATTACACAAGGATATTGGTCAGAAATCGTTAAACATTTCCGGATCATCCTTTTTAGGGATGAGGGCGATCAGCGTTGAGGAGGTGATGTGGTGAATATGACCGGACATCCTCGTGGCCTCCACCATGCGTAATAGGTCATGCTTTATGAGCTCATAGAAGTGAGTGAGGAATTCAATTGTCCAGCCATCCGGCCCAGGACTTTTTTCTTTCTTGAAGGATTTCAGGACCCGGAGAAGTTCCTCTTCTGTCACAGGCTTGTACAGCATCTCGTTGTCTGCGTCATTGAACATTTGGGGAGTCGGTTCTATACCCCACAGAATGTCGTGGAAAGCAGCATCATGTCTTCTGTTGTACTGCTTCCTGAAAAAGTTGACAGCCTCCCAGGATATGTCTTGCTGAGAAACAAAGGAGTCACCTTTTTCATTTTTTATATTCTAGATGTGGTTCTTTTCACGCCGAGCACTTGCATACTTATGGAAGAACCTTGTATTTTTGTCACCTTCATGAAGCCACGAAACTCTGCTTTTAAGCCGCCAGAAAGTTTCTTCTTGTTTGAGGAGCTCAAATTTTTTCCTTTCAAGGACGTGTATTTTGCATTTCATGGAAAAAGAGAGGATAGAAGCATCTACAATATTCAGAATGTGGTCCAATTCCCGTTGAATAGATTTTAGCAGCATTTTATCTTCTGCCTTTTTCCACATCTCCCAATTCTTTATGGTCCTCTGAATAATAGCCATTTTTTCGCGGAAGGTTAGGAAAGGCGAAGTAGCCGAATGAGCAGACATTTGTTTCCAAGCTTTAACAATGAGCTCATTGAAGGCTGGATCCAGTAGGAAAGATCGATTGAACTTAAAAGGATATCCTTTTTGATACCCCTTCTCGGTCCAGGAAAGCATTATCGGTCTATGGTCTGATACTAAAATATTCTCTACAGAAGACCGAGGCATGCCAAGTTTGTCTATGAGGCTGACATGTACCAGAAAGCGATCAATCCGTTTTGCGATGTATGCCATATCAGACCTGCCATTGGACCAAGTAGGCTTCATTTCTTCAGGGATAACGTCCACCAAGTTTTTATTTAAAAGATGGTTCTTTATGCAATCTGCAAGTGAGTCTGTTTTCCTGCATTGCCCCCAGCACTCATCAGGGCTCAAAGTAAAATTTAAATCACCAGCAATAATTAGTTGATCTACGTCAAGAAATTCTGAGGTAAAAAGTCTTCCCCAGAACGGAGCTCTATTTTTGTAGGGTGCATAGATATTAAGGACATTGATAGGGGAATCTTTCCCTCTGATGGAGGCAGAAATGATAATCCCTGCAAAGCATTTGAATGCTTTAGCTCTGACCCCAGCAGGGTCCCATAGAGTCGCTAAACTTCCCAATAACCCATTTGCCTCCGTGGCTACCATATACTAGGATGGCAACATCTTCCTGAAATAAGAGATAGATGCCTCGCAGCTATGCATTGTTTCTTGAATGAGAATGATCCCAGGTCTAGAGAGATGGAAAAAACTCTTCAGCGTCAGAAATTTGGGGTCAACGCCCAGACCCCTGATATTGATGGATATGATGTGAGTCATTTAGCTAACCGATCAACCCCCCATGCTCTAAGAGGCTAAGGTTCCGGAAGACCATAAATAGGAACTCCGGTTAAAGATAGATTTTTGACCCCACTTTCGGAAGCAGTGGTTATCCCTCTGAAGTGTCTACTGCCCCCACGGGACTTTTTCCAAACAGTAATATTTTTCCCCGATTCCGGGTTAATGAGAGTCTGGGCCTATAGCCTGGGTTTATGAATGGTAAGGGGTTCAAGTTCAAGAGATTTCCTACTGAGAAGGAAGTCCAGATCGCTATCAGATTGATTGGTAGGTGAGGAGATGGGGGAATTAACAGGGGTGACAGATATGCAGGGGGCTTTTCCTTTAGACAGGGAAGATAGATTTTTATCAGGTGAAGGGGGGGAGGATGAGATAGGGATAGGGATAGGTCCAAAATAGAAATCAGTTGCAAGTAGGGGAGCAGGGGAAGGGACCGCATCCTCGTTATGAGGTTCAGGGATAGGGCGGCATTGGAAAGCTGGGGTGCTGTCAGGGACGCTACCAGGCGTAGACATGAGGGAAGGATCCCGTGTGGGAACCTTTGAGATAGGTGGATGAAGAGGATGATCTTCCAGAAGGTCAGTGGAATAGAAGCTGGCCGATGGAGGAAATCGATGAAACTTCTGCTGGAGGAGCCTGTTTTTGTAGCGCTTTCGCCCTGGACAGCTATTGATCAGATGGCCTGTCAAGTGGCATGCAGCACATCGAAATGGAATGCCCCAGAAATCCAGTCTCTGCTTTATTATTTGATCCCTCTAGGCAATTTCAATATATTCAGGGAAGCCCCCTCTGTAGAATTTTTCTATAAGGATCCAAGCAATCCCTTTATCCTTTTCGCTGAGTTTAACTACTCAAAACTCATTTTAACGATTTTCCTTGAGTGTCTTAATATGGAGAAAGGGAGATAGCAGAAATCTAAAAAAAACACAGTAAAGTCAGTTTTGTGGCCAGCATTCTCGAAAAACAGAAAACTTCATGTACGGATTTGATTCATCTAACGTTATGTTGTTTTTCGAATTTTATTGAACTTGGAAAGATTTAGTTGGGGTCAAAATGGCGATCAATGGAATTCGAAGGTATGCATTTACTAATATTTTTGTGTTTTTTCCAATTTATATATAAATTTCCAAATAATTTTTATAAAGATGAATTA
The DNA here is from genome assembly GCA_031772625.1 of Pinus tabuliformis. Taxonomy (NCBI): domain Eukaryota; kingdom Viridiplantae; phylum Streptophyta; class Pinopsida; order Pinales; family Pinaceae; genus Pinus; species Pinus tabuliformis. The sequence goes on from CM062819.1 coordinate 707,550,977, forward strand.
CTGGCTTATGGAGTGCGAGAGATTGCGTGAAGAACTGTTGTTGTGCATCGATGAAGAGTGTTCGGGTAATGGTGATCTCCATCCGAAAATGAGTGTCTGCAGAGGAAATCGGAGGAGTGGCGGAGCCTTCTATCGAGAAGGGGACGGTGGTGGGTTTAATGGGTCCCAACAGTAAATCCACATTCCTTAGGTCATTGAACAGCTTTGCCAACCATCGGTTGCTCATCCTTTTAAGCTAGAAGGAGAGCATTTATATTATGATGCTTCCTCTGGTCATCCGACCAGGTTGGCACGCAGGTTTTGAGATGTACCTCTCGCTACATTCCGAGAAAGGGAAAAGGTAAGAAGTCATTGTAGGCACCGGAACTGGACAAACTCTGAACTCTTTCCGGCATCCAGATCACCCAAAATGGGTAAGATGGAGACTAAACACATTAAAAGCCTTGGCCGCTGCCAAGTTACTTTCTCCAAACAGAAGAACTGGTTGCTATTAGGCATATGATTGGAGATAAACTTTTTATAATTTTGATGGGAGATAAAAATAAATAAATAAATAAAAATAATTCTGTAAATGTTATTAAGTCGAAATAAAAATGGTTTTATATCAATTTTTTTTTACTTTATATGTGTTTAAATAATTACAATATATTTAATAAAAGTGAAGTCATTTGTTCAGAAAATGAGTGTTAGTTAAAGGAATATTACTTCATTTTTAAGTTGAGAAAAGTTAAATCTGTGAATAAAAATATAATAATTGTAAATTTTTCATAAAAATTTTTATTTTCTATTTAAATATTAAATTAAATTTTTTGATATCTTATTTTATGATTTTTAGTAAGTAAATATTTTTAATATTTAGTATAATAGTAGAATTTTTCTATGCAAATAATGACTCGTTATTTATATATTTTTAAAGTTGTTTGTTTTTTTAAATAGTGTTTAGAAGACAAAAGTGATATTTGATATGCTTGCATGAGTTTGGTCTGGTCTCGTGGCCAGCAGACGGTCTGCTAAGTCATTCGTGCCGCTGTGCAAGTCACAAGTTCAAGTCTCATCTTACCCGAAGGCTGTGCTTGCAGGTGGTGCGATTCCTTCTAGTAGTTATGGCAGCCCATGGGATTTGAATTCGACCCCCTGATTCCCCTAGTCAACAAAAAAAAAGTGATAGTTATACGTGCAAGGAATTACAAAATTTAAAAATAAAATTTAGAAAAAATAAATAAATAAATAAATAAAAAAGAAAAAGAAAGAAAGAAAAGAAAAGAAAAAGAAGTTATTTTCTATATATATATATATATATATATATATATATTTCAAAAGACTTTATATTAAAATAAAATCCCTAAATCTTATTCATATAATAATCTTATTTTTTTATAAGAAGTTTTGCTTCCTATTTAAATATTTTAATAATGTTTTGATATTTTATTTTATGAACCATAATAAATTGTTTATGAGTGTTAGTTAAAGGAAAATTACTTCATTTAAGTTGAGAAAAGGTTAAAAAGTTATTTTCATTATAATTATATATATATATATATATATATATATATATATATATATATATATATATATATAGATATTTCAAAAGACTTTATATTAAAATAAAATCCCTAAATCTTATTCATATAATAATCTTATTTTTTTATAAGAAGTTTTGCTTCCTATTTAAATATTTTAATAATGTTTTGATATTTTATTTTATGAACCATAATAAATTGTTTATGAGTGTTAGTTAAAGGAAAATTACTTCATTTAAGTTGAGAAAAGGTTAAAAAGTTATTTTATATATATATATATATATATATATATATATATATATATATATATATATATATATTCAAAAGAATTTATATTAAAATAAAATCCCTAAATCTTATTGATACTAAATCAAGAATAATTATTTTGAAGAATATTTTCCTATAATAATCCTTTTTTTTTATAAGAAGTTTTACTTTCTATTTAAATATTTTAATAATGTTTTTGATATTTTATTTTATGAACCATAATAAATTGTTTATGAGTGTTAGTTAAAGGAAAATTAAGTTGAGAAAGGTTAAAAATGTGAGTAGAAATATAATAATCCTAATTTTTCATTAAAAAAAAAATTACTTTCTATTTAAATATTTTAATAATTTTTTTGATATTTTATTTTATGATTTTTAGTAAGAAAATATTTTTAATATTTAGTATAATAGTAGAATTTTTCCGGGCAAATAGTGACTTGTTATTTATTATATTTTTAAATTTGTTTGTTTTTCTAAATAGTGCTTAAGAGAAAAAAATGATGATTGATATGTGCAAGGAATTACAAAATTGAAAGATAAATTTTATTTAAAAAAAAAGATTAATTTTCATTATATATATTTTTCAAAAAACTTTGTATTAAAAAAAAATCCCTAAATCTTATGGTTACTAGATCAATAATAATTATTTTGAAGTTTATTTTCATATAATAATCCTAATTTTTCATAAAAAGTTTACTTTCTATTTAATGATGATATATTTTAATAAAAAAATTTATATTTTATTTTATGATTTTTAGTAAGTGCATATTTTTAGTATTTAGTATAATAATAGAATTTTTGTGAGCAAATAATAACTTGTTATTTATTATATATTTACTAAATCAAAAATAATTATTTTGAAGTTTATTTTCCTATAATAATCTTAATTTTTTCATAAAAGGTTTACTTTCTATTTAAATATTTTAATAAAATTTTTGATATTTTATTTTATGATTTTTAGTAAGTGAAGATCCTTAATATTTAGTATAATAGTAGAATTTTTTTGGTCAAATAATGACATGTTATTTATTATATTTTTAAAGATGTTTGTGAAGTGACATCATAAACTCAAGCACATCTACTATAGTCCCTCCACAATGTGGTTAATGTTAATCATTTCAAACCCTATGTCATTTAGATTTGCCTTGCCAGCATTGCCTCTACAATGTGGTTAATGTTAATCATCTCAAGCCCTATGAACCTCCTATGGTTAATGTTAATCATCTCAAGCCCTATGAACCTCCTATTCTTGAAGAGGAAGCTCACATTTCCCACCCACCTCATAAAATTTTGGATTTTCAATACTTGTTGGAGGAAGACACACTACTAAACCTATAGCATTAGACTGCCACGTATCTTGTTTGGCACCAAAGACAACTTCGTTCTTAGGAAAAACGGTTGTCTCAGGTTACTTTTGATCAATAGCTTCCTGCGCCCTGTTCAAGTTCCTTCAGCTCCTTTATTAACTGCATATTTTCTTGCCGATTTCTCGTCTCTTGTAACCTCTGCCACTTCACTTTCTTTCTCATGACATAACCATATTTCTGGTCCATCTCATTTCTCTACAACATTTCCATTAATACTTTAAACTGAACTGCTATCTTAGCCATTTCTTTATCGTAATCTTCGTCACTCATTCTCATGTCATTTACCTTGGCATCTTTCTTCTTTTGTCCTCTGTTGTGATCTCTTTCAGAACCTCTGCTGTGAGTGTCGCTAGTCATCATCCTTTCCATCTCTATAAGTACCTCTCACTTCAATATGAGTTGTGCAAGCCTCTACAACAGCAAATCTTCCCTGTTGCCACTTACCACACCAAGCTCTCCTTTGGACTTGGTCTTTTGGAAAGTATTGGTCCTCTGTCTGGAACCACCTTGAGCATTTTCTTCTGCTCCTTCTAGGCTTCAACTTATCTACACTTCTAAAAACGCAACTATCCTCTCACAATGAAATACTTAGTTCTTACCACCTCTTCTTTCACTTAGAAACTTTTACTAGCTTCCTTCATTCCCTAGCAATTCTACCCACATCCTCTATGGAATTTCCCTTATGATCTTCTTATGAGTTGCAATAATACCTCTGTAGTAACAAGTCTCCTTCTTGCTACATATGCCTCACTAAGCTTCTCTCCTCTAATCTCATTCTGTTAGCATTTCTCTGGTTCTTTCCTCTGGAACCAATTGTGCACTTCTTGCTCTAGGTTGTTGCAATCTTCTCACCTTCTTATGATGCTACATGTGCATCAATGTAAAGACCACAAACTCTCCAATCTTCAAATCAAATTAAAGTAAAAACATATCATCTCACCTTCAAGATCTCTATTTGATCTTGTCCCCCCATTCACCTGCACTTTGAATGGACTGTTCTTTTAACCAGCCTTTAATTTTATCTTCAAACTCTGCCACTCTTCAAGAACTTGCAAGAGTCCCTCTTACAGTTTAACTACTGTAATCCTGCTCCAAAATTTCACTTATTCAATTTCTGCTAATCATTAAATAAACTTGCATACCATCACCTATCTTCGGGATCTCACCACTCCTGCAAATCTGTTACTGTGCAAATCTTCATGCTTCCACTGTGTGAATTTTCATAATTCAGCTACTATCAATCAGATTTAGAATCTAATTCTTTCTTTTAATCTCCTAGCTTTATCTTGGTGAAGCTCTAACTGTCAGCAACAATTACTCCTTCGCGAGTTTTCTTTCACTGTTTCGTTCTTGCTCTGAGTTCTTCAAAAAATTTACCTATTCCTACTCTAATACGACTTTGATGCAGCGAAGCTGCAACTTAACACATCCCCGAACTTGTGGGCTATGAACCCACAGGAATTTGTTGATTTTTCTATAGTGTAATGATCTCATTCCTCTTACTGAAATCTCCTTCAAATAACTTATCGCAATATCGCAGATCACACCAATCTATGACTCTTCATTGCACTACTAAAATTCCTCTTCTCGCATATCGTACAACTAGACCCCAAATAAAATAAACCCACATCCACAACTTTCTCGGGTCCACTCAGTCCCAAGCCTTATCAGATTCAATCTCCACCATTTGATCGCGCATTTAAATCCAACAGTTGATTATACGACCCGATCAACAAACCCAACCACCAATCCTTTGCTGTTTGATATCGTACATCACAAATCGCTTAAGACCAGGGTTCATTCACTCTTGGAATATTACGATGCGATTCATATCGCACATCGCAAGTCGCTTGAGGCCAAGGTTCGTTCACTCTTGGAATATTGCGATGCGATCCTAATTGGCGATCCTCCACCATTGATCAAGGCCCACTTGATCCAACAATCGAAAGTGATATCGCATGGACTACTTGCACGATGTTTAACCACCCTTCTGGAGCCGATAAATATTATAACTCCTTGGTCTATAAAAGTTCGGGTCTGACTTTGAAGTTAAAGTCTGATCTCTTTATGGCCCGATATTTGTTGGATATCAGAGGCCATCAAATCCTACGGCTTGCGAGTTTTCAATTAGCGCACGGGTTACCAAACAGCTTAGCCCTACAGTTGACTATGACGTAAGAATTTTAAAAGGAGATTGACGGCTAGGATTTAGTGTGGGACTTCAGCTCTGATCCAGCTATTTGTACACTCTTAACCCCTGTAATCGGTGTCACCCAGTTCCATCACCAACTCACCATTCCACTGCTCAAGATTCCTCTTACTCTGAAATCCACTTAATTGCAATTTCACTTCGCTGGGGTTCTACTCTTCCACCAAACTTGGCACTTCCACTAAGTTTCCTTCTCCCCTCCAGATTGACTTGTTACCAAGTTCACCTCTGTCAACTCCTTCCTCCACTTAAACCAGTGTGCCGAGACTTCTATGATTTCTTTATCCTACCATGCAACTAGTGCATATGGATCTTTAAATCCACTCCACTATTAGTTTTTGAACTCCTTCCAATGGAATCACACCGATCTCGAATAACCCTTCTTACATAATCAAGTTCACATTACTTCTCGAACCAACCCCAATAAACTCTCAATCGATTCTCCACCATTATCACTGTTGCATACACATTCATTTATATGTCAAAACTCTCACATCCATTGTTACAGAACCATAGTCAAGCATAGTTACAAGCGTTGTGATATACGCACACAGTCATTTGGGATTTCCTCCTTATTCACAAATACACAGACAAATCCTTCAAATAACCAAACATACAGACAGATCATATACAGATCGTCAACCAATATTAACTCATAAGATATGAAACTTCTATTTGCTAATTAAAATATGTATATACATAACTCAATGGCCTGATTTACACTCAGTTGGCCTTTTTCGTTTTAATGCCCATAGGATCACAATTCAACACTCATGTCTGCTTACTCTCTCACTTACTCTCCCCTTTTAGCCTTTGAGGCTTACAAATTATACACAAAAGGATTCTATTAACCAATTTTGGTTTAGATCCTGAATAATTTCACCTAAATCCTAAATATCATAATCTAATCGCTAAAATCATGAAACTAACTCCTAGTTCCTCTAACTCACACACTATTTTTGAAATCTCTCTTAACGAGAAAATTTCATTACAATATCCTCACTATTATACAACCCTCATAAAAACATAGGAAACTAATTAATTAATCACTCTTTAAGGAATCAAGTCCCTTGAAACACAAAACCCTATGCTTACTAAAATGAAATGGTTTTTCTAAGCATGATGCTCCTGCATCACCACTTTCCTAGAAATTTTACATCTTTATGATAACAAAATTTTAATTTCCTCTTTACGCAACACCTTGACAGAAAAATTATTAATGGAACCAGAGATTGATGACTTAAAATTAAGATAGAGTTCATCAATATTTTTGTTATATGATATGAGAATTAACGGATTATTTGACTATTTAAATCCTTTAAAAGAATATTAGTTTTATTTTTGTTCAAAATCAAGTTCTTTTAGCTATTAAAATATTTGTCATAAAGGATTTTATTCCTAGTAAATTTTAGAGTTAGAAAAGCTATATGTGTATGATGCTCATCCTCGTTTAAAAAGATTTTATTCATGATAAATTTTAGAGTCAGAAAAGCTACATGTCTATGATGCTTGTAGTCATTTAAAAAATAAAAATTTAATATTTAGTTGTATAAGAGATATAAAATATTATATAATCTAAGGCACTCCCACTAAAAACATGAATGCATGTCATTCTATTGGAGCTAAACCATTTCCTTAAGCCCTTACAAAGCTAAACCATTTCCTTAAACCCTTACAAATTAATAAATCTCCAGTATGTAAAATTTACCCAAAAATTTTAACATAAAACAAACTTCATTTTTATTCATAAAAGATTAGTGTTAAAATCATTTTTTTAAATAATAATTTGTTTGAACATTAAAGTATGCAAACAAAAGAATATATTACCCTCATTAATGAGTTGAAAAATAACACATTTCCCTACAAAGTTTCTTAGCATGAATATTTAAATATTCATCCACATATAATTAATGTATAACCATGTATTCACATTTATCAATTATTATTTTTTAATTGTAATAAATTATAAGTGTTTTTTGTTTTTTTTTTTTTTAATTACCTCGCGTTCTCTTCTGAAATCAACTCTCCTCAATTTTACTTTGCACTATTATGTACCCTCAGACTTAATGTTAAATGATTGAACAAAAATCAACCATTAGATTAATAATCAGTTAATAGTTAATAATAATTTTAAATTAATAGTTTTTTTCCTTTCCAGAAGGAAAAGCATGATAGTTTTATGTTAAGTCAATGTAAAGATCTACATTGTATACATATGTGAGTGGCAGTTCATATCAGGAGGAACTGAAGAGGAGACATACGGCAATAAACTCAGAGAGTGTTTACAGATAAAGGTTCCATATGAAGATGAGCATATTTGACATAAAAACAGAAAAAAGGTAGATGATGCCTATGAACCTGATATAGCATCAAAACAGGAGCAAATACTTTGAATAATGTCTAAGAAAGGGATCTTTGAATCTCTGAAGATTTTTTGATTCCGCCACTTCCAGGCAAGCCATAAGGTGATAATGAGGATGGGACGCCTATTCGCGCATTGTGAGCACCACCAATTGAAGGCTGAATGAATAGAGTCAAAAACATTGTGAGGAAAATCAAAAGAAATGGCGAGTTCATACCAGATTTTCTGGGTAGTATTACACTGAAAGAACATATGTAAGTTTGTCTCTTCCTCAGTCTCGCACATAGAGCAACTACTGGGGCCATGCCAACGTCTTTTCTGAAGATTGTCCCAGGAGAGATTACGGTTATTAAAAACCAGCCATGCAAACAGGATCATTTTGGGAGGGCATCCTGTTTTCCAAAAAACAGCTGGGAAGATAGGAGGAGATATTGTAATTTGTGAGAAAATGAGAGTAGAGTAAATGTCTTTTGTTGTAGGATCCATCGAGCATTTTGAGAACCAGGAGAGATGATCAGGGGAGCCACTGCGAGTGATTCCACAATCCCGTAGAGCAGCCGAGAACAGGTTCCATGTAAGGTGAAGATCAATCAGCAGGCCGATGACATCTGCAACCTTCCATGAGGGGGAGAGGCCAGACCATTCTGTTATGAGTCGATCCCATGTGAAGATACCCAATCTGTGCAGAGCAAATAACAGTACATCTAGGAAGGAAAAATCAAGTCTGCAGGCAATAGGGTCAATGCCAATATAAATCATGTTACCAGTAAAAATCCTCCATCTTAATCTTCACAGAAAGAATTTTTCAACTCTTTTGAAACTTAACCAGGTTGTCGATCCTGTGCTAATGCTGATGGCTTCAATCCTGTACCAGTATTCAATGCATTTTCCCTTCATGTATTTTTGCCTGATCAGTTCGCTCCATGGGCCAACCCCAAAGATCCCTCGCCAGAGAGATTTGCATAGGAGGGCGTTGCCAAAATCCCTCAGATTCTTTAAGCCCCATCCGCCCATAATTTTTGGCAGAGAGATTCACTCCATCCTGGACAGATGGAACTTCTTCTGTTCCGGAGAGCCGCCAAAAATGAAATTTGTTGAGATCGTTGTCATTTTGTTGATAATACTTGTAGGAATGAAGAAAAGGTGCGCCCAAAAAACAGCCAGCTGCATTAAGACAGTTTGAGTAAGGATGACCCTGCCCGCCATGGAGAGACTTCTGTATTGCCATGAAGAGATTTTCTTGAAGAATCTGTCTGTCAGCCACAGCCAGTCCAGTTTGTTATACATGCCGTGCTTGAGCGAGGAGTGTTCAATACCGAAAAGGTTGGATATCCATGTGACAGTCTCCAGGTCAACATCGTTATGATATAGAACAGACTTATCCTTGTTAATAGCGAGGCCAGTAGCGCATTGAAATCTGTCCAGAATGACTTTTAAACAGCTCCATGAAGATCGATAAAGCATTGCGAACAAAAGAACATCGTCCACGAACAGGTTGTGGGATGTGTAGATGTGCCTGCAGATTTTTATGGGTTTACAATTGCCCCCGTCAACCGCGTTATTAATATGGATGCTCAACGAATTCATAGCCAAAATAAACATGAGGGGCGAAAGTGGACAGCCCTGCCGCAGACCCCTTTCGGCTTGGAAGAAATGTGAGGGAAAACCATTAACAATAACCGCATAATTGACATTCTCGATGCATGCCATCACCCATCGAATGTTTTTTTCATTGATTCCAATCTTTGCATGGAGGCACTCCATAAATCCCCAGTCTAAGCAATCGAAGGCTTTCCGCAGGTTGATCTTCATGATAGCTACCGACAGGTTTTTTGCATACATGGTGGACAGGCATTCCTGTGTGATAGCAACCGCATCCAAGATATTTTGGCCATGCAGGAACGCGTACTGATCCCTAGTTAAAAAGGAAGCCAGATTCCCTTTTAGTCGCTTAGCAATGATCTTTGTAATAATCTTGTATGATATATTACACAAGGATATTGGTCAGAAATCGTTAAACGTTTCCAGATCATCCTTTTTAGGGATGAGGGCGATCAGCGTTGAGGAGGTGATGTGGTGAATATGACCGGACATCCTCGTGGCCTCCACCATGCGTAATAGGTCATGCTTTATGAGCTCATAGAAGTGAGTGAGGAATTCAATTGTCCAGCCATCCGGCCCAGGACTTTTTTCTTTCTTGAAGGATTTCAGGACCCGGAGAAGTTCCTCTTCTGTCACAGGCTTGTACAGCATCTCGTTGTCTGCGTCATTGAACATTTGGGGAGTCGGTTCTATACCCCACAGAATGTCGTGGAAAGCAGCATCATGTCTTCTGTTGTACTGCTTCCTGAAAAAGTTGACAGCCTCCCAGGATATGTCTTGCTGAGAAACAAAGGAGTCACCTTTTTCATTTTTTATATTCTAGATGTGGTTCTTTTCACGCCGAGCACTTGCATACTTATGGAAGAACCTTGTATTTTTGTCACCTTCATGAAGCCACGAAACTCTGCTTTTAAGCCGCCAGAAAGTTTCTTCTTGTTTGAGGAGCTCAAATTTTTTCCTTTCAAGGACGTGTATTTTGCATTTCATGGAAAAAGAGAGGATAGAAGCATCTACAATACTCAGAATGTGGTCCAATTCCCGTTGAATAGATTTTAGCAGCATTTTATCTTCAGCCTTTTTCCACATCTCCCAATTCTTTATGGTCCTCTGAATAATAGCCATTTTTTCGCGGAAGGTTAGGAAAGGCGAAGTAGCCGAATGAGCAGACATCTGTTTCCAAGCTTTAACAATGAGCTCATTGAAGGCTGGATCCAGTAGGAAAGATCGATTGAACTTAAAAGGATATCCTTTTTGATACCCCTTCTCGGTCCAGGAAAGCATTATCGGTCTATGGTCTGATACTAAAATATTCTCTACAGAAGACCGAGGCATGCCAAGTTTGTCTATGAGGCTGACATGTACCAGAAAGCGATCAATCCGTTTTGTGATGTATGCCATATCAGACCTGCCATTGGACCAAGTAGGCTTCATTTCTCCAGGGATAACGTCCACCAAGTTTTTATTTAAAAGATGGTTCTTTATGCAATCTGCAAGTGAGTCTGTTTTCCTGCATTGCCCCCAGCACTCATCAGGGCTCAGAGTAAAATTTAAATCACCAGCAATAATTAGTTGATCTACGTCAAGAAATTCTGAGGTAAAAAGTCTTCCCCAGAACGGAGCTCTATTTTTGTAGGGCGCATAGATATTAAGGACATTGATAGGGGAATCTTTCCCTCTGATGGAGGCAGAAATGATAATCCCTGCAAAGCATTTGAATGCTTTAGCTCTGACCCCAGCAGGGTCCCATAGAGTCGCTAAACCTCCCGATAACCCATTTGCCTCCGTGGCTACCATATACTAGGATGGCAACATCTTCCTGAAATAAGAGATAGATGCCTCGCAGCTATGCATTGTTTCTTGAATGAGAATGATCCCAGGTCTAGAGAGATGGAAAAAACTCTTCAGCGTCAGAAATTTGGGGTCAACGCCCAGACCCCTGATATTGATGGATATGATGTGAGTCATTTAGCTGACCGATCAACCCCCCATGCTCTAAGAGGCTAAGGTTCCGGAAGACCATAAATAGGAACTCCGGTTAAAGATAGATTTTTGACCCCACTTTCGGAAGCAGTGGTTATCCCTCTGAAGTGTCTACTGCCCCCACGGGACTTTTTCCAAACAGTAATACTTTTCCCCGATTCCGGGTTAATGAGAGTCTGGGCCTGTAGCCTGGGTTTATGAATGGTAAGGGGTTCAAGTTCAAGAGATTTCCTACTGAGAAGGAAGTCCAGATCGCTATCAGATTGATTGGTAGGTGAGGAGATGGGGGAATTAACAGGGGTGACAGATATGCAGGGGGCTTTTCCTTTAGACAGGGAAGATAGATTTTTATCAGGTGAAGGGGGGGAGGATGAGATAGGGATAGGGATAGGTCCAAAATAGAAATCAGTTGCAAGTAGGGGAGCAGGGGAAGGGACCGCATCCTCGTTATGAGGTTCAGGGATAGGGCGGCATTGGAAAGCTGGGGTGCTGTCAGGGACGCTACCAGGCGTAGACATGAGGGGAGGATCCCGTGTGGGAACCTTTGAGATAGGTGGATGAAGAGGATGATCTTCCAGAAGGTCAGTGGAATAGAAGCTGGCCGATGGAGGAAATCGATGAAACTTCTGTTGGAGGAGCCTGTTTTTGTAGCGCTTTCGACCTGGACAGCTATTGATCAGATGGCCTGTCAAGTGGCATGCAGCACATCGAAATGGAATGCCCCAGAAATCCAGTCTCTGCTTTATTATTTGATCCCTCCAGGCAATTTCAATATATTCAGGGAAGCCCCCTCTGTAGAATTTTTCTATAAGGATCCAAGCAATCCCTTTATCCTTTTCGCTGAGTTTAACTACTCAAAACTCATTTTAACGATTTTCCTTGAGTGTCTTAATATGGAGAAAGGGAGATAGCAGAAATCTAAAAAAAACACAGTAAAGTCAGTTTTGTGGCCAGCATTCTCGAAAAACAGAAAACTTCATGTACGGATTTGATTCATCTAACGTTATGTTGTTTTTCGAATTTTATTGAACTTGGAAAGATTTAGTTGGGGTCAACATGGCGATCAATGGAATTCGAAGGTATGCATTTACTAATATTTTTGTGTTTTTTCCACTTTATATATAAATTTCCAAATAATTTTTATAAAGATGAATTACTGGCTTATGGAGTGCGAGAGATTGCGTGAAGAACTGTTGTTGCGCATCGATGAAGAGTGTTCGGGTAATGGTGATCTCCATCCGAAAATGAGTGTCTGCAGAGGAAATCGGAGGAGTGGCGGAGCCTTCTGTCGAGAAGGGGACGGTGGTGGGTTTAATGGGTCCCAACAGTAAATCCACATTCCTTAGGTCATTGAACAGCTTTGCCAACCATCGGTTGCTCATCCTTTTAAGCTAGAAGGAGAGCATTTATATTATGATGCTTCCTCTGGTCATCCGACCAGGTTGGCACGCAGGTTTTGAGATGTACCTCTCGCTACATTCCGAGAAAGGGAAAAGGTAAGAAGTCATTTTAGGCACCGGAACTGGACAAACTCTGAACTCTTTCCGGCATCCAGATCACCCAAAATGGGTAAGATGGAGACTAAACGCATTAAAATCCTTGGCCGCTGCCAAGTTACTTTCTCCAAACAGAAGAACTGGTTGCTATTAGGCATATGATTGGAGATAAAATTTTTATAATTTTGATGGGAGATAAAAATAAATAAATAAATAAAAATAATTCTGTAAATGTTATTAAGTCGAAATAAAAATGGTTTTATATCAATTTTTTTTTACTTTATATGTGTTTAAATAATTACAATATATTTAATAAAAGTGAAGTCATTTGTTCAGAAAATGAGTGTTAGTTAAAGGAATATTACTTCATTTTTAAGTTGAGAAAAGTTAAATCTGTGAATAAAAATATAATAATTGTAAATTTTTCATAAAATTTTTTATTTTCTATTTAAATATTAAATTAAATTTTTTGATATCTTATTTTATGATTTTTAGTAAGTAAATATTTTTAATATTTAGTATAATAGTAGAATTTTTCTATGCAAATAATGACTCGTTATTTATATATTTTTAAAGTTGTTTGTTTTTTTAAATAGTGTTTAGAAGACAAAAGTGATAGTTGATATGCTTGCATGAGTTTGGTCTCGTCTCGTGGCCAGCAGACGGTCTGCTAAGTCGTTCGTGCCGCTGTGCAAGTCACAAGTTCAAGTCTCATCTTACGCGAAGGCTGTGCTTGCAGGTTGTGCGATTCCTTCTAGTAGTTATGGGAGCCCATGGGATTTGAATTCGACCCCCTGATTCCCCTAGTCAACAAAAAAAAAGTTGATAGTTATACGTGCAAGGAATTACAAAATTTAAAAATAAAATTTAGAAAAAATAATAAATAAATAAATAAAAAAGAAAAAGAAAAAAAGAAAGAAAGAAAAAGAAGTTATTTTCATTATATATATATATATATATATATATATATATATATATTTCAGAAGACTTTATATTAAAATAAAATCCCTAAATCTTATTCATATAATAATCTTATTTTTTTATAAGAAGTTTTGCTTCCTATTTAAATATTTTAATAATGTTTTGATATTTTATTTTATGAACCATAATAAATTGTTTATGAGTGTTAGTTAAAGGAAAATTACTTCATTTAAGTTGAGAAAAGGTTAAAAAGTTATTTTCAATATATATATATATATATATATATATATATATATATATATATATATATATATATATTTTCAAAAGACTTTATATTAAAATAAAATCCCTAAATCTTATTCATATAATAATCTTATTTTGTTATAAGAAGTTTTGCTTCCTATTTAAATATTTTAATAATGTTTTGATATTTTATTTTATGAACCATAATAAATTGTTTATGAGTGTTAGTTAAAGGAAAATTACTTCATTTAAGTTGAGAAAAGGTTAAAAAGTTATTTTCAATATATATATATATATATATATATATATATATATATATATATTTCAAAAGAATTTATATTAAAATAAAATCCCTAAATCTTATTGATACTAAATCAAGAATAATTATTTTGAAGAATATTTTCCTATAATAATCCTTTTTTTTTATAAGAAGTTTTACTTTCTATTTAAATATTTTAATAATGTTTTTGATATTTTAGTTTATGAACCATAATAAATTGTTTATGAGTGTTAGTTAAAGGAAAATTAAGTTGAGAAAGGTTAAAAATGTGAGTAGAAATATAATAATCCTAATTTTTCATTAAAAAAAAAATTACTTTCTATTTAAATATTTTAATAATTTTTTTGATATTTTATTTTATGATTTTTAGTAAGAAAATAATTTTAATATTTAGTATAATAGTAGAATTTTTCCGGGCAAATAGTGACTTGTTATTTATTATATTTTTAAATTTGTTTGTTTTTCTAAAGAGTGCTTAAGAGAAAAAAATGATGATTGATATGTGCAAGGAATTACGAAATTGAAAGATAAATTTTATTTTAAAAAAAAGATTAATTTTCATTATATATATTTTTCAAAAAACTTTGTATTAAAAAAAAATCCCTAAATCTTATGGGTACTAGATCAATAATAATTATTTTGAAGTTTATTTTCATATAATAATCCTAATTTTTCATAAAAAGTTTACTTTCTATTTAATGATGATATATTTTAATAAAAAAATTTATATTTTATTTTATGATTTTTAGTAAGTGCATATTTTTAGTATTTAGTATAATAATAGAATTTTTGTGAGCAAATAATAACTTGTTATTTATTATATATTTACTAAATCAAAAATAATTATTTTGAAGTTTATTTTCCTATAATAATCTTAATTTTTTCATAAAAGGTTTACTTTCTATTTAAATATTTTAATAAAATTTTTGATATTTTATTTTATGATTTTTAGTAAGTGAAGATTTTTAATATTTAGTATAATAGTAGAATTTTTTTGGTCAAATAATGACATGTTATTTATTATATTTTTAAAGTTGTTTGTGAAGTGACATCATAAACTCAAGCACATCTACTATAGTCCCTCCACAACGTGGTTAATGTTAATCATCTCAAGCCCTATGTCATTTAGATTTGCCTTGTCAGCATTGCCTCTACAATGTGGTTAATGTTAATCATCTCAAGCCCTATGAACCTCCTATGGTTAATGTTAATCATCTCAAGCCCTATGAACCTCCTATTCTTGAAGAGGAAGCTCACATTTCCCACCCACCTCATAAAATTTTGGATTTTCAATACTTGTTGGAGGAAGACACACTACTAAACCTATAGCATTAGACTGCCACGTATCTTGTTTGGCACCAAAGCCAACTTCGTTCTTAGGAAAAACGGTTGTCTCAGGTTACTTTTGATCAATAGCTTCCTGCGCCCTGTTCAAGTTCCTTCAGCTCCTTTATTAACTGCATATTTTCTTGCCGATTTCTCGTCTCTTGTAACCTCTGCCACTTCACTTTCTTTCTCATGACATAACCATATTTCTGGTCCATCTCATTTCTCTACAACATTTCCATTAATACTTTAAACTGAACTGCTATCTTAGCCATTTCTTTATCGTAATCTTCGTCACTCATTCTCATGTCATTTACCTTGGCATATTTCTTCTTTTGTCCTCTGTTGTGATCTCTTTCAGAACCTCTGTTGTGAGTGTCGCTAGTCATCATCCTTTCCATCTCTATAAGTACCTCTCACTTCAATATGAGTTGTGCAAGCCTCTACAACAGCAAATCTTCCCTGCTGCCACTTACCACACCAAGCTCTCCTTTGGACTTGGTCTTTTGGAAAGTATTGGTCCTCTGTCTGGAACCACCTTGAGCATTTTCTTCTGCTCCTTCTAGGCTTCAACTTATCTACACTTCTAAAAACGCAACTATCCTCTCACAATGAAATACTTAGTTCTTACCACCTCTTCTTTCACTTAGAAACTTTTACTAGCTTCCTTCATTCCCTAGCAATTCTACCCACATCCTCTATGGAATTTCCCTTATGATCTTCTTATGAATTGCAATAATACCTCTGTAGTAACAAGTCTCCTTCTTGCTACATATGCCTCACTAAGCTTCTCTCCTCTAATCTCATTCTGTTAGCATTTCTCTGGTTCTTTCCTCTGGAACCAATTGTGCACTTCTTGCTCTAGGTTGTTGCAATCTTCTCACCTTCTTATGATGCTACATGTGCATCAATGTAAAGACCACAAACTCTCCAATCTTCAAATCAAATTAAAGTAAAAACATATCATCTCACCTTCAAGATCTCTATTTGATCTTGTCCCCCCATTCACCTGCACTTTGAATGGACTGTTCTTTTAACCAGCCTTTAATTTTATCTTCAAACTCTGCCACTCTTCAAGAACTTGCAAGAGTCCCTCTTACAGTTTAACTACTGTAATCCTGCTCCAAAATTTCACTTATTCAATTTCTACTAATCATTAAATAAACTTGCATACCATCACCTATCTTCGGGATCTCACCACTCCTGCAAATCTGTTACTGTGCAAATCTTCATGCTTCCACTGTGCGAATTTTCATAATTCAGCTACTATCAATCAGATTTAGAATCTAATTCTTTCTTTTAATCTCCTAGCTTTATCTTGGTGAAGCTCTAACTGTCAGCAACAATTACTCCTTCGCGAGTTTTCTTTCACTGTTTCGTTCTTGCTCTGAGTTCTTCAAAAAATTTACCTATTCCTACTCTAATACGACTTTGATGCAGCGAAGCTGCAACTTAACACATCCCTGAACTTGTGGGCTATGAACCCACGGGAATTTGTTGATTTTTCTATAGTGTAATGATCTCATTCCTCTTACTGAAATCTCCTTCAAATAACTTCTCGCAATATCGCAGATCACACCAATCTATGACTCTTCATTGCACTACTAAAATTCCTCTTCTCGCATATCGTACAACTAGACCCCAAATAAAATAAACCCACATCCACAACTTTCTCGGGTCCACTCAGTCCCAAGCCTTATCGGATTCAATCTCCACCATTTGATCGCGCATTTAAATCCAACAGTTGATTATACGACCCGATCAACAAACCCAACCACCAATCCTTTGCTGTTTGATATCGTACATCACAAATCGCTTAAGACCAGGGCTCATTCACTCTTGGAATATTACGATGCGATTCATATCGCACATCGCAAGTCGCTTGAGGCCAAGGTTCGTTCACTCTTGGAATATTGCGATGCGATCCTAATTGGCGATCCTCCACCATTGATCAAGGCCCACTTGATCCAACAGTCGAAAGTGATATCGCATGGACTACTTGCACGATGTTTAACCGCCCTTCTGGAGCCGATAAATATTATAACTCCTTGGTCTATAAAAGTTCGGGTCTGACTTTGAAGTTAAAGTCTGATCTCTTTATGGCCCGATATTTGTTGGATATCAGAGGCCATCAAATCCTACGGCTTGCGAGTTTTCAATTAGCGCACGGGTTACCAAACAGCTTAGCCCTACAGTTGACTATGACGTAAGAATTTGAAAAGGAGATTGACGGCTAGGATTTAGTGTGGGACTTCAGCTCTGATCCAGCTATTTGTACACTCTTAACCCCTGTAATCGGTGTCACCCAGTTCCATCACCAACTCACCATTCCACTGCTCAAGATTCCTCTTACTCTGAAATCCACTTAATTGCAATTTCACTTCGCTGGGGTTCTACTCTTCCACCAAACTTGGCACTTCCACTAAGTTTCCTTCTCCCCTCCAGATTGACTTGTTACCAAGTTCACCTCTGTCAACTCCTTCCTCCACTTAAACCAGTGTGTCGAGACTTCTATGATTTCTTTATCCTACCATGCAACTAGTGCATATGGATCTTTAAATCCACTCCACTATTAGTTTTTGAACTCCTTCCAATGGAATCACACCGATCTCGAATAACCCTTCTTACATAATCAAGTTCACATTACTTCTCGAACCAACCCCAATAAACTCTCAATCGATTCTCCACCATTATCACTGTTGCATACACATTCATTTATATGTCAAAACTCTCACATCCATTGTTACAGAACCATAGTCAAGCATAGTTACAAGCGTTGTGATATACGCACACAGTCATTTGGGATTTCCTCCTTATTCACAAATACACAGACAAATCCTTCAAATAACCAAACATACAGACAGATCATATACAGATCGTCAACCAATATTAACTCATAAGATATGAAACTTCTATTTGCTAATTAAAATATGTATATACATAACTCAATGGCCTGATTTACACTCAGTTGGCCTTTTTCGTTTTAATGCCCATAGGATCACAATTCAACACTCATGTCTGCTTACTCTCTCACTTACTCTCCCCTTTTAGCCTTTGAGGCTTACAAATTATACACAAAAGGATTCTATTAACCAATTTTGGTTTAGATCCTGAATAATTTCACCTAAATCCTAAATATCATAATCTAATCGCTAAAATCATGAAACTAACTCCTAGTTCCTCTAACTCACACACTATTTTTGAAATCTCTCTTAACGAGAAAATTTCATTACAATATCCTCACTATTATACAACCCTCATAAAAACATAGGAAACTAATTAATTAATCACTCTTTAAGGAATCAAGTCCCTTGAAACACAAAACCCTATGCTTACTAAAATGAAATGGTTTTTCTAAGCATGATGCTCCTGCATCACCACTTTCCTAGAAATTTTACATCTTTATGATAACAAAATTTTAATTTCCTCTTTACGCAACACCTTGACAGAAAAATTATTAATGGAACCAGAGATTGATGACTTAAAATTAAGATAGAGTTCATCAATATTTTTGTTATATGATATGAGAATTAACGGATTATTTGACTATTTAAATCCTTTAAAAGAATATTAGTTTTATTTTTGTTCAAAATCAAGTTCTTTTAGCTATTAAAATATTTGTCATAAAGGATTTTATTCCTAGTAAATTTTAGAGTTAGAAAAGCTATATGTGTATGATGCTCATCCTCGTTTAAAAAGATTTTATTCATGATAAATTTTAGAGTCAGAAAAGCTACATGTCTATGATGCTTGTAGTCATTTAAAAAATAAAAATTTAATATTTAGTTGTATAAGAGATATAAAATATTATATAATCTAAGGCACTCCCACTAAAAACATGAATGCATGTCATTCTATAGGAGCTAAACCATTTCCTTAAGCCCTTACAAAGCTAAACCATTTCCTTAAACCCTTACAAATTAATAAATCTCCATTATGTAAAATTTACCCAAAAATTTTAACATAAAACAAACTTCATTTTTATTCATAAAAGATTAGTGTTAAAATCATTTTTTTAAATAATAATTTGTTTGAACATTAAAGTATGCAAACAAAAGAATATATTACCCTCATTAATGAGTTGAAAAATAACACATTTCCCTACAAAGTTTCTTAGCATGAATATTTAAATATTCATGCACATATAATTAATATATAACCGTGTATTCACATTTATCAATTATTATTTTTTAATTGTAATAAATTATAAGTGTTTTTTGTTTTTTTTTTTTTTTAATTACCTCGCGTTCTCTTCTGAAATCAACTCTCCTCAATTTTACTTTGCACTATTATGTACCCTCAGACTTAATGTTAAATGATTGAACAAAAATCAACCATTAGATTAATAATCAGTTAATAGTTAATAATAATTTTAAATTAATAGTTTTTTTTTTTTCCAGAAGGAAAAGCATGATAGTTTTATGTTAAGTCAATGTAAAGATCTACATTGTATACATATGTGAGTGGCAGTTCATATCAGGAGGAACTGAAGAGGAGACATACGGCAATAAACTCAGAGAGTGTTTACAGATAAAGGTTCCATATGAAGATGAGCATATTTGACATAAAAACAGAAAAAAGGTAGATGATGCCTATGAACCCGATATAGCATCAAAACAGGAGCAAATACTTTGAATAATGTCTAAGAAAGGGATCTTTGAATCTCTGAAGATTTTTTGATTCCGCCACTTCCAAGCAGGCCATAAGGTGATAATGGGGATGGGACGCCTATTCGCGCATTGTGAGCACCACCAATTGAAGGCTGAATGAACAGAGTCAAAAACATTGTAAGGAAAATCAAAAGAAATGGCGAGTTCATACCAGATTTTCTGAGTAGTATTACACTGAAAGAACATATGTAAGTTTGTCTCTTCTTCAGTCTCGCACATAGAGCATCTGCTGGGGCCATGCCAGCGTCTTTTCCGAAGATTGTCCCAGGAGAGATTACGGTTATTAAAAACCAGCCATGCAAACAGGATCATTCTGGGAGGGCATCCTGTTTTCCAGAAAACAGCTGGGAAGATAGGAGGAGATATTGTAATCTGTGAGCAAATGAGAGTAGAGTAAATGTCTTTTGCTGTAGGATCCACCGAGCCATTTGAGAACCAGGAAAGTTGATCAGGGGAGCCACCGCGAGTGATTCCACTGTCCCGTAGAGCAGCCGAGAACAGGTTCCATGTAAGGTGAAGATCAATCGGCAGGCCGATGACATCCGCAGCCTTCCATGAGGGGGAAAGGCCAGACCATTCTGTTATGAGTCGATCCCATGTGAAGATACCCAATCTGTGCAGAGCAAATAACAGTACATCTAGGAAGGAAAAATCAAGTCTGCAGGCAATAGGGTCAATGCCAATATAAATCATGTTACCAGTAAAAATCCTCCATCTTAATCTTCACAGAAAGAATTTTTCAACTCTTTTGAAACTTAACCAGGTTGTCGATCCTGTGCTAATGCCGATGGCTTCATTCCTATACCAGTATTCAATGCTTCTTCCCTTCATGTATTTTTGCCTGATCAATTCGCTCCATGGGCCAACCCCGTAGATCCCTCGCCAGAGAGATTTGCATAGGAGGGCGTTGCCAAAGTCCCTCAGATTCTTTATGCCCCATCCGCCCATAATTTTTGGCAGAGAGATTCACTCCATCCTGGACAGATGGAACTTCTTCTGCTCCGGAGAGCCGCCCCAAATGAAATTTGCTGAGATCGTTGTCATTTTGTTGATAATACTTGCAGGAATGAAGAAAAGGTGCGCCCAAAAAACAGCCAGCTGCATTAAGACAGTTTGAGTAAGGATGACCCTGCCCGCCATGGAGAGACTTCTGTATTGCCATGAAGAGATTTTCTTGAAGAATCTGTCTGTCAGCCACAGCCAGTCCAGTTTGTTATACATGCCATGCTTGAGCGAGGAATGTTCAATACCGAAAAGATTGGATATCCATATGACAGTCTCCAGGTCAACATCGTTATGATATAGAACAGACTTTTCCTTGTTAATAGCGAGGCCAGTAGCACATTGAAATATGTCCATAATGACTTTTAAACAGCTCCATGATGATCGATAAAGCATTGCAAATAAAAGAACATCGTCCACGAACAGGTTGTGGGATGTGTAGATGTGCCTGCAGATTTTAATGGGTTTACAATTGCCACCATCAACTGCGTTATTAATATGGATGCTCAACAAATTCATAGCCAAAATGAACATAAGGGGCGAAAGTGGACAGCCCTGTCGCAGACCCCTTTCGGCTTGGAAGAAATGTGTGGGAAAACCATTAACAATAACCGCATAATTGACATTCTCGATGCATGCCATCACCCATCGAATGTTTTTTGCATTGAGTCCAATCTTTGCAAGGAGGCACTCCATAAATCCCCAGTCTAAGCAATCGAAGGCTTTCCGCAGGTCGATCTTCATGATAGCCGCCGGCAGGTTTTTTGCATACATGGTGGACAGGCATTCCTGTGTGATAGCAACGGCATCCAGGATATTTCGGCCATGCAGGAATGCGTACTGATCCCTGGTTAAAAAGGAAGCCAGATTCCCTTTTAGTCGCTCAGCAATGATCTTTGTAATAATCTTGTAAGATATATTACACAAGGAAATTGGTCGGAAATCGTTGAACGATTCCGGATCAGCCTTTTTGGGGATGAGGGCGATCAGCGTAGAGGAGGTGATGTGGTGAATATGACCGGACATCCTCGTGGCCTCCACCATACGTAATAGGTCATGCTTTATGAGCTCATAGAAGTGTGTGAGAAATTCAATTGTCCAGCCATCCGGCCCAGGACTTTTGTCTTTCTTGAAGGATTTCAGGACCCCGAGAAGTTCCTCTTGAGTCACAGGCTTGTACAGCATCTCATTGTCTGCGGCATTGAACATTTGGGGAGTCGGTTCTATACCCCACAGAATGTCGCGGAAAGCAACATCATGTCTTCTGTTGTACTGCTTCCTGAAAAAATTGACAGCCTCCCTGGATATATCTTGCTGAGAAACAAAAGAGTCGCCTTTTTCATTTTTTATATTCCAGATGTGGTTCTTGTCACGCCGAGCACTTGCATACTTATGGAAGAACTTTGTATTTTTGTCGCCTTCATGAAGCCACGAAACTCTGCTTTTAAGCCGCCAGAAAATTTCTTCTTGTTTGAGGAGCTGAAATCTTTTCCTTTCAAGGACGCGTATTTTGCATTTCATAGAAAATGAGAGGATAGAAGCATCTGCAATATTCAGAATGTGGTCCAATTCCCGCTGTATAGAATTTAGCAGCATTTTATCTTCAGCCTTTTTCCGCGTCTCCCAATTCTTTACGGTCCTCTGAATATTAGCCATTTTTTCACGGAAGGTTAGGAAAGGCGAAGTAGCCGAATGAGTAGACATCTGTTTCCAAGCTTTAACAATGAGCTCATTGAAGGCTGGATCCAGTAGGAAAGACCGATTGAACTTAAAAGGATATCCTTTTTGATACCCCTTCTCGTTCCAGGTAAGCATTATCGGTCTATGGTCTGATACTAAAACATTCTCCACAGAAGACCGAGGCATGCCAAATTTGTCTATGAGGCTGACATGTACCAGAAAGCGATCAATCCGTTTTGCGATGTATGCCATATCAGACCTGCCATTGGACCAAGTAGGCTTCATTTCTCCAGGGATAACGTCCACCAAGTTTTTATTTAAAAGATGGTTCTTTATGCAATCTGCAAGTGAGTCTGTTTTCCTGCATTGCCCCCAGCACTCATCAGGGCTCAGAGTAAAATTTAAATCACCAGCAATAATTAGTTGATCTATGTCAAGAAATTCTGAGGTAAAAAGTCTTCCCCAGAATGGAGCTCTATTTTTGTAGGGCGCATAGATATTAAGGACATTGATAGGGGAATCTTTCCCTCTGATGGAGGCAGAAATGATAATCCCCGCAAAGCATTTGAATGCTTTAGCTCTGACCCCAGCAGGGTCCCATAGAGTCGCTAAACCTCCCGATAACCCATTTGCCTCCGTGGCTACCATATACTAGGATGGCAACATCTTCCTGAAATAAGAGATAGATGCCTCACAGCTATGCATTGTTTCTTGAATGAGAATGATCCCAGGTCTAGAGAGATGGAAAAAACTCTTCAGCGTCAGAAATTTGGGGTCAACGCCCAGACCCCTGATATTGATGGATATGATGTGAGTCATTTAGCTGACCGATCAACCCCCCATGCTCTAAGAGGCTAAGTTTCCGGAAGACCATAAATAGGAACTCCGGTTAAAGATAGATTTTTGACCCCACTTTCGGAAGCAGTGGTTATCCCTCTGAAGTGTCTACTGCCCCCACGGGACTTTTTCCAAACAGTAATATTTTTCCCCGATTCCGGGTTAATGAGAGTCTGGGCCTGTAGCCTGGGTTTATGAATGGTAAGGGGTTCAAGTTCAAGAGATTTCCTACTGAGAAGGAAGTCCAGATCGCTATCAGATTGATTGGTAGGTGAGGAGATGGGGGAATTAACAGGGGTGACAGATATGCAGGGGGCTTTTCCTTTAGACAGGGAAGATAGATTTTTATCAGGTGAAGGGGGGGAGGATGAGATAGGGATAGGGATAGGTCCAAAATAGAAATCAGTTGCAAGTAGGGGAGCAGGGGAAGGGACCGCATCCTCGTTATGAGGTTCAGGGATAGGGCGGCATTGGAAAGCTGGGGTGCTGTCAGGGACGCTACCAGGCGTAGACATGAGGGGAGGATCCCGTGTGGGAACCTTTGAGATAGGTGGATGAAGAGGATGATCTTCCAGAAGGTCAGTGGAATAGAAGCTGGCCGATGGAGGAAATCGATGAAACTTCTGCTGGAGGAGCCTGTTTTTGTAGCGCTTTCGCCCTGGACAGCTATTGATCAGATGGCCTGTCAAGTGGCATGCAGCACATCGAAATGGAATGCCCCAGAAATCCAGTCTCTGCTTTATTATTTGATCCCTCCAGGCAATTTCAATATATTCAGGGAAGCCCCCTCTGTAGAATTTTTCTATAAGGATCCAAGCAATCCCTTTATCCTTTTCGCTGAGTTTAACTACTCAAAACTCATTTTAACGATTTTCCTTGAGTGTCTTAATATGGAGAAAGGGAGATAGCAGAAATCTAAAAAAAACACAGTAAAGTCAGTTTTGTGGCCAGCATTCTCGAAAAACAGAAAACTTCATGTACGGATTTGATTCATCTAACGTTATGTTGTTTTTCGAATTTTATTGAACTTGGAAAGATTTAGTTGGGGTCAACATGGCGATCAATGGAATTCGAAGGTATGCATTTACTAATATTTTTGTGTTTTTTCCACTTTATATATAAATTTCCAAATAATTTTTATAAAGATGAATTACTGGCTTATGGAGTGCGAGAGATTGCGTGAAGAACTGTTGTTGCGCATCGATGAAGAGTGTTCGGGTAATGGTGATCTCCATCCGAAAATGAGTGTCTGCAGAGGAAATCGGAGGAGTGGCGGAGCCTTCTGTCGAGAAGGGGACGGTGGTGGGTTTAATGGGTCCCAACAGTAAATCCACATTCCTTAGGTCATTGAACAGCTTTGCCAACCATCGGTTGCTCATCCTTTTAAGCTAGAAGGAGAGCATTTATATTATGATGCTTCCTCTGGTCATCCGACCAGGTTGGCACGCAGGTTTTGAGATGTACCTCTCGCTACATTCCGAGAAAGGGAAAAGGTAAGAAGTCATTGTAGGCACCGGAACTGGACAAACTCTGAACTCTTTCCGGCATCCAGATCACCCAAAATGGGTAAGATGGAGACTAAACGCATTAAAAGCCTTGGCCGCTGCCAAGTTACTTTCTCCAAACAGAAGAACTGGTTGCTATTAGGCATATGATTGGAGATAAACTTTTTATAATTTTGATGGGAGATAAAAATAAATAAATAAATAAAAATAATTCTGTAAATGTTATTAAGTCGAAATAAAAATGGTTTTATATCAATTTTTTTTTACTTTATATGTGTTTAAATAATTACAATATATTTAATAAAAGTGAAGTCATTTGTTCAGAAAATGAGTGTTAGTTAAAGGAATATTACTTCATTTTTAAGTTGAGAAAAGTTAAATCTGTGAATAAAAATATAATAATTGTAAATTTTTCATAAAAAATTTTATTTTCTATTTAAATATTAAATTAAATTTTTTGATATCTTATTTTATGATTTTTAGTAAGTAAATATTTTTAATATTTAGTATAATAGTAGAATTTTTCTATGCAAATAATGACTCGTTATTTATATATTTTTAAAGTTGTTTGTTTTTTTAAATAGTGTTTAGAAGACAAAAGTGATAGTTGATATGCTTGCATGAGTTTGGTCTGGTCTCGTGGCCAGCAGACGGTCTGCTAAGTCGTTCGTGCCGCTGTGCAAGTCACAAGTTCAAGTCTCATCTTACCCGAAGGCTGTGCTTGCAGGTTGTGCGATTCCTTCTAGTAGTTATGGCAGCCCATGGGATTTGAATTCGACCCCCTGATTCCCCTAGTCAACAAAAAAAAAGTGATTCCTTCTAGTAGTTATGGCAGCCCATGGGATTTGAATTCGACCCCTGATTTAGTCAACAAAAAAAAAAGTGATAGTTATACGTGCAAGGAATTACAAAATTTAGAAAAAATAATAAATAAATAAATAAAAAAGAAAAAGAAAAAAAGAAAGAAAGAAAAAGAAGTTATTATTTTATATATATATATATATATATATATATATATATATATTTCAAAAGACTTTATATTAAAATAAAATCCCTAAATCTTATTCATTTTGCTTCCTATTTAAATATTTTAATAATGTTTTGATATTTTATTTTATGAACCATAATAAATTGTTTATGAGTGTTAGTTAAAGGAAAATTACTTCATTTAAGTTGAGAAAAGGTTAAAAAGTTATTTTCAATATATATATATATATATATATATATATATTTCAAAAGACTTTATATTAAAATAAAATCCCTAAATCTTATTCATATAATAATCTTATTTTTTTATAAGAAGTTTTGCTTCCTATTTAAATATTTTAATAATGTTTTGATATTTTATTTTATGAACCATAATAAATTGTTTATGAGTGTTAGTTAAAGGAAAATTACTTCATTTAAGTTGAGAAAAGGTTAAAAAGTTATTTTCAATATATATATATATATATATATATATATATATATATATATATATTTCAAAAGAATTTATATTAAAATAAAATCCCTAAATCTTATTGATACTAAATCAAGAATAATTATTTTGAAGAATATTTTCCTATAATAATCCTTTTTTTTTATAAGAAGTTTTACTTTCTATTTAAATATTTTAATAATGTTTTTGATATTTTATTTTATGAACCATAATAAATTGTTTATGAGTGTTAGTTAAAGGAAAATTAAGTTGAGAAAGGTTAAAAATGTGAGTAGAAATATAATAATCCTAATTTTTCATTAAAAAAAAAATTACTTTCTATTTAAATATTTTAATAATTTTTTTGATATTTTATTTTATGATTTTTAGTAAGAAAATATTTTTAATATTTAGTATAATAGTAGAATTTTTCCGGGCAAATAGTGACTTGTTATTTATTATATTTTTAAATTTGTTTGTTTTTCTAAATAGTGCTTAAGAGAAAAAAATGATGATTGATATGTGCAAGGAATTACGAAATTGAAAGATAAATTTTATTTAAAAAAAAAGATTAATTTTCATTATATATATTTTTCAAAAAACTTTGTATTAAAAAAAAATCCCTAAATCTTATGGGTACTAGATCAATAATAATTATTTTGAAGTTTATTTTCATATAATAATCCTAATTTTTCATAAAAAGTTTACTTTCTATTTAATGATGATATATTTTAATAAAAAAATTTATATTTTATTTTATGATTTTTAGTAAGTGCATATTTTTAGTATTTAGTATAATAATAGAATTTTTGTGAGCAAATAATAACTTGTTATTTATTATATATTTACTAAATCAAAAATAATTATTTTGAAGTTTATTTTCCTATAATAATCTTAATTTTTTCATAAAAGGTTTACTTTCTATTTAAATATTTTAATAAAATTTTTGATATTTTATTTTATGATTTTTAGTAAGTGAAGATTTTTAATATTTAGTATAATAGTAGAATTTTTTTGGTCAAATAATGACATGTTATTTATTATATTTTTAAAGTTGTTTGTGAAGTGACATCATAAACTCAAGCACATCTACTATAGTCCCTCCACAATGTGGTTAATGTTAATCATCTCAAACCCTATGTCATTTAGATTTGCCTTGTCAGCATTGCCTCTACAATGTGGTTAATGTTAATCATCTCAAGCCCTATGAACCTCCTATGGTTAATGTTAATCATCTCAAGCCCTATGATCCTCCTATTCTTGAAGAGGAAGCTCACATTTCCCACCCACCTCATAAAATTTTGGATTTTCAATACTTGTTGGAGGAAGACACACTACTAAACCTATAGCATTAGACTGCCACGTATCTTGTTTGTTGTTCTTAGGAAAAACGGTTGTCTCGGGTTACTTTTGATCAATAGCTTCCTGCGCCTTGTTGAGAAGTGGGTCATTTTATGCTAAAATAATGAAGAAATGATGTGCCACATTTAAGTTGTACCTCTCGTTGCCGATGAGGTTGGCACGCAGATTTTCAGATGTACCCCTCTCTACATTCAAAAGGTAAGAGGCCATTGTAGGGACCAAAACTGGACAAACTTTGTCTGGCCTCCAGATCGCCTAAAATGGGGAAGATGGAGATGAAATGCATTAAAAACCCTGGATAAACTCTGTCTCGTGTCCAAATCGCCCAAAATGGGGAAGATGAAACGCATTAAAAACCCTAGCGGCCGCGCCAAGTTACTTTCTCCAAACAGGAGAAGTGATTGCTAACAGAGGCATATGATTGGAGATACTTTTTATAATTTTGATGGGAGATAAAAAATAAATAAATAAAAAATAATAATAAAAATAAAAATAAAAATAAAATTACTTTGTAAATGTTATTAAGTTGAAATAAAAATGGTTTTACATCATTTTTTTTACTTTAATTGTTATGTGTGTTTAGATAATTATAATATATTTAATAAAAGTGAAGTCAATGGTTCAGAAAATGAGTGTTAGTTAAAGGAATATTACTTCATTTTTACGTTGAGAAAAGCTAAATCTGTGAATAGAAATATAATAATTCTAATTTTTCATAAATAAATAAAAATTAAAAAAAATAAAAAAAAAGTATTTTCTATTTAGATATTTTATTAAATTTTTTTATATTTTATTTTATGATTTTTAGTAAATAAATATTTTAATGTTTAGTATAATAGTAGAATTTTTTTGGGCGAATAATGACTTGTTATTTATTATATTTTTAAAGTTGTTTGTTTTTTAAATAGTGTTTAGGAGACAAAAGTGATGGTTGATTTGTGCAAGGAGACAAGTAGTGTTTAGGAGACAAAAGTAATGGTTGATTCATGCAAGGAGACTTGATTCATGCAAGGAGACAAGTTATGTGCCAATTTTGAGAAATTCACTTTTGGCATGACCCAGGTTCAGTGTCTGGGAGACATTATTGATGAACGGGGCATGCATGTGGATCCAGCCAAGATCCAAGTCATTTGGGATTGGCCATCTCCAACCACTCTGACAGAGCTCCGCAGCTTTCTAGGTCTTGCCAACTTCTACTACAAGTTTGTGTTGGGATTTTCTCATATCACTTGGCCGTTGTGTCAAGTCGCCAAGGGAGGAGCGAAAGCAAAATTATTTTGGTCTGAATCTCAACAAAAGGCATTCACGGAGTTGAAAAATCACTTCTGCTCAGCACCAGTGCTCGCATTACCAGACTTGCAACAACCATTTGAGCTCGAGACAGATGCCTCCGACTATGTTATTGGGGCATTCCTTACTCAACACGAGCATCCAGTGGCATATCACAGTGAGACACTTTCAGACACAGTCCGGAAGTATCCCACTTATGACAAAGAGATGTATTCCATTGTGCAGGCCTACCGACAATGGAAGCATTACATTTTGGGGAAGGAAACGGTCATCCACACAGACCACCGACCCCTACAATTCAAACAGACCTAAGGGAAATTGCAGAATGATCACCATCAGAAGTGGTCCACATACATGCAATAGTTCCATTTGAATATCAAGTATAAGAAGGGCAGCACCAATAATGTTGCAGATTGCCTCAGTCGACCACCGATCATGGCGTTAACCATCGTGCTCAACTCTTGTGGGCACGAGACTTTTGATTGGCCAGTTCTCTACAAAAGTGACCCAGAATTTGGCCACACACACCCTTGGAGGGTCAGCATGTTCTAGATTTTCACCTCCAGGATGCCATGTTATGCCACTTGGGTCACCTTTGTGTTCCATCAAGCGAGCGTGCCAATATAATTTGGGAAGCACACTACAATCGGGCTGCTGGGCATTTCGTGGTCGAGAAAATGGTGGCAGTACTGCAGATCTCCATTGATTACATGTCAGGCCTTCCTTCTATTAAGCATGGAAATGACTGTGTTTTTGTGGTCATTGACAAGTTCTCGAAGATGGCCATGACGGCGGCCTACAACAACAATATAACAGCATAAGCCACCACTAAACTCTTCTTTGAACGAGTGTGGGTACACTTTGGGATCCCACAATCTATCATCTTAGATCGGGATAGCAGGTTCCTCAACACATTTTCGTCCAGTCTCTGGTCGATGCTGGACACCAAATTCACTAATTCCACAAACTTCCATCCTCAAACCAATGGCCAGCCAGAGGTTGTCAACAAGATGATCGTACACATTTTGCGCATGTACAACTCAAAGCATCCAAGCACATGGGATAAGAGCCTCCCCTATGTTTAGCACAACTACAACTGGGCTCTCCACAGCTCGATTGGCCACATCCCTTTTCAGGTGGGCTTGGGATTGCAGCCACTATGTCCCATTGATGTGGTCATGCCATTTGCAACTATTCACACAGATTTGGCTCATGTCCAGTCCGAAAGAGATAAGGCAAACAACTACATTGAGCACATCCAACATATTCGCCAACAAGTCCACGACATTCTGGAGAAGTCAAATGCCAAGTACAAGCAGCGACATGATCAACATCGGGTGCCACACAAGTTTCAAGTGGGTGACAAAGTCTGGTTGCATTTGCAAAAGGAACACCTTACCAGAGCCTATCAGAAACTCAGACCACTCCGATATGGTCCTTAAACACCATTACCAAGGTTGTGGGAGACAATGCATTTGAGCTCAACATTCTCTCATTCCTTGACCTGCATCTAGTTTTCAATGTGGACTGCCTTCGACCATACTTTCCACCATTACTAGACACATCTGGAAACATTGTAGAAAATCTCACACCCACAAAGTTAAATCGAGATTGCATGGAACAAGTTGGAACTGATTGGATCATAGACACACAGATCAAGCACACTCGCCAGCAAAATATCCAACTGTATCGAGTTGTCAAAGTAGGCCAACTCCTTCACCAGGACAAGTGGCTCACCACGGACCAAGTTCAGCAGAAATTTCCTCATCTCATGGAGGAACTCAACGCAATGTGGACCATTGCTTCCTAAGGGGGGGAATGATCCAGGTGGATATTGGTGGCCACCTGCCAAGTCCACTTGGACCCCCACCATTGTTTCTTTCAGCTTTTAATTTCCTTAATTGTAACATAGTTTACTATTTTTAGCAGTTTTTCGGGTCCTTAATTTCCGGAGCCGTTTTGAGGCCCTAAACGAATTTTTTTGGGAAAACTGAGAGCAACATGGGTCCATGGACCGATGTTTCTCTTCATAAAGTTTTAGTTCTCGAATAGATCTTTCTAATGAAATATTGTGCACACCAAACGGAGATGGTATACCAAAGTTAAAACTCTGAGAAGTTGATGTACCAATTTACCCAAATGGGGTCCACAGTTTGGCTTTTCATCTTCTATGGTTAGGTTTTTGGATGTTTAGGAATTTCTGTTGTTTCTCAACAATAAATAGGCCTTTGAGTCTCATTGTAACATAGTTCATAGGCATGTACCCATCACATCTCTTCTCAGAGATAAGCTACCATCGCCCTAGCTAGTTTATTTCCATTTCTATTTGTAAGCATATTTCAATATTTTACAGTAATGAAATGAAGTATGACTTCTACTGCATCTCTATATGTATGGTTATATCTGTAATTTGTTGTGTTCCTATTTAAATCTGGATCAATAGTATAAGAGCGGTCTGCTCTTTCTCTGTCTTTCTTTGCATGTACCCAAAGAGGTTGGGATATAAGGAGTTAGGGCTTGAACTGGTCGAAAATTTTCCAGACTAGCCAAGAAAATCCCGACGGCCTCCAATGGCAGATGAAAAGAAAGACGAGGGGGCAGGAGATCCTATCAAAATCTTGCTCAAAGAGGCCCTCAAGCCAAAGGAACGCAATGATGGACAACTTTGCCCAGATCCTTCAGCGGTTACCCAAGGGCGACACATCTACTTCCAACAACTACTCTGGAAGCACCACACCCTTTAAGGTACAAGTTAACTTTGACATTCCCATATTTGAGGGTTAGATAGATGCAGAATCCATAGATAAATGGTTAAATCTGCTAGAAGGGTATTTTTCTGTTCATGATTTTTCCGGCCAGCAAAAGATTACTTTCTCTCTTCTCAAAGCCGCCCCCCACGTCAAGGACTAGTGGGAAGCCTACTGCGAGCAGAAGGATGAAAGTACGGCCTTAGTGTTTTCAGCCTCACCCACTTGGGATTCATTCTAGACTTCCATCAAGGAGCAGTACTACCCTATCATAAGCTATGAGGATCAATACATAAAGTGGACCACACTGCGGCAGGGAAGGGACCAAGATGTGCCGAAGTTTACCAATATTTTCCATACCCTTCGCACAAAGTTGGGTATCAAAGATTCAGAGCAGAATTTGGTACTCAAATACCGTGGCTGCTTGCATAGGTACATCTAGGAAGAAATGGAATTCTTGAACATCTCCTCCTCGACACGGCATACTGATATATCATCCAGATTGAGCAAAAGTTTAAACAGAAGAAGTGAGACTTTGGATCTGTGAACCAGAAGCAAGGGAAAGGTGCCCCCAAATAGCAGAACAAAGGACAAACCCAAGGCGGGGCATCCCAAGACAACCCACCAAAACTACAAGCAAAGAACAGTCTCACGAAGCCGAAAAAGGACACGGGAAAGTGGTGTGAGTTCCATAAGAGCTCCACTCCCAACACAAGTGAGTGTCGGTCCAAGCAGTCACTGGTGGCCGAGCTAAAGGTTTCAGAATTAGATGCATGTTCCGACTCTGAGTTAGAACTCGACAAGGGGAATGACAAAGGGAAGTAGATTCTCGATGCAGAGCCCAACACCACCGTTGCCACACTGAAGATCTAGAAGGAGGAACCTGAAGATCCAGAGGAGGAGGAGCATCTCTTCCACTTCCAGATGTTGGTAAAGGGCTCCCCACCACAGTTCATTGACGATAGCGAGAGCCAAAAGAACCTCATTTCGGCATAGGTCATGAAGCTGTTGGGCTTACCGACCATAGCACATCCACAACCGTACACCATCAGGTGGCTTCACCAAGGATGGGATCTTTGCGTGAGCCATAGTGTCGCCTTCCATACAACATCAAGCCCTTCACGGATGAGGTATTGTGTGACGTTGCTCCCCTTGATGTTTGTGATGTATTATTAAGACAACCATACTTGTGGAAGTGACATGTTGCGTATGAATCAAGGCCCCGTGCTATTATTGTTACTTTGGGAAATAAGTTGTACAGGATACCAAAGGTAGCACCGCCTACCGCCATCTGTTTGGTTATTGCAAAATAATGCAGTAAGCTCATTTCCAAAACTGGGAAATTTGTTTTCCAGATGATATGCCCTCAAGGAAAGAAGAAGACGGTGGACACGACCTCCAGACAGGGCCCCTCTGCATGACAACTACAGATGGACAAGGTCATGGAGGAGTAAGAGGATATCTTCACCTCCCCTGTGGGGGTTCCTATGCACTGTCACGTCAAGCACTCCATTGATCTGACCCCAAGTGCATAGTTGCCCAATGGACCAATCTATCGGTGCTCCGTTATGTAGAACAATGAAATCAAGAGACAAATTCAAGAGCTGCTTTAGAAAGGTCACATCCATCAGAGTTCATCGCCCTATGGGATCCCGATCGTGTTGGTACAGAAGAAGGATGGGACTTGGAGACTCTATATTTACTATCAGGTGCTGAACAAGATCACTGTATATAATAGGTACCCGATCCTACGGATTGAGGACCTCCTGGACCAACTGAAGGGGGGAAATATTTCAGAAAGATCGATTTGAAGTTAGGATATCACCAGGTACCAATCGAACCCTCCGATTTGTGGAAGACTGCCTTCAAAGCCAAGGATGGCCTTTTCGAATGGTTGTTTATGCCTTTCAAATTGATGAATGCTCCTGTAACCTTCATGAGGCTAATGCATGACATCTTGTGGCCATTCCCCCATTCCTTGGCATGCACCTAGTGTTCAATGTGGACCACCTTTGGCCATACTTTCCACCATTACTAGACACATCTGACATTGCTGAACAGCTCACACCCACAGAGTTAAATCCATATTGCATGGAACAAGCTGCAACTGATTGGATCATGGACACACAGATCAAGCACACTCACCAACAGAATATCCAACTGTATCGAGTTGTCAAAGCAAGCCAACTCCTTCACCAGGACAAGTGGCTCACTAGGGACAAAGTTCAGTAGAAGTTTCCTCATCTCATGGAGGAACTCAACGCTTTCGAGACCATTACTTCCTAAGGGGGGAGGAATGATCCAAGTGGATATTAGTGGCCACTCGCCAAGTCCACTTGGACCCCCACCATTGTTTCTTTCAGCTTTTCAGTTTCCTTAATTGTAGCACAATTTACTATTTTTAGCAGTTTTTCGAGTCCTAAACTTCCGAAGCCATTTTGAGGCCCTAAATGATGTTTTTTGGGAAAACTGGCAACAACATGGGTCCATAAACTAATGTTGCTCTTCACAAAGTTGTATTTATCGGATAGATCTTTCTAACGAGATATTGTGGGCGTCAAACGGAAAGCATATGCCAACATTACTACCCCGGGAAGTTGATGTACCAATTTACCCAAACAGAGCCCACATTTGGGCATTTCATCTTCTAGGGTTAGGTTTTGGATGTTTAGGGTTTTTCGTTGTTTTTCAACAATAAATAGGCCTTCGAGCCTCATTGTAACACAGTTCAGAGGCATGTAGCTACCACTCTCTTCTCAGAGATAAGCTACCATCGCCCTAGCTAGTTTATTTCCATTTCTGTTTGTAAGCATATTTCAATATTTTACAGTAATGAAATGAAGTATTATTTTTGCTGCATATCTATATATATTGTTATATCTGTAATTTTTTGTGTTCCTATTTAAATCTAGATCAGTGGTATCAAAGCAGTCTATTCTTTCTCTGTCTTTCTTTGCATGTCCCCAATGAGGCCGGGATATAAGGAGTTAGGTCTTGAACTGGTCAAACCTTTGCAAGACTAGCCTCGCAAATCCCGATGGCCTCCCATGGCAGATGAAAAGAAAGACGAGGGCCAGGAGATCCTATCAAAATCTTGCTCGAAGAGGCCCTCGAGCGACAAAGGAACGTGATGATGGACAACTTTGCCCAAATCCTTCAGTGGCTCCCTAGGGGCGACACGTCTACTTCCAGCAGCTACTCTGGAAGTGCCACACCCTTTAAGGTACAAGTTAACTTTGACATTCCCATATTTGAGGGTCAAATAGATGCAGACTCCGTAGATAAATGGTTAAATTTGCTAGAAGGGTATTTTTTATTCATGATTTTTCTTGTCGAGAAAATCTTACTTTCGCTCTTCTCAAAGTCGCTCCCCACATCAAGCATTGGTGGGAAACCTACTGTGATAAAATGGATGAAAGTACGACCTCACTTTTTTTAGTCGCACCACTTGGGATTCATTTCGGACTACCATCAAGGATCAGTACTACCCTATCGGAAGCTATGAGGATCAAAACATAAAGTGGACCACGCTGCGGCAAGGAAGGGACCAAGACGTGCTGGAGTTTACCAATATTTTCCATACCCTTTGCACAAAGTTTGGTATCAAAGATTCAGAGCAGCATTTGATACTCAAATACCATGGCCGCTTTCACAGGTACATCCAGGAAGAAATAGAATTCCTGAACATCTCCTCACTCGGCACAGCATACCGATATGCCTTCAAGATCGAGCAAAATTTTAAATAGAAGAAGCGAGACTTTGGATCTGTCAATTTGAAGCAAGGGAAAGGTGCCCCTAAACCACAAAACAAAGGACAAAGCCAAGGCAGGGTGACCCAAGACAACCCGCCAAAGCTGCAAGCAAAGAACAATGCAACGAAGCCGAAAAAGGACACAGGAAAGTGGTGTGCATTCCATAAGATCTCCACTCACAACACAAGTGAGAGTCGAGCCAAGAAGTCACTGGTGGCCGAGCTAAAGGTTTCAGAATCAAATGCATGTTCTGACTCTGAGTCAGAACTCAACAAGGGGACTGAAAAAGGGAAGTAGATTATCGATGTGGAGCCTAATGCCACCGTTGCTGCCATGAAGATCCAGGAGGAGGAACCAGAAGATCCAGAGGAGGAGGTGCATCTCTTCCACTCCTAGATGTGGGTAAAGGGTGCCTTGCTACAGTTCATTTTCGACAGCAAGAGCCAAAAGAACCTCATTTCAGCAGAGGTTGTGAAGCAGCTAGGCTTACCAACGACAACACATCCACAACCATACACCATTGGGTGGCTTCACCAAGGATGGGATCTTCGCATGAGCCAGCAGTGTGGCCTTCCATACAACATCAAGCCCTTCAAAGATGACGTACTGTGTGACGTTGCTCCCCTTGATGTTTGTGATGTATTATTATGACAACCATACTTGTGGAAGCAACATGTTATGTATGAATCAAGGCCTCGTGTTGTTATTCTTACTTTGGGAAATAAGTTGTACAGGATACATAAGGTAGCAGCACCTACCGTCATCTCTTTGGTTACTGCAAAACAATGCAGTAAGCTCATTTCCAAAACCGGGAAGTTTTTTTTCCTGATGAAATTCCCTCAAGGAAAGAAGAAGATGGTGGCCACGACCTCTAG
Organism: Pinus tabuliformis; assembly: GCA_031772625.1. NCBI lineage: Eukaryota > Viridiplantae > Streptophyta > Pinopsida > Pinales > Pinaceae > Pinus > Pinus tabuliformis. The sequence continues at coordinate 707,587,687 of CM062819.1, forward strand.
ACAGGGCCCCTCCGCATGACAACTACAGATCGACAAGGTCGTGGAGGAGTACGAGGAAATCTTCACCTCCCCCGCCGGGTTTCCTCTGCACTGTCAGGTCAAGCACTCCATCGATCTGACCCCAGGTGAACGGCTGCCAAATGGACCAATCTATCAGCACTTCGTTCTAGAGAACGATGAAATCAAGAGGTAGATTCAAGAGCTGTTGCAAAAATGTCACATTCCTCTGAGTTCATCGCCCTATGGGAGCCCGAACGTGTTGGTACAGAAGAAGGATATGACCTGGAGACTATGTATTGACTATCAGGCACTGAACAAGATCATTGTCTGTAATAGGTACCCGATCCCACGGATTGATGACCCGCTGGACCAAATGAAGAGGGAAAAATATTTCAGCAAGATCGATTTGAAGTTAGGATATCACCAGGTACCAATTGAACCCTTCGATGTGTGGAAGACTGCCTTCAAAGCCAAGGAGGGCCTTTTCGAATGGTTCATTATGCCTTTTGGATTGACGAATGCTCTTGCAACCTTCATGAGGCTAATGGATGACATCTTGCGGCCATTCACCAACTCATTTGTAGTGGTATAAGTGGATGACATCCTGATCTTCATTAGTCGTTGGAAAGAGCACCTCCACCACATCCGACAGGTTCTCCAAACACTGTGGCAACACAAGTTATGTGCCGATTTGGACAAATGCACTTTTGGCATGACCCAGGTTCAGTGTATGAGACACATTATTGATGAACGAGCGATGCATGTGGATCTAGCCAAGATCCAAGTCATTCAGGATTGGCCATCTCCAACCACTCTAACAGAGGTCTGCAGCTTTCTAGGTCTTGCTAACTTCTATCATAGGTTCGTGTTGGGATTTTCTCATATCACTTGGACCTTGAGTCAAGCCACCAAGGGAGGAGCGAAAGAAAATTTATTTTGGTCTAAATCTCAATAGAAGGCATTCACAAAGTTCAAAGATCACCTCTGCTCGGCATCAGTGCTCGCATTACCAGACTTGCAACAACCATTTGAGGTCAAGACAGATGCATCTGACTATGCTATTGGGGTAGTGCTTACTCAGCAGGGAATCCAGTGGTATATCACACTGAGACACTTTCAGACACAGTCTAGAATTATCCCACTTATGACAAAGAGATGTATTCCATTATGCAGGCCTGCCGACAATGGAAACATTACATTTTGGGGAAGGAAAAGGTCATCCACACAGAACACCAACCCCTGCAGTTCATACAAACCCAAGGGAAATTACAGAATGATCGCCATCAGAAGTGGTCCACATACCTGCAATAGTTCCATTTTAATATCAAGTATAAGGAGGGCAGCACCAATAATGTTGTAGATTTCCTCAATTGACCACCAATCATGGCATTAATCACCGTGCTCAACTCTTATGGGCACGAGACTTCTGATTGGCCACTTCTCTACAAAAGTGAACCAAAATTTGGCCACACATACCAGACACTCTTGGAGGGTCATCATGTTCCAAATTTTCACCTCCAGGATGCCCTGTTATGCCACCTGGGTCACCTTTGTGTTCTTCAAGTGAGCGTGCCAAGATGATTTGGGAAGCACACTACAGTCAGGTTGCTGGGCATTTTCGGGTCTAGAAAATGGTGATAGTACTGTAGAAGTATTTCTATTGGCCGAATATTCGACAGGATGTTGGGAAGTACATCAGATCATGCACTGTCTGCGCTATTTCCAAACTGACCATCAAGAAGCAAGGCCTATATACTCCACTGCCTACCCCTAATCAACCTTGGGAATCCATCTCCATGGATTACATGTCGGGCCTTCCTTCTACTAAGCATGGAAACAACTATATTTTTGTGGTCATCAACAGGTTCTCGAAGATGGCCATTATGGCGGCCTACAAGAAGAGTGTCCCAATAGAAGCCACTGCTAAACTCTTCTTTCAACGAGTGTGGACACAATTTGGGATCCCACAGTCTATCATCTTAGATCGGGACAGCAGGTTCCTTAGCGCATTTTGTTCCAGTCTCTAGTCGATTCTGGACACCTAACTCACTAATTCCACAGCCTTCCATCCTCAAACTAATGGCCAGACAGAGGTTTTCAACAGGATGATCGTACACATTTTGTGCATGTACAACTCAAAGCATTGACACACATGGGATGAGAGCCTCCCCTATGTTCAACACAACTACAACCGAGCTCTCCACAGCTCGACTGACCACAACCCTTTTCAGGTTGGCTTGGGATTGCAGCCACTATGTCCCATTGATGTGGCCATGCCATTTGTAGCTAGTCACACAGATTCGGCTCATGTCCAGTCCGAAACAGATAAGGAAAACAGCTTCATTGAGCACATCCAACATATTCGCCAACAGGACCACAACATTCTGGAGAAGTCAAATGCCAAGTACAAGCAATGACATGGTCAACATCGGGTGCCACACAAGTTTCGGTGGGCGACAAAGTCTGGTTGCATTTGCAAAAGGAACACATTACTAGAGCCTAACGGAAACTCAAACCACTCCGATATGGTCCTTACACCATTACCAAGGTTGTGGGAGACAATGCATTTGAGCTCAGCATTCCCCCATTCCTTGCCCTGCACCCACTATTCAATGTGGACTGCCTTCAGCCATACTTTCCACCATTACAAGACACATCCCACATTGCAGAACAACTCACACCCACAGAGTTAAATCCAGATTGCATGGAACAAGCTGGAAATGATCGAATCATGGATACACAAATCAAGCACAATCACCAGTAGAATATCAAACTGTATCGAGTTGTCAAAGCAAGCCAACTCCTTCACCAGGGCAAGTGGCTCACTAGGGACCATGTTCAGTAGAAGTTTCCTCATCTCATGGAGGAACTCAATGCAATGGGGACCATTGCTTCCTAAGGGTGGAGGAATGATCCGGGTGGATATTGGTGGCCACCCGCCAAGTCCACTTGGACCCCCACCATTGTTTCTTTCAAATTTTCAGTTTCCTTAATTGTAGCACTGTTTACTATTTTTAGCAATTTTTCAGGTCCTGAACTTTCAGAGCCATTTTGAGGCCCTAAACAATATTTTTTGGGAAAACTAGGAATAGCATGGATCCTTGGACCAATGTTTCTATTCCCAAAGTTGTAGTTCTCAGATAGATCTTTCTAACAAGATATTGTGCGAGTCAAACGGAGACCGTATGCCAAAGTTATGATCCGGGAAGTTGACGTACCAATTTACCCAAACGGGGCCCACATTTTGGTGTTTCATCTTCTAGGGTTAGCTTTTTGGATATTTAGGGTTTTCCATTATTTCTCAAGAATAAATAATCCTTCAAGCCTAATTGTAACATAGTTCAAAGGCATGTAGCTGCCACATCTCTTCTCAGAGATAAGCTACCATTGCCCTAGCTAGTTTATTTCCATTTCTATTTGTAAGCATTTTTTAGTATTTTACAGTAATGAAATGAAGTATTATTTCTATTGCATCTCTATATGTATGGTTATATCTGTAATTTGTTGCGTTACTATTTAAGTCTGGATCAGTGGTATCAAAGCGATCTGATCTTTCTCTATTTTTTCTTTAAATGTCCCTAACGAGGTCAGCAAGGAGTTAGAGCTTGAACTGGTCAAACCTTTGCAGGACCAACCTCGCAAATCCCAATGGCCTCCCATGGCGGATGAAAAGAAAGATGAGGGGGCAGGAGATCCTATCAAAATCTTGCCCGAAGAGGCCCTCGACCAACAAAGGAAAGTGATGATGGACAACTTTCCCAAAGCCTTCAGAGGCTACCCAGGGATGACACATCTATTTCCAGCAGCTACTCTGGAAGCGCCACACCCTTTAAGGTAAAAGTTAACTTTGACATTCCTATATTTGAGGGTCAGATAGATGCAGACTCCATAGATAAATGGTTAAATCTACTAGAAGGGTATTTTTCTGTTCATGATTTTTCCGGTCAGGAAAAGATTACTTTCACTCTTCTCAAAGCTACCCCCCACATCAAGGACTGGTGGGAAACCTATTGCGAGCAGAAGGATGAAATACAGCCTCACTTTTTTCAGCCACACCCACTTGGGATTCATTCTGGACTGCCATCAAGGAGCAGTACTACCCTGTCGGAAGCTATGAGGATCAATACATAAAGTGGACCACGCTGTGGCAGGGAAGGGACCAAGACGTGCCGGATTTTACCAATATTTTCCATACCCTTCGCACAAAGTTGGGTATCAAATATTCAAAGCAAAATTTGGTACTCAAATACCGCAGCTGCTTGCATAGGTACATCCAGGAAGAAATAGAATTCCTAAACATCTCCTCGCTCGGCATGGCATACTGCTATGCTGTCAAGATCGAGCAAAAGTTTAAACAGAAGAAGCGAGACTTTGGATCTACGAATCCGAAGCAAGGGAAAGGTGCCCCCGAACCATAGAACAAAGTAAAAAGCCAAGGCAGAGCGGCCCAAGACAACCCGCCAAATCTACAAGCAAAGAACAATGTCGCGAAGCCGGAAAAGGACATGAGAAAGTTGTGTGAGTTCCATAAGAGCTCCACTCACAACATAAGTGAGTTTTGGACCAAGAAGTCACTGGTGGCCGAGCTAAAGGTTTCAAAATCAAATGCATGTTTCGACTCTAAGTCTAAACCCGACAAGGGGAATGAAAAAGGGAGGCAGATTATTGATGCAGAGCCCAACAACAACATTGCCACCATGAGGAGTCTCTCTTCCACTCCTAGATGTGGGTAAAGGGCTCCCCACTACAGTTCATTGTCGACAGTGGGAGCCAAAAGGACCTCATTTCGGTAGAGGTCGTGAAGCGGCTAGGCTTACGGACCACAGCATATCCACAACCGTACACCATCAGGTGGCTTCACCAAATATGGGATCTTCGCATGAACCAGCAATGTCGCCTTCCATACAACATCAAGCCCTTCACGAATGAGGTATTGTGTGACGTTGCTCCCCTTGATGTTTTTGATGTATTATTAGGACAACCATACTTGTGGAAGTGACATGGTGTGTATGCATCAAGGCCCCGTGTTGTTATTGTTACTTTTTGAAATAAGTTGTATAGGATACCGGAGGTAGCACCGTCTACCGCCATCTCTTTGGTTACTGCAAAACAATGCAGTAAGCTCATTTCCAAAATGGGGAAAAAAAATTTCCTGATGATATTCCCTCAAGGAAAGAAGAAGACAGTGGCCACGACCTCCAGACAGGGCCCCTCCACACGACAACTATAGATGGACAAGGTCGTGGACGAGTATGAGGACATCTTCACCTCCCCCACAGGGGTTCCTTCGCACTGTCAGGTCAAGCACTCCATTGATCTGACCCCGGTGCGTCGCTGCCCAATCGACCAATCTATCAGCGCTCCATTCTAGAGAATAATGAAATCAAGAGGAAAATTCAGGAGCTACTGCAGAAAGGTCACATCCGTCCGAGTTCATCACCCTGTGGGAGCCCGATCATGTTGGTATAGAAGTAGGATGGGACTTGGAGACTCTGTATTGACTATTGGGAGCTAAACAAGATCATTTTCCATAATAGGTACCCCATTCCATGGATTGATGACCTCCTGGACCAACTGAAGGGGGGGAAATATTTCATCAAGATCAATTTGAATTCAGGATATCACCAGGTACCAATCGAACACTCCGATGTGTGGAATATTGCCTTCAAAGCCAAGGAGGGCCTTTTCAAATGGTTGGTTATGCCTTTCGGATTGATGAATGCTCCTGTAACCTTCATGAGGCTAATGGATGATATGTTGCAGCCATTCACCAACTCATTTTTAGTGGTATACTTTAATGACATCCTAATCTTCAACCATATTTGGGAAGAGCACCTCCACCACATCCGACAGGTTCTCCAAACACTGCAGCAACACAAGTTATGTGTCAATTTGGAGAAATGCACTTTTGGCATGACCTAGGTTTAGTATCTGGGATACATTATTGATGAATGGGGGTGCATGTGGATCTGGCCAAGATCCAAGTCATTCGGGATTCGCCATCTCCAACCACTCTAATAGAGCTCCACAGCTTTCTAGGTCTTTCCAACTTCTACCGCAGGTTCGTGTTGGGATTTTCTCATATCACTTGGCCCTTGAGTCAAGTCACCAAGGGAGGAGCGAAAGAAAAATTCTTTTGGTATGAATCTCAACAGAAGGGATTCACAGAGTTGAAAGATCGCCTCTGCTCGGCACCAGTGCTCGCATTACCAGACTTGCAACAACCATTTGAGGTCGAGATAGATGCCTCTAACTATGCTATTATGGCATTCCTTACTCAACACGGGCATCCAGTGGCATATTAGAGTGAGACACAGTCCAGAAGTATCCCACTTATGACAGAGAGATGTATTCCATTGTGAAGGCCTGCCGACAATGGAAGAATTACATTTTCAGGAAGGAAACGGTCATCCACATAGACCAAGGACCCCTGCAGTTCATACAGACCCAAGGGAAATTGAAAAATGATAGCCATCAGAAATGGTCCACATACATGCAACAGTTCCATTTGAATATCAAGTATAAGAAGAGCAGCACCAATAATGTTGCAAATTGCCTCAATCGACCACCGATCATGATGTTAACCGTATTCAACTCTTGTGGGCACAAGACTTTTGATTGGCCACTTCTCTACAAAAGCGACCCAGAATTTTTCCACACATACCAGACACTCTTGGAGGGTCAGCATGTTCCAGATTTTCACCTCCAGGATGCCCTGTTATGCCACCTGGGTCACCTTTGTGTTCCTTCAAGCGAGCGTGACAAGATGATTTGGGAAGCACACTACAGTCGAGCTGTTGGGCATTTCGGGGTCGAGAAAATGGGGGCAATACTGCAGAAGTATTTCTATTGGCCGAATCTTTGAGAGGATGTCGAGAAGTACATCAGATCATGCACTTCCTACACCATTGCCAAACTGACCATCAAGAAGCAAGGCCTCTATACCCCGCTGCCTACCCCTAGTCGACCTTGGGAATCGATCTCCATGGATTACATGTCGAGCCTTCCTTCTACTAAGCATGGAAATGACTATGTTTCTGTGGTCGTTGAAAGGTTCTCGAAGATGGCCATTATGGAGGCCTGCAAGAAGAATATCACAGCAGAAGCCACTGCTAAACTCTTCTTTGAATGAGTGTGGGTACACTTTGGGATCCCATAGTCTATCATCTCAGATCGGGACAGCACGTTCCTCAGCACATTTTGGTCCAGTCTCTGGTCGATGTTGGACACCTAACTCACTAAGTCCACAGCCTTCCATCCTCAAATTGATGGCCAGACAGAGGTTGTCAACAGGATGATCGTACACATTCTATGCATGTACAACTCAAAGCATCCACGCACATGGAATGAGAGCCTCCCCTATGTTCAGCACAACTGCAACCGAGCTCTCCACAACTCGACTGGCCACAGCCCTTTTCAGGTTGGCTTGGGATTGCAACCACTATGTCCCATTGATGTGGCCATGCCATTTGCAGCTACTTACATAGGTTCGGCTCATGTCCAGTCCAAAACAGATAAGGCAAACAACTTCATTGAGCACATCCCACATATTCGCCAGCAATTCCACGACATTCTAGAGAAGTCAAATTCCAAGTACAATCAACAACATGATCAACAACGGGTGCCACACAAGTTTCAGGTGGGTGACAAATTCTGGTTACATTTTCAAAAGGAACGCCTTACCAGAGCCTATCGGAAACTCAGACCACTCCAATATGGTCATTACACCATTACCAAGGCTATGGGAGACAATGCATTTAAGCTCACCATTCCCCCATTCCTTGTCCTACACCCAGTGTTCAATGTGTACCACCTTTGGCCATACTTTCCACCATTATTAGACACATCCGACATTGTAGAACAACTCACACCCACATAGTTAAATCCAGATTGCATGGAACAAGCTGCAACTGATCGGATCATGGACACACAAATCAAGCACACTCGCCAGCAGAATATCCAATTGTATCGAGTTATCAAAGTAGGCCAACTCCTTCGCGAGGGCAAGTGGCTCACCAAGGACCAAGTTCAGCAAAAGTTTCCTCATCTCATGGAGGAACTCAATGCAATGGGGACCATTGCTTCCTAAGTGGGGAGGAATGATCCAGGTGGATATTGGTGGTCACCCGCCAAGTCCACTTGGACCCCCACAATTATTTCTTTTAGCTTTTCAGTTTCCTTAATTGTAGCACATTTACTATTTTTAGCAGTTTTTCGGGTCCTGAACTTCCGAAGCCGTTTTGAGGCCCTAAACGATGTTTTTTGGGAAAACTGGGAACAATATGGGTAAATGGATTGATGTTGCTCTTCCCAAACTTGTAGTTCTCAGATAGATCTTTCTAATGAAATATTGTGCATGTCAAACGAAGATTGTATGCCAAAGTTATGACCCTGGGAAGTTGATGTACCAATTTACCCAAACGGGGCCCACAGTTTGACGTTTCATCTTCTAGGAATAGGTTTTTGGATGTTTAGGGTTTTCCATTGTTTCTCAACAATAAATAGGCCTTCGAGCCTCATTGTAACACAGTTCAAAGGCATGTAGCCGCCACATCTCTTCTCAAAGATAAGCTACCATTGCCTTAGCTAGTTTATTTCCATTTTTGTTTGTAACCATATTTCAGTATTTTACAGTAATGAAATGAAGTATTATTTCTATTGCATCTCTATATGTATGGTTATATCTGTAATTTGTTGCATTCCTATGTAAATCCGAATCAGACTTCACACACCTGCTACAACCCCAAGTACCGTGCGATCCTTATTTCCCTTTCTAGCTACACAACCACCCCTAATTGCAATCAAACCACCCCTGCCACCACGAACCCCCGACACTGCCTGAGCTAAGCCTCCATTAGTGGGACCACCCCACGATGGATGCTCAGAAACTTGGCCCACCAATGCCACCTTCGACTCATTGCTGCCCCCCTGGCTAAAAGAAGCTCCCTTCCGCTGGGGTAGGGAAGGGGAATTACGCGACATTGGTCGCATGGTGAGGTAACAAGGATACACCTCTAACATATAAACAACATTGAACAATGACCCCTCTCGACGCACTATGAACTACAACAGAGCCACAAGCAGCTCTGAATTGTCTAATAAACTCCTACTTCTCGAAACTTCCAACCTTCTCTCCCCAACCCAAGGAGTTGCAATTGGAACCTACGAAAAGGTAACAGATAAACCAAACAGAGACCTTGTCGTCGCCTCCACTAGAAAAAGCACCAAGGAACAAAGTCGCGAACAAAAAGGGTTGACCCCAGGCACAAACACAAGAGGTATGAACCCAACCTGATAACTAATCTCTGCAGACACCTTCAGACCATATTTCCACCACTGAACCCCAATTCTTCCCACCCAACAATAGATCTCAAGAATCCATAGAAAGCTCACTAAGATAAGAGGACCCAAAAGATAAATGGCTAATAGGAGACTTAGACACCCTCTCGAGCATAGGAAAAAACCAGAAAGAGAGCTAACAAAGAACACAATAATGAGTCCTAAGGTCATCCAAATTACCATGCATAAGTCACTAGCCTCTGAAAAAATGAGAAAACATGCGATGGGAGAGGAACTTAGCATTTTTTAGAGTCAAACTTGGTGAAGGAGATAACGATGACGAAATTTCCACCAATCCTAAACTAGCCAAAGGCCAGAGAAACCCATTTGACTACTAGAGCCCGAACCATGAGAAAATAACCACTAAAGTATCACAACATAATAGCAATCTTGAAACGTGATAAGCACCATAAACCCACCACTCTCTCTCACTCTTAATCCCGAAGAGAAGAAACGGAACATCACAAGCATCACTTTAATCTTCATTGTACACCATACATGATGGGAGGACAAGATGAATATCCTCCATATCGTCCACCAAATATTCTTGTTCATGGCACACACGACAGTCTGCCCTCGATGTTCGTCACCCCATCAACGATTTTTTATTTTCTATTTTTGTTTATAAATATAACAAGCTATATTCCCAATCATTGTATTGTAAAATATTTAGTAAAGATTTGGAATGTTCTTATATTTTTTGTTAAATATTAATGGTAATAAAAGAAAAAAAATCATACATATCAAACTTAAATCACGTGGCCTACATTTGTTTAAAAATTTAATAATTATATTTTTGAAAAAAAATTGAATATTAAGTTTGAATAAAAAAATTATTATATATATTATAATTATAACTTTTATATATATATATATATAATATATATATATATATATATATAATATATAATAATACAATTTAAAAATTAAAATATTTTTAATTTTATAGATTTGTTAACTATTCTTAATAAATAGTTGTAATAAAGGGAAAAAAATCACACATGACAAATAATAGTGTGCAATTAAGTCACCTAATCTGTATTTGCTTAAAAAATTCATTAATTAAATTTTTGAATATAAAATTGGGTGTTGAGTTTAACATATATATAATATTAATAATAATTATAACTTTTATATATGATGATGATGGTGGTGGTGGTTAATGTCCACTGAGACATATATATTAACCATCCAATTTAAAAATTAAAATTTTTTTTAATATATAAGTTTCTTTTATATATTTAATTTATATATTATTAAAATATTATAGTTATAATATAAATATATAAATTTATGTAATTTAATTGTATATAGTAAAAAAAAAAAAAAAAAAAAATAATAACATATATTAATTAAAATAATAATATAATAACAAAATTAAAGATTAAAATATTTTTTAAATGCACATAATTTTATATATATATTTAATTTTATATTTTATTAAAATATTACACTTTTACTATAATAATTTATAAATATATATAAATAAAAAATTAACATATATATCAAAAATAATAAATAATAACAAAATTAAAATTAAAATTAAAACATAAATATTTTTAAATTTACATTTATATAATTAAAATATCATACATTTATTATAATTATTTATAAATATATAAATTTATATAATTTAAATGTATATGATATAAATAAAAAATTAATATATCAAAATTGTGAAATTAAACATAAACATATAAAAATAAAAATAATTATTAAAATAAAAATAAAAATAAAAAATACTATAAAAAAAATTCATATAAATTAACAACATTACTTCAACCTCCTCCAAAAAAAAAATTGACTGATTCTATATTGGTATCATCTTCCAAAAACTCCAAAAATTGACTTATTCCATATTGGTGTCATCTTCCAAAAGCTAATTTAATCTATATGGTTGGCTCCCTGGTTTTGAAGTTTAAAATTTAAAATTTAGAAACAACATTAATTTAGAATTTTTGTTTTTTAAACCAGTAAATTTTTAGCCGTTAAGATTTTATTAATTATTTTTTTATAACCATTTTTTTTAAATTTAAATTTACTGTGATTTTATAACTAATTTGAAATAAATTTCAATGTAATATTAATGTTTGGTTTGAGCATATTTCATTTTAAGTTGGGATTATTAAGTTTGGTGGTTATTATTTTACTTAAGCTTGGATTTGTTTTTAGTGTGATTTTTTGGACTTTCAGCGGTTCAAGAATTGAGGTAAATCTAATTTATATTTAAATTTGTTTAGATAATTTCGGCAAAATCACATAACCAATCTTTTGTCGACGCGTTTCGAACCAACCAGTGTGGTTCATTCGTCTCTGACGATGAACCACACTGGTTGGTTCAAAGTCGACAAAAGATTGGTTATGTGATTTTCCGAAGATTATCAAACAATGTTATGGATCACAGAATCTAAATTCCTTAATTATTTAAATTGGTTTTTTGATTGTATATATGGATTTAGTATCTGAAAAACCTTATGGTACTTCAATTGTGTCAGTGTTACCCATCAAACTTGTGATATCAATAAATTCCTGCCAGATTTTAGAAAAATTAAACTAGGAAAACTTCCAAAAAAAATTACAAATATATGAATCTCAGGAAATAAATTCTTACATCAATAAATTTTTCAGGGAAATTGGAATTTAATCAATTTTGTTTGCCAGTGGCATAGGAAAGGAGTTTGATCTTTATCCCTGTGGGATAGATTTGGTCTCTTTCCTTAATGGATAATTTTGAAATAAAGGGAAAAAAAATGATTCCTATGATCAAACTTTCATGCCGTACATAATACACAGTACACTGTACAAGAGGAGGAGAACAGCACCTTCTCGCCCCTTTTTTCCTTCACGCCCTTCTTTGTACAGACAGGCAGAAAATACAGTTGTTATTGAAGACATGATGCATAATGCTCCCTGTCTCTATGTTTAGCCCTCTGCTCTGCTTGTTCCACAAATGAATAGCATAAGTTTCCTTCTCCATCTGAATAAACTTCGTGTTTCTCCACTTTACATGTTCCTTGTCACTGGGACTCATAAAATAACTGGAAATGTGAAGCCAATCCACCGGATAAAATGCAATGGGTGCCATGATTTTGAAGTCATGGTGAGTCCGTTTGGCAAGACGGGTGACAACTCGACTGACGAGGTAAGGGCCGTTGTGCCCCCATCTGTTACCGTCGAACGTGAGCACAAACTCCTTTATGAACTTCAACAGCAGAGGATGCTCTTTATCGAACGCCAAAACTGCATTATTCAGCCGATTCCACTGCCCACTTTGGGTATCTGCGCTCTGCGCTCCGATGGCGTTTTTTAGGTCGGAGAAGCTTCTCAGAAGTATCATGTCCGTGTCGATGTAGACGCCGCCGTACTTGTAAAGAATGGCGAGGCGGAGGATGTTGGACAGATTCTGTGCGAACGGGACTTTCCCGGGATCGATATCACCGTTCTCAACCTTTCTCAGCCATTGCTCCGCCGGGGTATTCTTGAAGAGGTAGCGGAGATCGGGCGCCGCCGCCATGACACGAAACCCTCGGCTTCTAAAAGGTCGAAGAATCTCATCTCCCGCCGCCGAGTCCATAGTGCGGGAGATGACGAGCAGGCAGCACGATGGATTCCACTTGAATACGCTCTCCATGGATACCTTCTCACGATAGCCGAAGGATTCGAGCTCCGATATCCACGTGATGAAGAAGCGGAGCTTGCAGGGCTTGAAGAAGACGTCAACTTTGGCAGAGAATTGAGCCGATACCGAATCCGAGTGAAGGATTTGGAAGCTTGGGAGGCTATCCTTGAACCACTTGATTCTCCCCTGCCGGTTCATGTGAAGCGGTGCGTGCTCTAAACTGGGGACATTCCTTACGGGTTTCGACACTGCGCTGCCGTTGACAGATAGTTGAAGGTCATGTCGAATCTCTTCTAGTGAGGCGTTGGGTTCTATGTTTAGGGTTACAGAGGAGACATGATTGGGCATATAAAATTTGGGAATTGAGGTGAGAGAGGCATGGAAGGCTAGAAAGTATTGGAGAATGACAACCAGTGGCAGTAAAAGTAGCAGAGAAGAAGAAATTAGCTGGAAGTGGGATTTCAACATTTTCTGGCTCTTTATCAAGATCTTGGCTTTATTGGTTTTGGGAACAATTGTTTCCTCTTGCAGGTGGGTTGAAGTCTTCCAAAACAAAAACATATTTCTGTTCTTTCCTTTTCATGCACAGACTGCTCATGCCAATGCAAATTATAGCCATATCGGTTGCTTCCTCTTCTCTTTCTTGCTCTTTCCTCTGACGGCCAATGTGACTTATTCCATATTCGTTGCTTCCTCTTGCCCAGTCTTCCGACTAATAACCATCAATCAACGCCGTCGACGACTTGACCCTTTCAGGCGGGATGCGACTGTCATTTAACTCCCAGTCGCAACTAATATAATCTGAATGGCTCAAATGAATCTCTGTCAAAATATCCCACGTCCATGGTAATTTAAATCTATAGAACGCAGGTCTCTACTTATCGTGTCGTGGTGTCCGACCATACACAGGGGCTATGTTCAACACAGAATGTTCATGGTTACCTCATCGATGATGTTAGATCCATGGACTTCCTTTCAAAACGTGGCAAAATGGTTACGCATCGTTGATGTAGATTTATGGCTTTTTTTCCAAAGGTGACCAAACATCTCTATATGGCGTTAGGTTTTTTAATGGTAGAACTGGTCATCATAGTGACATGGTGACGATAGTCATTCTTGACTATGATTTGAAATTACATGTTAACTTTGATCATCCACACAGCATTATTATTAATGGTTTTCTTGACTATGATTTGAAATTACATGTTAACTTTGATCATCCACACAGCATTATTATTAATGGTTTTACTTTCTGATGTTTGGTTGACATTTTGGACCTTTTTATGGAATTGTGAATTTTGATAATATTGTAGGTGGTTTAAATCGTATTTCATGGAATTATGATTTTTATAATATTTTGTAGTTTAAATTGTATTTACAATTTTTTTTGAATAATTAAATCAATTACATGATTAGTTTTTATTAGATATATCTTAAAAAATAAGAGGTTAATCAAAATTCGTTAATATGTTATTTTTAGGTTTAAAAATAAGAAAAACACTTTTATTTTAGGTTTAAAAATAAGAAAAAAAAGTGTTTGTAATAATTGTTTAGAAAATTAAATCAAATATAAATGTAAAAGGGATAATTTAAGAGAAAATGTTTTTCATCATCAATCTTATTTGGGTGGTAAACTCTTTTATCCCATGGAGTTTGGGAATTGACCAACACCTAGTTTCAGTATGAAGCTCATGAGAATTAGTTTGTTAGCAATGTTTATTTTCAGTTATGCTATCATAGCTTAAGCCAAAAGACTTTTGGTCAAATTTAAAATAAATTTAGAAAACTTATAAGCTTCCATGTTTTTTTTAATAAAGCTTTATATAAACTCCTCATGAGTTGATAAGGGATGCACATGACCCATTCCTACTTTCAATTTTATATGAAAAACTAATATATCTAAAAATTAAAATTTATTTTCACCTGTCTTTACAAAATTGAGAGTGTTTTTTCACCATTGACCTTGGATTTAGAAAATATGATATAGTTTTAACTAAAGCTTTATGTTTTACAGTTAACCCTAGATTTAATAAATATATCCATATTTATCCTAATCTTAAAAAGCAACATCAAACTGAGAATTTTTTTTCACCATTGACCTTGGATTTAGAAAATATAATATAGTTTTAAGTAAAGCTTTATGTTTTACAGTTAACCCTAGATTTAATAAATATATCCATATTTAATCCTTAAAAATGCAACATCAAACGTGCTTAAATATGAAATAATATTCTCCTACAACCTTAATGCAACAACTCTCAAGTCAAAAGGAACCTGTATTGTTCTACACTATTCCAAAATAGTCACGAGAACTATGCCAAAATATATTTCTAAAGCCATTGAAATAACGTAGGAGCTTGGTTATTATGAAAAAAGTCCTTGAAAATGATCTGAATCATGATAAGGTAGTCCATGGTTGAATAATAACTAGTAAATTTTGCCTTGTCATGTCTTTCTTACCATATATTGATTTTATTTTTCAAAATATTTCCATACAACTTGGCTAAAAAAGGGCTAATCATAATGGTCCCATAATTGAAGGGATCGATTTTATCTCCATTTTTTAAATTAGCTATGATGAGGTTTTGAGTCTAAGGTTTAGGGAAGCTCTACTATATTGCTAAATTGAAGAGTTTATGGATGTGAGAGATGAAGATAGGCCCTCAATTTTTTAATATTTTTACTTAGTAGCATACATTGTCCTTAGATTTTTATTTTGGGAGTTGCTTACCCCAAATTCGATATCATTTATTGAAAATCTTTCTTTCTTTGTAAAAATGATTTGAATGTTTCCCAAGACATTATGGAATTCATAAACATTTCTAGGGTATTAATTCTATCCTCTTAGGGGAATCATATTGTTTTATTTAGTTTTACAAATTAAATTTCCTAAGATGTACTTTAGATGCACAAACTTCTCTTACTTTCTATTTATATAACACCTTTTTCCCCTTGTGATTAGGGCTTTGTATATATTTATCTTATTCGATTTTAAATACTCTAGAAATATTGCTAATGATTTCCTAGCAATTTTACAACTCTTTATCATATTCAGGACTCATTAGAAATATAGATAACCACTTGATGCAACAAAGCTGCAACTTAACACATCCCTGAACCTGTGGACTATGAATCCATAGGAATTGTTAATTTTT